>CM075978.1:116996510-117114822 GCA_038087875.1 Malacoraja senta | reverse complement strand
CCCCTCATCGTTCTGCACTCCAAGGTATAGAGACCTAGCCTACTCAACCTCTCCCTATAGCTCCGACCCTCCTAGTCCTGGCAAGAATTCCTCGTAAATCTTCTCTGAACCCTTTCAAGCTTGACAATATCTTTCTTATAACATGGTGCCCAGAACTGAACACAATACTCTAAATGCGGTCTCACCAACGTCTTATATAACATGGCCTCCCAACTTCTATACTCAATACTCTGACTGATGAAGGCCAATGTGCCAAAAGCCTTTTTGACCACCTTATCTACCTGCGACACGACCTTCAAGGAACCATCCACCTGCACTTCTAGATCCCTCTGCTCTACAGCACTCCCCAGAGGCCTACTATTCACTGTGTAGGTCCTGCCCTTGTTGGACCTCACAAAATGCAACACCTCACATTTATCTGTATTAAATTCCATCAACCATTCCTCAGCCCACCTGGCCAATCGATCAAGATCCTGCTGTAATCTTTCACAACATTGTTCTATGTTATCCCAGTTCCTTCCACTCCCTACACACTGGGGGCTGTTTACAGAGGGCCAATTAACCTACAAACCCACACGTCTTTGGTATGTGGGAGGAAACCGGAGCACCCGGAGGAAACCAAAGCGGTTACAAAGAGAATGTACTGTCCACACAGACAGTACCTAAGGTCAGGAACGTAATTGGGTATGTGGCACTGTGAGGGTTAGGGTTAGGCTCATAACTGTGTCGTGTTCTGTAGTTCCAGAGCCTGATGGTTGCTGGGAAGAAGCTTTATTGAACCCGGAGGTCACGGTTTTCAGGTTCCTGTACCTTCTTCCAATGGTAGAAGCGAGTTGAAAGTGTGACCAGGATGGTGTGGGTCCTCAATGTACTTGTAGAATCTCTTTGGATTCTTATTGACAATGTTTGCCAGAACTATCTCATGTCCCCTATGATAGACACAAAGCCTGGAGTAGCATCACTGAGAAAAGGTATAGTGTCCCTCTTTTCGTGCTCTTACATCCTTGTACTCCTCAGTGATTGATCCTCACCCACGTCTCCTCTGTTTCCTGTAGTTCAGCTCTTGCTCCCCTCTCCCCACACGGAACATGGATGGAGGGTCTCGGGTCCTCGTCTTACACCCCACCAACCTCTGCACCTAACACATCATTCTCCGACATCTCCAGCACCTCCAACGCAATTCCACCACTCATCACATCTTCCCATCTCTTCCTTTCCCATTTCCGCAGAGACCGCTCCCTCCACAACTCCCTGGTT
The DNA here is from genome assembly GCA_038087875.1 of Malacoraja senta. Taxonomy (NCBI): domain Eukaryota; kingdom Metazoa; phylum Chordata; class Chondrichthyes; order Rajiformes; family Rajidae; genus Malacoraja; species Malacoraja senta. The sequence continues at coordinate 117,113,565 of CM075978.1, read as the reverse complement.
CATTCATCGGTTCCCACCCAATCCTGCCCCTCCCCGCCCGGGTACTTTCCCCTGCTATCGCAGGAGATGTAACACCTGTCCTTATACCTCCTCCATTCCCTCCATCCAGGGACCACAGCACCCCGTCCAGCAGGGACATGCGGTCAGGGGAGGCAGAGCCTCACCTGTCATACTCCCAATGAAAATAGCTGTTAAGAAAAGTAAAGAAAAATAATAAAATAAAATAAATATAAAGATTTTTCCACTGATCTGTTATAAATGTCATTTTTATATGAATCTAATCATTTTTTAGTCAAAATCGCCAAATACAGAGAGAGACGAGAGGTGAGGCAGCGACGAGCTGAGCCTCCCCTCTGATTGCGCAACCCCTCAGAACGTGGATGGAGCGCGGGCAATAAGCGTGTGCCTGTTACTATCTCTCTGTATGTCACCAATGTAATGTTTGTAAACCCCTTCATTACATGTCCTCGCCTTCCATAGTCCAGGTAGCTTATTTCACGTATAAATATATTAAATTTAGGCTCGCTGGTCTCGTCATAAAACTGCAATGAAAAAGCACCAGGGGAGGCAGCGATCACATCTGCCTCACTGAGGGGGCGTGTCTTGAGCCCAGTGGGGGGAGAGCGAGCGTCTATTACGTAGGCTCAGGCCACGTAATTGACGCTACCTCACTCTCCCTCCACGTTAGCTAGCTTCAGCAGTAGCGGCGCAGCACTGGATTCCACCGCTGGCAGCGCTGACTTTCCAGCCGCGGGCAGCGCTGACTGGTAGGTTGATTCGTTGATTTGTAGCGGCCGATTCGGAGGCTCTGGGCCGCTGAGAGCTCCCAATTGGGCCCCGCGCTGGAGTAATGTACTCTCGGCTCGGGTAGATCTACCCCGGGTGGAGGGGGGAGAGAGGGGTGAGAGAGAGTAGAGGGGGTAACAAGGGGTGGACGGGAAGGGGGGTGTGAGGGGGAATGGAGAAGGGGGAGATGGGTCATTCCCTCACGGTCCCGGGGCAACGCTCCCTCCCCTTCAGTCACCGTGCTTCACGCACACAACCCCGGCTCCACCCCTCTCTCTCCCCGGGGAGATGCGGTGATTAATACAGGGAGGGCAGGGCCACTGATACTAGCCAGTGCCTCCCCAGCCATTGACCTTACCGCACGTCACTGCCGTCCAGGTGAGACAGAGGTTCACGTCAACCTCCTCTAACTTCATCTCCTACATTCCGTGCTCCCGATGTGACTGTGCTTACACTCGGTGAACGATCGACACTACGTCACGACCATTTTGCTGAACACTTGCGGAGGGTCTGTCAAGTGCGGCTGAGTCCACAGTGCGGCATTCCCTCGCCGCCCCTCCCACGCCATGCTCCCACCGCCCCTCCCACAACGCGGCGCTCCGTCACCGCCCCTCCCACAACGCGGCGCTCCCTCCGCCCCTCAGACAACACGCGCTCCCTCGTAGCCCCTCCTACAACACCGTGCTCCCACAGCGCAGCGCTCCCTGACCGCCCTCCCACAACACGGCGCTACCTGACTGCCCCTCCCACAACATGGCGCTCCTGGCGCCCCTCCAACGGCACGGCTGCGGGAGACACCCCGGGGCATGGAGGGCAAGCAAGGGCCATCGGAGGCCAGGGGACGGCCCGAAGTTGAGGAGGTGACGTAGTGGTCGAGTTGTCGTTTTAGTGGGCCGCTGGAGACCTTGCAGCAGCCTAGGGCTCATTTGGATCGGGCACCGCTCGAGATTATAGGATCATCGTAGGAGTGGCAGCGGCTGGCGGATTGCCAAGTTTCCCTTGTACTGGTGGAAGTTGAGTCTGGAACGGTGTTTGTGGTCAGTAGCATTGAATTAGCTCACTCCCACACCGATTTATCCGGTCCAGGTGTACTGGGTAAGAACGGTAAAAGTGTCTTGGATTTTGTTGAAGCCGTGGGAGGCGACGGAGACCTGGGGATGAAGTGTCCGGAAGCTCAATTTTTGATGACAGGGAGGATTGGCATAGACATCCCTATCTTATCACGAGAAGACTGCTTTAGTTGCTTTTCAAAACAGACCTTCACAAGACTGCTGCAGAAGCATGGAGGTGCAGCAACAGCAGAAAGACTGGTTTGATTTATGAAGTACTGATACTTTTTGTTTTGTGCCACGCCCTAAAGATGGCAGCCTCTCGGAGTTATGCAGCTGCCAAACGTTCGGCAGCCTCCGAGACTAAAGGCTCTGTCTTACGTGTTTGCGGTCATCGGCGGTGAAGCGCGGCTTTGCCTGTAGAGTGGACCGCACGGCAACGGCGAGAGCGCCGAGCCTATCCACGGGAGCGCCGCACGGATGCTGCACGGGGGCCGAGTGATTCAAATATGGCTGGTCCCATGTGCTTGCGGTAAGTAAAAAAAAGGGCGGGCCGACTGCGATGACGTCGGCCCGCCGCACGTGACTCACGAGCGGCGGCGGCCGTTCTGATCGGGGCGCTGTAGCGGTGGCTGTGCCTTCGGCCGTGCCGCACACGTGCCTCACTGGCGGAGGCTGTGGCGGTGCAAGTTTGACGCACGGCGCTCGAGCCACACTGGCGGCGGCCGTGCGGGCGGCCGTGCCGCACTCGTGCATCACTGGTGGAGGCTGTGCGGTAGGAAAATATTTTTCAACAGTGTAGGTTTTATTTTAGCACCATGCGGTGTTGGGAACACCGCCGCACGGCCCCGGAATTGTGCGTTCTCACGAGTGCGCGGTCTATGGCGGCAGATTCTTCCCGTTTCGCCGCCAATGACCGCAGACTCGTGAGACAGGCCTTTAAGTCCCATGAGTTGATGGGGCGTACACATGGTGTAAAAATGAATTTGCAGAACAACCTGTCCTTGCAGGCCATTCTAGATGCTCTGGGTGAGACTATTGGCAGGGAAGCCATAGTCTCAGGCGGGGTGGTCAGTGGGAAGTTTGTATGTATACCAATGACTGCGTATACTAAAGGCGGTGGCTCTAGCTCTGGAAAGGGGGGTAAAGGCGGGTGGGAATTTCACGGCGGTGGACCCATGGGGGGGGGTGGGGGTCCCGTGATGCTGGTCATTCTGTCCAACGTTCCCACTTTTATTCCAGATGAGCTCTTGCTCCCACATTTTATCAGGCTGGGAAAGGTGCGGTCGGGGCTGACCAAACTGTTGTACAGGTTTGATGATCCTAGATTGCGGCATATATATACTTTTAAGCGCCCCGTGTATATACAGATGGCACAGGGGTGGTGCAATGTGGAATTGGATGGTTTCTCCAATAGCATGTTCTGGAACTCGGGACAATTGCATTGTCATGCTTGCAAAGAGGTTGACATGTTCGTGTTTTTTGTTTAGTGATAAGCGTAAAAGGGATATGCCAACAAAACTTAGTAATGCAAAGGTTCCCCCAATACCCAAAGACCTGAGATATGGATGCACCGTAAGATTTAAAGGTATTATAACTATTCAAAATGCAAGATGTTAAACAAAAGAACCTAGGAGGAGTCACATTCTGCAGTTGGAATATAAGAGGTATTAATAGTAAGATTAAACGAGAACTTACCTAAGTTTGAAGTTTGATCTTTATTTTATGAGGAGTTACGTAGGTGATTACGTGAAGAAGTCCGTCAGTGCGCCTGCGCATCAATCTTCAAAGCAGCGGTGTGAAATCACAAAAAACAAGAACCGAAGTAATATAGTCTCATACTAAAACGAGTAATACAAGAACTTCCATCTGACCTTTATGATAGAGGGTAGGGTCGTGGCGGGCACGTAATCACCTACGTAACTCCTCATAAAATAAAGATCAAACTTCAAACTTAGGTAAGTTCTCGTTTAATCTTACTATTTTACTTCGGAGTCACGTGAGTGACTACGTGAAGATTTTAAAGCTTTGTGATTTCATGCCGTGGATCAATCCCGGCTTCTCACTGCATAGATTGACTCGAAACGAGAAAAATCAATCATGCATTCATAATAACATTTGTACCACAAATGCAGTAATTCATTTTTAATAATGAAATTAATCAGATCCCCTTTAAACCAGAGGAATTTACACAGAACTTAAAATAGTTTCTGCAAACAACCCCGCATTAACAATAGGCCGATGGTAAAAATGTTGAAACATCAACTCATTGGACCACCCGGCGGCTGCGAGGATATGGTCGACGGGGACGTCTTTCGCCCAGGCCGCCGACGTTGCTGCTGCCCTAGTCGAGTGAGACGTAAAAACATCAGTGTTAATACCAGCAGCTTTTAAGACTTCTTTTATCCATCTGGAAATAGTCTGTACTGAAACTCTCTTGTGTGGTTTCTTGTGTGTGATCAGCAACCCATTTTCCATATTTCTTAAAGTCTTTGTGACCTCAATGTATTGTAACAAATATGTTTTAACACAGAGAGAAGGATCATTTGGATATGCTGCTAGCACAATTTTAAACCCTGTCACACCTGGCCTACTTTGCTTTAGTAGGTCATAGATATAGAATGTAACCTTGTGTTCAGTTACTTCCATCCTGTCTATTTGTAATTTCCCAAGTGTTTGCACTCGTTGTGCTGTCACTAATGCCATAAGCATGACTACTTTCATACTGAGCTTGGCCAAAGATAAAGACACACTTGGAGACCATTCACGAAGTAGTTTCAGCACCACACTTACATCCCAGATTGTCATGTATCTAGGTTTTGGTGGTCTGGAATTAAAAATTCCTTTCATTAGTCTGGAAACAAGTGGGTGTGACCCAATTGGGTTTCTTTCTGAATCCAGAACCAAATATGAGGATAATGCACTTCTGGCTGAATTAATTGCACTATAACTCAGACCTTTATCATAATAAAGTTTGGACAGAAATTCTACAACATCTGAAATATTTACAGTACTATATTGCACATTTTCCTGTACACAAAATTCTTCCCATTTCTTAATATAAGAAAGGTACTGTTTTTGAGTGCTCTTCCTCCAGGCTGCCGTAAGCATGTTGACAGTACGCTCAGACAGTCCTTGCCCCAAAAAAGGCCTTCTTAAAACCTGCAAATCAACAAAGCCAAACGATCATATAATGGATGTTGTTCCCCTGTTACAGGGTGCAGCAAAAGATTCTTTCTTTTTGGGACTTTCATCAATTTTTGTGATGTCAATTCTAATATCAATGGATACCATGGTTGTGTAGGCCAATCTGGCACTACTAATACCCCTGAAGCAGCATCTTGCCTGATTTTAACCAAACATCGGTTTATGAGGCAGAAAGGTGGAAACATATATGAAAACATGCCACCCCAACGTAGCGAGAAAGCATCAATCGCCACTGCTCCTGGATCTGGTTCCCATGACACATATCTCTCTAGCTGATGATTCAGCCTAGATGCGAACAAGTCGATGTCTGGCATTCCAAATCTGATTACTATATCATTGAATACCTCTTTATTCAACATGCATTCTTTATTATCATGGAAGTTTCGTGACCTGGTGTCTGCTATCGTATTCATTCTACCTGGTAGATGGATAGCTGAAATCCAAATATGCTTTTCAATACACCAAGACCAAATTTGATTAGCCATTTTGTCACATGACACCGACTTGATTCCACCCATATGATTAATATAGGCAACTGCTGTTGTGTTATCAATTTGAACTTGAACATGCTTATTAGTTGTATTAGAACAGTAAGCTTGGAGCCCATAGAAACATCCTAGAAGCTCCAAATAGTTAATTCCCCATGTCTGCAGTAACAATGACTCTTCCTGATTCCATCTGCCACCGCAGCTAGATGTTAAGTCAGTTGCACCCCATCCTAGTGCACTGGCATCAGTTTGTAATTTCATGGAAGGTTGTTCAATCAGCACTTTGCCTGAACTGCTTGAGACATGTAGAATCCACCACTGCAGATCAGAAACAGCATTTGTTGTTAGTTGCATGGTTCTATCAAAGTGACCAACATGCATTCTCAGTGCCTGTTCTTTAAGTCTCTGCAGCTGTTGATAATGTAATGGTCCAAATTGGACTGCTGGGAATGCTGCTACTAACTTTCCCAGTACACGAGCCACCTGCCTAATTGAAGGTTTTTGCTCGTTTAGGAGATTACTGCAATCTTTAATCAAATCCCCCATTTTTTCCCTGGGCAAAGTAATATTCATGTGAACTGAATCAATTGTGAACCCCAAATAATTAATAGAGGTGCTGGGTATTAACCTTGATTTCTTTGGATGAATTAGAAACCCCAAACTTTCAAAAGTTGATTTCACAACTGCAACAGATGCTTCTGTTGACTGTTTTGTTTTTCCTATAATCAAAACATCATCCAAGTATGCCATCAGTACATGACCTTGGCTTCTCAGCAAGCCCAGAATTGGTTTTAACAATTTTGTGAATATTCTGGGTGCAGACATTAACCCATTAGGCAGAGCTTTGAACTGCCACAACTGGTTCATCCATTTAAATTTAAGATACTTCCTATCTTCTGAATGAACAGACACTGAATAATATGCATCTCTCAAATCTATTGTTGCCATATAACATGCTTCTGAAATAAGCTGTTTGGCAGTCACAAATGTCTCCATTTTAAAATGTCTAAATTGCACAAAAGGATTCAGATTTGTCAAATCTAGAATAATCCTGCATCCTCCATCCTTTTTTGAACGAGGAAATATATTTGACACAAATTGGTGACTTTGGTAGACTGATTTTTCGATAACCCCTTTTTTTATATAGGATTTCAATTTCAACCTGAACCTCCATCACTTCTTTTTGTACAAAGTGGAGAGTTCGGCTAGGAACATGCTGAACAGGCAAATCATAATTTGGATTGAATTCAATTCGAAATCCTTGTATATTATTCAGGATTACCACATCTGAAGTAATTTTCTTCCAGTTATTATAGAAGAAATGTAACCTGCCTCCAACTTTTGGACTTAATCCAGTCATTATGTTCCCATGAGAACCAGGTCCACCTACCTCTTGACTCATTTGAGTAACTTGAGATTCCTGGATTCTCCCGGAAGCACGACCACTCGTTCTTGCTCCCGCTGCAGGCCGCCAACTACGTCCCTGCGTTGATGAGCGACTTGGGCCAGGATCCGTATGACGTCTGAAAGGATACTTCCTCTTTACAGACTTCACAACCATTGATGTCTTCATCAATCCTGTTTTCGCTTCATCCTCCAACTCTTTAATACGTCTCCCGAGATCCTCTCCGAAGAGTAAGTTGGGTAATTGTATATTACTTGGTTTGCAGAGTGCTGCGAATTTTGGATTCATAGTAGGCCGTATAACACTTTTCCTCAGACAGTTGACCTCGAAGTGGGAGCTGCATAGCAATCCTAGTGCTTCCTGATGTAACTCCGACAACTCTTGGCTTTTATCTGCTATTCTGGCAAAAGCAGTAATTCCAGAACCCAGCAGCTTTAATATTCTCTGCAATTTTAACTCTTGAGTTCTCATAGTCATACTCAATTGATTCCAGATGATTTGATTCACTACTGGTGCTTTCAGCAACACACAGTTGCTTGGAGTCTCATGCTTCTTTGCAGTATCATCCATCTCCTGCTGTTCCAGCTGATGCGAAACCAAGTAATTTATTAAGGAGGCCAGCTCATCTCCTAGCGGCTCTCCTGACCCTGACGGGGCAGCGAAGCATACTGCCAGTGGTGGAATTCTGGTATCTGCAGTTCCTCACCTTGTATAGCCTCACCGTCAGAGTCGGGGTCTGAACTCTCATGACCCATAGCACTCTCCTCATCCCTGAGGGTGCATTCCATCAGCCCTGTGCCAGGTGCTGTTAGACTGCTTCCAGCAGCTGGTATTTGAGTACTCTCTGCGAGTGTACTTTGCTCCAATAGCCTGTTCAAAAGGCTTTCCATCTGGCTAATACGCATAAAAGCAGTATCTAGCCCTGGAGCTTCCATTGCCTGGGACTCCTCCTCCGTCGGCCGTCTGGATTTGAACTTGGCCTTTCGCCCGACAGGCGCTGACTGAGTTTTTATCAGCCCCAGGTCCACAGTCGCTATGCTCCCCACCGGCGACTGTACCGGGGTTAGTGGTGGCTGGCTTGTACCCGGAGATTCCCGACTTTCTGCCGGCTGAATCGCACGCCTCTTTCCCCTGCCCGTTTTTTCCATGGCGTCTGTGGAAAAAATCCCATAGACCCACAGCAAACGGACCTGGAAATAGTTTAAAAAGTTTTACTTACCTTGTAGTTGTAAAAACTACAAACCACTGGAGGAGCTCCGCTCCTCACGTTCGTTTGCGTCAAGGCGTCTGACGTAATGACGCGCAGGCGCACTGACGGACTTCTTCACGTAGTCACTCACGTGACTCCGAAGTAAAATGAACCTATTAAAAGGGGTAAGATATTAGCTCAGCTGAAATTGTACAATACTGACATCATTTTTTTACAAGAAACCCATCTAAAATCCCAGGATCAAGCTAGGTTGAAGGCGAATTGGATAGGACAAACATATCATTCTTCATATACTTCGAGATCTAGAGGTACGTCAATCATTATTCGAAAAGGCATACCATTCAAAGCAAAGAATACCATAACAGATAATGAAGGGAGATATTTGATAGTTACCAGAGAAATTCATGATACTCCAATTACCGTGGTATATATATACGCGCCTAACTTTGATAATCCTCATTTTTTCAATAAAATTCTGAACATAATCGCAGAATTTAATTATCAAAATGTTATAATAGGAGGAGACTTTAACTGTGTTTTAGATCCGTATTTAGACAAATCTAGCCAAAAACAGAGAGGTAATACGAAATCTAAAACTAGTGAACTCTTAAATACTTATATAAATAATACCAATATAACAGATGTTTGGAGAATTGCTAATCCGACTGGCAGGGAATACTCGTTTTATTCAATGGTACACAAAACATACTCACGTATAGATTATTTCCTGGTGGATACAAAATTAATCCCTCACACTGTGAACCCATTATACCATACAAATTCGATTTCAGACCATTCACCACTAACTTTCTTTTTAAAACAGGAAGGAATGTCTAAGAATAAATTGTTTTGGAGATTCAATTCTCAAATCCTAAAAGATCCGCAAGCGAGTATATATTTAAAATAACAAATGGACGTCTTTTTTGAAATAAATGACACTCCAGATATATCGCCTACTTTATTATGGAAATCTTTTAAAGCATTTATTAGAGGTGTTATAATCTCATACCAAGCTTTTCAAAATAAAAAGATAAGAATGAACAAAGACAGTTAGAAGAACAAATTAGACAAATGGATATAGATAATGCTAAAGATCCATCAATAGATAAACATAATAAAATAATAATTTTGAAATTGAAATAAAATAAACTATTATCAGCCAAACTTATAAGACTTTTCCAAATTACAAGACAGGAACACTTTGAATTTGGGGATAAACCACATAAACGTTTGGCTCGTCAGCTAAAAAAACGAGAAAAAGAACATACGATCCAAAAGATTAAATCAGATAGAGGGGAATTACTAACTTTACCGAATGATATTAATAAAAGATTTGCGCAATTTTATGAGAATTTGTACACATCTAAAACGACAATGGACACCAATAAAATTACAGAGTTCTTGGATAACTGTAATCTTCCAAAGTTAGAGTTGAAGGAACAAGAGGAATTGGGTGCACAAATTTCAACCAAGGAATTAGAAGACACAATAAATTCATTAAAGAATGGAAAAACTCCAGGTCCTGACGGATTTACTAATGAATTTTATAAAAGTTTTTATGACAAAATTATACCACGGTTACAAAAAAGTATCAATATGCCTTTAAAGAACAAATATTACCTGATAAATTAGCTGAATCAACGATCACACTAATACTCAAAAAAGATAAAGATATAGAAGAACCGGGTTCATATAGAGCTATAGCATTGTTAAATACAGATAAAAAAATATTAGCGAAAACATTAGCTAGAAGATTAAGTAAATATATTAGTAAATTAATAAACCCAGATCAGACGGGGTTTATCCCTAAGAGATATTCATCTAATAATATGAGACGACTACTCAATATAATGCACTCACATAAAATTGAAGAACAAGAATTATCAATTATTTCGTTGGACGCTGAAAAAGCATTTGATCAAGTAGAATGGAATTATATAGATAAAGTATTACAAAAATTCCAATTGGGAGAGAATTTTATTTTATGGATTAAATTATTATATAATAAGCCCACAGCTAGAATATTAACTAATAACATATTATCTTCGAAATTCCAACTATCAAGGGGTAATAGACAAGGATGCTCATTATCACCGCAGTTATTTGCTCTTATAATTGAACCTTTAGCAGAAAAAATTAGAACACATCCAGATATCCATGGCTATAACACTAAACATTCAAATAATAAAATAACGTTATACGCGGATGATATATTATTGTACATCACAAAACCTCAAATTACTATACCAAACATACTAAATCTAATTGAGGACTTTGGATCCTTTTCTGGATACAGAATAAATTGGAATAAAAGTGAAATTATGTCAATAAAACCGAAAGACTCAACACATCTCTTAAAATTCCCTTTTAAAATAGCTACAGAAAAATTTAAATACTTGGGTATTGAAATTACCAGAACATATCAAGGCATGTTCAAAGCAAATTATAATCCTCTACTTAATAAATTAAATACATTAATTAAATTTTGGAAAACGCTTCCGATGTCTTTAATAGGTCGAATAAATGCAATAAAAATGATATTTTTACCACAAATTCTATACCTATTTCAATCAATTCCTATATATCTACCAAAGAAGTTTAAAAAAAAATTGGATTCAGACATTACTAATTTTATATGGGATTATAAATCCCATAGAATACAAAGAACACACTTGAACAAAGCTAAAGTATTAGGGGGCTTAGCACTCCCTAACTTTATGTATTATTATTGGTCAGTAAATATTAAAAATATGATTCAACTGATGGACAACTCTGCCCAGCAAGTGGACTGGATTGTAATGGAGAGAGAGGACTGCTCCTCTTGTAATATTGGAGCGATCCTCCTCTCACCAATGAAACTGAATAACATAAATTATAACAAAAACCCAATTATACATAGTACAATCAGAACTTGGAAACAAATAAAACAAAATTTAAAATTAAGAAATCTAACGCTTTTATCTCCAAAAATTAATAACCCTTCGTTTAATCCCTCTATTACAGACAAATCATTTATACAATGGGATAGACTAGGAATTAAAACGTTCGGAGACTTGTATGAAACTGGAAAATCGTCCCCAATCAATAACCCGTGCCTGCCTTATCCCCATATCACTTGATTCCACTCGCCCCTAGAGCTCTATCTAACTCTCTCTTAAATTCATCCAGTGATTTGGCCTCCACTGCCCTCTGTGGCAGGGAATTCCACAAATTCACATCTCTCTGGGTGGAAACGTTTTTTCTCACCGCAGTCTTAAATGGCCTCCCCTTTATTCTAAGACTGTGGCCCCTGGTTCTGGACTCGCCCAACATTGGGAACATTTTTCCTGCATCTAGCTTGTCCAGTCCTTTTATAATTTTATATGTTTCTATAAGATCCCCCCTCATCATTCTAAACTCCAGTGAATGCAAGCCCAGTCTTTTCAATCTTTCCTCATATGACAGTCCCGCCATCCCAGGGATCAATCTTGTGAACCTACGCTGCACTGCCTCAATCACAAGGATGTCCTTCCTCAAATTAGGAGACCAAAACTGTACGCAATACTCCAGATGTGGTCTTACCAGAGCCCTATACAACTGCAGAAGAACCTCTCTACTCCTATACTGAAATCCTCTTTTTATGAAGGCCAACATTCCATTAGCTTTCTTCACTGCCTGCTGTACCTGCACGCCAACTTTCAATGACCGGTGTACAAGGACACCCAGGTCTCGCTGTACCTCCCCCTTACCTAACCTAACCCCATTGAGATAATAATCTGCCCCCTTGTTTTTGCCACCAAAGTGGATAACCTCACATTTATCTATATTATACTTCATCTGCCACGCATCTGCCCACTCACTCAACCTGTCCAGGTCACCCTGCAACCTCCTAACATCCTCTTCACAGTTCACACTGCCACCCAGCTTTGTGTCATCCGCAATCTTGCTAGTGTTGCTCCTAATTCCCTTTTCCAAATCATTAATATATATGGTAAACAGTTGCGGCCCCAACACCGAGCCTTGCGGCACTCCACTCGCCACTGCCTGCCATTCTGAAAAGGACCCGTTCACTCCTACTCTTTGCTTCCTGTCTGCCAACCTATTTTCTATCCACGTCAACACCCTACCCCCAACACCCTACCATCCATTTTACTTGTCACATCCTCAAAAAATTCCAGATGATTAGTCAAGCATGATTTTCCTTTCATAAATCCATGCTGACTTGGACTAATCCTTTTACTGCTATCTAAATGCCCCATTATTACCTCTTTAATAATTGACTCCAGCATCTTTCCCACCTAGGCTAACTGGTCCGTAATTCCCTGCTTTCTCTCTCGCTCCTTTCTTGAAAAGTGGGATAACATTAGCTATCCTCCAATCCACAGAAACTGATCCTGAATCTATTGAACATTGGAAAATGATGAACAATGCGTCCACTATTTCTAGAGCCTCCTCCCTGAGATGCAGTCCATCAGGCCCCGGGGATTTATCATTCTTCAGTCCTATTAGCCTACCCAATATTATTATTCGCCTAATGAAAATTTCTTTCAGTTCCTCGACCCCCTTAGATCCTCTGTCCTCCAGTACTTCTGGGAGATTGTTTGTGTCTTCCTTAGTGAAGACATATCCGAAGTATCTGTTCAACTCTTCTGCCATTTCCTTGTTCCCCATAATAATTTCACCCGTGTCTGCCTTCAAGGGACTCACATTTGACTTTGCTACTCTTTTTCCCTTAACTTATCTAAAGAAGCTTTTACTGTCCTTCTTTATATTCCTGGCCAGCTTCCCCTCATACTTCATCTATTTAGCCCGTATTGCCCGTTTTGTTTCCTTCTGTTGTCCTATGAAAGTTTCTCAATCCTCTGGCTTCTGGCTACTCTTTGCTGTGTTATACATCTTTCCTTTTAGTTTTATTCTATCCCCAACTTCTCTTGTCAGCCACGGTTGCCTCCTGCTCCCCTTAGAATCTTTCTTCTTTTTTGGAATGAAATGATCCTGTGTCTTCTGGATTATGCCCAGAAATTCCTGCCATTGCTGTTCCACCGTCATTCCTGCTAGTATCCCTTTCCAGTCTACCTTGGCCAGCTCTCTCTCATGCCTTCATAATCCCCTTTGTTCAGCTGCATCACTGCCACTTCCGATTTAACCTTCTCCTTCTCAAATTGCAGATTAAAACTAAACATATTATGATCACTACCTCCAAGTGGTTCCTTTACCTCGAGTTCTCTTATCAAGTTTGGTTCATTGGACAACACTAAATCCAGAATTGCCTTTTCTCTGGTCGGCTCCATTACAAGCTGCTCTAAGAATCCATCTCGGAGGCACTCTACAAACTCTCTTTCTTGGGGTCCTGAACCAATCTGATTTTCCCAGTCTACCTGCATATTGAAATCCCCCATCACCACAGTGGCATTACCTTTGTTACATGCCAGTTTTAACTCCTGCTGCAACTAACACCCTACTATTTGGGGGGTCTGTAGATAACACCAATTAGAGTCTTCTTGCCTTTGCAATTCCTCAACTCAATCCAGTGACTCTACCTCGTCAGTCCCTATGTCTTCCCTCGCAAGGGACTGAATTCCATTCCTCACCAGAAGAGCTACCCCCCTCCTCTGCCCACTTGCCTGTCCTTTCTATAAGATGTATAACCCTGAATATTAAGTTCCCAGACCCGATCCTCCTGCAGCCACGTTTCGGTAATCCCCACAATGTCATATCTACCAACCTCTATCTGAGCCTCAAGCTCATCTACTTTACTTCTTATACTTCGCGCATTCAAATACAGTACTTTTAATTCCTTACACATCTCACCATTCACATCGATCCCTACTACACTTGGCCATACTCTCCTATCCCTTTGTGTGCTTTCTTTCCTGTTAATTCTGGGATCATTAACTATCCCTTTACTCCCTTTCCCTTTAACTCCGTCCTTGACTATCCCATTTGACACCCCCCCCCCCTCATTTAGTTTAAAACCACCTGTGTCGCAGTGGCAAACCTGCCTGCCAGAATGCCGGTCCCCCACCTGTTAAGGTGCAATCCGTCCCTTTGGTACAGTTCCCCCTTACTCCAAAACAGATCCCAGTGGTCTAAGAATCTAAATCCCGGCACCAGTTCCCCAGCCACAGATTCAGGTCCTGTATCTCCCTGTTCCTGCTCTCGCCAGCACGAGGAACTGGAAGCAAACCGGAGATAACCACCCTGGAGGTCCTGCTTTTCAGCACTTTTCTAAAGTCACGCTTCAGAATATTAATTCCCTTCTTTCCGACATTGTTTGTGCCAACATGCACAACAACTTCCGGCTGTTCACCTTCGCCCTTGAGGATTTTCTGCACTCTGTCCGTGTCATCCTGGATCCTGGCACCCGGGAGGCAGCACACCATCCTCGAATCCCATCTGTTGCCGATTGGCCTGCCGTTACACTTTATCAATGTGTACGCCCCCAAGATCGGCATAATGCAGACGCGCCTAACCCGGGAGGTAACTATTTTCCATCAACCGTGGGGAGGGTGTTTTCCTTGGGGGGAGATTTTAATTGTATCCTCAAGGTGAGAGATCGCTCTGGCGTTCTTGGTTCTTGGTTTCTTGGTCCTCCAAAATATTCCAAATGGAATTTAAACTCAGCGTGACCCAGCAGCAGTGAACATATTAGGGAGCTGGTAGACTCTTTTCAGCTGGTTGATGCATGGCAGAATTTCCATCCTGACTCTAGTGCCTTCTCGTACAGGTTTGAGAGTGGTGGTTCCCGTATTGATTGCTTGTACAGTGCCGTGCTCGGAACACTGCCTGGTGCGAGTGGACTTTATCCCAGCGCGCACATGGGCATTTTAATAACTGGAGGATCGCCGATTCTGGGATTCTTTCAGGCGGTTCTGGGCGAAGTGGAGAGAGAGGCAGGGGCGTTTCCTTTCCAGAATGCAGTGGTGGGACGTGGGGAACACCTACATCCATCTGTTTTGCCAGGATTATGCGAGGGGGTCGACCAAGGGGCGGGTCTCCGAAATCAGAGTGCTTGAGAGAGAGAGTTGCTCGACTCAGAGTCTCGCCTGGGTTGGACTGGTGGGGACTCGTGTGAGTGGGTGGAGTACCAGACGAAGAAGGGAGCACTGAGGGATTTGCAGCTTTTAGTGAAGCAGTTATTATTGTATTTTGGTTATCATAAATGATAAAATGGAGGAATGTTAATATTGATCAAATTGAAGACATTATTTAATGGAGGATCCCTGCATTTGTAAGGTTTGCTTAACCTTTGTCTATGGAAAATTACAGGCTGTGAATGGCGCCAGCTACTCTGAGCCCTAGATTGATATGCAGGATGGGGAAAGATCCAGATGTCCTCCCAATTGATAAAATGTATGAGGACCCTGCAAAGAAACTTCAAGGTGTTGTAAATGCATTGCTTTGATTGGATTGCTGCAAAGGGATTGTAAATAATGTTGCAGGAGTTATCCTGCAGTTTGATGATTGGCTGAAGTATGAATTGTTCGTACTGCCAGGGTAACTGTTGCATTATTCAGTTAGCTGACTTCCTTCCAGAAGCTTCTGTAGAAACATTGTTTGGGACTCTTTGTAATTGGGTTGGGGAACTGTCAATAATACCTTAATGTAATTGACATGTGTGATTGGCTTGTAAGCAGCGCCACCCCTATGTGTGTTCGGCCCCACAGGGTTCGTTGACCTATAAAAGGTAGCCCCGACTTGGATCGTTGTCGATCTTCTGGAACGGCGCTTGGGACTAGGTGACCTTTTGGTAGTGCCTGCTTTCACGAGGCTGAAGGGCTTGGCCAGGCAGAGACAAGGATCGAATCCACGGTGGTTTAGGTATTGTATAGGGGATTCTTTGTTCGTTCAAAAATAAAGTTTAGTTGGTCCAGTGCTTGACTCAGTGTTTTACTGAACTAGACTAAGGGGGGTAACCTTTAGGAGCATTGGGGGCTTGTCCGGGATCTCAACAGACCCCCAAACACAAGTTTGCGATCGAGGGTGTTGAGCTGTTCCAGATCGCGAGGGGAGAAATCGGCGCCACGGTGCGGTTTTCCCCACTTCGTTAGTCGGAACAGATCGATCATTTGCGAACTTGGGCAAGGGTCCAAACGAGATCGTAGAACAGGTAGTCTAGCAAGAACTGGAGGCATTCGTGCCTTTGGGGTTAGAGGCCCCCTCTCTTAGGGTTGGGTTGAATTCCCTCTCCTTTGGGTTAAAGGCCCGTAAAACTTAAACTTAGTCAACAGCTGCAGCTGCTGCTGAGACCAACCGTCGATAATAACTAGTGGTTAGAGGCCCTGCCCAGAATTGGATATTCGATTGACTGGATATTGAAAAACAAAACTGGGTTTAAACAGTACTAACAGGCAAAGTACTGCGTCGTTGCTGGGGGCGTAGATTGGAAAGGCGCTCTAAAAATCGGCATCGACTACCAGCGTGAAGAGATTACGCGCTGACACCCTGTGCCAAGCAGGTACGAGGGAAGAAATCCCATTGCAAGGATGAACTTAGGTGAACTTAGGTGGGCCTGTGTGAGAGTATCTAGATCCATGCAAAAGCAGGGGGAGGAGTCTCGGAAAGGTACTGGGAACTCAGTAGTTAGAGTACAAATTGGCCGAAAATACTTCAACCAATCTGAAAATTTCATATCCCTAAAGATGTTTCCGTACAAATATTGAATTCGAATTTGCATACGTCGAATTTACGTACTAAAAAATAATTAGATAGAGAAGAACGAGCTGAAAAATTTCTGATTCAAATTTACCAATATTCAGAACTTCATATTGAGGTGCTGGTCAATTTAAAGTGTGCACATTTTCTTCCAGATTAATCTGTGTATAATAAAACTTCAAAGTTGTAGTTTAAAGTGTATTTAAGACTGCCGTTGTTGCATTGTGTTTATTGTGTATTGCCTTTGATTTACATTTTGAATAGACAATAGACAATAGGTGCAGGAGTTGGCCATTCGGCCCTTCGAGCCAGCACCGCCATTCAATGTGATCATGGCTGATCATCCCCAATTAATACCCCGTTCCTGCCTTCTTCCCATATCCCCTGACTTCGCTATCTTTAAGAGCCCTATCTAGCTCTCTCTTGTTAGATACACTGTTGTAATAGTAGTTTAAATCGACTGTATAAGGATATAGTTTGATTGGGACTGTTGTAATAATTGGAGTGATTGTTCGGACAGGGGTTCGTATCCTTCCGATCGCTGTGTCGGGGGAGGGATTGTTCCGTTGGTCGAACACACCACGAGGAGGGATTAAAATATATTGCGATTTGCTTTTGGAACTGTTCAGTTAACGAATGCGATATTAGACGAATGCTTGTAGTTTATATAGGAGTGTGGGTTTGTATGATAATAATAGATGGTATAATTTCTTGTCTGTGTACGATTTTGCTCACGTGTTTGGAGCTCATTTGCATGTGTTTAAATTAAGCTTGCTTTGGGTATAGGAAACGGGCTGCGGGAACGTGTTTGATTGTGTTTGACTGCGTTTGATTGTTCCCCGGAGCGCCTTAATCTTTGGATGATTGAGGATTGTTAAAATTGTAGGAGTTGAAATTGTGTGGATTTGTGGGAGACAGTAGAAGAACTTGGATACTAGATTGAAAGGATTGATTGTGCGATTGTGTTGAGAGAAGTGCGAGACTGCTGGCGCTCCGGAGCTTTTGGTCATTGTTCGGGAGCGAGCTTGGTAGCCTCGGAGATTGTGAGGGAGGTGGGAATTGTTAAGAAGGTGTGAGTGGCTTAGGAGTTGATTCCATTGTCTAGAAACATGGGGAATCATGTGGAACGAGATATGACTGCCGATTCCGAAAGTCTATTGCAATTAATATGCAGCGAATTTCCACAAAGTGCTGAACAATTGAGAAACCTTTCTGGGGTATTAAATAAAGAATTAGGGGACGAATTATGGCCCGAGGGAGGCGTTGGGACATTGAAGGGAGTAAAATACATTGAGCAAATTATCTGGCAATGTAGCGATAGTGAAGAGGCAAAGGAGTTAATTGGATTGTGGAAAAATTATTATGAGGAACGGAAGGCTAGTAGAGAGCCTGAGAGAATGGCAAGTTGGAAGGAAGCAACTCTGAACCATGGAATAGAATTGGAGGATACTGAAGCGTACCGACCTGCGGGCATCTTGAAAGAGGAGCATGGATGTATTAGAGAGAAGGGGAGAAGGAAATCTTCCAAAGGGAAATTGGCACCAGTAGGGCTCGAGCTTAAGGACCCGACGGTTATCGTTAGTTATGAGGGGGACGACGATAAGTACTTAGAAGATTGGGAAAGTGTTAAAATTAGAAATCCACGGCCATCACCTTATTCTTCTTGCGTTCCCAGCACTTCAAATACGCATTGTGTAGCTTGTGAACGGAATAGACAATCAGATTCTGTGGCACAGGATTCCTTAACCCCGACCGCTCCATTAATAATAAATAGTCCGAGAATTCACGGTACCAGAAGCAAAACAAAGAAGAAAACTCAAGTAGTTAAGGACAAAGAAGGTAGAGGAAGGGTACAGAAACCAGGGTATTCTTGCGAGCTTAAACCTAGACGAATAGGACAAGTAGAAAGGGAATTAAAAGGAATACTTAAATTTTGGAAAAATACACCCATACCAACGCTTAAAATGTGGATTTCAAACATGTTGGACACCGCACATCTTGAGGAAATGCGATTCCCCCTAATAGATAAATCAGACCAATTCTTAACGAGTTGGTCGCCATTTGTCGACTTTTTGGAAGCATATGGTGCAACAAAATCGTAGAAGCTAACTGTTTCAGGACTGGGTGAGGGATGGTCAAGAATATAAATAACGATCTCCTTAATCTCTTACTTTCTACTCTTTCTCTTTCTATCTTCTTTTCTTCACTTTTCTTCTTTCACCCTTTTTTCCTTTTCACACACCATATATCACACGTTTTTCTATCTTTTATTATCTATTCTCTCTTTCTTTTTCATTATTATTATTTATTTTTTTTAAAAGAAGAAGCTGTACATAAAATGTAACATGTCAATATATATTAGGCACCTTGGTGCCACATTACTGTACTTACTTCTAATAAAATTAAATTAAAAAAAAGAAAAAAGAAAGGGAAGAGTCATTTAGAAGGTACCGTGAACCCCCTAGTGAAGAGGAAGATACATCTGGGGGTGAGACAACAATTGAAGATACCGAGATAGATCTTGATATGGCAGAAAGTGCAAAAACTAAACAAGCAACCCGTAGACAATTCTCTGTCAGGGAAATGCCCAATTCTTGCTTTGATCCGGCCAATGTGGTGAGTGCAAATAATCCCCAAACAATAAGAGTTTATATCCCATGGACGCCCAATGAGATGATGGCCATTTTAAGTCAAATACCCGATCGTAGAAAATCACCTGCTTCCTTTGTGGATCATCTAAGAACTACAATGCGCGTATATCACGCAAACTCCCGAGATTTATGGGCAGTGATCCTGCAAATAATTACCCCAACCGAACAAACCAGTTTCTTAACAATTCTAGGACATCCAACACATGAAGCTCGAGCAAATATAATAGCAGGCAATAGTGCAAGAGAAGAGGCAGTTTTAACTGCCCTTGCTAATACCCTTCAGAAACCAATTGATTTGGACAAAATCTTGGATGTAAGACCAAAAAAGGGAGAGGGAGTAGATGAATTCTTAGAACGATTCTCAGAATTATATATGGACCAATCGGGTGACTTAAATTTTCGAAACGGAGTAAATTCCCCACAATACTGTGCCATCTTATTGAATTGTCTTCTCACTAATGTAGCTGAATCCATTAAAACCAATAAGATGGACTGGACAGAATATAGTGCCAGTCAAATGGCACTGGAGGGATATAAAAAAGCAGGAGAGTCAGCCTGCAGTAAAACAAAAGACCGAATATGTAATCAGAAAAGAAGTGCCAAAATCTGACCCTGAACCATGGATCCCCAGAGTACCAACAAATTACGGATTGGGAGAAATTAGGGTTCTGGAATATTTAGATCGATATCATAGAGAAATACCTGCCCAAGAGCCAGTCCCCCAGAGACCAAGCTTGAGGAAATACCGATCAGCAGGAGTGGGCCAGTGTTATACTTGTGGAGGAATAGGTCACTAGAGTAGGGAGTGCCCAAAGAAAGGAACGAAAGAGGGGGTCACAGAAGAAACGTTCAAGATCAGAGGGAATGGAGAGATCCCAGAGAAAGGAGATATCCCATAGAGAGCACAGAGGGAACTGGCAGGAAAATCAAGAATCAAGAGGGCAAATCTCCTTTTCCCAGAATAACCCATTCACACGCCTATGATTAACAAACCTAATGGTGACTGGATGCAAGTCTGACGAAAAACCTATATTGTCACTACAGATAGAAGGAAAAACCTGCACCTTCTTAGTGGACACAGGCGCATCCATGTCATCTCTCCAATCAATTTACAGTCTCCCCGAATCAAAAGATGTTCAGAAACTGTCCTGTTTTATTTTTTTATTTTTATTTTATTTTTTAATTCTTTTTTTATTAGAAGTATTGTACAGTACAGTGATCTTCAATAAACATAAGGTTATACTTTTCTTGTACCACTTCTTATTTTAAACTTTAATAAAAGGATAGAAAGAGTTAGTAAAGATAGTAAGTGAGTGATTGAAAGAGTGGTCCAGGAACACCCATATGGACCTAAACCACAAGAGATAGTTTTTAAAAAAAGGGAAAAACCAAAAGCAGGAAAAAGAAAAAAGAAAAAGTAAGATAAGATAGGACAATATAAAAGGGATGTACCTACTTCATATCTTTACTCACCCCTCGCCAGATCCTGAAACCGTTTATTATCAACATTTTGTTGCACCCTATATTTGTAATAAGTCGATAAATGGAGACCAAATCTTTTGGAATTGGTCTGGTTTACCTGCTAAGAGGAATCTCATATCTTCTAGGTGTAACAGTTCCGACATATTAGAAATCCACATTTTTGTCGTTGGCGTGGGAGCGTTTTTCCAAAATTTCAGTATAAGTTTTTTTGCCGTTATTAAGCCATAATTAAGAAAGCTCCTTTGAAACGAAGTCAGCTCCAAACTGGCTTCGATTGTTCCAAAAATGATCAGTTCTGCATTCGGTTTCAGTTTTATTTTAAATAATTTCGTGAAAATTTCAAAGATTTCATTCCAAAATTTTTGGATTCTTATACAAAAAACAAAAGAATGTGCTATAGTTGCTTCTTGGGTTAGACATTTATCACAGATAGAAGAGACATTTGGGTAAAATTTACTTAATTTAGCATTTGAATAGTATAATCTGTGTAAAATTTTGAATTGAATTAGAGTATGTCTTACGTTAATCGAGCATTTATGCACATATAACAGGTGTTTATCCCAACTCTCTTTCGAGATTTTTATAGCTAGTTCTTGTTCCCAATCTCTTCTAATCCTATCAGATGATGGAATTTCTATGTTTAAAATGGTATTATACAGGTATGATATTAAATTAGTTGATTCCGCTTTTATATTCATTATCTCGTCTAATAGGTCTGGAGACATATTTTGATATTCTCGTGTATATTTTTTCAAATAGTCACATATTTGAAAATATTTAAAATATTGATTACTACTCAAGTTATATTTAAGTTGTAGTTGGTGAAATGTTAAAAAACTTCCATTATCATACATATCTCCAAACGTTTTAATTCCTAATCTATCCCAGTTTGTAAAAGATTTATCTATCATAGAAGGTATAAACATAGGGTTATTCATTATAGGTGAGAGAAGCGATAGATTTCTTAATTTTAAAGCTAATTTTATTTGTTTCCAAATTCTAATTGTACTATGAATAATTGGATTTTTACTGTATATTGTATTCTTCATTTTTGTTGGTGAGAGAAGGATCGCTCCTATATTAAAAGGGGAACAATCCTCTCTCTCCATTACTATCCAATCCACCTGCTGGGCCGAATTGTCCAATAGGTGAATCATATTTTTGATATTTGAGGCCCAGTAATAATATAAAAAATTAGGGAGTGATAATCCGCCAAATTCTTTAGGTTTGCACAGATGTCTTCTTTGGATTCTGTGGGATTTATAGTCCCATATAAAATTTGTAATATCAGCATCCAGTTAAAAAAAAAAAATTTTTGGTAAGTATATCGGTATTGACTGGAATAGATATAAAATTTGTGGTAAAAAGATCATTTTTATAGCATTTATTCGGCCTATAAGAGACATCGGGAGAGTTTTCTAGAATTTAATCAGTATGTTTAGTTTATTGAGTAAGGGCATATAGTTTGCATTAAATAAAGATTTATATTTTCTAGTAATTTCAATTCCCAAATATTTAAATTTTTCTGAAGCGATTTTAAAAGGGAATTTTAACAGGTGTGTTGGGTCTTGCGGTTTTATCGTCATAATTTCGCTTTTATTCCAATTTATTCTATATCCTGAAAAGGATCCAAATTCCTCTATTAAATTTAATATATTTGGTATACTGATTTGTGATATATAGTAGTACATCATCTGCGTATAATGATATTTTATTATTTGAATATTTTGTATTATAACCATGGATGTTCAGATGTATTCTAATACTTTCCGCTAACGGTTCTATTACAAGAGCAAATAGCAGAGGTGATAGTGAACATCCCTGTCTATTTCCCCTTGATAATTGAAATTTCGGGGACAAAATATTATTAGTTAATATTCTGGCAGTAGGCCTATCATATAATAATTTTACCCAAGCGATAAAATTCTCTCCCATTTGAAATTTTTGCAATACTTTGACAAGGTAATCCCATTCCACTTGATTGAATGCTTTTTCTGCATCCAGTGAAATAATTGATAAGTCTTGTTCTTCGGTTTTATATGAATGCATTATATTAAACAGACGTCTCAGATTATTGCATGAGTATCTCTTGGGTATAAACCCCGTTTGATCCGGATTTATTAATTTACTAACATAATTACTTAATCTTCTAGCTAATGTTTTCGCTAATATTTTTTTATCTGTATTTAACAGCGCAATAGCTCTATAAGAACCCGGGTCTTCTAAATCTTTACCTTTTTTAGGTATAAGTGTAATCGTTGATTCCGCTAGTGTTTCTGGAAGTGTATGTTCTTTAAAAGCATATGTATACATTTTATGTAGCCGTGGTGTAATTATCTCGTAGAATCTTTTATAAAATTCATTACTAAAACCATCTGGTCCTGGTGTTTTTCCATTCTTTAATGTATTTATTGTTTCTTCTATTTCCTTAGTTGAGATTTGTGCACCTAATTCCTCTTGTTCGATCAAATTGCGTTTTGGGAGATTACAATTATCCAGGAACTCTATAACTTTGGTACTATCTGCTAATGCTTTAGATGTGTATAATTTTTTATAAAATTGAGCGAATCTTTTATTAATATCCTTAGGTAGTGTTAACAATTCCCCTTTGTCTGATTTAATCTTTAAAATCGTGTGATCTTTTTCTCGTTTGTTCAGTTGTCGGGCCAAAAGTTTGTGTGGTTTATCCCCAAATTCAAAATTTTCCTGTTTTGTAATTTGAAATAATCTAATGACATTTGCTGATAATATTTTGTTTAATTTAAATTTCAATGTTGTTATTTTATTATGTTTATCTATAGTTAGCTCTTTAGCATTATCTAATTCCAATTCTCTAATTCGTTCTTCTAACTGCCTTTGTTCATTCTTATTCTTTTTATTTAGAAAAGCTTGGTATGAGATTATAGATCCTCTAATAAATGCTTTGAATGATTCCCATAGTAAAGTTGGTGAGATCTCTGGTGTATCATTAATCTTTAAAAAAAAGTGCCATCTGTTGTTTTAGATATACTTCCCCTTGTGGATCATTTAGGATTTGAGGATTAAACCTCCAAAACGATTTATTAGTAGGCATTCCTTCTAATTTAAAAAAAAAAGTTAACGGGGAATGATCAGAAATTATACTATTGTGGTATTTTGGGTTCAATGTATAAGGAATTAGTTTTGTATCCACTAGAAAATAGTCGATACGTGAATACATTTTGTGTACCATTGAATAAAACGAGTATTCCCTTCCAACAGGGTTAGCGATCCTCCAGACATCTGTTATATTTGTATTTTTTATGTATGTATTTAAGATTTCCCTGGTTTTAGATTTTGTGTTGCCCTGTTCTGTTGTGAAGATTTATCCAAGTATGGATCTAAAACACAGTTAAAGTCTCCCCCAATTATCACATTTTGATAATTGAACTCTGTAATTATATTCAGGATTTTATTAAAGAATTGGGGATTATCAAAATTAGGCGCATAAATATTTACCAAGGTAATAGGAGTAGCATGAATCTCTCCGGTAACAATAAGGTATCTCCCTTCCTTATCTATTATGATATTCTTTGATTTAAATGGTATACCTTTTCGAATAATAATTGCTGTGCCTCTAGATTTGGAAATATATGAAGGTTGGTATGTTTGGCCTATCCAGTTTGCCTTCAATCTAGCTTGAGCTTGCAGTTTCAAGTGAGTTTCTTGTAGAAATATTATGTCCGAATTGAGCGACTTCAATTGTGCAAAAATCGTACCCCTTTTAATTGGTTCATTAGCACCCCTGATATTCCAACTGCAGAATGTGATTCCTCCAAATTTCATTTGTTTATCGTCTTGCATTTTTAATTATTTAATACCTTTTAAACATGTGGTGCAACCAATACCTCAGGTCTCTGGCTGTTGGGGGAGCATTTGCATTATTAAATTCAGTTGTTCCATCCCTCTTAAAATTGTCCTTAAACAAAGAAACAAAAAAGTGTAAATTATTGTGACATTTAAAAAAAATCAAAAAAGTGAGGTTACAGTGTCTAAAAATGACAACACTGTAACCAATTATCCACTTAATGGTGGTAGTTACACATTTATTGACTTCCGTAGTTGTTAATCTACATTTAGCTCCGTCTCCTTGAATAATCTTGCAAAAAGGAGTTGGGGCCAATTCAAAGCCAAGTTTTATATATCACCATTACCATATCTATATATCTAATTAAATCTTCTCTAATCTCCAATCTTATCTACCATTTACTTATGTTAACAATTATTACATTTTCTTCCCCTTCCATATTAATCAGCCGTTGGTTGGAAGGGGTTAACCCGATTCAGGCACTTGGCTATTTGCCAAGATTCTGGATCTCCTCACCTCCTTCCAAGCATAATTTGAATTGAAGCCTATTATATTTTCTAAATTAGTTTTTTAGTCTGTTATAAATCTATTTCCTTATATTTATCCCCCCTCCTCCACCTGCCTGGGGGGGTCAATCCTTATAAATGGGTTATTACATTTTACCGTTTGAGTGATTCGTTTTTAATTCAATTACTATTACTGGTAATATATTAATTTCATTAGCTTTAATTACTATTACTATGTTAGTTCAGTAGTTTCTGTGTTAGTATAAGATTAGTATAGGGTTAAAATTTTAACAGTCTTTCATTCAGGAATTTTTATTTTCCAGTCCATCTGCGTTAGGTTCCTCATTCAGCCACGCCCTTGTTATTCCATCTTTCGCTCAAGTTGGAACCAAAAGTGTCCTTGAAAAGATAAGGTGTCTAGACAGCGGCACATGGAGAAGCTCCGCCATCTTAATCCTTTTTAAGAGTTTAAAAAGTTATCTATATCAACCTTCCCTCAGCCGGTGTCTGCAGAATAAAAACCTTGTCTTGAAGATGTGATGTTTTACTTAATCAGCTATATCTTTTAAAATGTCTTGAGCGTATTTGTAAACAGCGTAGTTGTAATTTGTAAGTTCATTAAACTTACGTTCGATGCCATTATATGTAATAATCATTTTAGCTGGATAAATTATCCCATATCTGATGTTCTTGTGCCCTTTCAAGATCTGTCGTGTGTTTGTAAACGATTCTCATGTTTTAGCGACTTCATAGGGATAATCTCTAAAAAGTTTGATAGTGTCAGTCCCAAACATCATAATCTTTCCGTGCTGGATTTTTTTCATGACCTCTTCCAAAGCTGAAATGTCCCGAAATTTCACAATGATCTGTCGTGGGGAGGCTCCTTTTGTTTGTGCTCTTGATTTTGCCCGTTGCACCCGATGTGCCACTTCTATTTTCGGTTTGACAGGCAGGTCGAGTATATGTTTAAGTAAGTTGGCAGTGTACTCACGGGGCTCATTCCCCTCGGCTCCCTCTGTCACTCCAACTATTCTTAAATTCTGCCGTCTTGAACGTGCTTCCAAATCAAGGCATTTATCCGACTTTTAAGCCAGCTGACCCACGACACGCTCATGATCCTTCTTGATTTTCTGCATCTCTTCAGCCATTTGTAGCATTGCTATTTCCATATCTTTCATAGTAGTACAGCATGATGTAACAGTTTGGTGGACAGCACCAACCTTATTCGTGCACTCTTCTTCAATTTTCAGAGATAATTCACCATGCACATCATCAATTCTTTTATTTATATTACCAATTGAATCAATAACTTTCTGGTTCCCAGTGTTCATGCACTCCATCATGTTCTCCATCATACTTTTGAAGTCACTCACCGATGTCTTAATGTCCTCCAGCTCCTTATCCTTTGAAGCCTTTTCAGCCTTTGCTCTTGTAGACATTTTCAGGGCTAATTCAGCAGTTACTTCTTCAGGTTCTTCAATTTCTTCAGGTGGTGACTGCTTTTTCAAAAGGTGCTTTGAGACAGATCTCTGAGGGCTCTGACAGGGAATCGCTTTTTTCATTTAAAAGTACCCTAAACCACCGTTATTTTCGCGGCGATTTCTGATGACGTCATCAGCACCGCGACAAACAGCTCCGGTAAGCTTTTAAAATCGGTCCCGACTTCTCAATCGATTTTTAAAGCGAAAATTCGCAGATTATGGGAACGGAGCTAAATGCTGCGCCTGTTCAGTCCATCATGGCGCCACCGGAAGTCCCGAACCTGTCCTGTTTTCAAGGACCAGTCTGCCAGTATCCCATCTCTGAGCCAGTTGAAGTAGTATATGGAGGAAAGGCAATCAAACACAGATTTGTGATAACCACCGGGTTAGATTGCAATTTAATGGCTAGAGATTTGCTCTGTGCTTTCCAATTAAATAAAGAATGAGGCATAGTAGTGACCCCGCTGGGCTCCCTTACGACAATGTTACTCCATAGTGACCCCTCAATGGTGGTCCCTAGATCTGGACGAAGAACCCCCACTTCATATTACACTGGCTTACGACAGGAGTGGGAAGAATAAAGAGCTGGAAGCCTTCTTTAAACGACATGAAGGACAGGATTGGGAGGTAGAAGTGTTGGCACTAGTTGAGGGAAAATAGGGAGCTGCAAAATACACCAAAATACCAGTACAGCTATGGAAGAGAATTGCAGGAATTGCTCCTCACATTACTCGAAAGGTGAACTACCCGGCGAGTGCGAAAGACCTAGGAGCAATGGTAAGAAAGGCAATCACCATGGCAGACCCGAATAATTACCAAAAGCAAAATTTGTCTAATCAATATGTTGTTGAATTCTATCAGGCCCCAAGGACAGTTGTTACCCACTTACGTCATCATCTGGGGAGTGAGGTATGCGAGTATGTGGACCCTCAAGTGTGGGCAGAAGACACAGCTCAGGTCGGATGCTTGAACATCAATCCCATCCAAGTAGCTCTCCAGAAAGGGGTAACACTTCCTTCAATACAACAATATCCACTAAAATTACAGGCCGTCAACGGTATTGACAAATTAATTTGGGGATTTCTGGAACAAGGAATACTGGTGAAATGCCAATCGATTTGTAACACCCCTATTCTTGCAGTTCCAAAACCGGGAAAGGAGGGCCAATATAGACTTGTGCAAGATCTGAGAGAAATCAACTCTGTTGTGGAACCGCTCCATGCCCTAGTGCCAAACCCTGCCCATATCCTAGCCCAAATACCGGCTGAAGCAAAAAGCTTCTCGATAGTCCACTTACAACATGCATTCTTTTCTCTGCCTCTTCACAAAGACAGACAATATTTGTTTGCTTTCACATATAGGGGCCAACAATACACCTGGACCAGATTGCCTCAAGGGTTTATCAATTCGCCTACTTTATTTTCCAGGTGTCTACAAGGACAATTGAGTACTTTAAAATTCAAAATGAATTCAACATTAGTGCAGTATGTCGATGATTTATTAGTGGCCAGCAAAAACGAATCCAGTAATCGGAAAGATACTGCACAACTACTAAACCATCTAGCTAATTTAGGTACGCAGTCAGAAGTACTAAAGACCCAGGAAAAAGTGACATTTTTAGGGATCATAATTTCGGCAACTGAAAGGAGTCTCGAGAAAAGCAGACTGGAACCCATCTGTGAATTCCCAGTTCCAAAAGAAGCCAAACAAATGAGGCAATGGCTTGGCATGGTCAATTATTGTAGACCTTGGATCCCTAACATAGCTCTGGAAACCTAGGAGCTAACACCCTATACCAGCAAGGAGGGTGAATTTAAATTAACCAAGAAAGCACAAGAGGCCTTTGAAAACTTAAAAAGATCACTGATGCAAGCTCCGGCATTGGGAAGACCATTGTACGACCGACCTTTCCAGCTCTACTGCACTATTTTATCCGAATGTGCAACTTCAGTTCTGACTCAAAAACATGGGGATAGACATAGACCAGTTGCTTATTACTCTTCTAAATTAGATCCTGTAGCCAGGGGACATCCATTTTGCACTCAAATTTTGACTGCAATATAGTTTACAATCAGCTGCTAATTTGACCCTCCAGCAGGAGATTGTAGTATATAGCTCTCATTGGGTAGCGGCATTGTTGGGGCAGCTTCAGACCCAACACTTAACAATGGCTCACCAAAATAAGTATGAGATCTACCTTTTGAACAACCCAAAACTGCAATTTAGACATTGTACATTAATTAACCCAGCCTCTTTTCTTATTTCACCCCCAGAAGCGGGACATGACTGTCTATTTGTCATAGAGGAAGAAACATCTGTAAGAGAGGACTTAAGGGACGCACCTATAGAGGACTCTGACATCACATTATATGTGGACGGGAGTGCATCTATTGGACGGTGGGGTGATAGATTATCTGGGTATGCAATTGTTAATCAGGAAGCGGAAATTGTAGAAGCAGCTTCCTTTGAGTCACCTTATTCAGCACAGCAAACTGAATTATTTGCTTTAATTCGGGCTTGTATTACTGGGGAACATTTTAAAGTAAATAATTACACTGATTCTCAGTATACATTTGGAGTGGTGCATAATTTTGGACAATTATGGAAAAATAGGAGATTTCTAACTTCTGCAGGAACCCAGATTTCAAATAAACAATTGGTGACAGATTTATTAAAGGCCTTAATGCTGCCCAGACAAATTTCTGTTATGAATTGTAGCGCCCACACTAAAGGACAGACTCCAGTAGATATCGGGAATCGAAATGCTGATTTAGTAGCAAAGAAAGTATCATGGGAACGTAAGATGGTGATGCCCAAAATGATGAGGCAGACTAAAAGTTCAACTAACAAGTCCCCCTCGGAAAGACTGATGCCAACCGTCCAAGAAATTGTTCAATTACAGGAGGAGGCTACTGAAAGGGATAAAGAACGATAGACAACTTGGGTGTATACTGGATTGTAGGACTGGACTATGGACCACTCCAGCAGGGCAGACTTGCATGACAGATTCATTGGCTGTATGGGTTATTGAGTGTATGCACTGTGCAACCCATTGTGGTGCAAGGACAGTAGGGGAAACTCTATTGGCTACTTGGTGGCATCCAAAACTACAAACTTTAGCTCAGAAAGCAAGCAGTAATTGCTTGGTCTGCCAGAAATACAATCCAGGGAAAGGAATAGGATGTGAAGAGGGATAGACACCATTGCCTATGGGTCCGTTTGAGACATTGCAGATGGACTATATCGAATTAGAAAGGAGCCAGGGTTATAAATATGTACTTGTCATAGTCGATGTATTCAGCCGGTGGATCGAAGCTTACCCAACCCTTGATAACAAAGCGGCTACTGTTGTCAAGGTGTTAATGAGAGAAATTGTCCCGAGATTTGGTATCCCTATTCGACTTAGTTCAGATGACGGTCCACACTTTATTGGACAAATCAATAAGGAATTTTGTGAACAGCTGGGGATCCAGCAGCAATTGCACTGTGCCTATCTACCACAGGCTGCTGGACTTGTAGAAAGATAAAATCAGACCCTTAAAACTAAATTAGCTAAATTAAAGCTGGAGACTGGACTTGGTTGGATTAAATTACTCCCAATAGCTTTATTTCAGATGAGAGTCACGCCTGTAGAGAAATCTAGACTGAGCCCAGCTGAAATTGTTTATGGTAGACCCTTGAAAACACCTTAGAACCAGAATGCAATTAAAGTGATAAATTTCCATCATATGACTGCGGAGATGACCGACTACATTCTAGCTTTGACTCGAGCATTGAAAGAATCCCATTGTAGAGTAAGAGCAGCCTATAGCCTTTGTTAGTAGCTCCAACTAAAGAGAAACCTGGAGACTATGTCCTTATAAAGAATTGGGTAAGAAAAGGATTAGAGGTTCGCTGGGAAGGACCTTACCAGGTTCTCCTAACGACCCAAAAGCAGTGAAAGTGGATGGAAGGAATGCTTGGGCAAAATTCCACCACTGTAAAAGTATCAGTGGAAATGGGGACTGCTAACAAACTTTATTCCAGATTCTCTTAGGAACTTCATACTCTACTATGGATCAAGCACAGATGAACTATCAAGATTGATGGATGGGATTCGAGCCCACGAAAACTCGGGAAGCTTGATGAAATTCTGGGAAAATACATCAGCATCTTTTTGTTAGGATATCTGTTAGAAGGAAGCAGTCATTATTGTATTTTGGTTATCATTAATGATGAGGGTTATCATAAATGATAAAATGGGGGAATGTTAATATTAACCAAATTGAAGACACTATAAAATGGAGGATCCCTGCATTAGTAATATTTGCTTAACCTTTGTCTGTGGAAAATTACAGGCTGAGCCCTAGATTGATATGCAGGATGGGGAAAGATCCAGATGTCCTCCCAATTGATAAACTGTATGAGGACCCTGCAAAGAAACTTCAAGGTGTTGTAAATGCATTGCTTTAATTGGATTGTTGCAAAGGGATTGTAAATAATGTTAATAATGTTGCAGGACAGTTATCCTGCTATTTGATGATTGGCTGAATTGTTTGTACTGCCAGGGCAAATGTTGCATTATTCAGTTAGCCGACTTCCATCCAAAAGCTTCTGTAGAAACATTGTTTGGGACTCTTTGTAATTGGGTTGGGGGAACTGTCAATAATACCTTAAAGTAATCGATATGTGTGATTGGCTTGTAAGGGGCGCCACCCCTATGTAGTTCGGCACCTCAGGGTTTGTTGACCTATGAAAGGTAGCCCCGACAAGGATCGTTGTCGATCTTCTGGAAGAGCGCTTTGGACTGCGTGATCTTTTGGTAGTGTTTGCTTGCACGAGGCTGAAGGGCTTGGCCAGGCAGAGACAAGGATCAAACCCGTGGTTGTTTAGGTATTGAATAGGGGATTCGTTGTTTGTTCAAAAATAAAGTTTAGTTGGTCCAGTGCTTGACTCAGTGTTTTACTGAACTAGACTAAGGGGGGTAAGCTTTAGGAGCATATTTACAGTTGCAGCCCGTTTGACTATCTGAAGGGGCTGCTCCTCAATTATTGGCTACATTTTTGCCCCATGCTCCTGATATTTGGGCACCCGGTACAGATGGGGGAGGGCCGGGCGGGAGGGGTCTCCCTGTCGATCTGCTCCTGGCCAAGATGGCTATTCGCAGGTCCAGGCAGTCGACAGCCGCACGAGGGTTGGCTGCCTACCCCTTTCCCAGGCCTACGGTGTCCAGGGGGACTTAGGAGGCCTTCCTTGAACGATGGTCACCACGGGAGGTCGGGTGTATTGTTGTTAAGTTGGCAATATATTAATTTGATGAGTTTGTTTATAAACTCAATAAAGCCTGTGTGTTAATACCATGTTTTATTTTCTGAATAAAAGTGTTTGTATATCAAAAAAGAATTTAAAAAACAGCACGGTACTCCCTCCGCCCCTCCCACAGTGATTGACATCTATGATGACACTTTGCCCAGCCCCACCTCCTCTCCCGGCACATCACCATGGCGACGTCAAGGCTCGGCCTGCTGGCCGCCTACAGCAAGGCCTTGGAACGATACAGACGGGCCTGGGCGGGAGGTGCGGAGGGATGGCCCATTGCTGCTGCCAATGTCCTCCGGCCTGGTCCCCGGTGCCCCCAACCTATCCGGGGCACCACGGGCCCAGCTGGTGGAGACTGCCAAGGCGCAGCTGGGCCAGAGCACGCAGGAATACCGGCAGGGCCTGGAGCTGGAGTCTGCGGGCACTGGGCCAGGCACAGGAGCAATGGACCAAGATGATCCGTTTCTTGCAGATGATGTCCAACCTGATTCCAGGCAGCCTGGTGACTGACTCCAGCTAACATAGTTGGGCCAGGTCCCAGCTGTAGAGGCCACCGACATCTCCTGCCATGTCTACACAATCTCCCAGACCTCCCTGGAAGTCTCTAAGCACCCGTTGGACCCAGGCCCCCAGCGGAACCCGGAAATCATGCTGGAACCTTGAGATGTTGTCTTCATCACCTCCTGCACCATAAAACTGACAATGAGCAGCCAGGAGGCCGAGGGTGCAGGAGCAGCTTCAGGCTATTTCCTTGGCCTCCGCCTAAGAGGCAGAACCTCAAGAATTCCCTGAAGGAGCAGCGAGCCTAAGGGACAAGGGGGATTAATTAGCGAGGGCACAGAGGTAGTAGGCCAGCACTGCATACAGCTACATCATTACTTCCAGCACTACTACAGCTACATATAAAGCTGCATCATTACTTCCTGACTCTTACACCATGTCCTGATCTCTGAAGGCACGAATACCATATGCCCCCTTCATCACTCCATTTACTTGTTTTGCCACTGTAAAGGAGCTATGGACTTGGACGCTAAAAATCCCTCTGTACCGTGTCGTTAACTGTCTTTACATTTAACTTCCCAAAGTTCAACACCTCACACTTACTCAAATTAAACTTCATCTGTCATTTTACTGCCAGATTCTGTAGCTGATCTATATCCTGCTATATGCTTTGACCAGGCATGTGCCTTGAGTAATTACTCTGGGTAGGCAGCGTCGGTTTAAAAAAAAAAAAACCTCAAACCACGCATGCGCAGATTGTTCTCTCCGTAAACATAAAAAATAAAAATAAAGACAGTAACAATTCAATTTGCCCAAGGTTTCCAAGTCTCCTTTATTCTGAATTACTGAATGGGTGGGGGGTGGGGGGTGAAGGGTGATGGCAGGTGGCAAGATGGTGGGAAAAACGGGAGCACAGGGAAAAGTTGCATCAGCTGTCATCTTTGAATGACAACACTTGTTCAAGGGACCAATCGAGGGGGACAGTTCCTTTCACAGCGTGTGGGGAGTCTGTGCCAGGGGTAAAGTTGCGGGGAGGGCAGGAGTGTTGAGAAGGAGGGGGTCAGGGATAATGCCAGTAACTCACTCACCGCTGCGGCACTCTGGACACGGAGCCACCGCATTTTAGCCGGGGATAGAAGCAGCTCGGGTAGCTGCGAGCGGCAGGAGAATAAATTCCCACAGCCGAGTAACCTCAATCGCGCTGTCGGAATTTAAGGATTTGCGGGAGGCGGTTGACATGAGCGAGGCCAGCGAGCGGCAGGAGAGAGGTTTTTAGACGGAGAGCTGCCACAAGTGAGCGGGGGCCGGCAGAAGGCGCTGAGGTGGCAGCCGGTTCCGCTGTCCGGCGGCCGCTCACAGCCTCCCAAGCTACTTCTCCCCCCGGCCTCAATGCGGTGGCATTGCACGCCTCTGTGCAAGGAGCGCCGCAAGTGTCATGATCCCGACCCCCTCCTTCACAACACTCCTGCCCTCCCCGCAACTTTTAGATTTTAGATTTAGATTCCTTTATTGTCATTCAGACCTTTCGGTCTGAACGAAATTTCGTTGCCTGCAGTCATACATATTGAATTGAATTGAATGCTATTTATTGTCATTCAAACCAAGGCTTGAACGAAATTTCATTACTACAGTTTTTTACATTACAAAAAAACCCAAGACCCACACTTAACAGTTTACATAAACATCCATCACAGTGAGTCTCCAACACCTCCTCACTGTGATGGAAGGCAAAGTCTTATCTCTTCCATTTATTCTTCACCCGCGGTCCAGCAGTCCAACTGCAGCGTCTAGGCGAACTGGGGCTCCGGTGTTAAAGCCCCCGGCGGACGATGGTAAGTCCCGTGGCCATTTAGCCACGCCGGGCGATGTTAGGCCCCGGTTCCGTGTCCTTTAAACCCCGCGGTTCAAGCAGTCCAACCCGCAGTCCAACTGCAGCTTCTAGACGAACTGGGGATCCGATGTTAGAGCCCCTGGCGGGCGACAGTAAGTCCCGTGGCCGCTAACCCGCGCCGGGCGATGCTAGGCCTCGTTCCGTGTCCTTCAAACCCCGTGATTCCAGCGGGAGAAGTTGCCATTGCGGGAGCTCCGAAAAGCCGTCTCCGACCAGGGACCTGGAGCTCCCGATGTTCCTGTCCACCGGGCCCGCAGCCGGAGCTTCCGAAACTCCAAAGTCGGGTCGCAGCCGAGCGCCACCACAGTTCTCCCCACTCCAAAGCCGGCCAGCTCCGCGACTGGAGCCCTCAGGTTGGTCCTGGCCGGAGACCGCCGCCATTGCTCCACGATGTTAGGCCCAACGACATCGGAGACCCGACAGGGAAAAAGTCGGGTCCCCGTACAAGGAAGAGACTAACGGTTTCCCCCACATCCCATAAATAACAAAACACACAATAAACACAGATTAACATCCACCACAGTGAGTTCACCAGACACCTCCACACTGTGATGGAGGCAAAAGTCTTAAAGTCTCTGTCTCTTCCCTCTTTGTTCTCCCTCTGCGCTGAGGCGATCCAGGCCTCTGACGTTGTAACCCCGCCGGGTGAAGGTAAGTCAGTCCCGCGGCTGAATCCGTGCTCCGCTCCGCGACGGGCCGGTTCAAACTCCGCGGCCCGGGGTGGCCGAAGCTGCCGCCCTCCAGTCCAGCGGACGCAGCTGTAGTTGCGGGAGCCCCAGAAAAACAGGTCACCCACCTGTGACCTGCGAGCTCCCGACGATGTCGTCCACCGGGCCCGCGGCCGAGCCTTTGGACTCAGGTCGCCACCAGCGTCCTCGGCCACCGCAGCCAGCCAGCCCCGCTCTGGTAAGTCCTGGCTCTGTCTCCGGAGCCTCGAGGTCGATCGGTCGCAGTTGGAGTTGGAGGTCGGCAGCTCCGCCATTTTGGCCTCAGCGCAGACGGAGGCAGAGAAGGGGGATACGACAAGAAAAAGTCGCATTCCCCCGAAGGAAGAGACAAAAATCATGTTTCACCCCCCCCCCCACCCCACACGTACACAACCCAATAAACTAAAATGTAACTAAAACAGGACAAATGAAGAAAAAAAAAAAAGTAAAAACAGACGGACTGCAGGCGAGCCGCAGCTGTGCAACAGCGCTGCCACTTCCGGAAGGAACTTTACCCCGGGCCAGACTACCCAAACGCTGTGAAAGGAACTCTCCTCCCCCACCCCGGGAAATACGGTATTTAAAAACATATAGCACTAAGAAATGTACTTACCACATTATTGGTACACAAACTCCATTCTTCTCTCTTTGTTTCCTAAGATACTCTTCAGATAATGGCAATCCATATTTGAAAAACCCGCCAAGAAACTAGCACTGCGCATGCGCAGTACAGCAAAGGCAGAATTTCTGCTGCCTTCAGCTCCCCTTGAAATTGACGGCTTGAAGCAGCGCTGACGGCACGTGGGTTGCACAGACCTTCGCGTGTTGCAAATGCTGCGGATGAAAGGCACGGAGAATTATGCCTACCTAAGAGATCGATCTCTTAGATAGGCATAATTCTCCCATGCCTTTACTAATTATTTATAATTACCATTTTATAATTTTAGTCAGGGTAGGCAGTGCCTACCTTGCCTACCCTGACGGCACGTGCCTGGCTTTGACAGCCTTCCCCCACAGTCTGCAACGCCAGCAACTTGTCATCTGGAAACTTACCAACCGACTCACCTACATTTACTATGTAGTTTATATACATCACAAATAACCTAGCCCAGAGCCCTGTAGAACTCCACTGGTCCAGACCTCCAGTCAGAACACCCTTCCACCACTACCCTCCGCCTTCAATGGCTAAGCCGGTTTCAAATCCCGTGCGGGAAGGAACTGGTATAAACCAAAGATAGACACAAAAAGCTGGAGTAACTCAGTGGGTCAGACAGGTGAACTTCTCTATAGTAGGCATACCTTGAGGAGATTTCACAGTAGAGCAAACAGAATGTACAAGAAGGAACTACAGCTGCTGGTTAAAAAAAATGTGCATCTGCTTCAGCCTACCATAAACAATAGGTGCAGGAGGCCATTCGGCCCCTCTAGTCAGCACCGCCATTCAAAGTGATCATGGCTGACTGATCATCCACAATGTACCATGAGGTACGTTACCATATGCCTTACTAAAATACATGTAGACAATATTCATTGCCCTCTCATCACCAGTCACCCCAAAAAAAGCTCATTACATAGACATTACCTGCTGCGATAAGGCCATGCTGACTCTAAATTCTCTTCCAAATGAGAGGTTTGGGCAACGTGGTGTAGGGAAATGCTTTAACCAACAAACTTGTCTTTTTTCAGTGCCATACATACTTTGCAGAGCATGCTAAAACGGTACAAATCGTTCTTATCAATGACCATCAGAATGACTTGTGTAGCTTTGCCTGATTGATCATGGTCTACCTTGGGTCAAACTAATGACTCCAGTTGATTTTGAAAGGCACATCCAACTAAACCATAAAGTAGTAACTGCAGGGTCAATTGTTTTCAATTATGTTTCAAGAGCAAAATAAAGTTTTATTAATGCTAAACTAAATTTATTTATTCAATCTGAACCACAATATACAATACTGAAACACTTGAATGCTTTTATGGAACACAATCAGTAAATTGTGAAAATTGTTTAATGTTTAACTAAACAATTTATATTACCCATTACTGATTATATACAGACACAATCACTCAGGAAAAAGAAAACATGTTCTTTGACATTTAAATGAGGCCAATATGACCTAGATACATTTTACAGATTAAGTCTTAAATTTAAAAATGCTTTTGACATTTAAATCACCTGTACAATACATCTTGCACGTTTCGTTCATTTCACAAAAAAAACAGAAGCTGGAAACGTCAGAGTACTTTAATTTTGTGTTGAAAAATAAATTACAGGATATAACTTTAAAATGCAACAGAAGATAACCGAATTTCACAACTAACATTACCAATGCTTTGCAATAAGGGGTGGGATTGCAATGCTCAAGGCAGGTAATTATCACAAACATATCAAAACCTCAAATTTAATGCATTCTGATGCTTACATCACTCACAAATACAGTCCTTTACATTAACTGCACGGAGCCTACCACTGTACCAGATTTTGCCATTAACTACAAAAACTTTGATACAAAATTTGGTATTTATATATTTATATTTAATATACATGCCCCATCTCTATAATTTGATAGAAAATTAAAAATAACGCAGTGTGCAGGCAAATGCTAACCGATAACTATGGGTAAGAGTTCTTTGTGGACGGAGTGATCGCCATCAGAAAGAGAAAATTAAAGCACATTGGATGGATTTATGGCAGTAAGTGAAGTCTCCCCGTAGTTCAAATGTCACTGATTCACAAGGTCCTCGGGTTTTGATCAGGAGCAAGGCAAGCCTCACTCACTCTCATCCAACAGTAGGTTTGTCCACAACATAACCTGATAATCTGGCTAGTTTGGATTTGCAGTGTAATACTGGTAATTCAGGCAAAGCATTAACAAAGAGAGAAAATGCAGACTGGTTTCAAGCTTTACTATTCATCACCATCTCCATTTATCTGTACTGATCACTATGATGCACATCAGTCTCTCGCACAAACCCACCAATGGTGACCGGAATAAGAGATTCAACTCGTGTTCATGACAAAAAGTAACATTCAAAATTAACTTTTAAACTCATCCCCGTACTTTCTTGTTTAGTACTGTAATTCACTCTACCCATTATAAAAATCTTCTGTCAGTTTCTTCTTTCTTCAGATCTTTGTGGCAGCATTAGGTGAAGTTGGGACTTTCACTTCAAAATCTATGCAGACTAATTATAAATTGACTCACCAAGTTCATAACATACAGGCAACACTCGACAGCATGAGGCAAGTTGGATTGTCAGTTTGTCTTTAATTTGGCATGCTGGGAGGCCTGCTCGGTCAACCCTGCTTTGATGGAGTTTGCTACAGTTTGCTTTATGTTCTCCTCCATCAAATTGTCACTCAGTGGCTTCAACATCTGTAAGGTGGGAATGTTAAAAGAAAAGGGGAGACTTAAAAACAAGCAAGTAACTGACAGCAGCAATACCATGACCATCAAAACTTCCCCTAATAAGGAGCTTTGACAATAAAAGGACACAGGAAAAATGGAATGGAAACCAAGTTCAACCCTGACTGGTAAAGAAAAGTTAAGTGAAAAGTATGCTAAATCATGGCTTGTTCAATTGTGGCATATATAATACAATGGATAACAAGATTTTTAATATATATATATTATATATATATAAAACAATTTATAAAATGTCAATGGTCTTAATTAAGATGCATTTACCACAACTCTTTCAAGTCAGTGTCTTGTAAATCACTTGAAAAGAAATAAGCAGCGCTGCACCCTATGTTGAGTTAGCCATATACAATTTATAGCTTGCCGCACAGCCAAACCCTGATCAGTTCAGCACTGTACAGGCCACCGTCCGCACTTCCATCCCCATCCCAAGCAATGAGAAAGCACAACATCTAGTTTTTCTTCTTGTTGTTGTTTGATGATAGCCTCAGTGTAGATGTAACAGAACGATGGATCACTTTATTTCGAGCTGAAGTGAACAGCTTGCTTAATACCTAGAACAAGGAGTTGTTAGTTAGTGAGCACCAAAGCACTTGATTTCTCAAAAAAAGAATCGATGGGGACAATTAAAATATTGAACAAGTTTTCCAGAAAACAAATTTTCACCTTCTTTGGACTCCTCTGGATTGCAAGTAGAAAAGAGAGAAAAAGGCTGTTAGTGTACAGTGACAGTATAGACAAGATTAAAAAGTCCAGGAACCAAAGCTTAATTTGAAGATCCCAGAGCAGTCTGCAGAGCACAAAGCAGCCAGGGGAAGAATCTGTTCTATTTATCCCAGAACAGAAACATTGAATGAGCTGCCCAAATCAAGTTAAAAAAAAAAAAATTCACAACCCCCTCCCTAAACTGAATAGCAATAGTCTATGTACTTTTACTTTATTGAACTTTCCTTTGCTTATTTGTTTTAAGTGTAGAGTTTGCGGACCTGTCGTGCTGCTGCAACAAAGAATTTCATTGTTCTGTTTCAGTACACATGGCTATTAAACAGTCTTGACCCAGTTTTGCCTTTCAATGAGATCAAAGCAGACCTGATTACCCACCTGAATTCTCATCTTTACCACAAAGTCCCTTAATACTTTAACACAATGCAACTAATTACAAATTTGAAATTATCAGTTGTTTTAATGCCTAGTACTGTTTGCAGAGTTCCAAATTTATTTCATGCTGCAATGAACACAGGAACAGGCCCTTCAGCGCACAATGTCTGTGTTGAAAATGCTAACAATCTAATTACATCTGCCTGCACATAATCCATATTCCTCCATTTTCTGCATATCCATGTGCCTATCCAAAAGCCTCAAATGCCATGATCATATCTGCCTCCTCCACCACCACCCCTGGCAGCACATCCCAGGCACCCACCAGCCTGTTTTTAAATGTCCTGCACATGTCCTTTAAGCTTTGCCCCATTGGAATTTAGAATCCAGGCATATTTAAACTTACAAGAGGCTCAGAATGAAGAGAAAGGGAATATTTGTGATTAGATGGGTACCAAGATGGAGGACAAAGAATCGTGCTAACCAGGAGAGGGTGCTAGAGCCTTGTTAATGGCAGCTAATCTGTCTGGAGGAGAAATAAATATCTGCTGGAACTGAAATACAGAACACAGCAACTGC
The DNA here is from genome assembly GCA_038087875.1 of Malacoraja senta. Lineage (NCBI taxonomy): Eukaryota > Metazoa > Chordata > Chondrichthyes > Rajiformes > Rajidae > Malacoraja > Malacoraja senta. The sequence continues at coordinate 117,073,344 of CM075978.1, read as the reverse complement.
ATGAAATCTAAAATTAAGGAAAATACTGAGAAACCCCAGCAGGTGAGGCAGCATCTGTAGAGAGAAAATCCACATCAGAACTGGCCAGGGCAAAAAAAACTGCAGACCATGAAATTCATATAAAATGCTGGAAACACTCAGCGCTCAGAGACAAACAAAAGCTAACACACCAGGCTTAGATAAAGAACTGCAGATACTGGAATCTTCAGTACAACAAAATGCTGGAGGAACTCAGCATGCCAAGCATCTATGGAAGGAATATTACAGATGACACGTCAGGTTGGGACCCTGAAATGCCACCCTCTATTCCTTTCAGATGCCGCCAGACCTGCTGAGTTACACCAGCACTTGGTTTTAATTACAGGCTAGGCCGGTGAACCCACAAGGACATTGACCTCAATGCCAATCTTGTGCAGACACCTTGCCCACAAATCCCCATGGACCTGCTGAGCAGCACCAGCATTGCCTGCTTAGACCACAATTAACCACCTGTTACAGGCTGGAAAGGCTCACTTTCTGAAGGCGTGGAAGGCAGCATTGAGCCTGCGGCCGATGTCTACAGAGAAGGTGATATGCTCCTCCAAAGGATTGGGCCTTGTCTGTACAATGCAACTGAGTGGGGGTGGGATGAAGGACTTCATACTCAGGATCAGCCCTGCAGACTAAATGAAGGCGTTCTGCAAAGCAGTCAGCCCAGCTCTGTAAAATAACAAGAGCAGTAATAGGCCAACCAGCACTTTGGGTCTGTTCCACCATTCATTTAGAGCAGGCTGATCCAATCAAACTGGACCTTCCTGTTCTCATTCTATATCCTTTGGTTCTTTTGAAGTTCAAGCATCTGTCCATCTCTGCCTTAAACATGCTCAAATAGCTCCACCCTCATCGCTCTCTGGGCTGGAGAACCCCAATGAGTCACATGAAGAAATCTATCATCTCAGTTTAAATAGGTGGTCTTATTCTGAAGCTAATTCAAGATGCCACCTCCCAATCCAATTGGAAACATCTTTGCAAGTTCTAACCTCCTGAGAATGCTGCCTCTCGTTCTACTCAATTTCAATGAGTACAGACCCAACCTGCACAAGTTATTTTCATACATCAACTCTTTTCATCCCAGGAATCAACTTAACAAATCTGCTTTGAACCATCTCCAATGCAAGCAAAAGTGCATGCAATATTCAAGAGAATGGACTGCCAACAGCTTGGACTGGGACCCTTCTTCAGACTGAAGAGTCTGTCAATTCCCTCCACAGATGCTGCTTGACCCGCTGAGCATCTAGTTTCTTGTGCCTGCAATACTCTACAGAATACAGGCATCTGAAGTTGCATCAAAACTTCGCTAGTTTTCCCCCACACCATCTCCTCTTACAATATTTTTTTTAAATTTTTTTAAATTTTTTTTTTATTTTTTAAATCTGATACTTAAAAAAAAAAAATAGGCATAAAATGCTGGAGTATCTCAGCGGGTCAGGCAGCATCTCTGGAGAATATGGGCAGGTGAAGGGGGGAATGATTTAATAGGAATCTGAGGGGTGAATGGAACGAGCTGCCGGAGGAGGAAGCTGATGCGGGGACTATCGCAATGTTTAAGAAACATTGGGACAGGTACATGGACAGGACAAGTTTAAGAGGGAATGTACACAAAAATGCTGGAGAAACTCAGCGGGTGCAGCAGCATCTATGGAGCGAAGGAAATAGGTAACGTTTCGGGCCGAAACCCCTCCTCAGACAAGAGGGATATGGGCCAAACGCGGGCAGGTGGGACTAGTGTAGATGGGACCTGTTGGTCAGAGTGGGCAAGTTGGGCCGAAGGGCCTGTTTCCACACTGCAAGACTCAAGGACTCTATGACTTTTTAGGGTGGACCCTTCGTTAGACGGAAGATGGGTCCAGACCCAAAATATCACCTATCCATGTTCTCCTGAGATGCTGCCTGACACAAAATGTTGGCTTATATCTTACAATATAAGCCAACATTTTACTCGCCATCTTAATTAGTTGCTGTACCTTCATATCTTTTAGGTTTCGCGTACTAGGCCTCAGATCTCAACACTGTGGCCACTTTTAAGACAATTTACTTTTCCACTCATCATTCCAAGGTTTTTAAACCCAACTTCTTCCTCACATTATACATTCCATTTGTCAGTTTCTTGCATTTTGACTTTTCTATAATTACTTTGTATGTTCTAGGTCCTTGTTACAACTTGCCAACCCATCTAGCTTTGTATTGCTGTGTTTGACTGCACAATTTTTCCCACCTTAGATCTCTGATAACGTTCACAGGCCAGCAACTATCTGCAAACTTGTTAACACAGAGAAACCTTCCAGGCTGGGAAAATGGTCATGATGAGAGGCCATCATGCGATTCTCATCATACCTCTGAGCACCACATCTCAATGCGAGTGCCTGCCTCACTTGCACCACCCCTGCCAGCATGTTCCAGGCACCCATCACCCTCTAAAAAATCTTGTTCTGCACTACAAATTCCTTTAAATGTTGCCCCTCTCACCTTAAAGCACTGATCTTTGATTTTTCCATCCTTAGAAACAGGTTCTAACTGTTTACCCAATCTATGCCTCTCATAATTCTATATATTTCTCCAAAGTCTTCCCTTCAACCAGAGAAAACAATTCAAGTCTGTCCAAGATCTCCCTGTGACTAATACCCCCTAATCCAGGCATTATTCTGGTAAACTTCTGTACCCTTTCCAAAGCCTCCACATCTTTTTTGTAATGAGGCGACCAGAACTGCACGCAATACTCCATATGCAGCCAAACCAAAATCTTATAAAACTGCAACATGACTTGGAATGGAACCAACTCACCCAATTCAATTTATTCAGTCAATTTCCTGTAGATATGAAGCTGCAAAATTACATTGGTTAAGTATTTGATCCCTCAGTCCAATGAGTATCAAATTCAATCTCAATTTAAGGATTTAAGTTCACCATCTAATCTGAGACTCCACAATACTCAGTGCTGTGCTGTCATGTTGTATTTGGAATGTGATGCTAAAAATGTGGTTCCAACTGTCGTCTTCATCCTATGAAATTATTCCATTGAGCAGCAGGATTATCTCCCATCTGACACTATTGATACAGATTAGACAGTCATTCTTACATGCTACCTAAATATTAATCACCATATTTCAACAATAGTCACAATAGTTATTTGGCCATTGATGTACAATTTCGTGGAAAGTATTTTGGGATGTACCCAGGCTGTGACATTTCCTATATAAAATTTAAGTCAATCTCCCCAACATAACAGCAAAACTCAGATCGGTAATTCCGTGGCCATGCTACAAGACTGAACCAATGCAGCAGCTCTTTGCTTGGAGGGGCGAGTGTAAACTTTTAAGAAACAATTTGGAAATACCATCAATTTCTAAATTGCAATTTTGATTTCCTTTAAAGGATGTCAAATTGAAGATGAAAGCGCAATTCCTGAATTAAATTAAGGTGTCAGTAGTGCAGCTGATAGAGCCGCTACCTCAACGCCAGAGATCAGAGTTCAATCCTGACCTCGGGTGCTGTTCATGTGGAGTTTGCACATTTTCCTCCCACATCCCAAAGACGTACAGGTTTGTAGGTTAATTGGCCTTTAAAGCTCCCCTAGTGTGTAGGGAAAGGAATATAGAATAAGTGTGAATGGATGATTGATGGTCGACACGAACCCGGTGGGCCGAAGGGCCCTTTATACCAAACTAAATAAATTGAGTTTATCCTCACTTTCATCTGTTGAAGATGGTTAACTGCCATTCAGTAAACAGGACTTTCATTTTAAAAAGTGCTGAAGAAACTCAGACGGTCAGGCAGCATCTCTAAAGAACAGATAGGTTCTATCAGGATAGGTGACATTTCTTCAGACTAATTGTGGTGGGCGGGAGTATGAAGCAGGAAGAGGGGCAGGACAAAGCCTGGCAAGTGATAGGTGGATGCAGGCGAGGGTTTTTGTTTGATAGGCTGATGATTGGATAAAGGCCAGAGATGAAGACAAAAGGGAGAATTTGTATTTAGTTTTAGACAATAGACAATATGTGCAGGAGTAGGCCATTCGGCCCTTCGAGCCAGCACCGCCATTCATGTGATCATGGCTGATCATACCCAATCAGTACCCCGTTCCTGCCTTCTCCCCATATCCCCTGACTCCGCTATCTTTAAGAGCCCTATCTAGCTCTCTCCTGAAAGTATCCAGAGAACCGGCCTCCACCACCCTCTGAGGCAGAGAATTCCACAGACTCACAACTCCTCATGTCCTTCCTCAAATTAGGGCACCGAAACTGCACACAATACTCCAGGTGTGGTCTCACTAGGGCCCTGTACAACTGCAGAAGCACCTCTTTGCTCCTATACTCGACTCCTCTTGTTATAAAGGCCAACATGCCATTCGCTTTCTTCACTGCCTGTTGTACCTGCATGCTTACTTTCATAGACTGATGAACAAGGACCCCCAGATCCCGTTGTACTTCCCCTTTTCCCTTTCCTTTTTGCCTGGCAGAGTCAGAAGCAGGCCTGTACAGAGAAGAACATTTACCAAGATAAACAGGGATTGCAGAAATAAAGCAATCATTTTCATGCAGCGGCACATGCTGTTTGTACTTGCACCCAAATGATTCCGTGAAAACCTCTGAAAACTAGATTTCCCAAATCTAGTTATTTATCTCCAAATCATATATAAGCTCCATTTTTAATATTAAAAGTTAAAATTATTTTACATCAAACTGATTATATCTTAGATACAATAAAGCAAGGGAGTGGAGAAAGAATGTCACTTACCTGCTCCCATATAATTTCAGCCATTTGATCGATGATTGTTCCAAATTCTCTGAATTCACCAGAATATTTGGTGTAAGCCCAGGTACAGAGGGAGATCAGAGCTATCCCCATCATGAGATTGCATAGCAAAGCTATCGAGTTCAAGCCAATAAATCCAGTCACTCCCGAGAATATGTACATGGTAAACATCACAGCAAAGAGCGTGGCCGGTGTACGTGCAGCATAAAAAATATTTTTGCTGTCATTGTGCTTTACAAAGTTTGCATAGTTCTCATCCATTTCTTGCTCGAGCTGCTCTTGGTAGCGTTGACAGAAATCTTCCCCGCCCATTTTCTTGACGGACCGAAACTGCTTGATGGAAGCTTCTTTTAAGGTTAAGTGTCGTTGTTCCAGATCAGCTGGTGCTATGTAAGGCTTATCTCCCCCACAAAACTGCAAGAACAAACACATTCATACCATGAGTACAATATTATGCCTGAGCACTATATAATCACGTTAAACGAAGGCTGCAACGTCTCCACGTAATTTTAAGAATGCACCTTAATCAAACCTATCTTAAAGTTATTGGTGGAAATAATTGTTAATGTTTGTTTTGATACCAGTTCTGCTGTATTGCATTTTAAATGTTTGCCCTCTTGAAGATGGGGAACATAGGAAGAAAAAGAATCCGATGTGATAATCTGCTGCTCCATGCTGACTTCTGAGAGACCACCTGACCACCTATTAGACAGGCACGTGCCGTCAGAGTAGGCAAGGTAGGCAGTGCCTACCGTGACTAAAATTATAAAATGGTAATTATTAAGTATAAATAGTAAAGGCACGGGAGAATTATGCCTGCCTAAGAGATCGATCTCTTAGGTAGGAATAATTCTCTGTGCCTTTCATGCGTAGTACACATAATACGCGAAGGTCTGTGCAGCTCACGTGCCGTCAACGCTGTTTCAAGCTGTCAATTTCAAGGGGAGCTGAAGGCAGCTGAAATTCTGCCTTTGCAGTGTGGACTGTGTACTGCGCATGCGCAGCAGCCTACTGCGCATGCGCAGCGCAAGTTTCTTGGCGGGTTTTTCAAACATGGATTGCCATTATCTTAAGAGTATCTTAAGAAACAAAGAGAGAAGAATGGTGTTCCTGTACAAATAATGTGGTAAGTAGATTTGAGCTATATGTTTTTAAATACTGTATTTCCCGGCAATGAAGACGCTATTTTTTACCCAAAAGAGGCCGAAGGTCAGGTTGTTAGTCAAGAAAGATAGACTTGGCTATCCCTCAGTACAGCAACATCAAGAACGATGTTGCTACACTGAGGGATAGCCAAGTCTATCCCTCATTGTTAGCAGCTGATGGGAAGCAGCTGTAAAAGGACAGCGCCGCTGGGTGGGGGGGGAGAAGAGTTCCTTTCACAGCAAGTGGGGAGTCTGGCAAGGGGTAAAGTTGCGGGGAGGGCAGGAGCGTTGAGAAGGAGGGGGTCGGGGATCACGCCAGCAACCAGCTCAAGAGCGGGTCAGCAGGCGATGGATACCAGGACAGCGGGCGGTGGAGCTTACTCCATGTGTCAGTGCGAGTAACCTCAATTGGTCCCTTGTTCGTGCTGACACCGGAGGAGTAAGTTCCACTGCCTGCTGTCCTGTTATCCATCGTCCGCTGACCCGCTCCGCTCTATGATCTTTGCTCTTGAGCTGGTCCCCTCACTGTTCACACGAAGAGCACTGCCAGAGGTGAGCGGGCCGGCAGAAAGCGCTGCTTCCCTCCCCGGCCACAATGCGGTGGCTCCGCGCCCGGAGCGCCGTGTGAGTGGGTTACTTGCATGATCCCCGACCCCTGCCTTCTCAACGCTCCCACCCTCCCCGCAACTTTACCCCTAGCCAGACTCCCCACACGCTGTGAAAGGATCTCTCCCCCCAATTGGTCCCTTGAACTAGTATTGTCATTCAATAAGATCACTACTGATTTAACTTGTCCCGGTATGCTCCCGTTTTTCCTACCATCTCTCCACCTGCCATCACCCTCCACCCCCCACCCATTCAGTAATTCAGAATGAAGGAGATTTGGAATCCTTGGGCAAATTGAATTGTTACTTTCTTTATTTTAATTTTATATTTTCACAGAGAGGAGAACAATCTGCGCATGTGCGGTTTAAGTTTTTTTTTTAAAGCCAACTGACTGCCCACCCAGAGTAATTACTCACGGCACGTGCCTGCTATTAGACCATGCTGACCACCTATTAGAGACCTGAATTCAGTGCGGGAAAAAAGGAAGGTTGTGTAATTTATGTGGGTTTGAGAAAGCAACAAGATGAATATGAACTATACAGATATTAAATGTTTCATTTGGAACTGACCACCAAAAGCTTCAAAATAGCACGCTGAAAAAATGCAACTTTTAAAAGCTTTTGAAACTTACTGAACAAATTACTGAATCTGATGTAGGTCAACACAAAAGGATAAGTATGGAAATGCACATATTAAAAGCCCTTGGACTCAACACTCTGATTGGTTTTAAATCTTCCATTTCAATAGTAATAAACATGTAAAACTCAATTAATGGGCAGTCAGAATCTATCCTTCCTAGTAGATTGACCCCAATTTTGATTGGATCTCCATTTCTAGCTTTTCCATTTTGTGATTACATTTTCTTAAATTGAAACGCACTACCCATAGTTTTGTCCATTCATTCCATCAAAATTAACAGCTCCCGAGGAAAACTGGTGAAGGGCTTGTCTACAACTCAAGTAATCAAAAATTAATGTAACTCAAAAAAATCACACATGGGGACAGGATAGTTGACCTTAACTTCTTTGTTAGGGATGATGGCTTTACCAGATATCTCAAGGCTTTGGTAACTGAGCACTAGTAACAGATATGATTACCAAAGCAGGCTGTAGAGACAATATTACTTAAGTGTAATTAATTTTATAGAGATAATGATTACACAAAATAATTGACAGGGAAATAAAGTGGAAATAAGCTTTATTCCCCATAGTTCAGTAACTATAAGTTACCAAAACCACCAGGAAAGGTAGGGCACGCAGTCACCGTAATATGCCCCATACCACAGATGTATGGGACATTGAAGTATCAAAACCATTTTTGCAGAGTTTCATAATTACATACCATCTCCATAGCCTTGTTGTAGGCATCTTTTGCTCCTGCAACAGCAGTTAAATTGTTGGCTTCAGCTGTTGCCTGTAAAACAACAATTGCTTTAATGAACTTTCCCTTGTCAATCATCTGCCTGAGACCAGACTTAAGAGTTTATATTAATATAAATGGCACTGCAAATGAACTTCAAGTATTTTTGAAGAGAGTCTCAAGAATAACAATGCTTATTGTTTAGAAAGCTACATTCATACGTTTCCAGTTGTGAAATTCTTGGTTTCAAGATTTTTCAGCTTTCAAATACTCCTGGTGCTGGGATAAACAGAGGGATCATTCTATCAAAGGACAAGGAGGTGGCTTATCTGAAAGCAATCCAAATACCCAAACCAAATAGAGCATATGACAAGATAAACATTTTACTGAATGGAACACTCTTGTTCTGAAGCACTCCCTGCCACTGAATGTGTTATAACTAATATACGGAAATATATTAGAGGATTTCATCTCTCCAGCAGATAGTAGCAGCTGCACTAGCTTTCAACATGCATTTAAAGTGCAAAATCTGAGAAAACAGAAATCAAACTCTGCAGTTTAGATTGCATACTAAAGCGAGAAATTCAAAGCATACAAATAAATAAAGCTTCAAAATAAAGCAAATTAATTTGAGATAAATTTTAAAAAGATTATACAAAACAAAATTTGGAACAATGAAGACATGAAAATAGAACAACCGTGACAAGAGGATAGCATCAAGCCTATCAACTAAACATAAAGCCAGTTTACCAGAGGATGAGCTTCAGTGAACTCAATACGTGCGATTGTGCCTCGGATAAGGCATGTGAAATCCCACTTGGATGGCAAGTGCACAGAAACTAATTTCCATTTCACTGGAAGGTTTGGGTTCATGCAAGATATTACTGCCAACTTGCTCAAGAAACTTAATCCTTTGATTGTTCAATATTAACATCTGATGAAAATGTCACAACCTGATGTGTTAATTACATTACTGATCCTCCTGACCTGCCTTTTCTACTTGTTATTCAGACTTCTAGTAACATCTAATTTGGCAAGTTAATTTCCATTTTGGATTCGGAGCAGACTGGGTACCACGGGACAATGCAAACAAAAACTCAGCAGAATTTGATCTGGTTAATGCTATCCAAAATGTTTTATTGATATCAGTTCACTACAAGAACCTTTATGCTGCATCAGAAGTATGGAGCTAGAGGTCTTTCAATACTGGTAGATGTATTTATTTCAATTATTCTACAGATGTTACAACAGATAATGCAACTTTCAGGCAAGTGAAACCTCAGTTCTTAATTAATTCATTCACTATCTTCAATATCTTTAAACTAGAACACAATTGGAACATCTATGTCACAGGTTTAAAAGTACAATTTAAATATTCATGCTTAATTCTGAACTTTGTCAACCAACACTAAGCAATTGTTTCTGATTCCAAGAAGTCACAGCCATTTAAGACAGAATACAAATACCTGTAACATAGATTTTGGATGAGGCAGTTCTTCTCCTTGATAAATTTTGATGTAAGCCTGATGGACAGGAAATATTTTATTATTAACATGCGAGTAATCTCCTAAAATGCAATTTCAGCTGAAAATTACCAAAATGTTTACAAGCAGCAGCATGCACCAACTGTTCGTACCTTGAAGTATTCAACTAAATCCCGACAAGTCACTTTGCTTCCTCCGATTTCTTTTTCTACCAAATTCTCAGGGGACAGCAGAAAGGGCACCACATTGCGGAGTTCCTTTTTAAAGTCGACGTCAATATCTATTGGAACAAAGTAAATGGCAATATAAACAGCGGCTAAATTAACAGCTTGCATTGCACAGAACATTACAGCACAGGAACAGGCCTTTCAGTCCAAAATGTCTGGGCCGAACATGATGTCAAAATAAACCAATCTCCTCCATCCATACACGGCCGATATCCTTCCGTATCCATGTACTGATCTAAAAGTCTCCTAAATGCCACTATCATAACTGCCTCCACCACCACCCCTGGTAGCGCTTACCTGGCACACAAAAAAAAAAGTCAAAAAGACTTCATATCCCCTTTCAAAGACCAGAGGGCATAATATTATCATCTTAAAGTTACACTCTCTAGACTTCGATATTTCCACCCTGGGAATAAAGCTTGGATTATCTACCCTGTCTATGCCTAATTTTATATTCTTCTATCAGCTCAATTTCCAGCATTCCATAGAAAACTGCAGTTCAGGTCGACCCATTACAAGAATGTGGAGGCTATGGAAAAGGTGCAGCGGAGGTTTTCCAGAATGTTGCCTGGATTAGGGGATACAGGAAGAGATTGGACAGACTTAGACTGTTTTCTCTGAACCAACCTCTCCTTGTAGTTAATTCCCCACCCCCCCTTTCCCTCCTTAAATCAACATCAAATTATGTTGAACTGATTCTCTTTGAATGTATACACAAGACGTCAAATATCTCGCCAAATCTGGTCACAACAACTGATCTGAGAATTCAAAGACAAATATCTGCATGCAACGCGTACACAAATGCCACTGAGGGCCTTGGAATACCTTTTAATCTCCCATCAAAACCAGGATTTGTGGCTACTTTCAGACCGGGATGAGGCATTAGGAAGCAGGTGATTTTGGCAAAACAGGAATGGATATGTTTCCTAACATTCTGCAACTCTTCGTGTTGGTTTTGTTTTATCTAAAGGGGAAAACAAAATAGCTGGAGTTAACTGAATAAATGTAACAGTTCCAACTTCATCTTTCTACACTCATTGCAGAAACAAAAGTTAACAGGCGAGTCTACCATAGATACAGTTACTTCCTGCTGGATGAAAATCCCCGGATCCCGTCAAAGATAACTCAGACATAATAAACATGTTGCAGTCCGACCTTGGACTTAAAAGTCCATTAATTTCAAAGGAAACTAAAATTGAGGTACCGCACCCTGACAAATGTGTAGAAATATCTTATATAGTAACATCTTAAGGCTGTAAAAGGTTCAGCAATCAGCAGGGGACAGGTGGCCATCTGCCACAGGATTTCTATCCTATAAATTTCCGGATTTCACTCCAACTTGTAGGAAAGCGGGGAACAAAACAAATGTAATGCAATTGAACAGCAAGACATGTAGCTAAACATTTCAAAGTTACACAAAACCTTGATTACATTAAAATATTTTACCTCCAACCGTTTTTCTAAGAACCTCTTGCCTCCTTCTAGCCCATATGAATGTTCGTAGGGGTAACTCCAATCTCTTATTAAAAACATTAATGTCTACAGGGAAAGAATACAGAAAATCAATATTATTTCCACCCGATTCATATGTAAAAGAGGAATTTGAATCCGCAAAACCTTTCATATCGCTAGGATGCTCCAAAAATCAGGCAGAATTTTCATCTGCTCCACAGTATTTTGGGTAGACCAGTTACCCCAAAGTTCTGACGTTTAGCGGCAGCATGGACTCATGCTTGATGTGTAATCTTCCTTTGCAGCAAGGGGATGTTCACGAGCTCACTGCAAACTTCTGCAGATGTGCCGCCTTCCAGCAGGGAAGCTTGCCCATTAAACATTGCCAGGTTACACCTCGAGTAAGTGCAGCCAGCCTGGTAAAACCATTGAATGGAAAGGTTGCCAAGATAACAGTAGATAAATCTTTGTTGAGTTAACTCAGTATGTTTAAATGTTTTAAAGTGCATAATTTTTACGGTTTGTTTATATTATAGTCCCGTGTACCAAGATAGAGTGAAAAGATATGTTTTGATATCCAAACAGATGGCAACATTCAAAAGATATTTGACAAGGACAGGAAAAGTTTAGACGGATATAGGGCAAATACTGGCAGGTGGTACTAATGTAGATGGGGCATCTTTGTCGGCATGGATAATAATAATACATTTTATTTATGGGCGCCTTATACCAAAGTCTCAAGGACACCTTACAGAGTTTAACAAGTACGAAACATATAATCGGAGTAAAATAAATTCTAAAGACATCACCAATACACAAATCAAAGACAGAATTTGATCCAAAAACACACAAAAAAAAATCAGAAACACAATGTGAAGAGAGAGCAGCGGCAGCTAAACTCTCCCAGCGTACACTCTCCCTTCCGACCGCCATCTTGAACACAGACTAAAGTAGACACAGCATACAAAAATCATCCCCCCACAATGGTTACCACTGTGGGGGAAGGCACAATGTCCAGTCCCCATCCCCAGTTCTCCCAAAGTCAGGCCTATTGAGGACTCCGCTATTGCCTCTATGGAGGCCCGATGTTCCTGGCCGTTCTCACCAGGTGCTGTTGCCGCGGTGTCGGGAGAGTCCTCTCAGCGGCTGGGCCACCTGGAATGGCCGCATTTCCTACCGGAGGCCACAGCTTCCGAAGCCGACAAAGCCGCGCCGGTTTGGAGCTCCCAGGCTCCCGATGTTAAAGTTGGCGCCGCCCACTCCTCTCCACAGACCCGCAGCCCGGAGGTGTCGAACTCGGCGGTCACAGCTCACCGGAGCTTCAGCGCATCGACCCAGGCAAGGCATCGCCCGCTCCGCTCCGCGATAGCGCTCCAGCGCTGTGCCGCCACCGAAGCTGAAGGTGCTGGGCAGTCCCCGCCAGGAAACGCCGCTCCAGGCCCATTGGTAGGCCGCAAGGACGGGTTGACGGAGCAACCTGGAGAAAAAGCTGCCTCACCGACCAGGTAGGGACCTAGAAAATAGTTTCCCCCTTACCCCCCCACATGAAAAGTCAAAATTCCCCGACAGACATAGACAGAAAAAACTAAAAACTAAGGAAAAAAAGTGAATTTAACGGACGGCTGCTGGTTAGCAGCCGTTCCCCAAGATGGCTCCGCCTACGGTTGAGTTGGGCTGAAGGGCCTGTTGAGCTGTGTCACTGTGACTGAGGTCAGATATACTATTCATAAATACAATCAAGGCAAACTTAAGTACAATAGAGCAAAGGGAAAGATACAGAATAGTCTCAATAGTCCAAAGTTCCATTGATATTTGAAAATAAAATTAAAATTTCTTAAATAGGTCCAAGATGTTTTCAAAGTATTCAATTTCCGTGTCGGTTGGCAAGCCTGGGGGAAGAACCTCACCAGATGTCATCCTCATTCTACACGTGCACTTGACCACTGATGCGGCAAGAGAAGCACTGCACTTCCCCCTGCAATACCAAGGTCAACAGCAAATCTGCCCCAATTACTATTAAGTGTAGTCATCGTTGAAATATAGGAACTGCAGCTACAATTGCGCACTCAGCAAGGTATCACAAAAAGCAGATACAAAAGAGTTGCTGCCTTACACCGCCAGAGAACAGGGTTCAATCCTGACTAAGGGTGCTGTCCATATGGAGTGTGCACTTTCTCCCAGTCACCTGCATGGGTTTTCTCCGGGAGCTCTGGTTTCCTCCCACACTCTAAAGACGTACAGGTTTGTAGGTTAATTGGCTTGATAAAATTGGAAATTGTCCCTTGTGTAGGATAGTGTTAATCGGCGCGGACTCGGTGGGCTGAAGGGCTTGTTTCCCGCACTGTATCTCTAATCTAAACAAATATGGTTTCAATGAAGTCATATAGCATAAAAATCATTCAAACCTGAAAGGGTTTCTGGTACACTTCCTCCATAGCCAGGCGCCCATATTCTGTGAAGAGCTGGAAAAGGGCGTAGAGATTGTGAGACCATTTTTCAAATTGGATTTAATCAAAATGCACTGGAGTAACTCAGCAGGTCAGTCTCCCAACCTAAAACATCACTTATCCTTGCCAGAGAGTTAAAACCATCGCAGAATACAAGAATTAACCTCAGGAGGTCACATACGGGGATAGTCGTTGTAACGGGATCTTAGAACAAAAAGCCTAACGCATGGCACATCAAGATGTCCCTGCAGTAAGATCATATGAGCACAGTACCTGAAGGTGTTGCAGATCATCCTCTTGAATGTTCTGAGACAAATTGTATACCTAAAATAGAAAATTAAATGAAACATTTTTGGAATTGTCCACAAAGATGCTGTTTGTTTCATCATCCAGTCTTTCTGGGTAAAATGGTCCTGCCTTACTCCTTTTTCTTTGTAGCACGTTTTTAAAAGTTACTACTTATCACCTGTTCAGCCGGTACATTCCAGATAACTTGTATTACCAAAATACATTCAACTCATTCTATCTCGTCATTTGTACACTACGATTTGAGAAATCACCAAGATTCAATTCAATATAGTAACTGAACTCTTATTCTACACAAAACAGGTTACATTAAAGAACATTAAAATCAGTATAGTGACGGAAAAAAGCCTCCAAATGTGAGCGTTACCTGAACAGAACTCGTCATGGTGCTAAGAGCAAACACGGTAGCACAGTCTCTTATGGTTGACTGGCTGTCAAAGGCCCCCTGAGTGTCCATTAAAAGTACCGCAACCTGGAAGGAAATAATTATAGCTTGAAGCAGTCATTTGTTTTAAATGGCAAGTCTGAAAACTTTGAGTGTCTATTAAATGCCAATCACATCTGCCTTGATCAGTACAGATGTCAGGGGTTATGGGGAGAAGACAGGAGATTGGGGTTAGGAGAGAGATAGATCAGCCATGATTGAGTGATGGAGTAGACTTGGGCCAAATGGCCTAATTCTGCTCCTATCACTTATAACCTCAACCACCAAACCTGGCAGCGTGCCCCAGACACTCACGACCCTGCACAAAGCCGTCTTTTTTAATGTAGCCATATTTCAGTTAATCCACCGACATAGAAATCATTCCTAAACTTTACGTCTAGTTCCTCTATGTTTTGGATTTCATATTGCTGTTTAATTTGTCTTTTAACTGTCATTTAATGTCATTTATATTTCACTTTTCTAAAAAGAGCGACTGCATGAAAACAGGCCCTCGGCCCACATCATCCATCGATTACCCGTGTCACTCGTTCCATGTTATCCCACTTTCTCATCCACACCTACAGACTAGGGGCAATTTATAGAGGGCCAATCAACCTACAAATCCATACATCTTTAAGATGTGGGATGAAACCAGAGCACATGGAGGAAGCCAACAGTCACAGGGAGAACATGCAATCTCCACAAACAGCACCCAAGGTCAGGATCAAACCCGGGTCTCTAGTGGTGCGATTCAGCAGCTCTACCAGCTGCACCTTTATACCTCTACAGCTAATTGTTCCAGCATTTTTATCGACACCACCCTAACTCACCTTTATTTTGCCCTCATCGCAATATTCAAGGGGCAGGTTGGTGCATTTTATTCCCCAATAATTCTAAATGCTATTTACACAGATGTAAACCACCAGGGGAACAAAGCATCTTTTGAATAACTGGTAATTTACAACTTTCCATCTACAGCAATAGTTTAATGTTTCTTTATTATCATGTATGCACTGTACAGTACTCAAAGCTTAATGTTTTATTTTAAAAAGCTTTCACATTGGCTTCATATGCATGTATCCATGTTCCCTTTATTTTAACAGAAGGTGCACGTCTAAGTTAGAGCAAAATGTGGTGGCTTTGTTGACCAACACAAAGCCACGGTTTTGGTACTTGAACAGAAAGAGCCACTCATTGATGATAAACACAGTTCTTTGTGACAATGTGTACCACAGGAATAAGAGTGTTTTGTGGAAGGCTGAACGCTGTGCCAGCTAGTGATGGAGTGCTCGCTGGTGCACCTTGCAGAAGATGTAGGTGACCTGGCCAGGAGTTGCTCTCCACCACCTCCCTCGTTCTTGCTCCTCTTCCCAATGTCGCTCCGACAGTGGCTGAATCTGGAAGTGCAGCGAGGCCGGGCAACACTTTTACATCAATGAAGCGGACGGGAAGCCCTCGCCATTCTCCCACTGAAATAACACAGATCATTCAGGAAACAGGACCTCCTACTGCAAAGGGTTTACGTATGTGCGAGTTTGCGCAAGGCGCCTATTACGCAAGCCTGGGAGTGCCTGCACTCAAAATGGATTCCTGAATATTGGTACCCTACTATTCCAAGACATGAGATTTTACAAATATCAAAATAACTCAGCAATACACCTGATAGAAGTATATAAAATTTGTGGGGCCTAGAGAGGGTAGACAGCCAGAACCTTCTCTCTCCTCCCCCACCCCCCGGGGTGTTAACGTCAAAGAACAGAAGGCAGAGTTGCAAGATGAGAGCGACTAAGTTTAAAGGAGATGGGTATTAGAGCAAGTTTTCCTTTACATGCAGTTGGTGGTGGGTGCTTGAAAAGTGCTGCCAGGGGTGGTGGCAGCAAGTACAATAGTGCATTTAAGAGGTTTTTGATAGGCACATGGATATGCAGGAAATGGAAGGATATGGATGAAGGCAAAGTGCTAGAGTAATTCAGCGGGTCAGACAGCATCTCTGGAGAACATGGAGGGGCGATGTTCTGGGTCAGGACCCTTCTTCAGACTCCAGAGTTCATATGGATAATGTGCAGGAAGAAGAGATTAGTTTATCTTGGCATCATGTTCTGCAGAAACATTGTTGGCCAAATGGCTTGTTCCTGTGCTGCACTGTTCTACGTTCCAATAGCTTTAATAGGATTGGAATCTACTCTAGCATTGTACTAATGGATTATAGCAATGGAAATTAGCGGCTAGTGAGCAATTATTTAAGAGCTTTCAAATGTTCCCTCCCTTCTCCCCCCCCCCCTCCCTGCCCCAATTCTAAAAAAAAATAACCCTTCTCATACGAGTTATTAACTTCTTGCTTTGACTTTGTCCTTGCTGAGATGAGTCAACACCACATGAAATTCTAACATCGGGTTGAATTGGAATATCTGTAGACAGTTCCTATACAGAAACATGCATAATGACTTGACACACGTGATTTGATCTTTTGTAGAGTACAATGCTAGGCACACCTGACTTCCATCTGATTTGTGGATCACAAAAACTTCACTCCAAACTTGTATACCAGTAGTTTCCCGTTCGCATCCACCTCGCCAGGTGAACCCAGTTAAGGGCTCATCATCGCCCCCTAGCCAGCCGCCCGCTTCCTGCGGAGAGAAAGATGCACTAAGACACTGATCTGTATGCCCAAAATTTTCACCTTAGCAAGGTACATCGCAAAGTACATTGAGTCATTGAACTTAGCAACTATGTTACTATGATCAACATTCAAATATTGCAGTCAACTATATCCATCCATAAAAGCTAACTCGGTCTCCAATTAGACATGCAAAGAATCCTGTCATTATATCAGTGGCTTCAAGTTAACTTTGATAGATGCAACTATTTGGTTCAGCAGTTAATTCATGCTCCTCAACAAATTCACTGATCAATCCTGATCAAAAGATAAGCAGTAATTTTAAAAACAAATTTTAAATAGCAATTCTGCCACAAATACTATACAAACTTTAGAAGATCCAAGATTTAAATATTATTACATGGAGCATTGTACATTAAAGATCAACTACCTAGGTCAAACATTTACTAAACTCCATCTGGTAGAAGATGGTAGACTTTTTGTTGGAACCGAGATAATCTGTCATTTAAATTAAGAATGAAAGAATTCAGAGCAAGTGGAAATGGATGCAAAGATTGGCATCATGTGCAGCAGATATTGCGAGTTAACAGAACAGTACAACACAGGAACAGGCCTTTCGGTCCACAATGTCTGTGCCGAATATGATGTTGACCATCTCTTATCTACCTGCACTTACACCATATCCCTCCATTCTCTGGATAATATGATTACCCGTCTAAAACACCACTATCATATCTGCTTCATCCACCACCCCAGCAGAGGGTTCCAGGCACTCACTATCCTCTCTAAAAAAAACATACCCAGCACATCTCCTTTAAACTTTGTACCTTTCACCTTAAAGCTAGGCCCTCTAGTATTGGATTTTTTTGTAACCTGGGAAAAAAGGTTCTGATCATCTACCCCTCCCAATTTTATTAATTATGTTTCATACACACAATTTCATATACAAAGATCATGTTTTGTGGTCAATGACTAAATACAGCAGCTTAAAATATTTCTATCATTTATATGACAAAATAATTAGTTTTAATAGCAAAGTTAAAAAAAAAATGTAGGACAGACTCTTACCTGACTGTACATGTATCGCAGCATGAAATCCAACAAAAACGATTTGCCTTTACGAAATGCTCCGGCCACCGAGACAACCACAACATTCAAGTCCCGAATGTGTTCTTGTAATAAAATTCGCTCCAAGGATGCTTCATCCAGATCAAAATGATGATTATCTTTATGAGCCAACACTACCTGTATAGGCCTGGCCTCTTTCATATGTATATCATCCAAAGTAAATGGGACCTCCTGGATTCCAGACTCATCTGTTTAAAAACACAGTAACTTAGTTTAAGATGCAAATTAAAAATTGTTTTCAGTCAATTCATTAATTTATTTGATTTGATTGGATAGCATGCAAATCAGCTTTTCGCTGTACATCAGCACGTGACAATAATAAACATAAACTTAATGAAGTTTTCCTTTCCTAGCTTTCAAATCAATTAGTCTCAA
The DNA here is from genome assembly GCA_038087875.1 of Malacoraja senta. Taxonomy (NCBI): domain Eukaryota; kingdom Metazoa; phylum Chordata; class Chondrichthyes; order Rajiformes; family Rajidae; genus Malacoraja; species Malacoraja senta. The sequence continues at coordinate 117,054,983 of CM075978.1, read as the reverse complement.
TTGAAATAGGCAAACAGATACAGACTTTGGACAAAAAATACAAAGTTCTGGTCAAGAATCCTTGCTAAGTTCCACAATTAACAGATGGTACACCTGAATGTAAAAATAGTTGCCAGCCCATTGAAGCTCAAAACAAAAACCCAAAAGGACATATTTATATAAATTGGCAAGTTATCAAAATATCCATTCAAATAAACGGATAAAAACGTGCTGCTGTAACTCCTACTGGAAGCATACCAGAGGACTGGGAGAAATTCAGAGACCAGCAGAGGACAAAGGGCTTAATTAGGAAAGGAAAAATAGATTATGAAAGAAAACTGGCAGGGAACATAAAAACTGACTGTAAAAGTTTTTATAGATATGTGAAGAGAAAGAGATTAGTTAAAACAAATGTAGGTCCCTTGCAGTCAGAAACAGGTGAATTGATCATGGGGAACAAGGATATGGCGGACCAATTGAATAACTACTTTGGTTCCGTCTTCACTAAGGAAGACATAAATAATCTGCCGGAAATAGCAGGGGACCGCGGGTCAAAGGAGATGGAGGAACTGAGTGAAATCCAGGTTAGTCGGGAAGTGGTGTTGGGTAAATTGAATGGATTAAAGGCCGATAAATCACCAGGGCCAGATAGGCTGCATCCCAGAGTACTTAAGGAAGTAGCTCCAGAAATAGTGGATGCATTAGTGATAATTTTTCAAAACTCTTTAGATTCTGGAGTAGTTCCTGAGGATTGGAGGGTAGCAAACGTAACCCCACTTTTTAAGAAGGGAGGGAGAGAAAACGGTGAATTACACACCAGTTAGTCTAACATCGGTAGTGTGGAAACTGCTAGAGTCAGTTATTAAAGATGGGATAGCAGCACATTTGGAAAGTGGTGAAATCATTGGACAAAGTCAGCATGGATTTACGAAAGGTAAATCGTGTCTGACGAATCTTATAGAATTTTTCGAGGATGTAACTAGTAGAGTGGATAGGGGAGAACCAGTGGATGTTTTGTATCTGGACTTTCAGAAGGCTTTCGACAAGGTCCCACATAAGAGATCAGTATACAAACTTAAAGCACACGGTATTGGGGGTTCAGTATTGATGTGGATAGAGAACTGGCTGGCAAACAGGAAGCAAAGAGTAGGAGTAAACGGGTCCTTTTCACAATGGCAGACAGTGACTAGTGGGGTACCGCAAGACTCAGTGCTGGGAGCCCAGCTATTTACAATTTATATTAATGAGCTGGATGAGGGAATTGAAGGCAACATCTCCAAGTTTGCAGATGACACTAAGCTGGGGGGCAGTGTTAGCTGTGAGAAGGATGCTAGGAGACTGCAAGGTGACTTGGATAGGCTGGGTGAGTGGGCAAATGTCTGGCAGATGCAGTATAATGTGGATAAATGTGAGGTTATCCACTTTGGTGGCAAAAACAGGAAAGCAGACTATTATCTAAATGGGGGCCGATTAGGAAAAGGGGAGATGCAGCGAGACCTGGGTGTCATGGTACACCAGTCATTGAAAGTAGGCATGCAGGTGCAGCAGGCAGTGAAGAAAGCGAATGGTATGTTAGCTTTCATAGCAAAAGGATTTGAGTATAGGTGCAGGGAGGTTCTACTGCAGTTGTACAGGGTCTTGGTGAGACCACACCTGGAGTATTGCGTAGAGGTTTGGTCTCCAAATCTGAGGAAGGACATTATAGCCATAGAGGGAGTGCAGAGAAGGTTCACCAGACTGATTCCTGGAATGTCAGGACTTTCATATGAAGAAAGACTGGATAGACTCGGCTTATACTCGCTAGAATTTAGGAGATTGAGAGGGGATCTTATAGAAACGTACAAAATGCTTAAGGGGTTGGACAGGCTAGATGCAGGAAGATTGTACCCGATGTTGGGAAAGTCCAGGACAAGGGGTCACAGCTTAAGGATAAGGGGGAAATCCTTTAAGACCGAGATGAGAAAAAACTTTTTCACACAGAGTGGTGAATCTCTGGAACTCTCTGCCACAGAGGGTAGTTGAGGCCAGTTCATTGGCTATCTTTAAGAGGAAGTTAGATGTGGCCCTTGTGGCTAAAGGGATCAGGGGGTATGGAGAGAAGGCAGGTATGGGATACTGAGTTGGATGATCAGCCATGATCATATTGAATGGCAGTGCAAGCTCGAAGGGCCGAATGGCCTACTCCTGCACCTATTTTCTATGTATCTATGTCTGAATATTACACATTAATAAGCAGGTTGCAAATATATTTTTAGTGGTTTAAACTCACTTTTCACCATTTAAATTTATTCTCTGCCCAACAACATATGGAGTTTAAGATGGGTTCATCATTTATTTTTAAATTTTAAATTACCAGATTTGGCGAAGGTTCCATTTTAAAAACAGCAAGACAAGAGAATAAAACAGCAAACCACAGACCAATTCATTTAACATCTGCATTTGGATAAAATGCTCGTAATTATTAAGGATGTTAGAGCAGAGCATTAGAAAAATTCATAATCAGGTAAAGTCCATGGGGAATATAAATCATTTTTGACCTATTTATTGAAGATCTGAAAAAGTCACATGCAATGGATAAAACGGAACTGGTGGATGCAAGACATCTAAATTTCCAGTAGGCATTTAATAAAACGCCACAAAGGTCATTACTAAAAAAAAACATATGTTGGGAGCTAGAGATCGCCTGGTTAAAAAGGAAAAAAGCATATATTTCCCTTTGTGAGAATGACAGAATAGATGTAGAGATGAAAAGAATAAAGTTACAAGATTAAACAGTCTGTTAAAACTAGGGTGTGCAGGAACTTTAACAAATAATGGCAGGTTATTTTTGAGGAAAGATAGGCTTCAATATGCTGGAGTTTAATATAATCTAAGAGGAGGAAGATGCAACCATGGCTGACAAGAGAAGTTAGGGACGGTATAAAAACTAAAAGAAAAGGCGTATAACATAGCAAAGAGTAGCAGGAAGCCAGAGGATTGGGAAACTTTTAAAGGACATCAGAAGGTAACAAAAGGGACAATACGGGGTGAAAAGATGAAGAACAAAGATAAGCTCGCCAAGAATATAAAGAAGGATAGTAAAAGCTTCTTTAGGTATGTTAAGAGAAAAAGATTAGTCAAGCCAAATGTGGGTCCCTTGAAGGCAGAAACAGGTGAAATTATTATGGGGAACACGGAAATGGCAGAAGAGTTGAACCAGTACTATGGTTCTGTCTTCACGAAGGAAGACAAACAATCTCCCAGATGTACTAGAGGACAGAGGATTTAGGGAGACAGAGGAACTGAAAGAAATTTGCATTAGGTGAGAAGTTGTTTTGGATAGACTGATGGGACTGAAGGCTGATGAATCCCCATGGCCTGATGGTCTGCATCGCAGGGTACTCAAGGAAGTGGCTCTAGAAATCATGGATGCATTGGTGATCATTTGCCAATGTTCTATAGATTCAGGATCAGTTCCTGTGGGATTGGATGGTAGCAAATGTTATCCCACTTTTCAAGAAAAGAGCGAATGAGAAAACGGGGAATTATAGACCAGTTAGTCTGACATCGGTGGTGGGAAAGATGCTGGAGTCAATTATTAAAGAAGTAATAATGACGCATTTGGATAGTAGTAAAAGGATTGGTCCAAGTCAGCATGGATTTATGAAGGGGAAATCCTGCTTGACTAATCTTCTGGAATTTTTTGCGGATGTGACAAGTAAAATGGATGAAGGAGAGCCAGTGGATGTAGTGTATCTGGACTTTCAGAAAGCCTTTGATATGGTCCCACACAGGAGATGAGTGGACAAAATTAGAGCACATGGTATTGGGGGTAGGGTATTGACATGGATAGAGAATTGGTTGGCAGAGACGAAACAAAGAGTAGGGATTATCGGGTCCCTGTCAGAATGGTAAGCAGTGGCGAGTGGAGTGCCGCAAGGATCAGTGTTGGGGTCGCAACTATTTACAATATATATTAATGATTTGGAATTTAGAATTAAAAGTAACACTAGCAAATTTGCAGATGACACAAACTGGGTGGCAGTGTGAACTGCAAAGAGGATGCTAGGAGATTGCAGGGTGACTTGGGCAGGTTGAGTGGGTGGGCAGATGCAATATAATGTAGATAAATGTGAGGTTATCCACTTTGGGTGTCAAGAACGAGGCAGATTATTATCTCAATGGTGTCAGATTAGGAAAAAGGGAAGTGCAACGAGACCTGGGTGTCCTTGTACACCAGTCACTGATAGTAAACATGCAGGTGTAGTGGCCTGGATAAGGTCAGGAAAAGGCCAGACGCCAGGTAGGTTCAGAAGAAGTTTAATCAAACATGACAAACGCACAGAACACCCGCGAGCAGCCCCCGGGAAACCCCGTAGCCAGACAATCGTCCCTGTCCCTCAAGAGCCGAGGGGGATGACCGAAGGAGTGGCCTAACTGCCAGGAACCGCCACGGGAACCCCCCCCCCCCCAAGAACCAGAGGCACGAAACGGACAGGAGGGCGCACGCAGCGACCAGCCCGGGTGCACACCATGCCCGGCACAGGAACGGGCAACCGAACGAACAGATTCAGGGGATGGTGTAGCCACTGGATGAGGTACCCTAGACGGAGGGCGCCCTCGCTACCAGCACGGGACCGATCAATGTCAACCAAGACAGTCTCACGCTGACCCCCACGTCCAGGACGAGCCATGTTCCAGGACCCGGAAGGGAACCTCGTACGGCCGCAGGAGGGGTGTCCGATGAGCATCCCTGCGCAGGATGACGAACTGGCAGTCCTCCAGAGCAGTGGGAACGTGCGGACAGAAGGACATAGAAACATAGAAAATATGTGCAGGAGGCGGCCATTCGAGCCACCACCGCCATTCATTGTGATCATGGCTGATCGTCCCCTATCAATAACCCGTGCCTGCCTTCTCCCCATATCCCTTGACTCCACTAGCCCCTAGAGCTCTATCTAACTCTCTCTCTTAAATCCATCCAGTGACTTGGCCTCCATTGCCCTCTGTGGCAGGGAATTCCATAAATTCACAACTCTCTGGGTGAAACAGTTTTTTCTCACCTCAGTCCTTAAATGACCTCCCCTTTATTCTAAGACTGTTCTGGACTCGCCCAACATTGGGAACATTTTTCCTGCATCTAGCTTGTCCAGTCCTTTTATAATTTTATATGTTTCTATAGGTGGATAACCTCACATTTATCTATATGATACTGCATCTGCCACACATCTGCCCACTCACTCAACCTGTCCAGGTCACCCTGCAACCTCCTAACATCCTCTTCACAGTTCACACTGCCACCCAGCTTTGTGTCATCCGCAAACTTGCTAGTGTTGCTCCTAATTCCCTCTTCCAAATCATTAATATATATGGTAAACAGTTGCAGCCCCAACACCGAGCCTTGCGGCACTCCACTCGCCACTGCCTGCCATTCTGAAAAGGACCCATTCACGCCTACTCTTTGCTTCCTGTCTGCCAACCAATTTTCTATCCATGTCAACACCCTACCCCCAATACCATGTGCTCTAATTTTAGTCACCAGTCCCCCGTGCGGGACCTTATCAAAGGCTTTCAGAAAGTCTAGATACACTACATACACTGGCACCCCTTCATCCATTTTACTTGTCGCATACTCAAAAAATTCCAGAAGATTAGTCAAGCATGATTTCCCTTTCATAAATCCATGTTGACTTGGACTAATCCTTTTACTTCTATCCAAATGCCCCATTATTACCTCTTTAATAATTGACTCCAGCATCTTTCCCACCACCGAAGTCAGGCTAACTGGTCTGTAATTCCCTGTTTTCTCTCTCGCTCCTTTCTTGAAAAGTGGGATAACATTAGCTATCCTCCAATCCACAGGAACTGATCCTGAATCTATTGAACATTGGAAAATGATCACCAATGCGTCCACTATTTCTAGAGCCACCTCCCTGAGGACCCTGGGATGCAGACCATCAGGCCCAGGGGATTTATCCTCCTTCAGTCCCATTAGCCTACCCAATACTATTTCTCGCCTAATGAAAATTTCTTTCAGTTCCTCTACCCCCTTAGATTCTCTGTCCTCCAGTACATCTGGGAGATTGTTTGTGTCTTCCTTAGTGAAGACAGATCCGAAACCTTGCAGCAGAGGCAGAGGAGAGAGGTTGGAGTGTAAGGGTGTGTCCAGTGGAGATGGGGTGAAGGGGCTTTGTAGCCAGTTCCACCGCAAGGCTCCTAAGGGAAGTAGGAGTCAAAGGGCAGGCACAAAGGACGGCAATAAAAGAACTTGCCAATGCCGCCGAACGGAGCAGTCACCGGCTGTGGCTGAAGAGGAAAGATGCTGTCTGGGCTGCCACGTGACCATCTAGAGGCTAACAATAAGACACGCACCCAGGTCTGATCAACCTGCAGTGGGCCTGCCTCGACTTAGGGTGTCTTGTGATAAAAGGCCGAAACACCCAGTGACGGTGAGGTACACAACTGAAGATGTGTCTGATTGTTAGCAAATTCACTTAGTGGTCATACCAAGAATGTCAATTGTAGTGAATATTAGGGATTGTAACATCCAGTCCTACTAATCAATCAATATTCCTGGCCAGCTTCCCTTCATACTTCATCTTTTCAGCCCGTATTGCCCGTTTTGTTTCCTTCTGTTGTCCTATGAAAGTTTCCCAATCCTCTGGCTTCCAGCTACTCTTTGCTGTGTTATACATCTTTTCTTTTAGTTTTATTCTGTTGTGAATGCCTTGTAGTAAATGCCTACTATGTTCTGTTGTGCTCAAGCAAAGCAAGAATTTCATTGTCCTACCAGGGACACATGACAATAAACTCACTTGACTTGACTTGACTTCTATCCCTAACTTCTCTTGTCAGCCACTGTTGCCTCCTACTCCCCTTAGAATCTTTCTTCCTGGTTATAATACTAGGGACTCAAATAATAAAATTTCATTGTATGCAGACGATATTCTGTTATATATAACAAATTCACAAATGAGCATACCCAATTTATTAAATTTACTAGAGGAATTCGGGTCCTTTTCTGGATGTAGAATAAATTGGAACAAAAGTGAAATTATGACGTTAAAACCTCAAGAATCTACACACTTATTGAAATTCCCCCTTAAAATAGCAACAGAAAAATTTAAATATCTGGGTATTCAGATTACTAGAAAACATAAAGCTTTATTCAACGCCAATTTTATACCCTTAATAAATAAACTTAATATAATGATTAAATTTTGGAAAACACTTCCTTTATTATTAATAGGCAGAATAAATGCTATTAAAATGAGCTTTCTACCAGTTATTATACCTATTTCAATCTATACCAGTATATGTACCAAAATATATTTTTTCTAAATTGAATGCTAACATTACTAATTTTGTTTGGGACTATAAATCACATAGAATTAAAAAAGAACATTTATGTAAACCAAAATATGTCGGGGGACTTTCACTTCCAAATTTTTTGTATTACTATTGGGCAATACATATTAAGAATATAATTTACTGGTTGGATAGTTCAACCCAACAGACAGAATGGATAAAAATGGAGAAAGAGGATTGTTATCCTTGTAATATAGGAACAATCCTCTTCTCCCCGAAAAAAATGAACAATACAATATATAAGAAAAACCCAATTATACAAGATACAATAAGAATATGGAAACAAATAAAATTATCCTTAAAACTAAGAAACCTATCATTGTTAACACCGATAGCGAATATTTAAACCATCTATGATGGATAAAATATATAATCAATGGGAAAGTTTAGGAATTAAAAGGATCGGGGATATGTATGAAATGGGAGATTTACTATCATTTCAACAATTACAATTAAAATTTAAATTGAAAAACACTCATTATTTTAAATATTTTCAGATTTGCAATTTCTTGAAGACATACATACAGGGATATCAAAAAATAACTCCTGATTTACTAGAAGTAATGAATATTAAAGCTGACACACAAAAATTAATATCATATTTATATAATAGTATCTTAAATATAGATTTACCTGCGACCGAGGTAATTAGAGAAGAGTGGGAACGGGAATTATTGATAAAAATTACGAAGGCTACATGGGAAAAGTATTTGACATACATTCACAAATGTTCGATTAACACAAGACATAATCTAATTCAATTAAAAATTTTACATAGATTATATTACTCAAAAATAAGATTAAATAAATTTTATCCAAATATATCCCCCATTTGTGATAAATGTTTAACCCAAGACGCAACTATAACACACTCTTTTGTTTCTTGTATAAAACTTCATGGATTTTGGAGTGATATTTTCAAAATATTCACAAAATTATTTAAGACAAAAATGGAACCCAATAATGAATTGATTATATTTGGGGTAATGGAAGATGGGAACAAATTGAACCCATCTCAAAAATTATTTTTAGATTATGGTTTAATAGCAAAAAAATTAATATTGAAATTTTGGAAAAATACACCAATACCAACGCTCAAAATGTGGATTGCAAGTATGTTGGATACCGCACATTTTGAGGAAATGCGATTCCTCCTAATAGATAAATTTGACCAATTCATAACGAGTTGGTCTCCATTTGTCGTCTTTTTGGAAACATATGGTGCAACACAAGTGTAAAAGCTAATCCGTGACTGGGTGAGGAATGGTCAAGTTTATAAATACGATCTCCTTACTTCTCTTTTCTTTTTCTTCTCTTTTCTTCTTTTACTCTTTTTCTTCTATTTTCTATTTCTTAACTTTCTTCTTTCACTCTCTATTTTTCTTTTTCACACACTATATATCTCACATTTTTCTATTCTTCATTATCTAATTTTTTTCTTTTTCTTCTTTATTACAAAATTAAAAAAAATAAGAAGCTGTACATAAAATGTATTATGAAAATATGATTGTATACAATTGTACTTACTTCTAATAAAAAATAAATTTAAAAAAAAGAATCTTTCTTCCTTTTTGGAATGAAATGATCCTGCGTCTTCCGGATTATGCCCAGAAATTTCTGCCATTGCTGTTCCACTGTCATTCCTGCTAGGATCCCTTTCCAGTCTACCTTGGCCAGCTCCCCTCTCATGCCTTCATAGTCCCCTTTGTTCATAGGACCCATGACGAGACGTGGGCACAGGCGCCAGCTTGCCCACCGACTGCCGTAGACGTTGCAGAGCGTCCGAAGGCTGCTCCACCTGGCCCCGTGCCGGTGGGGTGAACTCCCCGGGCACCGTCAACGGGGACCCATATACCAACTCGGCGGAGGAGGAGGCCAAGTCCTCTTTGGGAGTGGTGCGGATCCCCAGCAAAACCCACGGCAAAGCGTCCACCCAGTCCGGATCATTAAGCCGTGCCTTCAGGGCATCCTTGAGTTGGTGGTGAAACCGCTCCACCAGTCCGTTCGCCTGTGGATGATATGCCATCGTGTGGTGGAGACGAACCCCCAGGAGACGTGCGATGGCCGACCGCAGTTCCGACGTGAACTGAGGCCCCCGGTCGGATGTTATATCCAGCGGCATCCCGAACCGGGCGATCCAGTGCGGTGTCCACGTGAATGTGTTCGAACCGCTGCCGAGGGATGGCGAACTCCTGCAACGGTGCACGCACGTGTCGCTGCACCTTGGCGGTCTGGGACGGGATGCAGGTGCATGCCCAATGTCCAACCTGCTTGCGCAGCCCGTGCCACATGAAGCTAGAGGCTACAAGGGCCGGTGTCGCCCGGATGGAGGGATGAGCGAGTCCGTGGAGCACCTCAAACACCCTGCGCCGCCAAGCAACGGGGACGATGAGTCGCGGAAATCCAGTGGAGACATCGCACAACAGCCTTGCGCCCCCAGGACCACAGACAATGTCCTCCAACTGCAAGCCCGATACCGCCGTGCGATAGGCGGCCATTTCCTCGTCGACCAGCTGTGCGGCTGCCAGGGCGGAATAATCAATAGCCTCAGCGACTTGAAGAACGGTGTGAACCGCAGGTTGCGATAAGGCGTCGGCCACTCTGTTGTACTTGCCCTCGACAAAACGGATGGAGGTGTACTCGGACACGTACGCCAACTGCCTCTGCTGCCGCGCTGACCACGGGTCTGAAACCTTGGCAAACGCGAAAGTTAGCGGCAGCAAAAGGCCTCCCCTCTAGGAAGTAGCGAAAGTGGCGTACGGTGAGGTACAGGACAAGGAGCTCATGGTCGAAAGCGCTGTAACTGAGGTGCCTGCTGAAGAAGGCGAGTGGCCGCCAGCATCCGTCAACGAGTAGCTCCAATACTGCCCCAACTGCCACCTCAGAAGCGTCCACCATCAGGGCGGTCGGGGCATCCTCTCGTGGATGGACGAGCATCGTGGCCCCAGCCAGGGCCACCTTAGCTCTCTCAAACTGCTTCATCACACCACTGAACCTCCTTGCGATGACCAGTGGTCAGGTGGAAAAACGAGTGCATGATTGCAGCCGCCGCCGGCAAGAAACGGTGGTAAAACATAACCATCCCCATGAATTCCTGGAGGCCCTTAACTGTGGTCGGACGTGGAAACCGGCAGACAACATCCACCCTGGCCAGTAGAGGCACCACCCCTTGTGGAGTTACATGGTGGCCCAGGAAGTCGATGGCTGTCACCCCAAAACGGCACTTGGACGAGTTGATAGCCAAACTGTGCCTCGGCCTCCTGGAACCAGATATCAGGCTCTTCGGTCCACAAAGTAGGGAGTTTCAGCGCAACGGCGTTGTTGTCCATCACGATGCGCGATGAACGTCGGGGTCACCAATTGTAGTGGCCTGGATAAGGTCAGGAAAATGCCAGACGCCAGGCAGGTTCAGAAGAAGTTTAATCAATCATGGCAAACACACAGTACACCCGCAAGCAGCCCCCGGGAAACCCCGTGGCCAGACAATCGTCCCTGTCCCTCAAGAGCCGAGGGGGATGACCCAAGGAGTGGCCTAACCCCCAGGTACAGCAGGCAGTGAAGAAAGCTAATGGCATGTTGGCCTTCATTGCGAGGGGATTTGAGTTTAGGAGCAAAGAGGTCCTACTGCAGTTGTACAGGGCCCTGGTGAGACCACACCTGGAGTTTTGGTCTCCTAATTTGAGGAAGCATCCTTGCTATTGAGGGAGTGCAGCGTAGGTTCACGAGGTTAATGCCCGGGATGGCGGGGCTGTCATATGAGGAAAGATTGGAAAGACTGGGCTTGTATTTACTGGAATTTTGAAGGATGAGGGGAAGATCTTAAAGAAACATAAAAAATTATAAAAGAACTGGACAAGCTAGATGCAAGAAAAATGTTCCCAATGTTGGGGGAGTCCAGAACCAGGGGCCACAATCTAAGAATAAAGGGGAAACCTTTTAAAACCGAGATAAGAAAAAACGTTTTCACTCAGTTGTGAATTTGTGGAATTCTCTGCCACAGAAGGCCAATTCACCAGATGAATTTAAAAGAGAGTTATAGTGGCTAGCGGAATCAAGGGGTATGGGGAGAAGGCAAGCACGGGTTACTGATTGTGGATGATCAGCCATGATCACAATGAATGCCGGTGCTGTCTCGAAGGGCCAAATGGCGCCCTCCTGCACCTATTTTCTATGTTTCTGAGAAACAACTCTATGGAAACATACAAAATTTGATGGGTCTTGATAGGAGCATGTGGAGAGAAAGGGTCCTCTTGTGGGAGAATCTAAAACCACTGTTTAAAGGAAGGGAGTTCACACAGAAGATGAGAGGCGATTTTCATGAGCTGCAAATCTTTGCTCCACTGCTATTTGAAGAGTTGAAGTCTCAATATTTTTAGGCAGATGCAGATGAATATTTGACAAGCAAGGGGATGAAAGGTTACCGAGAGCAGGCAGGATTTCAAAGTTAAGGTCATAATCAGATTAGAATTTTATTTAATGGTGACACATACTTGTAGGGCTGAGCAGCTTACTCATGTTCCTAATTTCACAATCTCAGAAATAAAATGATTATACAAGGTGAAGTTAATAAACAGATCACCATTTACCAGAATATTTTTATATGATCAACTGAGACCAAACATGTAGACAGGATGAGAGGAAAAAAAGAGCAAGAAAGCCCAGCCATGGGATCCAGATCAGATGCCCAGACTGATCCTCTGATCGAAGATCAGGACTTGGTTGAGTTGCTACCTACTCTGGCCACTGGCTCAGGACAGCACCTTGTTTGTGCAATTTGTCTAGAACGAGTATCAGTGAAAACAGTGAACACGTTGGGGTCTCAGCTCCTCACAACCTAAAGCTGCAATATTTTGTTTAATTCACTCAGGTGACTGTTGCTTTTGTTACAACATGGTCTGTATATTCCTTTGTATCACTGAAATCAACCCAGCTTCACCACAAACCAAATAGGCACCAAATCCCCAAATAGGCAATCAAGTGGCAGTTTAAACCAAAAAACATGGGACAGATGCATATAAAATAAATCAAATTTGGAAGAACAGATCAGAGATGAACGGCAAGCCTAGAGGAATTTGAAACTAGAAATTTAAATAGAAGTTATCCATTTACTTGGCCTTCAAAAGTAAATAGTCTACTGCTTAGCAGTGCTAAATACAGACCATGTTGTAATAAAAGCAACAGTCACCCGAGTGAATTGAACAAAATATTGCAGCATTTCTGGCACCGTTTTACATATCTCAAATCTAGAACCAAAGGTGTGGACAACTTTTAAGCTCAAATAAACATCCAAAATGTATGTGGAATCTCATACATATCAATAATGCCACATAAACCAAATGCACTATATGCACAAAAATGCTATTTTTACACTTTTAATGTACACAAATGAAACTTTACTTGGGACGCAACTGTGAACATTAATACGCTACCTTCTATTATACATGAAGTCCCAGAAGGGCTAAGAGTCAGTGTTGCTTTGTCTGAAGTTAGCAACTAAATCGTTTTTCACTAACAATTTGAATCGAGAGAGCAATTGTGCATAAACAGGTCCATGAAAAAAAATGAAAGATTTTTTTCAGAGTTAAAGTTTCAAAAAGTTACTTCCATTTCTAACATTGAACAGTCCTTTGGAAAGTATTCCGGTGGTAATGGGATCTATTTTTTTCCCCTCGTCGTAGACTATAGGAACAAAAAAACGTATTAACCTAAATTTCAACAATTTCCTGGGAGTGTGTAAACCATCTCCTTCAACCTGGGGATTTAAAGTCAATTACCAACTTTCAGCGGAATTAATTTTAATTGCCAATGCAGGCTAAGTAGGAACAAGCTTAGTTTTTAAGAAAAAACTAAGCATTATCTCAAAGAATACAACAGGCAATAACAGGACAAACTATTGTTAAGCCGATAGATCCTTCACAAACTACCAATGTGTATCTGGGAAATCTTTTAGTACTTTAAATTCAAACAGAAGATTCACACAAAGCACTTTTTTGCAGAAGGGGTCAGCAGAAAGTATCAGGCAAAAACAATTGGTACAGAGGTCTATTTATTTTCAAATTCATGAAAAGATTAAGACAGCCTTTCTGAAATTCCTCATTATACATTAGGATATCAAATTGATGCCCCTGGAATTTGTAGACACATCGCAGTCTAACCAGATGTGTAGGAAGGAACTGCAGATGCTGGTTTAAACCAAAGATAGACACAAAAAACTGGAGTAATTCAGCAGGTCAGATAGCATCTCTGGAGAAAAGAAATAGGTTACATTTCGGGTCAAGTCCCTTCTTCAGACAGAGTCAGAGGAAAGGGTAACAAGAGATATAGACAGTGATGTAGAACCTAGAACAAATGAATGAAAGATATGTAAAAGGAGAAAGCCTAGGACAGAAAGGTCAGTGTGGGAATGGGATGGGGAATGGAAGTGTTTGGCAACCCCAAGATCAGGTAGGCAGGCGGACTGAGAAAAGGTGTTCAGCTAAACGATCTCATCTACGTTTGGTCTCGCCGATGTATAAGAGTCCATACCTTGAACAACGGATACACTAGACGAGGTTGGAGGAGGTGCAAGTGAACCTCTGCTTAACCAGAAAGGACTATTGAGGTCAGAGGTATACCCCTATATTATTCCCCTTCCCATACTAACCATTCTGTCCTAATAATAATAATAATAATGGATTGGATTTATATAGCGCCTTTCTAATACCCAAGGCGCTTTACATCGCATTATTCATTCACTCCTCAGTCACACTCGGTGGTGGTAAGCTACTTCTGTAGCCACAGCTGCCCTGGGGCAGACTGACGGAAGCGTGGCTGCTAATTTGCGCCTACGGCCCCTCCGACCACCACCAATCACTCACACACATTCACACACATTCACACGCAGGCAAAGGTGGGTGAAGTGTCTTGCCCAAGGACACAACGACAGTATGCACTCCAAGCGGGATTCGAACCGGCTACCTTCCGGTTGCCAGCCGAACACTTAGCCCATTGCGCCATCTGTCCTAGGCCTCCTCCATTGTCAGAGTGAGGTCAAACACTAAGTTGAGGAACAGCATCTCATATTTCACTTGGGCAACTTACAGCCCAGCAGTGTGAATATTGATTTCTCAAACTTCAATTAACCCTTGCATCCCCTCTCTCCATCCTCAAACCAGCTTCAAAAAGTTGTCTTGTAGAGCCTCATTGTCTAACTCGTTCTCACCTAGCACACAGCTAACAATGGCCGGTCTGAATGGTCTCTCCCCGAAATGTCACCTCTTCCTTTTCTCCAGAGATGTTGTCCGACTCCAGTTTTGTGTCTATTCTCAATCTAACCATTTCCTTAACAAAGAATGCTAATAACTGAATTATGGAATTATTACTATGAATCATATTGCACCTCTATGATCAATGATGCAAATTATTTCATCTATTAAACAATGTTAACCAAGTTAAAAAATGCCATGTTGTACCATGTTTGTGAGAATCACTGGGTCATTTACATGGTGTTAAGAAGTGGATCATAACCCACTCCATGTTTAAGTATATCGGTTTTTATTTTGTCCCCTGAGTTCTGTTCCTGTCTATTCAGTGTTGCTGCCTGGCATGGCCAGCTCGCTTCGCCGTCCAGACCTATTGATCTTTGACTCGAACATCGCTGAACGTTGTCACGTTTTTGAGCGTGACTCTAACCATTACATTCGTGCTGCTCATCCCAACACTGCACCTGACGTGCGTGCTTCTATACTACTTAATGTCGCTGGCCCTGAAGCAATGAAGCGCGCTGAGCGTTTCGACTACGTGCCTGCAGTTTTGGATCATAACATCCAGATTGTGGTGCCTGCTGAAATTATTGATGACCCTGCAGTCTTACTCGCTAAGTTCAGAGAGCTGTGTGACCTTCGTGCCAACTCCATAATTGAACGTACTAACACCAGAATCCAAAAGGACAAAGACATTTCCAGATAAAAACAAAGTAGGAATAAACAGCTACAACTTGGGTTGCAAGGTGTAGCTCCCAAGAGCGCTTGAGCACCCAGAGAGCAATCTATCCAAACGATTTGGCTGATTGGACCATATATTTCCAAAATTACTAAAGGTACAAAACTGAATACAAGCATAGAATCATTCAACATGGAAACTGGCCATACAGCCCAACTCATTCATGCTACCCGATGGACACACTATGATATTAATCCAATAGCCCAGCTGTGCCCAAGCAATAATAAATGCTATTAATATCCCACTTCAATCACTCTCAGACAATATATTCCAAATAGTCACAAGGTCACTTTCGTAACCGCTCCAAATCTGTACCTTTTTACCCAAAATCCATGCCCTCTAGTTTTATCTATTCCTGATGTGATAGGTTTCCTGCAATCTACCCTATCTATAACATTTAATTTTTATATACTCCAATCACATTCCCTATTACCCTCCTGTACTCCACCCCGGGAAAGGGGTATCCCAGAAAAGCTTCTCAAGTCTTTCCTCAAAACTGAAGTGCTCCACCCCAGTGAATCTTCTCAGCACCCTCTCCAGCACTATCATCCCTCCCACAGTATGTGACTAGAACTGCATGCACTATTCTGGTTGAGGTCTGAACAATGTTTTTATAAAGATGAGACACAATCTCCCTATTTCTGGATTCAATGAAGGTCGGTAAGATTTAAGAGTCGGATCAAGACCCTTATTTTGAGTGTCCCAGAATAATTTAGTTAATTTCCCTACATTTTTATAGTTTTTCCAAGACATGTTCCAGAATCATTTAAGGTTACACTGAAGAATACATTCCGTTCTCACAGCACTCACAGCTCAACCAATAGTTACTACTAAATAAAAACCCCATTTAAATCTCTCATTTGACTTAAAATGCCTTAATTCCACCCATAAGAAATGGAGCAAAATTAGCCCACCGAGTCCACTTCACCATTCAATTATAGCTGATCTCTTTTTCTCTCAACCCCATTCTCCTGCCTTCTCCTGTAACCTTTCACATGCTTACTAATCAAGAACCTATCAACCTACCTTAAAAATACCCAATGTTTTGGCCTCCACCTCCTTCTTTGGCAATCAATTCCACAGATTCTCCACCCTCCGGCTAAAGAAATTCCTCACCTGCATTTTGAAGATAGATCCTTTTATTTGGAGGCTTTATTTGGATAGGACAGGTTTTAAGCGATATGGGCCAAATGCAATTAGGTGAGACTATCATAGATGGGGCATGTTGGCTGGAGTAGGCAAGTTGGGTTGAAGAGCCAGTTTCCATGCTGTGCGACTATGACTATAATTTAATCAATCTCCCTGCCTTTTAGACATCGGGTTTTGGCTCAGTAGAACATTTAAACCACAGGAACCTAGTTTCAAGTTCCAAAACAGAGAGAAGCATATAATCCAGCATGATACTCAAGTCCAACACTACATTGTATTTCACCGTCAGAGGTGGTATGTTTTACTCGCTGAGTTAAACAAAGGTACCGTGTACAATCTGAGATAGACAAAACATTTCTTGCCATAGATATTAACCAATGAAACTAACATATCTATAACTCATTGCTGGAGAAACTCAGCCGGTGAGGCAGCATCTATGGAGCGAAGGAAATAGGCAACGTTTCGTGTCTAAACCCTTCTTCAACCCTTATTTCCTTTGCTCCATAGATGCTGCCTCACCCGCTGAGTTCCTCCAGCATTTTTATCTACCTTCGATTTTCCAGCATCTGCAGTTCCTTCTTAAACATTTTGTATAACTCATTGCTGTTTGCAGGGCTATGCTATATACTAACTGGCTGCTAAATTTCCCCAAAACAGTGACATTTCAAAACTGAGTAATATTGAGGCTATAAAAGCCATTCATGAATTGCAAGCCCTTTCTTAAATCCTCTCTTCAACCAAGATGTGGCAAGCTTCCTGATCCTGCCACAGAAACTTGAGAATATGCAAGGTGTCATCTAATTCTAACTGTATCTCTGTACAAGTTAATTGCACAATAACCTGTTGCCATTGCCACACTTTCCCCACCAACTTTAGTACTTTATACTAGTTAGGTCAATAGAAGCAAGTCAAAAAGAGAGTCAGAAGCAGAAGCAGAACAGTCTCTGAATATAAAAATACTGCAATAAAACTGTAATAGAATGTTATGTAACTATACCCATATGCAAGCATTTTGATACTGCTAAAATAATTCCCATAGAAAGAATCAACATTGTTGGATGCAACAATGATAAACATGGAGATAATTCTCTCTTGCTACTCAGCAGGAAAAAAAATCATATAAGTGCAACCATCTGTGAATTAAAAGCCCCCCCCCCCTCCACTTGGATCCTCCCATTTTCTAACATCCATTGACCTGACCTACCGCTCTTCCAGCTATCCCCCTCTCCCACACCACAGGCCGAAGGGTCCTGCCCAAAACGTCACCTATCCACGTTCTTCAGAGATACTGCCAGACCCACAGAGTTATGCTTTTTTTTGTATAAACCACCATCTACAGTTCCTTGTTTTTAAAAAATAAAGCTCTGGTGCTCACCTGCAAAGTTCTTAATGTGTACCCACATGCACCAAGAATGACTCCCAATTAATGAAACAAAATTAGCTGAACTCAAAAACACTCAGCGATTCAAATATCTTAAATCTGCTAACACTGCACCAAGGAAGCTACCATACAAAATTCATAAGGAGAGTTAATATAAAACTGCAGGTGCTACCAGTCTGTCCACATGCCGGTTCTGAAATGGGGCAAAAATGTTCAGAGATGGCATCTAAACTGCAGGCATACGACATTTTATTAGTTAGAGCTCTTTCCACATGTACTAAGGGTTTTAGACAAAATAAACTTGCAAAACTCAGCGTTCCAGGAGTCTCCATATGACTGTGGAGACAGTACTAAAATGTGTTTAATTAACAACTTTGTGCTGTTATGTCAATAGGTACAAAGAACTGGTAAATAAAAGGGAAAGATCTGCAAATTGAATGTAAGTTAGGAGAAAAGCATTCCTCGCTTCATCTTTATTTTCTCATAATATCTGAAATTCGTTTAAATCACCATTTAATCTTTAAATTCCTGGCAATATAATCAGTGGGTAATCTCAATATAATCCATGCAATTCAGATATCATTGTATTAGATGGTTGTGGGACTCTAAATCAACATGTCTATGTTATAGATTACTGAAGTACACCACCAAAGAGGAGATAAGCAGGTCATAAAGTCATTAGTGATAAGATTAGAATTAGGCCATTTGACCCATCACGTCTACTCCACCATTCAATCATGGCTCATCTATCTCTCCCACCTAAACCGATTCTCCTGTACTAATCAAGAATCTATCCATCTCTGCCTTAAAAATATCCACTGACTTGACCTCCACAGCATTCAGCGGCAAAGAATTCCACAGATTCACCACCCTATGACTAAAGAAATTTCTCATCTCCTTCCTAAAAGAACGTCCTTTAATTCTGACGCGATGACCTCTAGTCCTAGACTCTCCCACTAGTGGAAACATCCTCTCCATATCCACTCTATCCAAGCATTTCACTATTCTGTATGCTACAATGAGGTCCCTCCTCATTCTTCTAAACTCCAGCGAGTACAGGCCCAGTGCGAACAAACGCTCATCATAGGTTAACCTATCATTCCTGGGATCATTCTTGTAAACCTCCTCTGGACCCTCTCCAGTCAGCACACCATTCCACAGATCTGGTGCTTAAAATTGAGCAGTATTCCAAATGTGGCCTTACCAGCGTCAGAGCCTCAGCATAATATCCCTGTTTTTGTATACAAGCCCTCTTGAAATAAATGCTAGTTTGCTTTCTTTACTACCGATTCAACTCGCTGATTAACTTTTTAGGAATCCTGCACCAGCTCTCCCAGGACTCCATATAACTGTACCAAATGACAAGTATGCTCTGATCCAGAGTACAATACCAATTTCAATCAATAATTAAGAGTTCAGTTAGACTCTGACATAAAACAATGTAACTTATTTTGCACTATTCCAGTAGGCCACAAAAAGGTTTGCACTCATGTGCATAAAAGTGAACAAAAATATGCCAGAGGTAGACAAAAATGCTGGAGAAACTCAGCGGGTGAGGCAGCATTTATGGAGCGAAGGAATAGATGACGTTTCGGGTCGAGATACTACTCAATAACTAAACTCCACATGGCTGTGCAAATAGTTAGAAACAAAATGTTATACCACAGATGTGCATACTGACCAAGATAATATGGTGCTATCTGATTCGCTTGCCCCAATAATCTGAACCAATTCAGTTTCTGATGCGAAGTTAGACACTGCCTCATGGGAATACAGAGTAGTGGATACTGTCTGGCCCCATCACAGGTATTGATCACCCCACCATACGGACTGCATTTTATGCACCATTATGGTTACCGTGTAATACGGTTATTAATTGTTATTGATTAATATATAATGTGTTATTGCATTTATGGGCTTGTTAGCTGCAGCAAGAATGAATTTTATTGCTCCATTTTTGGTACAAACTACTTAAACACTCAATTTACTCAGGTGGGTTATCAGGAAACATACATCATTTAGTAGACACCTCAATTGTATTAGCAGGGTCCTACAAAGAAAAATCAAGTTAAACTAAGTTAAAAACAGAGGGCATTCCCTAAAATCACTGCCATCCCAATTACAACTCCAACAGGTACTCCATCTTTACGAGTTGCTGTTAGGCCAGATCATTTTACCTGCGGCTGGCAGTTCTACAGAGAACCACCAGCAACATGCTCCTCACAAGTCAGCTTGTTTCCATCTTTCCCACCTACCCATCAAAATGTAGTTGTCAGAGGCAATCTAAAGGCCAGATGCCAGTGCCACCAAGGTTACCCTCTGTTGTGGAACACTGATACAAAGGCCAGTTGGCTGGCATGAGTGAGAGCACATTCATTTGAATGGAGCCATAAACCTTGATTAAAAATACAGATTTTTCTCATTATTTTAATTTCATTGACCACCATTATTTTTAAATATTAAAAAACATACAATTATTTAAATTTACTTGAACGTCTAGATTTAAGTCTTAACACATTAAACAAAAAGCACGCAAAAGCATTTGATAACAGCAAGCTACCAAAAGTTTATATGTTCATTTTGCAGAGACCTCTCAACCAGGACAGTGGCAGATTCGAGATAGAGATCAGTCAATCAAAAGGCATAAATAGAAGCAAGGTTGATTGGTTGGCTGTTGCTACCCACGGAGGGTTAAATCAAAAGGAGGGATAAAAAATAAGTGTTATTTCACTTAACTGGCAGCTGTAAATAAGCTTTCATATCCCTGGGATTCTCACTCCCAAGAATGAAACAAAATGCAGGAATCGCAAACACTCAAGGCACAAATAGTGACTTCTTCACAGAAGCTAAAATATGCATGGAGTGTCCATATTTAGAGGGGCACATTACAAATAAACATACTGCAATTTTCAGAAACATGAATCCATGTCATCTGTTCAAGCATCCAGGGTATTGAAATAAACTTTCACTTACTTTTTACCTCCTTCAAATTCCATAAAACAAGGTTTATTCCACACCTCAAAATTTTGGGGGGTGATTTGTGAATTCTGCAACAGTGAATTTCCATAATGGTCATAATGAGGGGTTGCTTGTACTAAAGTGTGCCAGACAAATTAAGTGTTATTTCCATTCACCTTTGGGCCTTCTTGTAAGAAAGATTTTAAAGATGTTAATCGGCTCCGAGTATCAGCAATGCAGTTTTAAGGCAGCAAACCACCAGCGGAGGAGGAAGCAAATGTAGTAGGGCCGGTACCAGTCATGCAGGCTGCTATTGGGCTCCTCTGTCATCGCAGTTGCTTGTTGGTAAGTTCATGGATTACTGTAAATTACCGCTAGTGTAGGTGGATGGGAAGATTGGAAATTGAATTGTATGCAAGTTGAAATAGGTTACAGGAAAACAAATGAAGAATTGGACTGATGACATTGAGCCAGAAGAGAGTGGATGGACTTAATCGCTTTCTATTTTTGAGAAAATTTGAATAAACGCTACCTTGATATCAAGGAGAGTGACTCTCACCTGTAACAGTGAAGCCAACTGATTCTCTACAGCTCCAGTGCACAGATTATAGGTCATTTGATCGAATTGTACCTGGCACCTTCCATCATTTTGCTGATGATCAAGAATAGATCGAGTGAGTCAGCCAGACGCCATTTGCCCCGATTTCTATACAAGGAGAAACCACGTGTAATACTGCACATTGTTGGATAGATGCCAGTGTACTGAAACAGCGTGGTTAGAAGTGCAGCGAGTTCTGGAAATACAACTCTCTGGCACTACAGCCAGGATGCTATCAGGTCCTGTAGTCTTTGCTGTATCCAGTTTTGCCAGCTGTTTCATCACTCAAATTAAACGAAGACCAGCTTTTGGACTGTGGGCAAATCACAGAGAAAAGCTGAAATTGATCATCCATTTGGCACTTTGATGAAGATCATTTGTAAATAGTGCAAACTCATCTGTGTGGTAGAGGTGAAAGGGTCTACCATTGTAATGGGGAGATATTATGAGCCTCTAATCAACCATAACAACATGACACGATTGCCGAGTCTTGATCTGACATGTTGGATGTGGGATCGCTGGGGTATATCCATGGCAAGCTGATTAGCCCACATCTTGTCCCATGTTGCAGTTACATCCAATGCATGCTGCTTGTGATATTTAGCAGTGTCACAGCTATTAGATTCACCTGTCAATGTCATGCTTGTCTGCCAGCATGTTATTCTTCAAGTCAAGGTGAATAACCTGGCTCCAGCCCGGGTAGAGTGAAGGTTATGAAGGCTTGAGGTATTAACTTGTAGTGGAATACAATCCTACAGGTGATCCACAGATGCGGGTGTGGCAACAATTTGTATACCAAAAAACACTGTCCCACGTTGAAAAGGTAAATTGTGCCAGTGCTGTAGGGGTCTTTGACCTGAAACATCGACCGACCGCCCGCCCTCTCTCCAAAGAAACTACCCTCCCCGCTGAATATTACAAGATTATTTATATCCAATGCTGATACCCACAAGGAATCCCATTTCAGATTTACACAACATGCACATGTTGATCTGCACAAAATGAAATAATGGACGAAATGTGGCAAAACAAAGTACGAGATTATGCACAATACACCTGCAGTTTCACCCCTTCTGGCACTGAGACTATTCCCTCCGCAACTACTTGGTTCACATCCCTTCCCACCCAAACCCCTCCCTCCCCAGGTACTTTCCCTTGCAGTTGCAGATGCATTCAAGGTCCCCAACAGTCCTTTCAGATGAGGCACAGGTTCACTTGCACCTCCTCCAGGCTCATCTGTTGCATCCATTGCTCTCGGTGTGGAGTCCTATATATTGGTGTGACTAAACACAGACTGGGCGAGCATTTCACTGAACACCTACGCTCAGTCCACCTTGGCAATCTCCTTGTTGCCAAACATTTTAACTCCCATTCCCATACTGACCTTGCTGTCCTGGGCCTCCTCCATTGTCAGAGTGAGACCACACACAAATTGGAGGAACAGCACCTCATATTTCACTTGGTCAGTTTACAACCCAGCAGTATGAAGAAAGAATTGCAGATGCTGGTAAAATCGAAGGTAGACATAAAATGCTGGAGTAACTCAGCGGGTGAGGCAGCATCTATGGGGAGAAGGAATTGGCGATGTTTCGGGTCAAGACCCTTCTTCAGACTGATGTCAGTGGAGGGGCAGGACAAAGAATGTAGGCTGAGACAGTAAGACTAGTGGGAGAACTGGGAAGGGGGAGGTGATGGAGAGAAAGCAAGGGCTACCTGAAGTCAGAGAAGTCAATGTTCTTACCGCTGGGGTGTACACTACCCAAGCAAAATACGAGGTGCCGTTCCTCCAATTTGTGTGTCTGCGCGCTCTGACAATGGAGGTCTAGGACAGAAAGGTCAGATTGGGAATGGGAGGGGGAGTTGAAGTGCTGGACGACCGGGAGATCAGCTTGGTTAATGCAGACTGAGCGGAGGTGTTCAGCGAAACGATCGCTGAGCCTATGCTTGGTGTTGCCGATGTAGAGAAGTTGACACCTGGAACAACGGATGCAGCAGATGAGGTACAAGTGAACCTCTGCCTCACCTGGAAAGACTGCTTGGGTCCTTGGATGGAATCGAGGGCGGAGGTAAAGGAACAGGTGTTGCATCTCCTGTGGTTGCAGAATGGAATTTCTCTAATTTCAAGTAACCCCTGTATTCCCTTTCCACCCCTCCCCCACCGTAGTCATCCCTGCAATTCAACTCAATTCAATCTTTAATTGTCATTGTGCAGTGTACAGTACAGAGACAACGAAATGCAGTTAGCATCTCACCCAGAAGAGCGAACTTAGGAATAATGAGCAGTAAAATATATATATATGTACAGCAGTATCAGTAGTGCAATCTGGGGGAAGGAGTGTCCGGGGGGGTGACTGGCAATCACCGAGGTGCAGAGTTCAGTAGTGTAACAGCCGCAGGGAAGAAGCTGTTCCTGAGGGTAAACAGTCTGTGGCTGGGGTGAGAGCAGTCTATGACGATGCTGCGCGCCCTTCGCAGACATCGCTTGCTTTGGACAGACTCAATGGAGGGGGGTGAGGAACCGGTGATACGTTGGGCGGTTTTCATCACCCTCTGCAGACAGAGCAGTTGCCATACCATACTGTGATACAGTTGGTAAGGATGCTCTCGATGGTGCAGCGGTAGAAGTTCACCAGAATCTGAGGAGACAGATGGACCTTCTTTAGTCTCCTCGGGAAGAAGAGGCGCTGGCGAGCCTTCTTGACCAGTGTTGATGTATTGTGGGTCCAAGAGAGGTCATCAGAGATGTTGACCCCCAGAAACCTGAAGCTGTAAACACGTTCCACCTCCGTCCTGTTAATATGGATGGGGGAGTGCGTGCAGCCCCTAGACCTCCTGTAGTCCACAATGAGCTCCTTGGTCTTCTTGGAGTTAAGGGCCAGGTTGTTGTCAGCACACCATGCTGCTAGGAGCTGAACCTCCTCCCTATAGGCCAACTCATCGTTGTCGCTGATGAGGCCGATCACCGTTGTATCATCTGCATACTTGATGGTGTTAGAACCATGTACAGGTGTGCAGTCATAGGGTGCGTAGTCAATTCCAGTTTGCATCCATACCATCTCTTCCACAGCCAACAATGGCCCATTGTGGGTTCCACCTTTCCTCGGTCAACAGTGCCTGCTCTGATTTGTTCTGAACCTTTTCATACCTCAAGGTTCCCTCCCCGACTTCAGTCTGAAGAAGGGTTGCGACCTTAAATGTCACCTGTTCCTTTTCTCCATAGTTGCTCCCTGACCCGCTGAGTTACTCCAGCTTTTTGTGTCTACCTAGTTTCAATCTACTTTCTCCTAAATATGTTGATTTTGAATTAATACAGAGCTTCTTTATTTGGAGAATCAGAGTGATACAGCACGGAACCAGGCCCTTTGGCCCAACGTCCATGTCCAAGATGCCCCCACCTAAGCTAGACCCTAACCTGTCCGCGTTTGGTCCATATTCCTCTAAACCTTTTCTTTTGCTCTTAGCTCAAGTGCTGGGCGGGCCAGGGCTTGGAGGGGACGGATTGGGACCCGAGTTATCTTTCCCCAAGAGAGACAGGAGCCATGTGCCTTGAATGAAAGTCATTGCATAACGTTTTCCTCCACCCTCCCCATGGAAAACGTGCTGGCGGTGGAAAGGGAAGCCAGGCGCAAGGGCATAGAGTCAATGATACCCCGCCGCTCGGAGAACGGCAGGATCCAGCATGGGGGGGGGGGGGGGGGGGGGGGGGGGCGGGTGAGGAGACGGCTAGGGAACGGATCACAGAAAGGGTGGCGGGAGACACTGATCTAACTCAAATCATGCACCACGCCACACACTACATAAAATGAGGACACAAGTCGAAACGGTAGCGGCCGCGCGTCCGTCCCCTGCCGGCCGCCGTACCCGCTCGCTCCCCGAATATCCTCGCAGATAAACATCGCCCTCCCTTGCAACACCCTTTCTCTCTCCCCAACTCCCAGCCTCCCTATTGGTAAAACTCACCAGTTCTCTGTTCCCGCAGCCCCAGCCGCATTTCCTCCGACCTCACCGCCGCCTTCAGCAGCATTTTCCCTCCCCCTCCCCCTCCCCGCTGAGGGGCGCCAGGATACATCCGCTCCAGCAGCGGGACCTCCGCCACGAGAACCCCCCCCCCCCACGGCGCCTGCGCGCGGCCGCAGCACTCAGCGTCCACTGCGGGTGCGCGTCCGCGCGCGAGTAGTTGCCGCTGCCGCTGCCCCGCCCCCCGCCGTTCAAATCTTTCCACCAACGAACTTTTAACGGTCGCCGCCGGCCAAAAATGGCGGTGCCGCTGCCCGGTAGCCGGATGCTCGATCCGAACACTAGGTGAGCCGAACGTTACCTTCAGCGCTGCTGTTGCCGTCATCCGCACCGTCGCCTGTGCCGCCGCCGCCGCCACGACAATAGATTCGTGATCCTCCCCACTCGGCGCCCGCCGCCATCTTTCGCGTTTTTAAAAGCCAATGACGTCAAAGGGGGAGGGCGGCCCTTTTATCAGCACGGGTCCCGGGCTGGCGGCACTTCTATGATCTTTGGGCGGCACCGCCAGGTCCTAGTGCCCGCTAACTGCATATCATCACGTGTGCGGGCGACACGAGCGGGTGATCACTTCACGTCATATTTACCCACGATGGAACAGTGTCATTCTTAGTTGCAACCAAAGATTCTAGCTCTAGGATCTTTGGCTACAACAGCTTAACAGGCCTGTAAACGCAATACATATAGATAACAGCTAAGCAGAGCACCCCTTTCCCATCAGGCAAGAGGCAAGAGTGTGAAAACGCATACCTCCAGATTCAGGGACAGTTTCTACCCAGCGGTTATGGCGCAACTGAATCATCCTCTCACCAACTAGAGACCGGTCCTGAGCTTCCTCATTGGAGACCTTCAAACTGGACTTTATCTTGCACCCTTTACCCAGTATCTGTACAATGTGGACGGCTTGATTGTAATCATGTATAATTATTTCACTAAATGGATCGCATGCAACAAAAAAAATGTTCACTGTACCTCGGTACACGGGACAATAAATTAAACTAAACTAACAGAACATAGAATCGAACAAGTTCATAAATCGGATGATGAGTACATGGAACGAGCTGCCAGAAGAGGTAGTTGAGGCAGGAACTATAACAACATTTAAATGACACTTGGACAGGTACATGGATAAGAAAGGTTTAGATGGAGAATATAGAAACCACAGATGATGGTTTACAAAAAAATGACACAAAGTGCTGGAGTAACTCAGCAGGTCAGGCAGCATCTCTGGAGAACATGGAGATTAGTCAAGAATGGTCCTGACCCGAAACATTACCCATCCAGGTGAGATACTGCATGGCCCGCTGAGTTACTCCAGCACTCTGTGCTTTCTTCTGCCAGTGGAGGTAGTCGAGGCGGGTATTTTAGCAACATCTAAAAGACACTGGGACAAATACGTGGATAGTAAGGTTTGGAGGGATATGGCCCCCTCTCACATCAAAGCTATTTGATATTTCCATTATACATAATAAACAAATATACCTGATGGTATACCCGGTTGAGTTCTCAAAACCTGTGCAGAACAACTGGCTGGAGTTTTTGCAGACTTTTTCAGCCTCTCATTACTGAGGTCTGCGGCTCCCACCTGCTTTAAGAGGGCATCAATAATACCGGTGCCCAAAAAGAGTACGGTGACGTGCCTCAACGACTATCGAGCAGTGGCACTAACGTCTGTGGTGATGAAATGCTTTGAGAGATTGGTTATGGTGCATATCAACTCCTACCTCAACAAGAACCTCGACCCACTACAGTTTGCCTACCATCACAACAGGCCAAGGAGGATGCGATCTCACTGGCTCTCCACTCTGCACTGGACCACTTGGACAATAAAATCACTTACGTCAGGCTGTTGTTTATAGACTACAGCTCGGCGTTCAATACCATCATCCCCTCCAAGCTGGTTACCAAGTCGCCCTCTACATCGGGGACCTGGGGTGGAGGGTATTGCACCGAGGAATTCCCTGCAACCTGTTTCTCTCGCGGTTCACAGACTCGCCAGTCGCCTGCCACTTTTGCGGGCTGGAAGAGTCTGTGTACCACGTGTATATGGAGTGTGTGAGGTTGCAGCCCTTGTTCCATTATCTAAAGGGGCTGCTCCCTGCCTTCTGGCTGCATTTTTCACCCACCATCCTCATCTTTGGACACCCTGTGCGTAGGGGAGAGGGTAGGGCTGAAGATGTCCTGGTTGGGTTGCTCCTGGGCCTGGCCAAGCTGGCCATCCACGAGTCACGGTGGAGGGCGTTAGCTGAGCAGGCTGCCTGCCCCTTTTCCGGGGTAAAGTCAGTGCCCGGGTGGGGTTAGAAAGGGAATACGCCCTGTCCATGGGCACCCTGGGAGAGTTCCGGGACCGCTGGGCTCCGCAGGGTGTTGAATGCATCCTCAATAAGGATTGTAACATAGTTGTATAGTAGTTTATTAAGGATATTTCTTTGTATTGTTATATGGTGGGTTCTGGTTTGTTTTATTGTAGTGTAATATTATTTTTAAATAATTGAATACATTTTTTGATTAAAAACAAAAAAAGCTAGTTACCAAGTCCCCCTCTACATCGGGGACCTGGGGTGGACGGTACTGCACCGAGGAGTCCCTTGTTTCTCTCGCGGTTCACAGACTTGCCAGCCGCCTGCCACTTTTGCGGGCTGGAGGAGTCTGTGTACCACGTGTACATGGAGTGTGTGAGGCTGCAGCTACTGTTCCAATAACTAAAGAGGCTGCTCCTTGCCTTCTGTCTGCATTTTTCACCCACCATCCTCATCTTTGGACACCCTGTGCGTAGGGAGAGGGTAGGGCTGAAGATGTGCTGGTAGGGTTGCTCCTGGGCCTGGCCGAGCTGGACATCCGCGAGTCACGGCGCCAGGCAGAAAAGGGTTCTGCCCGAGCCAGCTGCCTGCCCCTTTTCCAGGGTTATGTCAGCGCCCGGATGGTACTAGAAAGTGACTACGGCGCTGTCCACGGGCACCCTGGGGGATTTCCGGGACTGCTGGGCACCGAGGGGGTTGAATGTATCCTGGACAAGGATTGTAATATAGTTATTTTGTAGTTTACTTAGTATATTTGTTTGTCTTGTATTATGGTGGTGTGTTCTGTTTTGTTTTATTGTATTGTAAATACTATTTTAATATTTGAATAAATATTTTTGATTAAAAAAAAAGCTGGTTACCAAGTCCCACTTTACATTGGGGACCTGGGGTGGACGGTACTGCACCGAGGAGTCCATTGTAACCTGTTTCTCTCGTGGTTCACGGCCTCGCCAGCCGTCTGCCACTTTTGCGGGCTGGAAGAGTCTGTGTACCACGTGTATATGGAGTGTGTGAGGTTACAGTCCCTATTCTATTATCTAAAGGGGCTGCTCCTTGCCTTCTAGCTGCACTTCTCACCCACCATCTTCATCTTTGGACACCCTGTGCTTAGGGGAGAGGGTAGGGCCGAAGATACCCTGGTTGGGTTGCTCCTGTACCTGGCCAAGCTGGCCATCCACTAGTTACGGCGCCAGGCGGAAGAGGGCTCTGCCCGAGCCGGCTGCCTGCCCCTTTCCCGGGGTTACATCCGTGCGCGGGTGGTGTTAGAGAGGGACTACGCGCTGTCCACGAGCACCCTGGGGGATTTCCGGGACCATTGAGCATCGCGGGGGTTGAATGCATCCTTGACAAGGAGTGCAAGATAGTTGTATAATAGTTTATTGTTTGTCGTGTATTATGGCGCTGTTTTGTTTTTTACTGTACTGTATATATTATTTTAATATTTGAATAAATATTTTTGATTTTAAAAAAGGGAAAAAAAACTGATTACCTAGCTCACAGAACTGGGTCTCTGCGCGTCCCTCTGCAATTGGATCCTCGATTTCCTCATCCACAGACCACCGTCTGTTCGAATTGGCAGAAATACTTCTTCCTCATTAACAATCAGTATGGGAGCACCTCAAGGTTGCGTGTTCAGCCCCAGCTCTACTCTATACTCATGACTGTAGCCGGACACTGCGAACTCCATCTTCAAGTTCGCCGACGACACCACCGTTGTTGGATGAATTACAGATGGTGATGAGTCAGAGTATAGAAGTAAGATCGACCGATTGACCAAATACCTGACTCTCAATATCAGTAAAACCATTGAACTGATTGTGGACTTTGGAAGAGGAAGTATGAGGACCCACAATCCTGTTTATATCAGGACGATGGTGGAGAGAGTCAAAAACTTCAAATTCCTGGGCGTGCATATTTCCAAAGGTCTTTCCTGGACCCAGCACACTGATGCAATTATAAATAAAGCACATGAACGCCTCTACTCCCCGAGAAGATTACAGAGATTCGCTATGTCTGAGAGGATCCTCTTGAACTTCTACAGGTGTACAGTAGAGAGCATATTGACTGGTTGCATCGTGGCCTGGTTCGGCAACATGAATGCCCAAGAACGGAAAAGACTGCAAAAGTTGTGACCACTGCCCAGTCCATCACCGGCTCTGACCTCCCCACTATCGAAGGGATATATTGGAGTCGCTGCCTTGCCTAATTAAAGTTGCCCTGCCTAATTAAAGTTGCCTTGCCTAATTAAATCAAATGTGATCATCAAACTGAAAAGCAGATTTAAGAATATACTTCTTTCTGACAAAATGATTGCAATTCAACTTAAAGATTTCAGCCCATCTAAACTAAACTAAGTTTAGACTTTTTTCAGCAGTAGCCGTACCTTTGTACCAACGCCCACACCTTAACGAGTTCTAAGCCCACAATGATGTTGACTTCTTCTTCCGTCGCCTCTAACTCCAGACCAGAAACAGATCAGATATACCATACACAGATACAGTCAGTTCAAACTCAAGTACAGAGGTAAGGTGAAGATACAGAGTGAAGGATATAGTTCTCAACATTGTAGCGCACCAGTTCCAGAAACAAAGTCCAGTGTCCACAATGGGGTAGAGGTGAATCGGACGGTACCCTAGTTTATGGAAGGACCGTTCAGAAGCCTGATAACAGAAGGATGAAGCTGTTCCTGAGTCTGGTGGTGCATGCTTTCAAGCTCCTGAACCTTCTGCCAGATGGGAGCAGGGAGAAAAAGGAATGACCGGGGTGGGACGTCATTGTTTATGTTGGCTGCTTTTCCGAGCCAGTCTTCTTGCGTATGGCGTCCCATGGGTCAACTTGTTATATTTGATCTAATTGTTTGTGCACATCAGGTTGTTTGCATTAGTCGAAACAGGGTGGACCACGTGAAGGTTGAAATCTAAGGTAAATTGAGTCGGTGGAAAGTCTGGTCTGTGTGATGGATTGCAAATAAAGTTCTTGTAGCAGCATTGAATATGGACACAGACGCTTCAGCCCATGGGCAGAAATCTGGGGGGGGGCTTTCCCCCCCATATTTTGAGAGGTGGGGGACAATCCCCCCCATGTTTTGTGAAACATGTTGCAGCAAAACCGCCCGGGAATGGCTGTAGCGCCCAGGTGGGCTCGCCTGCCCCGGGACTGGCTGTAACGCCCAGGTCGGCTCGCCTGCCCCGGGACTGGCTGTAATGCCCAGGTCGGCTCGCCTGCCCTGGGACTGGCTGTAACTCCCAGGTCGCCTGCGTGCCCCGGGAATGGCTGCAGTTCCAGGACGCCTGCGTGCCCCGGGACTGGCTGCAGTTCCCAGATCGCGAAAACTAATTGAAAAAAAATACGCCTCCTTAACTAAACTAAGGTTTGCCTTATTTGTCTGGATTGTATGCAAAACAAGAATTTCACTATATCTCAGTACATGTGACAAAAAGCACCATTGAACCATTAAAAAGGTCATATGAAAAATTAAGAAGCTCACTATTCCCAAATGAATGAGATTTGATTGTGTCACCAAAATCACATTGATTACATACTAAAATGAAATATATTAAGAATTTTTAGATCAGCAGATGTCAATTCCTACATGGTATGGATTCTGTCTTTTTTTTAATAATAAGAGCAACACAGTGACAGCTTCTAGTGACGGCTGCCTCACAGCCCCTGAGACTCAGGATCCAACCTGACCTTAGGTACTGTTTGTGTGGAGCTTGCACGTTCTCTCCGTGACCATGTGGGTTTCCTCCCTTGCACCAAAGGCGTGTGTATTTAGGTTAATTGGCTTCTATTGTCCCAATTGTGTAGTGAGTTGATGAGAAAGTAGAATAACATAGAACTAACGTGAACAAGTGATTAATGGTTGGCATGGACTCGGTGGTTGAATGGCCTGTTCCCAAGCTGTATTGATAAAATAAACTAAAGTTATTTTTCAATGTTTTCACCTCACAATCAATAGTTTCAGTTTTGAGAATAAATGCCTACTAAACACAATCCATCCAAGTACTCTTTGGGGGCAATAAACTATTTTGTTTCTCCGTGCAATGGTAGCAGTAAAAGTTTGTCCCAGTCTTAGTTTCAAGGTTGCTCTGCAAAGCTTTACTTAATCGCCTTTATTCCGTGAAAAGAAGAAAAAATATTTGCTACTTTCCCCAGTTTACAAGAATGAATAGAATCATTGTGGGTACATTCATATGCCACGTACAGAATGTCTACATAACTGGCATTTCTGATGGCATGAGAGGTTGTGAACTGATTCAAACTAGTGTGGCTGTGTTTATTTGCTCAGTTGTGGAGTGTGGAAATAGGTCACATTTTTTAAAGTCAATCTCAAACCAAAATATAGCTCCTTAACGCATTTGCAAGATCCTGATTT
Organism: Malacoraja senta; assembly: GCA_038087875.1. Lineage (NCBI taxonomy): Eukaryota > Metazoa > Chordata > Chondrichthyes > Rajiformes > Rajidae > Malacoraja > Malacoraja senta. The sequence goes on along the minus strand of CM075978.1, from coordinate 117,022,899 downwards.
TGCAGGCTCCATACATTGTAGAGATGGTTAAAAATATATCCTGTAAATTAAATGTAAGATAAAGGAACAGAAAAATGCGTAAGGCCTCTTAAATCAGGAAGATCAAACGTCACCTATTCATTCCCTCCATAGATGTTGCCTGTCCCTCTGAATTATTCCAGCACTTTGTGTTTTACATAAGATCACGGCTAATCCGGTTATTCGCCTCAACTCCACCTTCCTGTAGGTTCTACATAAGATTTGGTTCAAAGTTTCAAAGATCTCATTCTTAATATATTTAATACAAAGCTCTGGGTAGAAAATTCCAAAGCGCTACTACCCTTTTAGAAGAAATTCTTCCTCATCTTTGTCATAGCGTGATTTAGCATCGAAAGAGGACCTTCAGCCCAACTCATTAATGGCGACCAAAGTGCCTCATCTAAGTAGAAGCAAAGAACTGCAGAAGCTGGTTTACAAAAAAAAGACACAAAGCACTGGAGTAACTCAGTGGAGCAGGCAGCATCTTTGGAGAACATACAGTAGATAGGTAATGTTTTGGATTGGAACCGTTCTTCAAACTGATGCCCCATGTAAGCTAGTCCCATTTGCCCAAATTCACCCCCTATCCCTCTAAACATTTCCCATCCAGGTACCTGTCTGAAGAAGGGTCTTAACCCAAAACGTCACCCATTCCTTCTCTCCAGCGATACTGCGTGTCCCGCTGAGTTACTCCCGCATTTTGTGTCTATCTTCGGTATAAACCGGCATCTGCAGTTCCTTCCTACACACTACCTGTCCAAGTTTTTTTAAAATGTTGTAATTATACCTGCCTCAACTACTTTAATAATAACAAAAATGTATGCCTCAGTCTTAATATACTTAATACAAAACACTGGATAGAGTTTCCAATAAAGTATAACCCTTTAATGTATTTTATCTATAACCCTATGAAAAAGAAATTCCACCGTCCTTACCTTAAAACTCTGCTCATTAGTTGTAGTTCCTTCCACCAGGGTAAAGGCACCATGTGAAATGAAACAGAAAATGCCAGAAATGCTCAACAGGTAAGACAGCAACTGTGGTAAGAGAAACAGTGAACATTCCATGACTGGAACACTGATCTGTCCAGATCTCATAGAGCTTTATATATTTTTATAAGATCTCCTCCCTTTCTTCTTAACTCTAAAAGCTGCTGGGCGCACTTCACATCCTTTTCTGATAACTTCTTTATCACAGGATTAAATTAGTGGAACTTCACAACACTGCCCCCAAAGCAAGTATATCTTTCCTTAAATTCCGGCATCAAAACCGCTGAAACAGGCCGTTCGGCCCAACTCAACCATGCTGACCAAGATGCACCATCTAAGCTCGTCCCATTTGCAGATTAGCTGTTGCATCCATGACTAGACTTGAGGGGCTGAATGGTTTAGGTTTCCTTCAGAGATATTACAAATAACAAATCTGCCTCTCATCTTTCACACGGTTCGCATGGGCAAGCTGGGCCAAAGGGCTGTTTCTGTGCTGTATAACTATGTTCGCTCATGTGTCAGACGACGTATATATAGCTCACTGTTGGCTTCTGTCGTCGTCCAACATGTTGACAGAATTGGTCACCCGACGCGTCACAGAGTGCATCGTGTCGTCGTTGCCACAGGGAGGCTTCTGTCACGATCCCGAAACAGAACTGCAGATGCTGGTTAATACACAAAATGACAAAAAGTGCTGGAATAACTTAGCGGGTCAGGCAGCATCTCTGGAGAACATAGGTGACATTTTGGGTCGAGACCATTCTTCAGATTGTATAACTCTATGACTGTTACATTAATTTCACACCCAACAAAGATAAAATACAAAAAGTCAAGTCTGCACAATTCCACTCACCAGCATCCGGGGACATATTACAGTCTGTGTGCAGTTTACACATTCTCCTTGTGAACGTGTGGGTTTCCTCCAGGTGCTCTGGTTTCCTCCCACATCCCATTTTACGAGGATGTTGCCAGGACTAGAGAGTGTGAGCTATAGGTCTCACATATGAGTAGGCTGGGTCTCTATTCCTTGGAGCGCAGGAGGATGAGGGGTGACATAGAGATGTATAAAATCACGAGAGGAATAGATCGGGTAGATGCACAGATTCTCTTGCCCAGAGTAGGGGAATCGAGGACCAGAGGACATAGGTTCAAGGTGAAGGGGAAAAGATTTAATAGGAATCTGAGGGGTAACTTTTTCACACAAAGGGTGGTGGATGTATGGAACAAGCTGCCAGATGAGGTAATTGAGACGGACTATCCCAACTTTTAAGAAACAGTTAAGACAGGTACATGGATAAGACAGGTTTGGAGGGATATGGACCTTCCTGACCCAGAAATGTCATCTTCCATTTCCTCCACATATGTTGCCAGACCCGTTGAGTTCCTCCAGCACTTTGCGTTTTGCTCAAGGTTCCAGCATCTACAGTTCCTGAGGACTATGCTACCTTTAGTAGAAACAAGGAGCTGCAGATGCTGCCTCACACAAAAGGTCACAAAGTGCTGGAGTAACTCAGCGGATCAGGCAGCATCTCTGGAGAACAAGGATAGGGGACGTTTCGGGTCAGGTCCGTACTTCAGACTCCCTGGGTGCAGCACCTACTGCACCCGGAGACTGCACAATTAACTCATCATTATTCTCCTGCAAGGGAGCAACTGGGTGAAGTCAGCCCTGACCTTGTCTCAGTGCTTCTTCAGACCAAGATTAGCAGCTCCTGATCATGCCAGGGTTACTGATGGGGATATCCTATCTTTCTCGAACAGTGGCAAGCAAAAGTCAATCTGTTCAAAAGAGAAAAAACTAAAATTAAAAAAAGATAAATAAATACAACATTTTTGATTCGGAAGAGGTTGAGGGTTGACTAGATAGAATTATGAAAGGTAGAGAGTCAGAACCTTTTTCCAGGGTGAAATGTCAAAGAATAAAAGGGCATAGCTTTAAGGTGAGAGGGGAAAAGTTTAAAGGAGACGTGGAGGGCAAGTGTTTTACATAGAGAGGGAGGGCAAGTTTTTTACACAAAGTGTTTAAGAAGGAACTGCAGATGCTGGAAAATCGAAGGTAGACAAAAGTGCTGGAGAAACTCAGTGGGTGCAACAGCATCTATGGAACAAAGGAAATAGGCAACGTTTCGGGCCGAAACCTTCCTCAGACTGATCCATCAGTCTGAGGAAGGGTTTCGGCCCGAAACATTGCCTATTTCCTTCGCTCCATAGATGCTGCTGCACCCGCTGAGTTTCTCCAGCACTTTTGTCTACCTTTTTACACAAAGTGTTGAGTGCCTGGAATGTGCTGCCAGGAGTGGTGGTGAAAGCAGATACAATAGTGGTGTTTATAAAACTTTTAGATAGGAACATGAATATGCAGCGAATGTAGGGATATGGATCACGTGCGAGCAGAGGAAATTAGTTTACCGTGACATCATGTTCGTATTGGATATTGTGGGCCGAAGGGCTTGTTTCTGGGCTGTGCTGTTCCATGTTTGCTGAGGCACAAATGCTGCTTAATTTAAGACCACATCACTAAAATGTCTTACTTAGAGCTGGTTCTCACTTTCACACCACAACAATGCTTTAACTTTGACAGTACTTAACCAGCTACAAAGGGTCTGGGGGGTCCCAAAATAATGAAATCATAGCAGATACCAGTTCAAGAGTCTGAAGAAGGGTCTCAACCCGAAACATCTACTCCTTTTCTCCAGAGATGCTGTCTGACCCACTGAGTTACTCCAGCTTTTTGTGTCTATCTTTGCTTTAAACCAGTATCTGCAGTTCCTTTCTACACACCATTTCAAGAGTGTTTAATTGTTAATACCAATAGCGGAACAATTAAGTTCTTCCATCCCTTTATCCTGGCCTACTTTTTTAAATATATGTATAAAGCAAACACACACAAAATAATTATAAAGCATGTGTTATGGCACAAGCTCTTTCACACTTTGTGGTAAAAGTACAGCTTCAATAAGCAGATCTCTTATGAACTGACATCTGCCTTTGTTAACAATTAACTTCTAATTATGATATATTGATCACCTGAGAGTCCCACCAAGTCTTTCTGATCCATCAACGAACAAATAATATACTATCAGACTAGTAGAATGGGTTTTGCAAGAAAGAAGAATACATATAGACCGATGTTTTTACCCAGGGTGGAAATGCCAAAGACTAGAGGGCATAACTTAAAGTGAGAGGGGAAAAGTATAGAAAAGATGTGCAGGACAGTTTTTTTAAACACAGAGGTTAGTGGGTATTTGGAACGCATTGCCAAGGATGGTGGTGGAGGCAGATACGATGGTGGCATTAAATAGGCTTTAGATGGGCACATGGACAGGCAGCGAATGCGGAATATGGATCAGGTGAAGACAGAGGAGAATAGTGTAACTTAGCATCATGTTCATCATAGATATTGTGGGCTGAATGGCTTGTATCTGTGCCATTCTGCCCATTTTCTCCACAGATGCCGCCTGACCCACTGGGTTTTTCCAGTACTTTGTTTATTGCCAGTAAATAGTTATGTTTAGCTTTTTCAGTGATTTAAAATCATTTTACTCACACACAGTTGATGCTATCTTTGGTGGTTGAACACATTGTCCTTTTCAGCAGCAGTAATAAAAGTGCACCGTTACTGCTCTTGCATAAAGTTTTTTTAATGTTAATGGGCAATTATTTTACACTGCGTGGTGGCTTCAGGGACATTTCACATGCTCTGGTATGCAGATGAGTTTGAGTGGAAACTCACTTCATAATATTCATTTGAAAAACCATAACACTTTGCAGGAAATATTAAGCCTATGTCTTTAATTGGACCAGGAATTCACTGGTTCCAATGGTGTCTTTATTTTAAGATTGTTAAGGGCTTGGACATGCTAGAGGCAGGAAACATGTGCCCGATGTTGGGGGAGTCCAGAACCAGGGGCCACCGTTTAAGAATAAGGAGTAAGCCATTTAGAACGGAGACGAGGAAACAGTTTTTCTCAAAGAGAGTGGTGAGTCTGTGGAATTATCTGCCTCAGAGGGCTGTGGAGGCAGGTTCTCTGGATGCTTTCAAAGAGCTAGATAGGGCTCTTAAAAATAGCAGAGTCAGGGGATATGGGGAGAAGGCAGGAACGGGGTACTGATTGGGGATGATCAGCCATGATCACATTGAATGGCGGTGCTGGCTCGAAGGGCCAAATGGTCTACTCCTGCACCTATTGTCTATTTATTGTCACGTGTACAGAGATACAGTGAAAAGCTTGTTCTGCACACGACATGAGTACAATAGATCCTCTTCTGAAACAGCACACGTAGTTGCCAGGTCCCGGCGCCATCTTGCAACTTCCAAGTCTCTGTAAATTCGCATCTTGGCCCAAGGAAATCTGCAGTTTAATATTTTCTCACTTTAAGGCACGATGTCCTGGCGGCACTGGATCAGTGAAGATGGGGTCGGCCTGGCCCAACGGGATGCCATCGGCTCCTTCCACCGCCACACCATGCAACTGTTGCAGGCTGTGCTCAGTCCGCTGGCTCACCTGGTTGCTGTAAGTACTCCCGCAGCCGCCTCCGCCAACACCACTACCCGCGGCCACCGCAAACGAGTCATCCATCACCACCAGCAGCCACCCCTCTGACTCCCTGTGCCAAGGTCGTCGTGTCCCACTTCTTGAGCCAATCGCGGAACTTTAGATCGCCCTCTGAGGGAGCAGAGGTGAGTTCACATAGGAAAAGGGGAGATGCAGCGAAACCTGGGTGTCATGGTACACCAGTCATTGAAAGTAGGCATGCAGGTGCAGCAGGCAGTGAAGAAAGCGAATGGTATGTTAGCTTTCATAGCAAAAGGATTTGAGTATAGGAGCAGGGAGGTTCTACTGCAGTTGTACAGGGTCTTGGTGAGACCACACCTGGAGTATTGCGTACAGTTTTGGTCTCCAAATCTGAGGAAGGACATTATAGCCATAGAGGGAGTGCAGAGAAGGTTCACCAGACTAATTCCTGGGATGTCAGGACTTTCATATGAAGAAAGACTGGATAGACTCGGCTTATACTCGCTAGAATTTAGGAGATTGAGAGGGGATCTTATAGAAATGTACAAAATTCTTATGGGGTTGGACAGGCTAGATGCAGGAAGATTGTTCCCGATGTTGGGGAAGTCCAGGACAAGGGGTCACAGCTTAAGGATAAGGGGGAAATCCTTAAAAACCGAGATGAGAAAAACATTTTTCACACAGAGAGTGGTGAATCTCTGGAACTCTCTTCCACAGAGGGTAGTTGAGGCCAGTTCATTGGCTATATTTAAGAGGGAGTTAGATGTGGCCCTTGTGGCTAAAGGGATCAGGGGGTATGGAGAGAAGGCAGGTACGGGATACTGAGTTGGATGATCAGACATGATCATATTGAATGGCGGTGCAGGCTCGAAGGGCCGAATGGCCTACTCCTGCACCTATTTTCTATGTTTCTATGTATCTATACCATTCACAGCTACCGACTTTCCCTTTCACAAGGTCATAAGTGATAGGAGCAGAATTAGGCCATTCGGCCCATCAAGTCTACTCCGCCATTCAATCATGGCTGATCTATCTCTCCCTCCTAACCCCATTCTCCTGTCTTCTCCCCATAACTCCTGACACCTGTACTAATCAAGAATCTATGCCTTAAAAATATCAATTGACTTGGCCTCCACAGCCTTCTGTGGCATGAATTCCACAATTCACCTCCCAATTCATCTTCCACTGTGCCATCTTGGAGGGTGCATGTCAAGGCTCACGACCCAGAGGAACTACAAGCAGACAACTGCTACAGTGACGTTTCTTCACCACCAATGCACAGAAGATTCAACGTCGAACTCCAAGCACAGAAAGTTAAGCCTTCGTATAAAGATGTTTCTGGGTTGCTCCCAACTGATACTTATTAATTGAATTTTGTCTGTAATTAGAAACTAGGTTAGAAAATTAGATTTCAGTTTTATTAAATCCCAAAGTGCCAAGATCTACTGATGAGGAAGTTAACTTTGGGTCAATTTTCCCTTTCACTGCATAATGAGATGCAATTCTTCTTTCAAATGCTTGCAATTAGCAAATTAATCCCAGGGAGAATGAACCAGTACATTGTTCCTTGACCAAAATATAAAATATATATTCTGGGACAACTCTGCAGCTGAGGCAGCACCTGTACGAAGAGTTACTGTTAATGTTTCAGGTCAAAGACCTGTTGTGTGTTATCAGCACTCTTTCAGATTTATGGCAAATTTCCAGCAACAGCAGTTTATTTTTTTTATTTTCATTCAGTGTTCATTAATGCCTAGCTTGCTGAGTGTAGGCTCAGATCAGTGGAGTGTTATTCTTTCTGCTGTTTGCCAGGGGCTAATGTGAAAAAACTTGAGGGAAATTCAAATTTAGTGTATCACCCCCACACTCCACAATTTAACGATAGTCCAGAGACTGGGTTTCACCTGCTTTTTGGCGAACACAAGTTCAAGTTCACGTTTATTGCCACTTAACCAATTAATGTACAGTGAAATTTGAGTTACCATACAGCCTTACTAAGTGAAAAGCAACAATACACACAGCCACATTAAATAAAATTTAACATAAACATCCACCACAGTGGAATCAACATTCCTCACTGTAATGGAAGGCAATAAAGTTCAGTCATCTTCCACCCATGGTCGGGGCCTTTGAACCCTCGGCAGTTCGCTGCTGCCGACGGTCCGATGTTCAAACCCTCGCGTCGGGATGATTGAAACTCCAGCGTCGGGACGGATCGGAACACTCCGTAGCATGGAACTCCCGAGTCGGCCTCTTCTTACCGGAGACCGCGGCGTCACGGTGTTAAAGTCCACAGGCCCCGCGGTCGGAGCACTTTCGCTGGCGATCCTTGGCCAAGGTGGTGCGGCTTGAAGCTCAGGGCCGGTCTCCAGGAAAGGCCGCACCACTCCACGTTGTTAGGCCGCAGGGGGACAGAGATGCGACACGTAGAAAAATCGCATTCCCATCGAGGTAAGTGGCTGAAAAAAGTTTCCCCCGATCCCCCCCACCCCCCACATAAAACATACCAAGAGACATTAACACATACATTCAAGACATACTTAAAACAATAAAAACAGAGAAGGGACGAGACAGACTGTTGGCGAGGCGGCCATTACAGGCGCCACCCGGGGGTTAAACATGAGATATGGAGACACTAGGAACTGCAGGGGCTGGTTTACAAAAGAAAGGCTGGGCTAACTCAACGGGTCAGGCAACATCTCTGGAGGACATTGATAGGTCACATTTCTAGTTGGGACCCTTCAGTCTAATTGTAGTAAGGAGGAGAAAGCTAGAAATGAGATGGGGGTTTCACAAAGCCTGGAGTGATAGGTGGATACAGGTGAGGGGGATTTGATTGGCACTTGGGTGGACAAAGGCCAGAGATGAAAAGAAGATAAATGGCTGTAAGATAAGTAGATACGTAGAGAGAGTGAAATGTGAAGCCAGAGGTGGAATGGTAGAGTGGTGCGGCGGGATAGGGGGGGAATGGTAGAGTGGTGCGGTGGGATAGGAGGGGAATGGTAGAGTGGTGCGGCGGGATAGGGGGGGAATGGTAGAGTGGTGCGGCGGGATAGGAGGGGAATGGTAGAGTGGTGCGGCGGGATAGGGGGGGAATGGGAGTGTGGCCGGATTGCTGTAAATGGATATGGATTTAGAGAGTCATAGAGCTATACACCATGGAAACAAGTCCTTCGACCCACCTTGTCCATGCCAACGTGGGCATATTGGGCTAGTCCCATTTGTCTACATTTGTCCATATTCGTCTAAACCCTTCCATGGTTCCCTGAAAGTGTTGAGTCAGGTGGACAGGGTGCTGAGGAAGGCATTTCACACGCTCGTCTTCATTGGGAAGGATATTGAGTACAAAAGTTGGCACATCATGATAGACCAGTACAAGTCATTGGTTTGACAACATCTCAGTCTGAAGAAGGGTCCCAAACCAAAACATCACCTAACAATGTCTTTCAGACATGCTGCCTGACTCATTGAGTTACTGCAGCACTTTGTGTTCCTCTCATGTTCCCAGCCTTGGCAGTTCTTTGTATCTCCATTCTGGCCTGCACAACACTACCGTCAATCTCTGGTCCTCATTTATATTCTGTGCAACCTATTCTCTTGCATGACCATCTGGTTTCCTACATGTAAAAAGAATGCCTTGGTCAGTTGGTTATTTGCTGCTGTAAATTGCCCCTAGTGCATAGATGGGTGATAGAATTTGAGCAGAGTTCATGGGAATATGGGAGAGTAGCAATGTGGGATTGCTGTCAATGGAAACCGATTTACAGAGTCATAGAGCTATACAGCAACGGAACAGGTCCTTCAGTCTACCTTGTCCATGCTCACAAGTTGGCATGCTGGGCTAGTACCATTTGTCTGTACGTGGTCCATATCCCTCTAAGCTCTTCCTATCCATACACAGTATCTACTCAACTGTCTTTTAAAGGTCATCATTGTATCGGCTTCTACTGCTTCCGCTGGCAGCTCATTCCAGATACAGACTACCCTCTGTGACAAAATTACCCCTGAGGTCTCTCTTAAATCTTCCCCCTCTTACCTTAAGCCTTTGCCCAATAGTTTTAGAATCCTCTACACTGAGAAAAGGACTGTGTTCACTTTATCCATGCCCCTCATGATCTTGTACACCTCAATAAGGTCACCCCTCAGCCTCCTAGGCTCCAAAGAAAAAAGTCCCAGCCTATTCAACCTCTCCCTATAACTCAAGCCCGCAAGCCCAGGTAACATCCTGGCGAATCTCTTCTGCACCCTTACCAGCTTAATGACATCCTCCCTGTAGTTGGGCAACCAAAACTGCACACAGAACCCCCAACGACTTGTACAACTCCAATGGGCCGAAGAGTGTTTCTAAGCTATGTGACTATATGACTTGATGAGTTTGTGAGGGCGAGCAAGCTCTACCACCCAATTTTGTCAAACCTCAGGCAGGATACAAGATGAAACCCGAGGCGTGGTGTTAAAAAAGGGGATTATTCAGTAGCACATGGAGTAAATAGGAAAACTGTTTTCTTCCAGATTCAGATTCAGATTCAGATTCAACTTTATTGTCATTGTGCAGTGTACAGTACAGAGACAACGAAATGCAGTTAGCATCTCCCTAGAAGAGCGACATAAATATGAGCAATAAATAAATCTAATAATTCCTGGTGGGAGGAGTGTCCGGGGGGGGTGATTGGCAGTCACCGAGGTACAGTGTTGAGTAGTGTAACAGCCGCAGGGAAGAAGCTGTTCCTGGACCTGCTGGTCCGGCAATGGAGAGACCTGTAGCGCCTCCCGGATGGTAGGAGGGAAAACAGTCTGTGGTTGGGGGTGAGGGCAGTCCTTGGCGATGCTGAGCGCCCTTCTCAGACAACGCTTGCTTTGGACAGACTCAATGGAGGGGAGTGAGGAACCGGTGATGCGTTGGGCAATTTTCACCACCCTCTGCAGTGCTTTCCGGTCGGAGACAGAGCAGTTGCCATACCATACTGTGATACAGTTGGTAAGGATGCTCTCGATGGTGCAGTTCACCAGAATCTGAGGAGACAGATGGACCTTCTTTAGTCTCCTCAGGAAGAAGAGACGCTGGTGAGCCTTCTTGACCAGAGTTGAGGTATTGTGGGTCCAAGAGAGGTCATCGGAGATGTTGACCCCCAGGAACCTGAAGCTGGAAACATGTTCCACCTCCGTCCCGTTAATGTGGATGGGGGTGTGCGTGCGTGTGAAGTCTACAATGAGCTCCTTGGTCATCTTGGAGTTAAGGGCCAGGTTGTTGTCAGCGCACCATGCTGCTAGGAGCTGGACCTCCTCCCTATAGGCCGACTCATCGTTGTTGCTGATGAGGCCAATCACCGTTGTATCATCTGCATACTTGATGATGGTGTTAGTACCATGTACAGGTGTGCAGTCGTAGGTGAAGAGGGAGTAGTAGAGGGGGCTGGATCCACGTTAGTGAGCTGGATTAAAGGTGCAGACTAAATGAATGTCTGTTGCTGTGAATAATGTCGTGATCATCACTTAAATTAGCACACATAAAAAAGATACAGTCTACATCATGAGGACAGCTTCGAAAGTAGGTCACAACGAGGATTTACCACGGCAAAATCTATTTGTAATTCAACTAATTTTTCGTCAGAAAGATGTAGCCTTGATCATGTACAAGCATATTGCAAGAGAGTTAAGAGTGTTTAATTGTCATATATACCGTCCACAGAACAATGCGATTATTACTTGCTCAGTTTTACAGGCCCATTAACACAATACGGATAAATATACAATAATCAAAAGCACAATTAATTATTAACAGTAACACTAGGTAACCATAATAGTGCAAAAATCAAAGGCTGTAGTGCAACCAAAGACACAGTACATGGAAGGACATAGTTGCTGAGGTTAGTACTGTGCAGTGTTCTCGAGCCTGATGGTTGCTGGAAAGAAGCTGTTCTTGAACCTGGAGGTCACGGTTTTCCGGTTCCTGTACCTTCTTCCCGATGGTAGCAGCGAGATGAGAGTGTGGCCGGAATGGTGCGGGTCTTTGATGATGTTGGTTGCCTTTTTGAGGCAGCACCTCCTGTAGATCCCTTGGATGATGGGGAGGTCAGTACTCATGATGGACTGGGCAGTGTCTACCACTCTCTGTAGTCTCCTTCGATCCTGGGCATTAAAGTCACCTAACCAGACGGTGATGCAACCAGTCAGTACTGTCTCTACTATACAGCTATATCTACATCCTATGTGACTTTGTTCAGGGACTCGACCTCCACTGCCTCTTCTGGTGGAGAATTCCGTAGGCTTACCACCCTCTGAGAGAAGAAATATCTCCTCATCTCAGTCCCTCATGTCTTGGCCTGCAACCGAGACTTTGAGATGAGTTCATCAAATCTAGGGAGATCAGAGTCTAACTCACCTGGAAACAAGGAGGTCTACAGGGGCAGGGTTGTATCACTTTGTGCATCTGACTAAAGGGAGAAACTCATATGTGTCCCAAGGACTAGAATGGAGGATAAAAGCTGACAGATTCTAATTACTACATAGAGTCATTGAGCCATAACAGCAGGGAAACAGGTTATTCGGCCCAACTTGCCCATACCGATCAAGATGGCCCATATGCCTGCATTTGGCCTATATCCCTCTAAACCTTTCCTGTCCATGTCCCTGTCTAAAAATATTTTAAATGTTGTTATTGTATCTGCCTCAACTACCTCCTCTGCCAGCTTGATCCATATACCCCTACCCTCTGTGTGAAAAAGTTGCTCCTCAGGTTCCTATTAAATCTTTCCTCCCTCACCTTAAACCTATGTCCTCTGGTTCTTGATTTGTCTACTCTGGGTAAAAGACTGTGTGCATGTACCCTATCAATTCCCCTCAAAATTTTATACAGCTTTATACCATCATCCCTCAGCCTCCTGCGCTTCAAGAAATAAAGTCCCAGCCTGCCCAACCTCTCCCTGTAGCTCAGACCCTCGAGTCCTAGCAACATCCTTGTAAATCTTCTCTGCACTCTTTCCTGCCTAATCTCTAACACCATATACATTTAATTTGAGAACATATATTTTACCATATATTACTAAGCTAAATGCTGCCAATAGAAAATGGAAGTCATTTATTTTGTTCTTCTGAATATGTGCATCACACAAACCAATCGGAATGAAACATTCGATTGTGTGAAACTACTGTACAGAGGCTATTTAGTTTCCATTCTAGGGAGGGGATTCACCAAAGATATCTGTTAGCAAGCATGTCTTTCATGTTGTGTGGAGGCTCTGAATGAGAAGTGTGGTTACCATGGGAGCACGCCTTGTGTTAGTCATATGCCCTCCTTTCAGAGCAACCTCTGGATGAGACACCCAGCAATATGAAACCATAACCTTAAAGTTGCAAACTAGTTTCCTCTTCACCGTTCTAATCCACCTTCTCAATAAGCAACAACAAATCATTCCTCAAAATATGCAGATTCCAAGCAAGTTATTAATGATTTGACCCATTCAAGCTCCTCCCTCACCTCCATCCAGGGACCTCAGTAGTCCTTCCAGGTGAGAAAGAGTTTCACGTCCACCTCCTCCAACCTCGTCTACTGTATCTGGTGTTCCTGATGTGGTTTCCTGTACATCAGTGAGACCAAGTGTAGACTCAAAGAACACTTGCGCTCAGTCCGCCAAGGCCTACTGGATCTTCCGTCTGCTAACCATTTTAACTCCCCTTCCCATTCCCACACTAACCTGTCCAGGGCCTCCTCCACTGTCAGAGTGAGGCCACACGCAAACTAGAGGAACAGCACCTCGTATTCCGCCTGGGGTGGCTTAGAACCCAATGGTATGAACATGGACATTTCAAATTTTGAATAACTAACCGGCAAACATCCCTCCCCCCTTTTCCATCGCCTTGTTTTCCCTTTTCTTCCCTGTGCCCCCATTTCTCTTTTTCCCCATCCACCTTTCTCTGGCTTCACATTTCACACCTCCTTTCTCACACGCTGGTGAACATGGAAACTCCACACTGGCAGTCAGAGTCAAAACGGAGTCCCTGGAGGTGTGAATTATTGGCTCCACCAGTTGTGCCGTTGTGTGGCCATGTCCCTTACAAATGTGGAAAGCCTGTCTGGCGAGTGCATGGCATTCCCTGCAGCAGTATTGTTGCGCTGCCTTGGGAGCGGACTGGTCAAGGGGATATCCCAGCCTGCTTTGTGGCATGTCCGAAATTGTAACATAGCAAACAATGTTGAATAGCTTTACTATCAATAGAACTTGTCAAGACATTGGAGCCTGGGTTGTGAGGGGCCAGTTGTCTTTACCACATCCGCTGCAGGGATACAACCTCTGCAGCTGACTGTGTTTTGCTGCCACTCAAGAGAGTTAACACTGTTTAATTGTCATATCTACTGGCAACAAAACAATGACATTCTTACTAACTGCAGCTTAACTGGCCTGTTAATGCAATAAAACACAGATACATATTAAAATAAATCAATAACTGTATTAGCTAATCACAATACTGCAAAACCAAACTCCATAGTGCAACCAAAGACACGGTCCACAGAAGATCATAGTTGCTGAGGTTAGTGTTGTGCAGTGTTCAAAAGCCTGATGGTTGATGGGAAGAAGCTATTCACGGTTTTCAGGCTCATGTACCTTCTTCCCGATGGTAGCAGGGAGATGAGAGCATAGCCAGGGTGATGTGAGTCTTTGATGATGGTGGCTGACTTTTTGAGGCAGCGCCTCCTGTAGATCCTTGCGATGGTGGGGAGGTCAGTACCTGTGATGGATCAAGTGTCCACCACGATCTGTAATCTCCTTCATTAGAGTCATAGAGTGATGCAGTGTGGAAACAGGCCCTTCAGCCCACCTACACTAGTCCCACTTGCCTGCGCTTGGTCCTTATCGCTCCAAACCTGTCCTATCCATGTACCTGTCTAATTGTTTGTTAAACGATGGGATAGTCCCAGCCTCAACTACCTCCTCTGGCAGCTTGTTCCATACACCCAACATTCTTTGTGTGAAAAAGTTACCCCTCGGATTCCTGTTAAATCTTTTCCCCTTCACCTTGAGCCCATGTCCTCTGGTCCTCGATTCCCCTACTCTGGGCAAAAGACTGTGCATCTGCCCGATCTATTCCTCTTATGATTTTGTACACCTCTATAAGATCACCCCTCATCCTCCTGCGCTCCAAGGAATAGAGACCCAGCCTACTCAACCTCTCCCTATAGCTCACACCCACTAGTCCTGGCTACATCCTCGTAAATCTTTTCTGAACCCTTTCAAGCTTGACAATATCTTTCTTATAACATGGTGCCCAGAACTGAACACGATATTCTAAATGCGGTCTCACCAACCTCTTATACAACTGCAATATGACCTCCCAACTTCTAAAACTCAATACTGACTGATGAAGGCCAAAGTGCCAAAAGCCTTTTTGACCACCTTATCTACCTGCGACTCGACCTTCAAGGAACCATGCACCTGTACTCCTAGATCCCTCTGCTCTACATCACTACCCAGAGGCCGACCACTTACTGTTTAGGTCCTGCCCTTGTTCGACGTCCCAAAATGCAACACCTCACATTTTTCTGTATTAAATTCCATCAACCATTTCTCCACCCACCCAGCCAATCGATCCAGATCCTGCTGCAATCTTTCACAACCATCTTCACTATCTGCTAAAACCACTCACTTTTGTATCATCAGCAAACTTGCTAATGTTCTGTATGTTCTCATCCAAATCATTGATGTAGATGTAGATGACAAACAGTAACGGGCCCAGCACCGAACCCTGAGGCACTCCACTAGTCACAGCCCTCCAGTCTGAGAAGTAACCTTCCACCATTACCTGCTGCTTCCTTCCATGGAGCCAATTTGCTATCCATTCAGCTATCTCTCTTTGGATCCCATGCGATCTAACCTTCCAGAGCAGCCTACCATGCGGAACCTTGTCGAACGCCTTACTGAAGTCCATGTACACAACATCTACAGCTCTGCCCTCATCAACCTTTTTGATCACGTCTTCAAAAAAATCAATCAGATATGTGAGACACGACCTCCCATGTACAAAACCATGCTGACTATCCCTAATCAGCCCTTGCCCATCCAAATGCCTGTATAGCTTATCCCTTAGAATACTCTCCAGTAATTTACTAACTACAAATGTTAAACTGGATTAACATGGATATTCGAGTACTGAATCAGGCCGTGATACAATCAGTCAGTGTGCTCTGTACTGTATGATAGAGTATTCATCAACACAGTTAAGGCAGGTACAATATTAAAAAGACAGTTGGACAAGTAAGTGGAATGGAAAGCTTTGTGGGAGATATGAGGCAAACACAGGCAAATGGGATTAGCATGGATGAGGCATCTTTGTCAGCAAGGATGAGTTGGGCGGAAGTGCCTGCACTTCAACAGAAGATTTGAAGTGCAGGCATGTATTTCAGTCCCTGCCTTGTCATTCACCTTGCAGTTTTCAAACCCTGAAGCATTCTAAAAACACCACATTGAACGGAGGTAACACAGAATGAAAACAAAATCAAGCAGCAAGCTAATTGCAAGTAACTGATGATTGTGTTAAGTCATATTGGGCCGAGCTGATCCCAAATGCTGAGAGCGTGTCCGACTGTAGAAGGTCAACAGATGGTGTTAGTTCTATCGTCAAGATTCAATTTAGCCTGAGGACTGATATGGCTATCTGTTTACTCCCCATAATTCATATGTAATGTGTGCACGTCCTTCCCCATATTTTGATCAAGTCCACTCAGGTTACAAGTTGCGTCAAAGGCATTGGACAGCAAGTAATGTGACTTCTTGGACGTTATTGTTGTTTTGTTTAGTTTAGTTAAGAGATGCAGCATGGAAACAAGCCCTTTGGCCCGCTGAGTACTCACTGACCATCGATCACCCGTTCACACTGGTTCTATATTATCCCACTTTCTCATCCATTCCTTACACACTATGGGCAATTTACAGAGGCCAATTAACCTACAAACTCGCACATCTTTGGGATGTGGGAGGAAACTGGACCCCACGCAGTCACAGGGAGAACATACAAAAGAGGGAAATATAGAATGTCCTGTGTCTAAGTCACCACATTTAAATCCAGGCATTATACTTAATTATATTTTTAGTTTAGTTTAGTTTAATTTAGAGATACAGTGTGGAAACAGGCCGTTCGGCCCACCGGGTCCCCGCCGACCTACGATCCCCACACATTAACACTATCCTACACCCACTAGGGACAATTTTTACATTTACCAAGCCAATTAATCTACAAACCTGTACGTCTTTGTAATGTGGGAGGAAACCGAAGATCTCGGAGAAAACCCATGCAGATCACGGGAGAATGTACAAACTCTGTACAGACAGCACCCGTAGTCAGGATCGAACTTCGGCGCTGCATTCTCTCTAAGGCAGCAACACCACTGTGGTTCAACTTCTAATAAACAAATGCAAATGCACTCAGTCTGTCACCCAGAGTAGGGAAATCAAGAACCAGAGGATATAGGTTTTAGGTGAAAGGGGAAAGTTTTAATTTGAACCTGAGGGGCAACTTTTTCCACACAGGGTGGTGGGTATATGGAACGAGCTGCCAGAGGAGACAGTTGAGGCAGGTACTATAACAACATTTAGAAGCTATCTGGATAGGTACATAAAAATGCTGGAGAAACTCAGCGGATGAGGCAGCATCTATGGAGCGAAGGAATAGGTGACGTTTTGGGTTGAGACCCTTGCTCAGAGAGGAGGAGAACTTCTTCAAAGTAGACATACCTTGAGGAGATTTTGCAGTGGAGTAGACGAAGATACATAGGTACGAAGGTACATAGCTAGGAAATGTTTAGAGGGATATGGGCCAAACGTAGGCAGGTGGAACTAGCTTAGATGGGGCATTTTGGTTGGCATGGGCGAGTTGGGCTGAAGGGCCTGTTTCCGTGCTGTTTGACTCTATAACTCAACTTAAGAATAGCTCTAGTTTTTGTTTAATTAAATGAATAAGTTGAATGCAGCTTTTGTGGGCATGAATGTTATATTTGTGCAGTGGTGTTAGCAGCTGGTGATGTACTAACTGCACATTTAGACCCAGGAGGTGCCTGTTCATGCTGACCCAAGAGCATCCAGGAAAGGCAAGAGCAAGTGAAACTCTATACTCAGCCCATCTGTGGTCTTGAGGAAGTAATGCTGACTCCAGTGGGCAGGAACTGCTCTCACGCTCTAAATAACCCCAGGCATCTGCAGATCTTATCGTCCTCCACACAATAATTTCTAGTTGTTGCAAACAAAAGTTATAACTCCAAGTATGTTTGAGCACACGCTGGCACAGAGATGTGGTATCAACAGCTGGTTACTATTGCATTTGTGTGTGCCATACGCCGATATATTATACCAAGAAAAAAACACGCGCACACATAACAGTATCAAATGACCATCGCCGTCAGACAGGGAAGTGTAGATACCAGCAGCTGACATCAGCTTGTGGCTTAGTGACTTATTCTCAGCTGTTTGTGATGAGAATTCAACAAATATTAAAGCCTTAGGTCTGAATGCCACAGGATGGGGGAGAAAACTTCTCATACTGGATCAACCCTGGGTAAAAGACTGTGTATTCACCCGATCTATTCCCCTCATGATTTTATATACCTCTATATGATCACCCCTCAGCTTCCTGCTCTCCAAGGGATGCCCAACCTCTCCCTATACCTCAGGCCCTCGAGACCCGGCAACATCCTTGTAAATCTTCTCTGCACTCTTTCCAGCTTGATAATCCAATTTAATGGTGCCACAATCTTGCTCTCAACAACAGCGTGATCAATGAGCTGATTGTTGGCTTTAGAAGAGGAAGGCTCCACAAACCTGTCTTCATAGATGGGAGTGTGGTGGAGAGTGTCAACAACTTCAGTTCCTGGGCCTGCATATCTCTGAAGATCTATCCTGGTCCCAGCATATTGATGAAATCGCAAAGAAAGCCCATAATTCCTTCAAGGTTTGAGAAGATTTAACATGTCACCAACTCTATCAAACCTCTACATGTGGACGGTAAAGAGCACGCGGACAGGGTGCATCATGGCCAGGTTTGGAAATTTGCATGCTCAAGGATGAAGATTACAGAGAGTGGTGGACACTGCCCGGTCCATCACAGGTACTGACCTCCCCGCCATCGACGGGATCTGCAGGAGACGCTGCCTCAAAACGGCAGCCATTATCGTCAAAGACCCCACACCACCCTGGCCACACTTTCATCTCAAGATTCAAGATTCAAGATTCTATTTAATTGTCACATGTACCAATTAAGGTACAGTGAAATTTGAGTTACCATCTCGCTGCTACCATCAGGAAGAAGATACAGGAGCCTGAAAACCGTGACCTCCAGGTTCAGGAAAAGCTTCTTCCCATCAGCCAACACTGCACAACACTAACCACGACCCTATCTCAGCACTGAGCCACTACGGACTTTACACCATCAAGGTTGCTCTATGTGCTCTGGTTTGTGGACTATTGTAGTCTAGTTTACTTTGAATAACTGATATTGTATATTTAATTTTTGTTGTCGTGTAATGTGCCTGTAAAGCTGCAGCAAGTAAGAATTTTATTGTTCTGGTTCATATCTGGTGCGTGTGACTAATAAACACTTGTGACTGCACTCTAGAACAAGGTGACCTGAACAGATATGGCCTCCATATTCCAACAAGGCTTGGCGTTGGCCATGGCTGACCCGTTCACTGGAGCATACGAGAGGGAGGTCCTTCATGCAGGCACGGATGCATACAGTCCGTTACCGAGTGTAGGGGAATCAAGAACCAGAGGAACTGTGTAGGAAGGAACTGCAGATGCTGGTTTACACCGAAGATAGACACAACATTTTGGAGTAACTCAGCGGGACAGGCAGCATCTCTGGAGAAAAGGAATATGCGACATTCTAGTTTCCCTCTCATAGAAACATAGAAACATAGAAAATAGGTGCAGGAGTAGGCCGTTCGGCCCTTCGAGCCTGCACCGCCATTCAATATGATCATGGCTGATCATCCAACTCAGTATCCCGTACCTGCCTTCTCTCCATACCCCCTGATCCCTTTAGCCACAAGGGCCACATCTAACTCCCTCTTAAATACAGCCAATGAACTGGCCTCAACTACCCTCTGTGGCAGAGAGTTCCAGAGATTCACCACTCTCTGTGTGAAAAAGTTTTTTCTCATCTCGGTCTTAAAGGATTTCCCCCTTATCCTTAAGCTGTGACCCCTTGTCCTGGACTTCCCCAACATCGGGAACAATCTTCCTGCATCTAGCCTGTCCAACCCCATAAGAATTTTGTACGTTTCTATAAGATCCCCTCTCAATCTCCTAAATTCTAGCGAGTATAAGCCAAGTCTATCCAGTCTTTCTTCATATGAAAGTCACTCTCCCCTGACACTTAGTCTTAAGAAGGATCTCAACCCGAAATGTCACCTATTCCTTTTCTTCAGAGATGCTGCCTGACCCAAAGAGTTACTCCAGCATTTTGTGTCTATTTTTGGAAGAACCAGAGGACATGGGTTTAAGGCGAATGATTTAGTAGGCACCTATTAAAGTTGAGGCAGGTACAACTGTCCACATCAAATTCCCCATAAGAGGGTGTGGTAAGCAGTCTTAGATTGATAGTCATACAGCACGGAAACAGGGCCTTCCATCCAACTCGTCCATGACAACCAAGATGCCCCATCTCTAGTCGTCCCACCTGCCCACATCCCACACGCACGCTTTCAAGCTTCTGTACTTTCTGCTGGATGGGAGTCAGCTGCTTTTCTGACGTCCCAACCCAAAATCTTCTTTAGTTTAGAGATACAGCATGTAAACAGGTCCTTCGGTCCACCAAGTCCATGCTGACCATCAGTCTCCTGTTCACACTATTCTATGTTATCCCACTTTCTCATCCACTCCCTGCACTCTAGGGGCAACTTACAGAGGGCCACTTACCTTACAAACCGGCACAGCTTTAGGATGTGGGAGGAAACCAAAGCACTCGGTGGAAACCCCTGTGGTCACAGAAGGAACGTGCAAACTCCACAGACAGCACTTGAGGCGAGGATCAATCCCAGGTCTCTGGGCAGTGAGGCAGCAGCTCTATGAGCTGTAACCCCATCTAAAATCTATGCCCTCAGCATCTTGATTTCCCTACTCTGGGTGAAAGACTTCACCCTATCTATTCCTCTGTGCTCCGGTTTCCTCCCACATCCCAAAGGCATGCAGGCTTGTAGGTTAAATGCCCACTGTGAATTGTTCCTAGTGTGTAGAGAATGGATGACAAAGTGGGATAACATGGAAAAAGTGTGAACGGTGTTGATGGTTGGCATCGATGGTGGGCCAAAGGGCTTGTTTTCATGCTGTGTCTTTCATGCAATCAAAACACTATGTTTTTAAGAAGGAACTGCAGATGCTGGAAAATCGAAGGTACACAAAAATGCTGGAGAAACTCAGCGGGTGCAGCAGCATCTATGGAGCGAAGGAAATAGGCAACGTTTCCGGCCGAAACCCTTCTTCAGACCCTCAGTCATACAGCAGAGAAACAGACTCTGAAGAAGGGTTTTGGCCCGAAACGTTGCCTATTTCCTTCGCTCCATAGATGCTGCTGCACCCGCTGAGTTTCTCCAGCATTTCTGTGTACAATCAAAACACTATCACTGGGCCAGCAGATATTTCTGCTCATAACAGCTACGTGGAGTGTGTCTGTGTCTGTGTTTGTGTCTGTGCATGCGCGCGCGCGCACCGGGTGAGCTTGACATGATCGTGGCCAGCCGCCAGAAGCTGCCCACACAAAGGGAGAGACAGGAGGGAGAAAACAAGGGACAAAGACCTTCCCAAGCTGCTAACATTTGCAAAGTAACATGCGGCAATGGCATTTTCAGAAGCACTCAAGGAATATGGGTTAACAAGGGTTTATTGGTGCGATGCTTGACAAATTATAAATGAAAACTGACTGTAGATTGTATGCTTGAGTCATACAGCAGAGAAACAGACTCTTCATCCCATCATGTCCACCCCACCTGTTTATACTAATCCCCCACTCATTCTATTATATTCTCCCATCTGTCGCCGAATACTCTATCGAACTTCTACAGATGGGCAGTAGAAAGCACACTGACTGGTTGCATCACGGCTTGGTTCTGCAACCCGAATGCCCAGGAATGACTACAGAGAATGGTGGACACTGCCTGTTCCATCACAGGCACTGACCTCCCCACCATCGAAATGATCTACAGGAGGCACTGCCTCAATATGGCAGCTAGCATAATCATCAAAAACTCACACCACCCTAGCTATGCTCTCATCTCGCTGCTACCATCGGGAAGAAGGTACAGGAGCTTAAAAACCGTGACCTCCAGGTTCAAGAACAGCTTCTTCCAAGCAACCATCATGCTCTTGAACACTGCACAACACTAACTTCACCAACTATGATCTACTATGGACTGTCCAGGATACAGAGTTGAGCCATTTTTCAAATTATGATTCCATTAGGCCAATACACAACCCCCCTCTGACAAGTCACACTGAGGCTAGGGATCATGACAGGGCTCTTTATTCAATCTTCATGATGGACATTTAATATTTTTTTAAATAAAAAGCACATCTGATAACTGCATCTCCACCATTAACATTGGACTTTGCCTCTGGAACAGGTGCACTACAACACTGAGAACTATATTCTACACTCTATCTTCTCCTTTGCTCTACCTATAGTATTTGAGTTTGACGATTTTATGTATGTACAGTATATCTGATTTGATTGGGTAACTTGCAAAACAAAGGTTTTCGCTACCACAGGACAATAACAAACCTAATCATAACAGTTTATGATATTCCCTCATATCATTATAATAAAACTAAATGAGGTAAGTCAATGGGGACACCGGGAACTGCAGATGTTGGAATCTTGCACAGAACACAAAGTGCTGGAGGAACTCAGCGGATCAGGTGGCATCTCTGGGGAACATGGATAGGTGACGTTTTCGGTCGGAACCCTTCTTCAATCAGTGAAGCATTAGTACAAAGCAAGGTAGCTCGTCTCCTTGATGTGGACAGGAATACTCCACATTCCTGTCCGACAGGTGGACAGGTCGGTGGCTCCAACCCAGGAGATGAGACTTGACCGGCGAGACCGACATCAGGCAGAGCTACAGTGGTGGGTGACCAATAGGCAATACGGGGAGAAAAGATGAGGTACAAAGGTAGGCTAGCCAAGAATATAAAGGAGGATAGTAAAAGCTTCTTTAGGTATGTGAAGAGGAAAAAATTAGTTAAGACCAAAGTTGGACCCTTGAAGACTGAAAAAGATGAATTTATTATGGGGAACAAGGAAATGGCAGATGAGTTGAACAGGTACTTTGGATCCGTCTTCACTAAGGAGGACACAAACAATCTTCCTGATGTACTAGTGGCCAGAGGATCTAGGATGACGGAGGAACTGAAGGAAATCCACATTAGGCAGGAAATGGTGTTGGGTAGACTGATGGGACTGAAGGTTGATGTTCTGCATCCCAGGGTACTTAAGGAAGTGGCTCTGGAAATCGTGAACACATTGGTGATTATTTTCCAATGTTCTCTAGATTCAGGATCAGTTCCTGTGGATTGGAGGGTAGCTAATGTTATCCTAATGTGAGGAAGATGTTGGAGTCAATCATAAAAGATGAAATAGCGGCACATTTGGATAGCAGTAACTGGATTTGTCCGAGTCAGCATGGATTTACGAAGGGGAAATCATTGCTTGACTAATCTTCTGGAATTTTTTGAGGAATAACTAGGAAAATGGACAAGGGAGAGCCAGTAGATGTAGGTCCCTGGACTTTCAGAAAGCATTTGATAAGGTCCCACATAGGAGATTAGTGGGCAAAATTAGGGCACATGGTATTGGGGGTAGAGTGCCGACATGGATAGAAAATTGGTTGGCAGACAGGAAACAAAGGGATTAACAGGTCCCTTTCAGAATGTTGGGGGAGTCCAGAACCAGGGGCCACTGTTTAAGAATAAGGGGTAAGCCATTTAGAACAGAGATGAGGAAACACTTTTCCACACAGAGAATTGTGAGTCTGTGGAATTCTCTGCCTCAGAGGACGGTGGAGGCCGGTTCTCTGGATACTTTCAAGAGAGAGCTAGATAGGGCTCTTAAAGATAGTGGAGTCAGGGGATCTGGGGAGAAGGCAGGAACGGGGTACTGATTGTGGATGATCAGCCATGATCACATTGAATGGTGGTGCTGACTCGAAGGGCCGAATGGCCTACTCCTGCACCTATTGTCTATTGAATAACTGCTGCAGGAAGATTAGATAGGCAGATGGTCACACCATGTCTGACAGATGGTTATGTGACAAATCACTGACCTCTCCTCTAGTGAGCCCAGAAACAACAGCATTAGTTGTACATGTACACTGTTACCTGAAAGTGGCATTCGCAGGAAGACAGGTTGGCCAAGAAGGCTATTGACACACTTGTCTTTACCAGTAAGGGTACCGAGTATAGAAGTTGGGACGGTACGTTAAAGTTGTACAAGACGTTGGTGAGGCCGCACTTGGAATATGGTGTTCAATTTTAGTCTCCCTGCTTTTGGAAAGATGCTGTTAAGCAGGAAAGGATGCAGAAAAGATTTACGAGGATGGTGCCAGGACTTAAGGATCTGAGCTATAGGGAGAGGTTGGGCAGGCTGGGACTCTATTCCTTGGCTAGGAGGTTAGGTAGGCGAGGTCTCTTTCAGGCAACTGAATCATCCTACAACAACCAGAGAGCAGTGCTGAATTACTATCTACCTCTTTGGTGACCATCGGACAATCCTTGATCAGACTTTGCTGGTTTAACCTTGCTCTAAACGTTATTCCCTTGTCATGTATCTATACACTGTAAATGGCTCGATTGTAATCATGTGTTGTCTTTCTGCTAACTGGATAGCATGCAACAAAAGCTTTTCACTACATGTGGCAATACACTAAACTAAACTGTAAGAGCGTAAGTGGCTGATGGGTGATCATATAGAGGTGTACAAAATAATGAAGTGAATAGATAGGGTGAATAAAGAGCATCTTTTTCCCCCAGGGTAGGTGAGCTGAGGACTAGAGGGCATAGGTTTAAGGTGAGAGGTGTAAGATTTAATAGGAACCTAAGGGGCAATTTTTTCAAACAGAGGATGGTGGATATATGGAAAGCACTGCCATATGAGGCAGGTACTATAACAGCATTTAAAAGACATTTGAACAGGTACATGGATCGGAAAGGATCGGAAAGGATATGGGCCAAACATGAGGAATAAAGCTAGTGTACTTGGAGCATTTTAATCGGCATGGACGAGTTGGCCCGAAGGGCCCGTTTCCATGTTGTATGACTCTTATTAGTGAAGGGCACACTTTCCTGTCCTCTGTTGAGGAGAAGGATCCAAATACTGATTATTAATTTATTGAATTATTGATTATTGTATATGTATCTGTGTATTGTTGTGTTAATGGGCTTGTAAAGCTGTAGCAAGTAAGAATTTCACAGCTCCATGGCCGGTACACATGACAATTAGACACCCTTGATGTTCCCTGTCCATTCACTGCACAGATGCTGCTGGACTCGTTACATTCCTCCAGCACTTTGCTGCTTAATTGGCCTGAAGTGCGGAGGAGAAAGGTCAACATACATTGTGGGGTATGGAATCATAGAAATAAGGCTGGGTGTGAACTGTGGTTTGTGAGCTGCAATGATTTCAACATTACTGATACAGAGACAAGTGTTTTGTTAAACATTTATGTTTTATTTAATGACTTGAATTTAAAAACCTTTGTTGCCATGTGGGATTCGAACTTGGCCCACTCTCGCAGCTACTAAGCAACGGTACAAGGGGGTTCCCAGGTTTAGGATCGGTGGGTGGCGCGACTCTTGTCAGCAGCGGCCTCTGCAGTCCGTCTGTCTTTTTATTATTTTTGTCTCGTTTTTATGTAGTTTTTATTTTTTTTAATTTTTTTTTTGTCGGGGTATGTGTGTGAGGGGTGGGGTGGGGGTGGGGGGGGGGGGGACTTTAAAATCTTTCCCCTGCACGGGAGACCCGACCTTTTCTTTGTCGGGTCTCCGTTGTCGTTGGGGCTGGGCAACGTGGAGCGGCCTCCAGCAGGAACGACCTGGGGCTCCAGTTGCGGAGCTGCGGACTACTCACCGTCACGGGGCTGGCCGAGTCCGGAGCGGGTGGAGCTGTGGTGGAGACAATCGCTGCTGCTACCCGACCCCCGGAGATTCGGAGGCTACAACCGCGGGTCTGGCGGACGGCAACACCGGAAGCCCGCGGGTCCTTGGGGGGGAGACCGCTTTTTGGGGCTTCCGCAGCGGCGACTTCTCCCGCCCGAGTTGCGGGGTTGAAGAGCACCTGGAGCTGGGCTTTACATCATCGCCCCGCGCGGCTTGGAGTGGCCGCGGTCCTTTGCGAGCGCGCGCCGGGGCTCTAACACCAAGACCCGGTGCGCGACCTTGCATTAACCGGCGTGGCTTTAATGGCCGCGAGATAATCACCATCGCCCGCCGGGGGCTTTGACTTTGACTCTGACATCGGGGGGGGGGGGGGGGGGAGTGCAGTGGAGAGATACGTTTTTTTGCCTTCCATCACAGCGCTGTGATGGATGTATGTGTAAATTGTGTTGTGTCTCGGGTCTTCTTCGTTTTGTAATGTATGGCTGCAGAAAATATATTTCGTTTGGACCTCAACGGGGTCCAAATGACAAGTTTGTCCAAATGACAAATAAATAATAATAAATAATAATAATAATAATAGAGAAAGAACACTTCAACCATATAAAATTAGAAATTAAACATTAATTAAAACAACAACAAAATAAGCAACAAAACAACCAAACAGTGAGTCTCACACCTTTTCACTGCACACTTGGGACTGTTTAATGGAGGCCTAGCCCAGGGACCTCGAGGG
>CM075978.1:116951365-116996310 GCA_038087875.1 Malacoraja senta | reverse complement strand
TGGATGGGTATGCTCAGATTTTGTTATCCCACTGTTTTTCAAGAAATGGAGGGAGAGAGAAAGCAAGGAATTATAGACCAGTTAGCCTGACATCAGTGGTGGGGAAGATGCTGGTCGATTATCAAAGATGAAAATAGTGGCGGCATTTGGATAGCAGTAACAGGATCAGTCCAAGTCAGCATGGATTTACGAAGAGGAAATCATGCTTGAAAAATCTTCTGGAATTTTTGAGGATGTAACAAGTAAAATGGACAAAGTGTGCCTGACTTTCAGAAAGCATTAATAAGATCCCACACAGGCGATTAGTGGGCAGAAATTAGAGCGTAGTGTTTTGACATTAATAGAAAATTGGTTGGTAGACAGGAAACAAAGGTAGGGATTAATGGGTCCCTTTCATAATGGCAGGCAGTGACTAGTGGGGTCCCGCAAGGCTCTGTGCTGGCACCGCAGCTATTTACCTTCAGTCTGAAGAAGGGTCTCGACCCGAAAAGTTGCCTATTCCTTCGCTCCATAGATGCTGCCTCACCCGCTGAGTTTCTCCAGCATTTTTGTCTACCTTTGATTTTTCCAGCATCTGCAGTTCTTTCTTATACAATATACTTATTGATTTAGATGAGGGTATTAAAAAGTAACATTTAACAAATTTGCAGATGACACAAAGCTGGGTGGAAGGGGGAACTGTGAGGTGCTGCTCCTCAATTTACGGTGGTCCTCACTCTGGCCATGGAGGAGGCCCAGGACAGAAAGGTCGGATTCGGAATGGGAGGGGGAGTGATGTGCTGAGCCCCGGGAGATCAGGTTGGTTATTGCGAACCGATCGGAGGTGTTGGCGAAAGCGATCGCCTGCCTTCGCTTGGTCTCACCGATGTAGAGCAGCTGACATCTAGGGCAGCGGATGCAATAGATGAGGTTGGAGGGAGGTGCAGGTGAACCTCTGCCGCACCTGGAAAGACTGCTTGGGTCCTTGAATGGAGTCAAGGGGGAGGTAAAGCAACAAGTGTAGCATTTCTTGCAGTGTGCAAGGGAAAGTGCCCGGAGGAGGGGTGGTTCGGGTGGGAAGGGACGAATTGACCAGGGAATTACGGAGGGAGCGGTCTCTGCGGAAGCAGACAGGGGAGGAGATGGGAAAGATGTGGCAAGTGGTGGGGTCACGTTGAGGTGGCGAAAATGACGGAGGATTTATTTGTTGTACGTGACGGCTGGTAGGGTGGAAGGTGAGGACCAAGGGGACTCTGCCCTTGTTACGAGTGGGGGGATGGGGAGTGAGAGTAGAGTCACGGGGTATAGAAGAGACCCTGGTGAGAGCCTCATCTATAGTAGAAGAGTGGAACTCCCATTCCCTGAAGAATGAGGACATCTCCGATGCCCTGGTGTGGAAAACCTCATCCTGGGTGCAGATGCGGCGTAGACGGAGGAATTGGGAGTAGGGGATGGGAGTCCTTACAGGAAGCAGAGTGGGAAGAAGTGTAGTCAGTGGGTGTCAGTGGGTTTACAGTGGATGTCGGTCAGGAGTATATCCCTGCGATGGAGATAGTGAGTTCAAGAAATGGTAGAGAAATGTCGGAAATGGTCCAGGTGTAGTTTGAGTGCCAGATGGAAGTTAGTGGTGAAAATGGATGAAGTCAGTGAGTTGTGTGTGGGTGCAGAGGTAGCACCAATGCAGTCGTCGATGTAGCGGAGGTAGAGTTCGGGGATAGGGCCACGGTACGTCTCGAACAAGGATTGTTCGACGTACCCTACAAAAGAGGCAGGCATAGCTAGGGCCCATGTGCTTGCCATAGCTATGCCTTGTATTTGGAGGAAATGGGAGGAGTCAAAACGAAAAGTTATTAAGGGTAAGGACCAGCGGAGGAGGAGGATGAGGAGGAGGCGGAGGAGTGGATACAAAGGATACAAAGGACATTTATTATCACATACACCAATTGGTGTGGTGAATTTGACTTGCCAACAGCACACAGATAAAGATAAGACTCAACATTAAAGAATCTAACAATAAACATAAAAAACATCCCCCCACAATGGTTCCCACTGTGAGGGAAGGCACAAACTCCAGTCCCCATCCCCTTGTCCATCCATAGTGGCCTATTGAGGCCTCTGCAGTCAGCGCTACGGCGCCCGATGTTTCAGGCCCCTCTCGCCGGGTGATGGTGCTCCGGCGTCAGGAGAACCCTTTCAGCGGCTTGGGATGCCTGGAACGGCCGCATCCTTAACGGAGACCACGGCTTCCGAAGCCAACAGGCCGCGCTGGACAGAGCTCCACCACTGGTGATCTCGGCCAGAGATCCCAGGCTTCCGATGTTAAAGTTCAGCGCCGCCGCCCTCGGCTGGCCGTTCCACAGACCCGCAGCTCCACGATGTTAAATCGGCAGGTCCCAGCATATTGGCGGTTCCAGCGCGGCGACCCGGGAAGGCATCGCTCGCTCCGCTCCGCGATAGCGCTCCAGCGCTGTGCCGCCGCCGAAGCCGTGGTCCAGGTCGGTCCCCTCAGAAAACGCCGCTCCAGACCCGCTGGTAGGCCGCGAGGACGGGTCGCCGGTGCAGCCCGGAGAAAAGCTGCCTCTCTGACCGGATAGGGACCAGGAAGAGCAGTTCCCCCTACCCCCACCCCCCACATAAAAAAGAATAGACCTCCAAACAGAACACTTTTAACACACTAAAAATTAAAGAAAGAAGTGAAAAGACAGACAGCTGCAGGCTGGGCAGCCATACCCAACTGACGGCGCCCCCTAAGAGAGTATCAGTAGACGGGGATTTGTTGGTTCTACCGGTCGAGGAAAAACGGAGGGCTTGAAGACTCCTCCTGGTAGGGGATGGAGTGTGTAGAGTGACTGGACATCCATGGTGAAGATGAGGGAATGGGGGCCTAGAAAATGTAAGTCCTGGAGGTCGACAAGAGCGTGTGAGATGTCTTGAACATAGGTAGGAGGATTTAACTCTCTATTTGCATACCAGAATGCTTTGCACAGAAGGAAATTATTATAACTCGTTTTCTCCGTGTATCTTCTATCCCGATTTATGTAACGTTATCATGTTATTGGGTGGTGTTCTCACTCTGGCTGTGTGGTTTTGATTATGAATGTATCTGCTCACCGTTACCTAAGAGGGGTAAGCGCAGGAGTGAGGAGGAGACGCAGATTGTTGACTCAGTACACTCTGGTTTCTCTCAGATCGTATAAATCTTTCGCCTTTTTACTAAAGATTTCCGTGGAGAGGAACACTCAGAGTTTTCACTAATTTTTTGATGCCCTGCGTAAGTGGGCTTGTCATTAAACAAAAAATAGAAAAGAAAATTGTGTATTGTGTTGGAGTGGTTGTGGATATCGTGATCTCAGCCAACGTTTGTGGGAATAGGTCAGAAACAGACTTTCAGCCCTACCTTCCTCGAAACTGCACACCACAATACTCCAGGTGTGTCGTCTCACCAAGGTCCTGTACAACTGCAGAAGGACCTCTTTGCTCCTCTACTAAACTCCTCTGATATGACGGCCACATGCCATTAGATTTCTTCACTGCCTGTTGTACCCGCATGCTCACTTTCAGTGACTGATGTTCAAGGACACTCAGGTCTAGTTGTTCCACTGGGTCCTTCCCCTTCCCCTCAAACCATGTGAGCCCTGTTCTTCCCCACCCACACTATAGTCCTCATACCCCCTCCCTCCCCACCATACATCGCCTGGCCCCAGTCCACTCACCTGCCTCCCTCTGGCCCCAACCCCATCCTTGCCGTGTGTTCACTATCCCCCCTGATCTCTCTCATACCAAACGGTCTGTCCTCAGCAGAGTCTCACCTTTGTCCCCTCCGTCCCCACCTCAATGAGTTCGGCGCCCGCCACGATGTGGAGCTCTTCGTTGTCTCCGCCCTCAAAGTCCCCTACTCCCCGTCTCCAACGGACCCCCTCCTCCTGGACACCCCCTCATGGCCATCTTCCGGCTTTAGACCTTTTTATTTTAAACTGCCGGCGGGACATCAACCGCCTCAACTTCTCCACTCCCCTGTCTCACTCTAACCTTTCCCCCCTGAACGTACAGCCCTCCACTCACTCTGTAACAACCCAGACTGGGTGATCAAACCCGCCGACAAGGGAGGTGCCATGGGTAGCCTGGCGCGCTGATCTCATAACAGGCTGAAGCCACGCGCCAACTCTCGGACACCTCCTCCTACTTATCCTTGGCCATGACCCCACAGACGAGCACCAGGCCACTATCTCTAGCACCATCACTGACTTGATCAACTCCGGCTCCCTGCCCTCACAAGCCTCCAACCTCATCGTTCCCCAGCCCCGCATGGCCCGATTTTACCTTCTCTCCCCAAAATCCACAAACCTGACTGTCCTGGCAGACCCATTGTTTCTGCCTATTCGTGTCCTACCGAATTTATTCTAACATACCTCGACTCCATCCTATCCACAATCTCCCAGATGTACCAGGGGACAAAGGACCTAGGGTGATGGAGGAACTGAAGGAATTCACATTAGTCAGGAAATGGGTTGGGTAGACTAATGGGACTGAAGGCTGATAAATCCCCAGGGCCTGGTGGTTAGCATCCCAGGGTACTCAAGGAGGTAGCTCTAGAAATCGTGGATGCATTGGTGACCATTATCCAATGTTCTATAGATTCTGGATCAGTTCATGTGGATGGAGGGTAGCTAATGTTATCCCACTTTTCAAGAAAGGAGGGAGAGAGAAAGCAAGGAATTATAGACCAGTTAGCCTGACATCAGTGTGGGGAAGATGCTGGTCGATATCAAAGATGAAATAGTGGCGCATTTGGATAGCAGTAACAGGATCAGTCCAAGTCAGCATGGATTTACGAAGAGGAAATCATGCTTGAAAATCTTCTGGAATTTTTGAGGATGTAACAAGTAAAATGGACAAAGTGTGCCTGGACTTTCAGAAAGCCTTTAATAAGATCCCCACACAGGCGATTAGTGGGCAGAATTAGAGCGTAGTGTTTTGACATTAATAGAAATTGGTTGGTAGACAGGAAACAAAGAGTAGGGATTAATGGGTCCCTTTCATAATGGCAGGCAGTGACTGTGGGTCCCGCAAGGCTCGGTGCTGGCACCGCAGCTATTTACCTTCAGTGTGAAGAAGGGTCTCGACCCGAAAAGTTGCCTATTCCTTCGCTCCATAGATGCTGCCTCACCCGCTGAGTTTCTCCAGCATTTTTGTCTACCTTTGATTTTTCCAGCATCTGCAGTTCTTTCTTATACAATATACATTATTGATTTAGATGAGGGTATTAAAAGTAACATTAACAAATTTGCAGATGACACAAAGCTGGGTGGAAGGGTGAACTGTGAGGTGCTGCTCCTCCAATTTACGGTGGTCCTCACTCTGGCCATGGAGGAGGCCCAGGACAGAAAGGTCGGATTCGGAATGGGAGGGGGAGTTGATGTGCTGAGCCACCGGGAGATCAGGTTGGTTATTGCGAACCGATCGGAGGTGTTGGGCGAAGCGATCGCCATGCCTACGCTTGGTCTCACCGATGTAGAGCAGCTGACATCTAGGGCAGCGGATGCAATAGATGAGGTTGGAGGAGGTGCAGGTGAACCTCTGCCGCACCTGGAAAGACTGCTTGGGTCCTTGAATGGAGTCAAGGGGGGAGGTAAAGCAACAAGTGTAGCATTTCTTGCGGTTGCAAGGGAAAGTGCCCGGAGAGGGGGTGGTTCGGGTGGGAAGGGACGAATTGACCAGGGAATTACGGAGGGAGCGTCTCTGCGGAAAGCAGACAGGGGAGGAGATGGAAGATGTGGCAAGTGGGGGGTCACGTTGGAGGTGGCGAAAATGACGGAGGATTATTTGTTGTACGTGACGGCTGGTAGGGTGGAAGGGTGAGGACAAGGGGGACTCTGCCCTTGTTACGAGTGGGGGATGGGGAGTGAGAGTAGAGTCACGGGGTTATAGAAGAGACCCTGGTGAGAGCCTCATCTATAGTAGAAGAGTGGAACTCCCATTCCCTGAAGAATGAGGACATCTCCGATGCCCTGGTGTGGAAAACCTCATCCTGGGTGCAGATGCGGCGTAGACGGAGGAATTGGGGAGTAGGGGATGGAGTCCTTACAGGAAGCAGAGTGGGAAGAAGTGTAGTCAGTGGGTGTCAGTGGGTTTACAGTGGATGTCGGTCAGGAGTATATCCCCTGCATGGAGATAGTGAGGTCAAGAAATGGTAGAGAAATGTCGGAAATGGTCCAGGTGTATTTGAGTGCCAGATGGAAGTTAGTGGTGAAATGGATGAAGTCAGTGAGTTGTGTGTGGGTGCAGGAGGTAGCACCAATGCAGTCGTCGATGTAGCGGAGGTAGAGTTCGGGGATAGGGCCACGGTACGTCTCGAACAAGGATTGTTCGACGTACCCTACAAAGAGGCAGGCATAGCTAGGGCCCATGTGCTTGCCATAGCTATGCCTTGTATTTGGAGGAAATGGGAGGAGTCAAACGAAAAGTTATTAAGGGTAAGGACCAGCGGAGGAGGAGGATGAGGAGGAGGCGGAGGAGTGGATACAAAGGATACAAAGGACATTTATTATCACATACACCAATTGGTGTGGTGAAATTTGACTTGCCATACAGCACACAGATAATGATAAGACTCAACATTAAAGAATCTAACAATAAACATAAAAACATCCCCCCACAATGGTTCCCACTGTGAGGGAAGGCACAAACTCCAGTCCCCATCCCCTTGTCCATCCATAGTCGGGCTATTGAGCCTCTGCAGTCGGCGCTACGGCGGCCCGATGTTTCAGGCCCTCTCGCCGGGTGATGGTGCTCCGGCGTCAGGAGAACCCTTTCAGCGGCTTGGGATGCCTGGAACGGCCGCATCCTTACCGGAGACCACGGCTTCCGAAGCCAACAGGCCGCGCTGGACAGAGCTCCACCACTGGTGATCTCGGCCAGAGATCCCAGGCTTCCGAAGTTAAAGTTCAGCGCCGCCGCCCTCGGCTGGCCGTTCCACAGACCCGCAGCTCCACGATGTTAAATCGGCAGGTCCCAGCATATTGGCGTTCCAGCGCGGCGACCCGGGCAAGGCATCGCTCGCTCCGCTCCGCGATAGCGCTCCAGCGCTGTGCCGCCGCCGAAGCCGTGGTCCAGGTCGGTCCCCTCAGAAAACGCCGCTCCAGACCCGCTGGTAGGCCGCGAGGACGGGTCGACGGTGCAGCCCGGAGAAAAGCTGCCTCTCTGACCGGATAGGGACCAGGAAGAGCAGTTTCCCCCTACCCCCACCCCCCACATAAAAAAGAATAGACCTCCAAACAGAACACTTTTTAACACACTAAAAATTAAAGAAAGAAGTGAAAAGACAGACAGCTGCAGGCTGGGCAGCCATACCCAACTGGACGGCGCCCCCTAAGAGAGTATCAGTAGACGGGGATTTGTTGGTTCTCCGGTCGAGGAAAAAACGGAGGGCTTTGAGACTCTCCTGGTAGGGGATGGAGGTGTAGAGTGACTGGACATCCATGGTGAAGATGAGGGAATGGGGGCCTAGAAAATGTAAGTCCTGGAGTCGACAAAGAGCGTGTGAGATGTCTTGAACATAGGTAGGGAGGGATTTAACTCTCTATTTGCATACCAGAATGCTTTGCACAGAAGGAAATTATTATAACTCGTTTTCTCCGTGTATCTTCTATCCCGATTTATGTAACGTTATCATGTTATTGGGTGGTGTTCTCACTGCTGGTGTGGTTTTGATTATGAATGTATCTGCTCACCGTTACCTAAGAGGGGTAAGCGCAGAGTGAGGAGGAGACGCAGATTGTTGACTCAGTACACTCTGGTTTCTCTTCAGATCGTATAAATCTTTCGCCTTTTACTAAAGATTTCCGTGGAGAGGAACACTCAGAGTTTTCACTAATTTTTTGATGCCCTGCGTAAGTGGGGCTTGTCATTAAACAAAAAATAGAAAGAAATTGTGTATTGTGTTGGAGTGGTTGTGGATATCGTGATCTCAGCCAACGTTTGTGGGAATAGGTCAGAAACAGACCTTTCAGCCCTTCCTTCCTCGAAACTGCACACACAATACTCCAGGTGTGTCGTCTCACCAAGGTCCTGTACAACTGCAGAAGGACCTCTTTGCTCCTCTACTAAACTCCTCTGATATGACGGCCACATGCCATTAGATTTCTTCACTGCCTGTTGTACCCGCATGCTCACTTTCAGTGACTGATGTTCAAGGACACTCAGGTCTAGTTGTTCCACTGGGTCTTCCCCTTCCCCCTCAAACCATGTGAGCCCAGTTCTTCCCCACCCACACTATAGTCCTCATACCCCCTCCCTCCCCCACCAGACATCGCCTGGCCCCAGTCCACTCACCTGCCTCCCTCTGGCCCCAACCCCCATCCTTGCCGTGTGTTCACTATCCCCCCTGATCTCTCTCATACCAAACGGTCTGTCCTCAGCAGAGGTCTCACCTTTGTTCCCCTCCGTCCCCACCTCAATGAGTTCGGCGCCCGCCACGATGTGGAGCTCTTCCGTTGTCTCCGCCTCAAAGTCCCCTACTCCCGTCTCCAACGGACCCCCTCCTCCTGGACACCCCCTCATGGCCATCTTCCGGCTTTAGACCTTTTTATTTTAAACTGCCGGCGGGACATCAACCGCCTCAACTTCTCCACTCCCCTGTCTCACTCTAACCTTTCCCCCCTGAACGTACAGCCCTCCACTCACTCTGTAACAACCCAGACTGGGTGATCAAACCCGCCGACAAGGGAGGTGCCATGGTAGCCTGGCGCGCTGATCTCTACAAGGCTGAAGCCACGCGCCAACTCTCGGACACCTCCTCCTACTTATCCTTGGACCATGACCCCACAGACGAGCACCAGGCCACTATCTCTAGCACCATCACTGACTTGATCAACTCCGGCTCCCTGCCCTCACAAGCCTCCAACCTCATCGTTCCCCAGCCCCGCATGGCCCGATTTTACCTTCTCCCCAAAATCCACAAACCTGACTGTCCTGGCAGACCCATTGTTTCTGCCTATTCGTGTCCTACCGAATTTATTCTAACATACCTCGACTCCATCCTATCCACAATCTCCCAGATGTACCAGGGGACAAAGGACCTAGGGTGATGGAGGAACTGAAGGAAATTCACATTAGTCAGGAAATGGTGTTGGGTAGACTAATGGGACTGAAGGCTGATAAATCCCCAGGGCCTGGTGGTTAGCATCCCAGGGTACTCAAGGAGGTAGCTCTAGAAATCGTGGATGCATTGGTGACCATTATCCAATGTTCTATAGATTCTGGATCAGTTCATGTGGATTGGAGGGTAGCTAATGTTATCCCACTTTTCAAGAAAGGAGGGAGAGAGAAAGCAAGGAATTATAGACCAGTTAGCCTGACATCAGTGGTGGGGAAGATGCTGGTCGATTATCAAAGATGAAATAGTGGCGCATTTGGATAGCAGTAACAGGATCAGTCCAAGTCAGCATGGATTTACGAAGAGGAAATCATGCTTGAAAAATCTTCTGGAATTTTTGAGGATGTAACAAGTAAAATGGACAAAGTGTGCCTGGACTTTCAGAAAGCCTTTAATAAGATCCCACACAGGCGATTAGTGGGCAGAATTAGAGCGTAGTGTTTTGACATTAATAGAAAATTGGTTGGTAGACAGGAAACAAAGAGTAGGGATTAATGGGTCCCTTTCATAATGGCAGGCAGTGACTAGTGGGGTCCCGCAAGGCTCGGTGCTGGCACCGCAGCTATTTACCTTCAGTGTGAAGAAGGGTCTCGACCCGAAAAGTTGCCTATTCCTTCGCTCCATAGATGCTGCCTCACCCGCTGAGTTTCTCCAGCATTTTTGTCTACCTTTGATTTTTCCAGCATCTGCAGTTCTTTCTTATACAATATACATTATTGATTTAGATGAGGGTATTAAAAGTAACATTAACAAATTTGCAGATGACACAAAGCTGGGTGGAAGGGTGAACTGTGAGGTGCTGCTCCTCCAATTTACGGTGGTCCTCACTCTGGCCATGGAGGAGGCCCAGGACAGAAAGGTCGGATTCGGAATGGGAGGGGGAGTTGATGTGCTGAGCCACCGGGAGATCAGGTTGGTTATTGCGAACCGATCGGAGGTGTTGGGCGAAG
This sequence comes from Malacoraja senta, assembly GCA_038087875.1. NCBI lineage: Eukaryota > Metazoa > Chordata > Chondrichthyes > Rajiformes > Rajidae > Malacoraja > Malacoraja senta. Next base: position 116,986,227 of record CM075978.1, on the reverse strand, counting down.
CGATCGCCATGCCTACGCTTGGTCTCACCGATGTAGAGCAGCTGACATCTAGGGCAGCGGATGCAATAGATGAGGTTGGAGGAGGTGCAGGTGAACCTCTGCCGCACCTGGAAAGACTGCTTGGGTCCTTGAATGGAGTCAAGGGGGGAGGTAAAGCAACAAGTGTAGCATTTCTTGCGGTTGCAAGGGAAAGTGCCCGGAGAGGGGGTGGTTCGGGTGGGAAGGGACGAATTGACCAGGGAATTACGGAGGGAGCGGTCTCTGCGGAAAGCAGACAGGGGAGGAGATGGGAAGATGTGGCAAGTGGTGGGGTCACGTTGGAGGTGGCGAAAATGACGGAGGATTATTTGTTGTACGTGACGGCTGGTAGGGTGGAAGGTGAGGACAAGGGGGACTCTGCCCTTGTTACGAGTGGGGGGATGGGGAGTGAGAGTAGAGTCACGGGGTATAGAAGAGACCCTGGTGAGAGCCTCATCTATAGTAGAAGAGTGGAACTCCCATTCCCTGAAGAATGAGGACATCTCCGATGCCCTGGTGTGGAAAACCTCATCCTGGGTGCAGATGCGGCGTAGACGGAGGAATTGGGAGTAGGGGATGGAGTCCTTACAGGAAGCAGAGTGGGAAGAAGTGTAGTCAGTGGGTGTCAGTGGGTTTACAGTGGATGTCGGTCAGGAGTATATCCCCTGCGATGGAGATAGTGAGGTCAAGAAATGGTAGAGAAATGTCGGAAATGGTCCAGGTGTATTTGAGTGCCAGATGGAAGTTAGTGGTGAAATGGATGAAGTCAGTGAGTTGTGTGTGGGTGCAGGAGGTAGCACCAATGCAGTCGTCGATGTAGCGGAGGTAGAGTTCGGGGATAGGGCCACGGTACGTCTCGAACAAGGATTGTTCGACGTACCCTACAAAGAGGCAGGCATAGCTAGGGCCCATGTGCTTGCCCATAGCTATGCCTTGTATTTGGAGGAAATGGGAGGAGTCAAACGAAAAGTTATTAAGGGTAAGGACCAGCGGAGGAGGAGGATGAGGAGGAGGCGGAGGAGTGGATACAAAGGATACAAAGGACATTTATTATCACATACACCAATTGGTGTGGTGAAATTTGACTTGCCATACAGCACACAGATAAAGATAAGACTCAACATTAAAGAATCTAACAATAAACATAAAAACATCCCCCCACAATGGTTCCCACTGTGAGGGAAGGCACAAACTCCAGTCCCCATCCCCTTGTCCATCCATAGTCGGGCCTATTGAGGCCTCTGCAGTCGGCGCTACGGCGGCCCGATGTTTCAGGCCCTCTCGCCGGGTGATGGTGCTCCGGCGTCAGGAGAACCCTTTCAGCGGCTTGGGATGCCTGGAACGGCCGCATCCTTACCGGAGACCACGGCTTCCGAAGCCAACAGGCCGCGCTGGACAGAGCTCCACCACTGGTGATCTCGGCCAGAGATCCCAGGCTTCCGATGTTAAAGTTCAGCGCCGCCGCCCTCGGCTGGCCGTTCCACAGACCCGCAGCTCCACGATGTTAAATCGGCAGGTCCCAGCATATTGGCGTTCCAGCGCGGCGACCCGGGCAAGGCATCGCTCGCTCCGCTCCGCGATAGCGCTCCAGCGCTGTGCCGCCGCCGAAGCCGTGGTCCAGGTCGGTCCCCTCAGAAAACGCCGCTCCAGACCCGCTGGTAGGCCGCGAGGACGGGTCGACGGTGCAGCCCGGAGAAAAGCTGCCTCTCTGACCGGATAGGGACCAGGAAGAGCAGTTTCCCCCTACCCCCACCCCCCACATAAAAAAGAATAGACCTCCAAACAGAACACTTTTTAACACACTAAAAATTAAAGAAAGAAGTGAAAAGACAGACAGCTGCAGGCTGGGCAGCCATACCCAACTGGACGGCGCCCCCTAAGAGAGTATCAGTAGACGGGGATTTGTTGGTTCTCCGGTCGAGGAAAAAACGGAGGGCTTTGAGACTCTCCTGGTAGGGGATGGAGGTGTAGAGTGACTGGACATCCATGGTGAAGATGAGGGAATGGGGGCCTAGAAAATGTAAGTCCTGGAGTCGACAAAGAGCGTGTGAGATGTCTTGAACATAGGTAGGGAGGGATTTAACTCTCTATTTGCATACCAGAATGCTTTGCACAGAAGGAAATTATTATAACTCGTTTTCTCCGTGTATCTTCTATCCCGATTTATGTAACGTTATCATGTTATTGGGTGGTGTTCTCACTGCTGGTGTGGTTTTGATTATGAATGTATCTGCTCACCGTTACCTAAGAGGGGTAAGCGCAGAGTGAGGAGGAGACGCAGATTGTTGACTCAGTACACTCTGGTTTCTCTTCAGATCGTATAAATCTTTCGCCTTTTACTAAAGATTTCCGTGGAGAGGAACACTCAGAGTTTTCACTAATTTTTTGATGCCCTGCGTAAGTGGGGCTTGTCATTAAACAAAAAATAGAAAGAAATTGTGTATTGTGTTGGAGTGGTTGTGGATATCGTGATCTCAGCCAACGTTTGTGGGAATAGGTCAGAAACAGACCTTTCAGCCCTTCCTTCCTCGAAACTGCACACACAATACTCCAGGTGTGTCGTCTCACCAAGGTCCTGTACAACTGCAGAAGGACCTCTTTGCTCCTCTACTAAACTCCTCTGATATGACGGCCACATGCCATTAGATTTCTTCACTGCCTGTTGTACCCGCATGCTCACTTTCAGTGACTGATGTTCAAGGACACTCAGGTCTAGTTGTTCCACTGGGTCTTCCCCTTCCCCCTCAAACCATGTGAGCCCAGTTCTTCCCCACCCACACTATAGTCCTCATACCCCCTCCCTCCCCCACCAGACATCGCCTGGCCCCAGTCCACTCACCTGCCTCCCTCTGGCCCCAACCCCCATCCTTGCCGTGTGTTCACTATCCCCCCTGATCTCTCTCATACCAAACGGTCTGTCCTCAGCAGAGGTCTCACCTTTGTTCCCCTCCGTCCCCACCTCAATGAGTTCGGCGCCCGCCACGATGTGGAGCTCTTCCGTTGTCTCCGCCTCAAAGTCCCCTACTCCCGTCTCCAACGGACCCCCTCCTCCTGGACACCCCCTCATGGCCATCTTCCGGCTTTAGACCTTTTTATTTTAAACTGCCGGCGGGACATCAACCGCCTCAACTTCTCCACTCCCCTGTCTCACTCTAACCTTTCCCCCCCTGAACGTACAGCCCTCCACTCACTCTGTAACAACCCAGACTGGGTGATCAAACCCGCCGACAAGGGAGGTGCCATGGTAGCCTGGCGCGCTGATCTCTACAAGGCTGAAGCCACGCGCCAACTCTCGGACACCTCCTCCTACTTATCCTTGGACCATGACCCCACAGACGAGCACCAGGCCACTATCTCTAGCACCATCACTGACTTGATCAACTCCGGCTCCCTGCCCTCACAAGCCTCCAACCTCATCGTTCCCCAGCCCCGCATGGCCCGATTTTACCTTCTCCCCAAAATCCACAAACCTGACTGTCCTGGCAGACCCATTGTTTCTGCCTATTCGTGTCCTACCGAATTTATTCTAACATACCTCGACTCCATCCTATCCACAATCTCCCAGATGTACCAGGGGACAAAGGACCTAGGGTGATGGAGGAACTGAAGGAAATTCACATTAGTCAGGAAATGGTGTTGGGTAGACTAATGGGACTGAAGGCTGATAAATCCCCAGGGCCTGGTGGTTAGCATCCCAGGGTACTCAAGGAGGTAGCTCTAGAAATCGTGGATGCATTGGTGACCATTATCCAATGTTCTATAGATTCTGGATCAGTTCATGTGGATTGGAGGGTAGCTAATGTTATCCCACTTTTCAAGAAAGGAGGGAGAGAGAAAGCAAGGAATTATAGACCAGTTAGCCTGACATCAGTGGTGGGGAAGATGCTGGAGTCGATTATCAAAGATGAAATAGTGGCGCATTTGGATAGCAGTAACAGGATCAGTCCAAGTCAGCATGGATTTACGAAGAGGAAATCATGCTTGACAAATCTTCTGGAATTTTTGAGGATGTAACAAGTAAAATGGACAAAGTGTGCCTGGACTTTCAGAAAGCCTTTAATAAGATCCCACACAGGCGATTAGTGGGCAGAATTAGAGCGTAGTGTTTTGACATTAATAGAAAATTGGTTGGTAGACAGGAAACAAAGAGTAGGGATTAATGGGTCCCTTTCATAATGGCAGGCAGTGACTAGTGGGGTCCCGCAAGGCTCGGTGCTGGCACCGCAGCTATTTACCTTCAGTCTGAAGAAGGGTCTCGACCCGAAAAGTTGCCTATTCCTTCGCTCCATAGATGCTGCCTCACCCGCTGAGTTTCTCCAGCATTTTTGTCTACCTTTGATTTTTCCAGCATCTGCAGTTCTTTCTTATACAATATACATTATTGATTTAGATGAGGGTATTAAAAGTAACATTAACAAATTTGCAGATGACACAAAGCTGGGTGGAAGGGTGAACTGTGAGGTGCTGCTCCTCCAATTTACGGTGGTCCTCACTCTGGCCATGGAGGAGGCCCAGCACAGAAAGGTTGGATTCGGAATGGGAGGGGGAGTTGATGTGCTGAGCCACCGGGAGATCAGGTTGGTTATTGCGAACCGATCGGAGGTGTTCGGCGAAGCGATCGGCAAGCCTGCGCTTGGTCTCACCGATGTAGAGCAGCTGACATCTAGGGCAGCGGATGCAATAGATGAGGTTGGAGGAGGTGCAGGTGAACCTCTGCCGCACCTGGAAAGACTTCTTGGGTCCTTGAATGGAGTCAAGGGGGGAGGTAAAGCAACAAGTGTAGCATTTCTTGCGGTTGCAAGGGAAAGTGCCCGGAGAGGGGATGGTTCGGGTGGGAAGGGACGAATTGACCAGGGAATTACGGAGGGAGCGGTCTCTGCGGAAAGCAGACAGGGGAGGAGATGGGAAGATGTGGCAAGTGGTGGGGTCACGTTGGAGGTGGCGAAAATGACGGAGGATTATTTGTTGTACGTGACGGCTGGTAGGGTGGAAGGTGAGGACAAGGGGGACTCTGCCCTTGTTACGAGTGGGGGGATGGGGAGTGAGAGTAGAGTCACGGGGTATAGAAGAGACCCTGGTGAGAGCCTCATCTATAGTAGAAGAGTGGAACTCCCATTCCCTGAAGAATGAGGACATCTCCGATGCCCTGGTGTGGAAAACCTCATCCTGGGTGCAGATGCGGCGTAGACGGAGGAATTGGGAGTAGGGGATGGAGTCCTTACAGGAAGCAGAGTGGGAAGAAGTGTAGTCAGTGGGTGTCAGTGGGTTTACAGTGGATGTCGGTCAGGAGTATATCCCCTGCGATGGAGATAGTGAGGTCAAGAAATGGTAGAGAAATGTCGGAAATGGTCCAGGTGTATTTGAGTGCCAGATGGAAGTTAGTGGTGAAATGGATGAAGTCAGTGAGTTGTGTGTGGGTGCAGGAGGTAGCACCAATGCAGTCGTCAATGTAGCGGAGGTAGAGTTCGGGGATAGGGCCACGGTACGTCTCGAACAAGGATTGTTCGACGTACCCTACAAAGAGGCAGGCATAGCTAGGGCCCATGTGCTTGCCCATAGCTACGCCTTGTATTTGGAGGAAATGGGAGGAGTCAAACGAAAAGTTATTAAGGGTAAGGACCAGCGGAGGAGGAGGATGAGGAGGAGGCGGAGGAGTGGATACAAAGGATACAAAGGACATTTATTATCACATACACCAATTGGTGTGGTGAAATTTGACTTGCCATACAGCACACAGATAAAGATAAGACTCAACATTAAAGAATCTAACAATAAACATAAAAAGACCCCCCCACAATGGTTCCCACTGTGAGGGAAGGCACAAAGTCCAGTCCCCATCCCCTTGCCCACCCATAGTCGGGCCTATTGAGGCCTCTGCAGTCGGCGCTACGGCGGCCCGATGTTTCAGGCCCTCTCGCCGGGTGATGGTGCTCCGGCGTCAGGAGAACCCTTTCAGCGGCTTGGGATGCCTGGAACGGCCGCATCCTTACCGGAGACCACGGCTTCCGAAGCCAACAGGCCGCGCTGGACAGAGCTCCACCACTGGTGATCTCGGCCAGAGATCCCAGGCTTCCGATGTTAAAGTTCAGCGCCGCCGCCCTCGGCTGGCCGTTCCACAGACCCGCAGCTCCACGATGTTAAATCGGCAGGTCCCAGCATATTGGCGTTCCAGCGCGGCGACCCGGGCAAGGCATCGCCCGCTCCGCTCCGCGATAGCGCTCCAGCGCTGTGCCGCCACCGAAGCCGTGGTCCAGGTCGGTCCCCTCAGGAAACGCCGCTCCAGACCCGCTGGTAGGCCGCGAGGACGGGTCGACGGTGCAGCCCGGAGAAAAGCTGCCTCTCTGACCGGATAGGGACCAGGAAGAGCAGTTTCCCCCTACCCCCACCCCCCACATAAAAAAGAATAGACCTCCAAACAGAACACTTTTTAACACACTAAAAATTAAAGAAAGAAGTGAAAAGAGAGACAGCTGCAGGCTGGGCAGCCATACCCAACTGCACGGCGCCCCCTAGGAGAGTATCAGTAGACGGGGATTTGTTGGTTCTCCGGTCGAGGAAAAAACGGAGGGCTTTGAGACTCTCCTGGTAGGGGATGGAGGTGTAGAGTGACTGGACATCCATGGTGAAGATGAGGGAATGGGGGCCTAGAAAATGTAAGTCCTGGAGTCGACAAAGAGCGTGTGAGATGTCTTGAACATAGGTAGGGAGGGATTTAACTCTCTATTTGCATACCAGAATGCTTTGCACAGAAGGAAATTATTATAACTCGTTTTCTCCGTGTTTCTTCTATCCCGATTTATAAGTAACGTTATCATGTTGTTGGGTGGTGTTCTCACTGCTGGTGTGGTTTTGATTATGAATGTATCTGCTCACCGTTACCTAAGAGGGGTAAGCGCAGAGTGAGGGGGAGACGCAGATTGTTGACTCAGTACACTCTGGTTTCTCTTCAGATCGTATAAATCTTTCGCCTTTTACTAAAGATTTCCGTGGAGAGGAACACTCAGAGTTTTCACTAATTTTTTGATGCCCTGCGTAAGTGGGGCTTGTCATTGAACAAAAAATAGAAAGAAATTGTGTGTTGTGTTGGAGTGGTTGTGGATATCGTGATCTCAGCCAACGTTTGTGGGAACAGGTCGGAAACAGACCTTTCAGCCGTTCCTTCCTCGATCGTTAAATTAGGAGACCAAAACTGCACACACAATACTCCAGGTGTGTGGTCTCACCAAGGCCCTGTACAACTGCACAAGGACCTCTTTGCCCCTATACTCAACTCCTCTCATTATGAAGGCCATTAGGTTTCTTCACTGCCTGTTGTACCTGCATGCTCACTTTCAGTGACTGATGTACAAGGACACTCAGGTCTCCACTGGGTCTTCCCCTTCCCCCTCAAAGCATGTGACCCCAGCTCTTCCCCACCCATACTATAGTCCTCATACCCCCACCACCAACCACCCCCCCCACCAGACATCGCCTCGGCCCCAGTCCACTCACCTGCCTTCCTCCGGCCCCAACCCCCATCCTTGCCGTGTGTTCACTATCCCCCCTGACCTCCCCCTCTCTGATACCGAACGGTCTGTCCTCAGCAGAGGCCTCACCTTTGTTCCCCTCCGTCCCCACCTCAATGAGTTCCGCGCCCGCCACGATGTGGAGCTCTTCTTCCGTCGCCTCCGCCTCAAAGCGTTCTTCCATGGGAAGGAGTCCTCGCCCCCCATTGATGACCCCTTCTCCCGTCTCCAACGGACCTCCTCCTCCTGGACTCCCCCTCATGGCCATCTACCGGCTTTAGACCTTTTTATTTTAAACTGCCGGCGGGACATCAACCGCCTCAACTTCTCCACTCCCCTGTCTCACTCTAACCTCTCCCCCCCTGAACGTACAGCCCTCCACTCACTCTGTAACAACCCAGACTGGGTGATCAAACCTGCCGACAAGGGAGGTGCCGTGGTAGTCTGGCGCGCTGATCGCTACAAGGCTGAGGCCACACGCCAACTCTCGGACACCTCCTCCTACTTATCCTTGGACCATGACCCCACAGACGAGCACCAGGCCACTATCTCTGACTTCATCAATTCAGGCTCCCTGCCCTCCCAAACCTCCAACCTCATCGTTCCCCAGCCCCGCATGGCCCGATTTTACCTTCTCCCCAAAATCCACAAAAGCTGACTGTCCTGGCGGACCCATGGTTTCTGCCTGTTCGTGTCCTACCGAACATATTTACACAAACCTCGACTCCATCCGATCCCCCTGGTTAAACCCCTCCCTACCTATGTTCAAGACACCTCACACTCTCTTCGTCAACTCCAGGACTTCCATTCTCTAGGCCCCCATCCCCTCATCTTCACCATGGATGTCCAATCACTCTACACCTCCATCCCCCACCAGGAGCATCTCAAAGCCCTCCGTTTCTTCCTCGACCGGAGAACCAACCAATCCCTGTCTACTGATACTCTCCTCCGCCTAGGGGAGCTGGTCCTTTCCCATAATAACTTTTCGTTTGACTCCTCCCATTTCCTCCAAATACAAGACGTAGCTATGGGCACGCGCATGGGCCCTAGCTATGCCTGCCTCTTTGTAGGGTACGTCGAACAATCCTAGTTCGAGACGTACCGTGGCCCTATCCCCGAACTCTACCTCCGCTACATTGACGACTGCATTGGTGCTATCTCCTGCACCCACACACAACTCACTGACTTCCTTCACTTCACCACTAACTTCCATCCGGCACTCAAATACACCTGGACCATTTCCGACATTACCCTACCATTTCTTGACCTCACTATCTCCATCGCAGGGGATAGACTCCTGACCGACATCCACTGTAAACCCACTGACTCCCATGGCTATCTGGAGTCAGTGGGTCGAGTCCCCCTTGTCCTCACCTTCCACCCTACCAGCCGTCATGTACAACAAATAATCCTCCGCATTTTCGCCACCTCCAACGTGACCCCACCACTTGCCACATCTTCCCACCTCCTCCCGTCTGCTTTCCGCAGAGACCGCTCCCTCCGTAATTCCCTGTTCAATTCGTCCCTTCCCACTTCCTCTCCGGGCACTTTCCCTTGCAACCGCAAGAAATGCTACACTTGTCGCTTTACCTCCCCCTTGATTCCATTCAAGGACCCAAGCAGTCTTTCCAGATGCGGCAGAGGTTCACCTGCACCTCCTCCAACCTCATTTATTGCATCCGCTGCCCTAGATGTCAGCTGCTCTACATCAGCGAGACCAAGCGTAGGTTTGCCGATCGCTTCGCCCAACACCTCCGATCGGTTCGCAATAACCAACCTGATCTCCCGGTGGCTCAACACTTCAACTCCCCCACCCATTTCGAATCCAACCTTTCTGTCCTCGGCCTCCTCCATGGCCAGTGAGGACCACCGTAAATTGGAGGAGCAGCACCTCATATTTCGCTTGGGTAGCTTGCACCCCAGCAGTATGAACATTGACTTCTCTAATTTCAGGTAGTCCTTACTTTCTCCTCCCCTTCTCAGCTCTCCCTCAGCCCACTGGATCCACCTCTTTCTTTCTTCTCCCCCCCCACCCTCACATCAGTCTGAAGAAGGGTTTCGGCCTGAAACGTTCCCTATTTCCTTCGCTCCACTGATGCTGCCTCACCTGCTGCATCTGCCCACTCACCCAACTTGTCCAAATCACCCTACATCCTCATAGCATCCTCTTCACAGTTCACCCTTCCACCCAGCTGTGTATCATCTGCAAATTTGCTAATGTTACTTTTAATTCCCTCATCTAAATCAATAATGTATATTGTATAAGAAAGAACTGCAGATGCTGGAAAAATCGAAGGTGGACAAAAATGCTGGAGAAACTAAGTGGGTGAGGCAGCATCTATGGAGCAAAGGAATAGGCAACTTTTCGGGTCGAGACCCTTCTTCAGACTGAAGGTAAATAGCTGCGGTGCCAGCACCGAGCCTTGCGGGACCCCACTAGTCACTGCCTGCCATTATGAAAGGGACCCGTTGATCCCTACTCTTTGTTTGCTGTCTACCAACCAATTTTCTATTCATGTCAATACCCTACGCTCTAATTGTGCCCACTAATCTCCTGTGTGGGACCTTATTAAAGGCTTTCTGAAAGTTCAGGTATACTACATCCCCTGGTTCTCCCTTGTCCATTTTACTTGTTACATCCTCATAAATTCCAGAAGATTTGTCAAGCATGATTCCACCTTCGTAAATACATGCTGACTTGGACCATCAGGCCCCAGGGATTTATCAGCCTACAGTCCCATTAGTCTACCCAACACCATTTCCTGACTAATGTGAATTTCCTTCTGTTCCCCCATCACCCTAGGTCCTTTGTCCCCTGGTACATCTGGGAGATTGTTTGTGTCTTCCTTAGTGAAGACAGAACCAAAGTACCTGTTCAACTCGTTTGCCATTTCCTTGTTCCCCGTAATAAATTCACCTGTTTCTGTCTTCACTGTCACCTCTTACTCCCCTTAGAATCTTTCTTTCTCTTTGGAATGAAATGAATCTGCATCTTCTGGATTATTCCCAGAAATATTGCTGCTCCACCGTTATCCCTGCTAGAGTCCCTTTCCAATCCACTTTGGCCAGCTCCTCCCTCAAGCCTCCATGGTCCCCTTTGTTCAACTGGAATACTGACACTTCCGATTTTACCTTCTCACTCTGAAATTGCAGATTAAAACTTATCATATTATGGTCACTACCTCCTAATGGTTCCTTTACCTTGAGTTCCCTTTATCAAATCCGGTTCATTACATAACACTAAATCCAGAATTGCCTGCTCCCTGGAAGGCTCCAGTACAAGCTGCTCTAAGAATCCATCTCGAAGGCACTCTACAAACTCCCTTTCTTAAGGTCTAGTACTAGTCCACCTGCATGTTGAAATCTCTCATAACCACCATAGCATTACCTTTGTTACATGCTAATTTTAACTCCTGATGCAACTTGCACCTTATTTCCAGGCTACTGTTTGGGGGCCTGTAAATAACTCCCATTAGGGTATTTTTACCCTTACAATTTCTCAGTTCTATCCACAATTACTCTACATCTTCTGACTCTATGTCACCTCTCGCAAGGGACTGAATTTCATTCCATACCAACAGAGCCACCCCACCCCCTCTGCCACCTGTCTGTCTTTTCGATAGGACGTATACCCCTGAATAATCAGTTCCCAGCTCTGATCCTCTTACAGCCATGTCTCTGTAATTCCCACATCATACTCACCAATTTCTAATTGAGCCTCAAGCTCATCCACTTTATTTCTTATACTTCACATTCATATATAACACTTTTAATTCGGTATTCACCTCCCCTCTCACACCGGTTCCTCTTTCACCTGACCTTACTCTCTTATCCCTTGAACTTTCCGTCTCATTAATTTGGTCTTTCGTAACTTTTCCTGTACTCTTTCCCCTTTAACTCCATCCTTATACTCCCAATTTGTCAACCCCTCCTCCCCGCTATTTAGTTTAAACCCACCTGTGTAGCACTAGCAAACCTGGCTGCAAGAATGTCCAGTTAAGGAAGGGGACTGACATGATCTTGTACATCTCAATAAGGTCACCTCTCAGCCTCCTACACCCCAAAGAAAGCAGTCTCAGCCCATCTAACGTCTCCCTGTAACTCAAGCCCAGCGAACATCCTGCTGATCTTCACACTTTCCAACTTAATGACATATTTCCTGTAGTCGAGCGACCAGAACTGTAGTGAAGTCTCAGGGCCACTGGAGGTCTCCACGATCAAAAAGGCTGTATTTGGTACTGACCTCCTCACCATCAACAGGAGGCGCTGCCTCAATTAGGCAGCAGCATCATCAAAGACCCACACCATCTCCCATTTCATTCCTGCCATCGGGAGAAGGGGTTCAGGAGCAGCTTCTTCCTTACAACCTCCAAATAAGCTCCAAACTACATCGACTTAAGGTAATTGTTTTTGTCTTTGCACCTTACTGAAGGATCCTGACCCAAAACACCCACCCTAGAGCTACACCAGCAAGTTCAGTTATTTGTGTACATATATATATATGACTTCACTTGACTTGGGATCTAAGAAATACCGAAGAGGACTTCAGAGAAGTGTGCTCCTAGGAAGGTTGAAACCTGTAACCAAAGGGTTTAGTGTGAGGGGAGGGGTGAGCTCTTCAACACTGATCACTCGGAAGTTCTTCTCCATACCATAGATGTTGAACCAAAGCTGCACTGGACACATATTTGGAACATGCAGGGATCAAGCAGAGTGGGGAAACAGACAGCGATATGTAGCCAAGACTGGCAGAGTCAGATCAGACGGTCTGATCCCCTCCATTGCCAGAGTGAGGCCACACGTAAACTGGAGGAACAGCACCTCATATTCAACTTAGGTAGCTTACAACCCAATGAAATGACGTTGAAATCTCCAATTTTAAGTAACCCAAACCCCCCTAACATACCTTTTCCTCCCCCTCTTTTTTCCGTGCCCCACCAGGTACTAATTTTTCCCCTTCATCTTCCAGATATTCCTTCCTTTGGCTTCACAACTTTTCTAATCACTGTATGACATTGTCTTTCCAACTCTGGCCTTTGTTCACGCATCTGCCCGTTATTTCCTCCCCTCCGCACCTGTATCCACCAATCTATCATTTGCCAGGCGTTATCCTTCCCCTCACCTCTCTTCTCCCTCCCGACCACAATCGGTCTGAAAAAGGATCCCGACTTGAAATATCGCTTATCCATGTTCTTCTGAGAAGCTGCCTCCCGCTGAGTTGCTCCAACACTTTGTGTACTTTTTTGTAAACAAGCATCTGCAGTTCTGTCAGAGATAGCTTTACTGAACAAAGACCCACAGTGCCCTCCATAATGTTTGGGACAAAGACCCGTCATTTATTTATTTGCCTCTGTATTCCACAATTTGAGATTTGTAATAGAAAAAAAATATCATGTGGTTAAAGTGCACATTGTCAGATTTTATTAAAGGCCATTTTTATACATTTTGGTTTCACTATGTAGAAATTACAGCTGTGTTTATACATAGTCCCCCCCCCCCCCATTTCAGGGCACCATAATGTTTGGGACACATGACTTCACAGGCATTTGTAATTGTTCAGGTGTGTTTAAATGCCTCCTTAATGCAGGTATAAGAGAGCTCTCAGCAACTAGTCTTTCCATCACTTTTGGAAACTTTTATTGCTATTTATCAACATGAGGACCAAAGTTGTGCCAATGAAAGTCAAAGAAGCCATTATGAGACTGAGAAACAAGAATAAAACTTTTAGAGCCAAACCCTGAGGCTTACCAAAATCAACTGTTTGGAACATTATTAAGAAGAAAGAGAGCACTGGTGAGCTTACTAATCGCAAGGGGACTGGCAGGCCAAGGAAGACCTCCACAGCTGATGACAGAAGAATTCTCTCTATAATAAAGAAAAATCCCCAAACACTTGTCCGACAAATCAGAAACACTCTTCAGGAGTCAGGTGTGGATTTGTCAATGACCACGGTCCGCAGAAGACTTCATGAACAGAAATACAGAGGCTACACTGCAAGATATAAACCACTGGTTAGCTGCAAAAATAGGATGGCCAGGTTACAGTTTGCCAAGAAATACTTAAAAGAGCAACCACAGTTCTGGAAAAAGGTATTGTGGACAGATGAGTGAAAGATGAACATATCAGAGTGATGGCAAGAGCAAAGTATGGAGGAGAGAAAGAACTGCCCAAGATCCAAAGCATACCACCTCATCTGTAAAACACGGTGATGGGGGTGTTATGGCCTGGGCATGTATGGTTGCTGAAGGTACTGGCTCACTTTTCTTCATTGATGATACAACTGCTGATGGTAGTAGCATAATGAATTCTGAAGTGTATACACATCTCCTATCTGCTGAAGTTCAAACAAATGTCCCAAAACTCATTGGCCGGCAGTTCATTTTCAAAGCTAAAAAATGGCCAAGTCAATCACCTGATCTGAACCCAATTGAACATGCCTTTTATATGCTGAAGAGAAAATTGAAGGGGACTAGCCACCAAAACAAGCATAAGCTAAAGATGGCTGCAATACAGACCTGGCAGAGCATCAACAGAGAAGACACCCAGCAACTGGTGATGTCCATGAATCGCAGACTTCAAGCAGTCATTGTATGCAAAGTATATGCAACAAAATGCTAAACATGACTGCTTTCATTTACATGACATTGCTGTCCCAAACATTATGGTGCCCTGAAATGGGGGGACCATGTGCAAACACTGCTGTAATCTCTACATGGTGAAACCAAAATGTATAAAAGTGGCTTTATTAAAATCTGACAATGTGCACTTTAACCACATGTGATTTTTTTCTATTACAAAGCTCAAATTGTGGAGGACAGAGGCAAATAAACAAATGATGGGTCTTTGTCCCAAACATTGGAGGGCACTGGACGTCCCAATTTCTGCAAACTCACCGAGAATCTAAAAAATTAAAACCTCTACGTAAAATTAGAATTGCAATTCTTCGATCCTGCAGCTGATTTTGTCAACGTCACAGATACTTCTCATGGGGGTCAACATCTTTCGACTGACAAGACCATGAGGCAGGAGCTGAATGAGACCTTTTGGCCCAGAGTCTACTCTGCCATTCGATCACTCTTTCTTTCCCTCTCACTCTCATCCCTTCCCACTGTAACCTTTGATTGTCCTGTATACCTTTATGACTCTAGTCACCGAGAAAACCAGTGAGAGAGACAATATGGAGTAGCGGGTAGAGCCGCTGCCCCACAGCGCCAGAGACCCGGGTTCGATCCCAACCTCAGGTGCTGTCTGTGTGGAGCTTGCATTTTCCCTCTGTGACAGCATGGGTTTCCACCCACATCCCAAAGACGTGCGAGTTTGTAGGTCAATTGGCCTCAGTAAATTACCCCTAGTGTGTAAGGAGTGGATGAGAAAGTGGAATAACAGAGAACTAGTGTGAACAGGTGATTGATGGTGTTTTCAGACTGTAGGCCATGGCCCATTTCCATGCTGCATCTCTAAATTACGCTAAATACCATGCATTTTAGATGAGAATTGAAGGAAAATTGATACCAAACTTTAATGGTTAAATGGTATCCACAAACAGTTGCAGTTGCAGATTCAATATTAAAATGCATTTACCAATGTTATAAAAGAAAATCCAAGCAATCCCTTGCGTACAAAAGAAACCAAAAACATTACTTTGCTAAATGAGGGGGTACTGAAACCAACATCCAGGTGCGAAAAACAGAAGAAATGTTTTGGATCTACAGCATCCAGTGGTTGGTGTTCAGAAGAGAAAGAAATGGGATCCGTTGGTCATTCAGACCCTCTGCTCTTTCCATTCCGCTTATATAAGATCAGCAACTGGAAAAGAAATAAATAGAGAATGTTAACATATTCATGTTAATTTGGCATAATCTAAACTCGACCAACACGTTCTATTCAAAATCTGCTGCATAAAATGCCTCCAAAGAAAACTGGGGCCTTCACTGTATTAACAAATAGCCTTCAACTTTAAAAAAGGGCACAAAGTGCTGGAGTAACTTAGCAGGTCAGGCAGCATCATTGGAGAACATGGAGAGGCCTATTCATTCCCTTCACAGGTGCTGTCTGACCCACTAAGTTATTCCAGCACTTAGTCTTTTTTTGTAAACCAGCATCTGCAGTTCTGTGCATTTAGCTTTACTTTAGACTTCAAAGATACAGAGTGGGAACAGGCCCTTCGGCCCACTGAGTCCACGCTGACCGGCGATCACCCCGTACACTAACAGTATCCTACACACCAGGGACAATATAGTCAGGTAGTCAGGATCCCGTAGTCAGGATCAAACCCGGGTCTCTGGCGCTGTAAGGCAGCACCTCTACCACTGCACCACCCAAATGTTATTCACTGAGGGCTTGACTTGCGTTAAAGGTATCTCAAAGGATTCCTGGATCAAGACACTGCCAGATGAAAGGTTCAGCTTATACACGGTGGAGTTTTGTGGATCGATAAGTGATTATTTTGAACCGCAAGACTCTGAGGGAACTTGACTGGGTGAATGTGGTGTGGATGTTACATTTCAAACAGAGTTGAGGAGGAGTGCTGTGAATCTTTGGAATTCTTCATTCTAGGGAGCTGTGGAAGGTAAACGATAGATAGAATGATTTGTGGATTCCAAGAGCAGAAGTTACAGGGAAGTGAAGTAGAAGCAAAATTATATCAACCATGGTCTTCCAAAGTGTCAGAAGAAGATCGAAGGACTCACTCCTTCTAGCCTTAACGTTATTTATGGCTTAATACCGTGCAAGTGGGTAAAAGGTGGTGCCACCGGGCGGCAGCCGCGCCAACGGTCTGTCTGTCTTTTTTGTTATTTTTAGTGCGTTTAAAAAAGTTTGTGTTAATATTCCCAGGAATGTGGAGGAGTCACTGTGGTGGATGTTTATGTTAAAATGGATTTTGTGTGTCTTGTTGTTATTTATTGGTATGACTGTATGGCAAATCAAATTCCTCGTATGCTGCAAAACATACTTGGCTAATAAAGTATGATTATGATTATCATTATGAACAACAAGGGGTACTGTCACCTGGGTTTGTCCTTGCATTTTCTCAGCTCCGTTAGGAGCATAAAACAGTGAGCATAGCTCGTTCTGACTGAAATTGACAATGGTAAAACCACCAGTCGGAACCATTTCCCCAGGATGGAAATATCAAAGTTCAGAGGGAATAGCTGTATGGTGAGAGGGGCACAGTTAAAAGGAGGCAGATATGATAGTGGCGTTTAAGACTTTTGTGGGCTGAAGGGCCTGTTTCTGTACTGTACTATGGTGTATCAACACTGCCCAAGGCCTCCCATGGTCTGGTGCGTGTATTCCACAGGCCATGTTCAATGGGGAATTTAGTGCAAACTAATGGATCCCAGTTTACTATTGATGCCATTAGTTTATTATTAGTGCTGATAAAACAGGTGAAGTTCAGTTGCTAGCCGTTGGTTGACAATTTGCCCAATAACTATGACTCCAGCATCTGCAACTCCTTGTCTCTGTAACTGTGACTCCAGCCTCTGACAGACAGCCAGCCGTGAGGGATTGTGACCAGGGCTCACCGTTCATGGGCATCTCATCGATCTGCGTGGAGTAGTACTGTTCAATATCCCGCAGAATACGGATGTCGTCGTTCTTCACAAAGTTGATGGCCACGCCTTTGCGGCCGTAACGACCAGATCGGCCGATCCTGCAACAGAAAGAAACGTCATGGGCCAGTGCTGGAGGAATGGGGGAGGGAGAGATGTCAACCCCTCCTCTCCCCCCCGCTGCGGCTGCATGCAGGGACATTCTCCAAGCAAAGCTGATTGTTACGTTAAACACTCCTCTGTTCTCTTCCCATTTCCCAACACAAAACAATACAGCATGGAAACATGCCCTTTGGTTAGTCACACCTGCTTGCATTTGACCCGCTAAACCTTTCCTATCCATGTATCTATCCAAAAGTCTTTTAAATGTTATTATAGTACCTGCCTCAACTACCTCCTCTGGCAGCTCGTTCCATACACCCATAACCCTCTGTGTGGAAAAAGTTGCCTCACAGATTTCTATTAAACCCTTCCCCTTGAACTTATGTCGTCTGGTTCTTGATTCCCCTACCCCAAAAAAAAGACATTTACCCTAACTATTCCCTTCATGATTTTATACACCTCTATAAGATCACCCTTCAGCCTCCTACACTCCAAGGAATAAAGACCTAGTCTGCTCAACCACTCCCTATAGCTCAGGCGCTCGAGTCCTGTCAACATTCTCAAACTTGAATGTTTTATCTTGTCAAGTTGTGTACTTACTTTGTATTTTAATACAGTATTTCTTTAAAATAAATTGGCTGCAAATACAGATTGTTTGAAAAACACAACCAGGGAAATAATTATCAGGTGGTGCTTGGATACTCTGAATTTCAACATAAGCATCGTGGCAGGAGATTGTGATGCAGCAGTGCAAGTGGTTGGTGAGACCACACCAGGAGCACCGTGTGACGTTCTGGTCACCCAGCTACAGGAAGGATGCCGTTAAGTTGGAAAGGGAGCATAAGAGATTCACCCGGACGTTACCTGGGCTTAAGTTAAAGGGAGAGGTAGGATAGGCTGGGACTTTTATCGTTGAAGCGTAGGAGGCTGATGGGTGACCTTATTGAGGTTTATAAGATCATGAGGGGCATGGATATCATCATCATCAGTCTTTTTCCCAGGATAGAAGATTCTAAAACTAGAGCCACAGGCTTATGGTGAGAGGGAAGAGATTTAAGAGGGACCTCAGGGGCAACTTTTTCCACTTAGAGGGTAGTCCTTATTGGAATGTGCTGTCAGAGGAAGCTATATAAGCAAAAATAATTCTGACTTTTAAGACATTTGAACAGATATATTGTCAGGACAGGTTTATAAACCATATGCAGGCAAATGGGCCGAGCCCAGTGTGCCAACTTGGTTAGCATGGACAAGGTGGGCCGACGACCCTGTTTTTGTGCAGTACTGCTCTATGAACCTGATGTAACCACACATGAGCTGGATTGTAAAGAGAGCCGGGACCATGAAGGCCATGGGCTTGTGGCGTTGTGAGGCTCGGCGCAGTGCAGCCCCTGGCGATTACCTGTGGATGTAGAGCTCTCTGTTGTTGGGTAGGTCGTAGTTTATGATCAGCGACACCTGGGGAACGTCCAACCCTCTGGCCCAGACGTCTGTGGAAATGAGCACCCGGCTGGAAAACAGAGAGGAGAGGACACAGGCAGTAGCTGTACACCATCTCAGGCACTGGAAATTGCTAGCCGAGGGGTGGGAACCCTCAGCACTACCCACCTGGCACCAGAGCGGAACTCCTTCATGATGGACTCCCTTTCCTTCTGCGGCATGTCGCCGTGCATGGAGGACACCGTGAAGTTGGCCTCTCGCATTTTCTCAGTCAGCCAGTCGACCTGCGGTAAAGACACGGCCACTGAAAACAGCTGGCTGTTTACCTTCGCTTTGAGGCGGGCAGTTCTGAACCCCAATGGGCACTTGCAAACAAAATACAGGTCCACCCTCAATTTTCCAGCAACTAGTGGTGTGCCCTCCATTAATCCGGACAACCCCCCCGAAAATGTGGCGCCTAGGCCGGGTGAGGCGGCCGATCGCGACCCCTGAATGCACACAGAGTAGGGGAATGAAGAACCAGAGGACATAGGTTTGAGGTGAGGGGGGGAAGATTTAATAGGAACCCGAGGGGCAACCTTTTCACTCACAGAGTGTGGTGGGCGTATGGAATGACTACCAGAGGATAGTTGAAGCAGGTACTATAACAGCATTAAAAGACATTTGGGCAGCTACATGAATAGGGAAGGTTTAGAGGGATATGGATCCAACTGCATGCAAATGGGACTGACACGAATGGAGCAAGTTGATTGGCATGGACGAGGTGGGTCGAAGGGCCTGTTTCTGTGCTTTGTGACTTCTTCTGTTATATTGTGACAGGGAACATACAAATTCCAGAATCCACGCTGGCGATCATGATAAATACAGATCTGTGAGGCAATAGTGTTTACTTCCTGTGTGCCCTTGAGATGAATCAAAAGTATGTTGTTTCTCATTTTCAAAATACGTAAAAGGAATTGATGATAAGCTGTAGCTACAATGTATAATTCCGCAGGGGTGGAGAAGGAATGTTCCGGTACCTTCCGCTTGGTGTTGCAGAAGATGACAGCCTGGGTAATGGTCAGCGTGTCGTAAAGATCGCACAGTGTATCAAATTTCCACTCCTCCCTTTCAACTGCCACAAAGAACTGTTTGATTCCTTCCAAGGTCAACTCATCACTGCAGGCAAAACATAGTCACATTAAAACTCGTCCATGCCGATCAAGAAGCCCCCCCATTTAAACTAGACCCACCCCGGCCATTCCTTCTTGCCGGCAGAAGGTTCAGAAGCTTGAAAACTTGCACCATCAGGGTCAGGAACAGCTTCTTCCTGTTATCAGGCTTCTGAACAGTTCCCCCATTGCGGACATTGGACTTTGTCTCTGGAACTGGTGTGTTACAATGCTGAGAACTATATTCTGCACTCTGTATCTTCCCCTTTGCTCTACCTATTGTACTTGAGCAAAACTTCGGTGCACGTAACAATAATAAACCTAATCCTAAAACAGCAGGCATCTGAATTGTCCCAGTGAATATATTTTAAGATATCTTTGGAAATAGGTCTATTTCTGATCTTCAGGTCAGTCTGTTTGTGTGCAGCCCTAGTGCAAATCCTCTTCAATACCAGTTATACTTTGCATACAATCAGATATATGAAATGTCATAATTTCTATTTCTACAACACTAACCCCAAAGTATCAAGAGAACAACATGGGAAACGGATCTGTCAGAATGTAAATAGAGTCAGAGAGTCAAAGTGTGAAACCCTGTTCTGCTTGCAATGCAGGTAAAACAAACCATACGAGTATGAAGAGAGAGGAAACAGTGCAGAATATAGTTTTACACTACTGAGAAAACACAAAGTGCAAAAGCTGCAACAAGGTAGGTTGGCAGACCAGGACACAACCTGGGCTTTGAGAGGTCCATACCGACCAAGATACCCCATCTACACTAGTCCCATCTGCCCTCGTTTGGCCCATATCCCTCTAACCTTTCCTAACCATGTACCTGTCCAAGAGTATTTTGAATGCCGTTTTAGTACCTGCCTAAACTATCTCCTCTGGCATATAGACACAAAGTTCTGAAGTAACTCAGTGGGCCAGGCAGCATCTCTGGAGAAAAGGAATAGGTGGCGTTTCGAGTTGGGGGCTCTTTTTCAGACTGCTTCCTCTTCACTGGCAGCTCATTCCATATGCCCACCAGACTGTGTGGAAAAAGTTGCTCCTCAGGTTCCTATTAAATCTTTCCCCACTCACATTAAACCCACGTCCTCTGGTTCTTGATTTCCCCCACCTTGGAAAAAAAGAATGTGCATTGATCCTATCTAT
The DNA here is from genome assembly GCA_038087875.1 of Malacoraja senta. Classification (NCBI taxonomy): domain Eukaryota; kingdom Metazoa; phylum Chordata; class Chondrichthyes; order Rajiformes; family Rajidae; genus Malacoraja; species Malacoraja senta. The sequence continues at coordinate 116,965,305 of CM075978.1, read as the reverse complement.
TTCCTTCATGATTTTATACATCTCTGTAAGAATACCCCTCAGCCTTCCTCCTGGGAATAAAGTCTTAGTCTGTCCTCGTAAATCTTCTCTGCACCCTTTCAAGCTTAAATGGAACCAAAACAGACTTTGGGAATAATGCCACCACTTAGTGTCTGAACAGCTGAATTTTTTTTTTGGTTTCATTTATCAGTTCAGTTTAGTCTGGTTTATTCCCATGTGTACCAAAGTACAGTGAAAAGCTGTTTTGTTGCATGCTATCCAGTCAGCGGAAAGACTATACATAATTACAATCAAACCGTCCACAGTGCACAGATACAGGATTAAGGGAATAACATTTAGTGCAAGATAAATTGCAGTAAAGTCCAATTAAAGGTTGTCCCGTACACCTCAATAAGGCCACCTCCCAGCCTCCTACATTCCAAAGGAAAAAGTCTCAGCCTATCCAACCTATGTTGAAATGACACAAACGACACTATGAGCTTCTGAGGCAAACAGGGAGACACGTACCGTTTGACCAGGATTCGGATGGGGTCGGTCATGAACTTGTTGGTCATTTCCAGGATCTCGTGGGGGAGGGTGGCGCTGATGAGAATCACCTGCGTGGCCGGCGGCAAGTACCTGTACACGTCATAGATCTGCTCCTTAAAACCTGCAGGTGGGAAACCAAGCTACATGGTGCTGTCAGACACACAACATCCACCGCCCACACCGCGTCTGAAATACAATCCTTGACGCTAGTTAGTCACAATTCAGCACCAAATCCACTAAAGCCTTCCACAGATGTGTTTTTAAAACAACGATTCAAACAGTTTTAGTCTTAGGACTTGTGAAACAACTGGTCAGACGATGGAAAATGGGAAGCCATACCGCTTACAATTTCTCTGTAATTTCACTACCTGTTTCAGGTACAGCATATAAAATTACACTGTGTGTACAGCACAGAAAAAAGCACACGGAATCCCAGTTGCTGGAATCTTCAGCAAAACACAGATAGGCTGTGGGCCGAGGAGCTTTATTCCAGTGTTTCGTGACCCAAGTCACCAAACTACACGAAATTTTAACATATTGTGCAAAAATATTATATAAATCACCCCTGAAACTCGTCATGAACAAGACTTGCACATTTTTAAAAATTAAATTAGAGAAAAAAGGGAAAATATTCGGGTATTTTTAGTCCAATCAAAGCACGTTTAACATTGAGTTGTATGCCAGTTGGCCAATCACGCGCTTTGTTTCAGGCTAGCTAGGCAGAGAGCACTGAGAGGGCTTTACTAATGCCTGTTTTACTGGAGATTCCAATGAAGGTTCTTTGTTGTTCTGTGGAATACATGTCGTGGAAACTTGCAGCAGGGTAATTGAATTTAGTGAGAAAAGCATTAAGAAGTCTGAAGAATGTGCTGCTAAGTGGATGGAAGTGGAACAAAGCCTTGAAAGGAAAGTCGCTGCTGAGGTGCTGCAACACAAAGGGGACAGCCAGGAATCAACTCTAACGGAAAGGTAAGATCTAGTCTGAATTTATAAAAATCTATCTGTATGGACTTTAATTAATTTAATTGCACCCTTTTATAATGTGAAAAAATGAGATTTGGAGGCTGTACATTCACTCATTCATTCATTCATTCATTCCCTCCACAGATGGCTTAACAGCTGCGGCCCGCCTGCAATCCGTCTGTTTTTTCTTTTTTTTTTGTTCCCTTGTCCTGTTTTTAGTTAATTTTGCTTTATTAGGTTGTGTATGTGTGTGGGTGGGGTGGGAGAAACATGTTTTTGTCTCTTCCTCGGGGGGGGGGGGGGGGGGTGCGACTTTTTTCTCCGTCTGCGCCGAGGCCTAATGGCGGAGCTGGCGGCCTCGGAGCTGTGGCAGTGTTCCAGCGGCAGCGGCGACCCGACTCGGCCTCGGAGTTGTGGCGGTGGCAGCGGCCCGACCTTGGAGGCTCGGCCGCGGGCCCGGCGGACTCGGCCGCGGGCCCAGTGGACGACATCGTCGGGAGCTCACGGATCACAGGTTGGTGACCTGTTTTTCCGGAGCTCCCGCAACAACAGCTTCGTCCGCTGGTCTGGAGGGCGGCAGCTCCGGCAGCTTCGACCACCCCGGGCCGCGGAGTTTGAACCGGCCCGTCCGCGGAGCACGGTTGAGCCGCGGGACTGACTTACTTACCATCACCCGGCGGGGTCACAACATCTGAAGCCTGGATCGCCTCGGCGCAGAGGGAAAACAAAGAGGAAGAGACAGAGACTTTAAGATTTTGCCTTCCATCACAGTGAGGAGGTGCCTGGTGAACTCACTGTGGTGGATGTTAAATTTGTGTTTATTGTGTGTTTTTGTCATTTTTATTATATGTATGACTGCAGGCAACGAAAATAAAATTCAATTCAATTCATTCATTCATTCACTCACAACCCATTAATTAGGCTGGTTCAGGAGCAGGACCTCTGCGACAGTGTCATTAAAAAAACTCACAATTATATTCATCATATTATTTTTATATAATATAATTATAATTAATTATATATGATTACAGTCATATTTACAAGTTATATATATATATAGGTATAATAATATATAGTTTAAATGGACTGCAACACGGAAATAGGCTGCCCATGGTGTTATATGGGCATTGCCCACTAGATGGCGCTCACTTCCCGATCTCATTTTCTAATTAGTTTAATTAATTAATGTGCAGCTTTTGGCAATGACGAGTTATGACTTCCTTCTCAATTATATTTCATCTAAATCAGTGGAAAATTTCATGTAGTTTGGTGACTTGGCTCACGAAAACTGATTTCTAGACACATGTTTGATGCTCGGCCCACAGCCTAAGAGTGCTGGAGGAACTCAGCGGGTCAGGCAGCATCTGTTAAGGCAATGGACAGATGACGTTTCTGGTCAGAACCCTTCTTCATCTAACCCTAACCATCAGTCTGAAGAAGGGCCCCGACCTGAAACATCAGCCGCCTGCAGTTCCTTGTGTCTTGGTAGAGCCAGGTGATTCTGCATTTCCTCATCTCCACACAAATTTGTAAGCGATGCCCCCTGGTCTCCCCCTCCCCCAGAAGTTGTAAAATATTTCCTCATGATCACCCTCCGGATTCCCGTTAAAAATTTAAAAGCTTTAGCTGTAACACTGCTTCTACTCCTTCACTGAAAGGAATACTTCTACACACTGATTGAACCTGGTCACAGAATTTAGCGAGCAGTTACCTTTGTTCAGCATCTCATCTGCTTCATCGAGAACCAACATTTTAATGGCACGGGTCCTCAAACTCCGTCTCCGTATCATATCTGTGAAATAAAACCTACAATTAAAGTCCCTTCTCAGGATCCATGTGACCGCTGAAGTTATTGTCAGTCATGCAATTAAAGTTTGGAGTATAAGCTCAGCAAAGGTTAAAGTCTTGGAAGACTGCCGGGCTGCTCCTGTCATTAGATACGAACATAGAACAGTGCAGCACAGTACCAGGCCCTTCAGCCCACAACGTCTGTGCTGAACATCAGGCTAAGTTAAACTAATCTCCTTTGTCTGCACATGATCCATATCCCTCCATTCCCTGCAGGTCCATGTGCCTACAGTGCATTCAGAAAGTATTCAGACCCCTTAAATTTTTCCACATTTTGTTACCTTACAGCCTTATTCTAAAATGGATTACATTTATTTTGTTTTATCATCAACCTACCCACAATACCCCATAATAAAAACGCAAAATTCTGTTGCAAAGTAATGAAAAAGAAATAACTGAAATATCACATTTACATAAGTATTCAGACCCTTTACTCAGTACTTTGTTGAGGCACCTTTGGCAGCGATTACAGCCTACAGTGCGGCGGCGCAGGATTACTGCAGTGGCCCCTACAGCCTGTCTGTCTTTTAAAAACAAATTTTGTCTAGTTAAATGTAGTTGTTTGTGTTTTTTCTTGTACTGTTTTTAACTGTGTATATGTGGGGGGCGGAACTTTTAAAATCTCTTCCCTGCACGGGAGACCAGACTTTTTCCCCGTTGTCATCCGACCAGGACGACCTGGCAGCTCCAGTAGCGGAGCCTACGGACTCACCATCGTGGGGCTGGCCAGCCTCGGAGCGTGGGGAGCGGTGGTGGCTCGTTGCTGTGGCCCGACTCCAGAGCTCCAGCTGCAGACCGGTGGACTGTGATATCGGGAGCTCGCGGGTCCGGGTGAGAGACCGCTTTTCGGAGCTCCCGCAACGCAACTTCTCCAGCTCGAGTCGCGGGGTTGGAATGACCCGGAGCGGGGCCGTACATCGCCCGCCGTGTTTTAACGGGACATTCCAACTTGTGACGTTTGGGCCTGGAGCGAGGCCGTACATCGCCCGGCGCGGCCTTAAATGGCCGTGGGACTTAACATTGCCCACCTGGGGCTTCAACATCGGGAGAAAAATGGTGCAGGGGAGAGAAAAGACTTTGCCTTCCATCACAGTGAGGAGGAGATTCACTGTGATGGATGTTTTTCTGTAAATTGAATTGTTTGTGTGTCATGTAGGAATTGTTTTGTTTGTATGGCTGTGGAAACGGAGTTTCGTTTGAGCCTCTCTGAGGTTCAAATGACAAGTAATAAAATCTAATCTAATCTCAAGTCTTCTTGGGTATGACGCTACAAGCTTGGCACAACTGTATTTGGGTAATTTCTCCCATTCTTCTCTGCAGTCCTCTCAAGCTCTGTCAGGTTGGATGGGGAGGGTCGATGTCAGGTCCCTCCAGAGGCGTTTGATCAGGTTCAAGTCCGGGCAGGTGAATTGGTACGTGTTGGTTGGAGTAGGTAAAATTGTGAGGGGAGAGCACCGGGGATGTCAGTGGTGTTGAAGGGGGGGGGGGGGTTCAGTACAGGATGGATGGGGGTAGACAAAAGTGCTGGAGAAACTCAGCGGGTGAGGCAGCATCTATGGAGCGAAGGAAATAGGCAACGTTTCGGGTCGAGACCCTTCTTCAGACTGTTCCCCCCATTCTTCTTGAATGGGAGGATCAGTGCAGGATTGATTGGAGGAGGGGAGAGATCAGCGCAGGATGAATGGGGGGGGGGGGGTCAGTACAGTGTGGATCGGAGGGCCTGTGCAGGATGAATGGGATATCACTACAGGATGAATGAGCGGAAGGGGGGAAGGTGCAGGGTAAATGGAGGGTGGGTCAGTACGGGATGAATGCGTGGATTAGTACCGGATGGATGGGGGATCAGTACAGGATGGATGGGAAAGGGGTAAGTACAGCGTGAATTGGGGAACCAGTGTAGGATGGATTTGGGGGAGGGGGGGGGTGGCAGGAGAATCAATGCGAGGTGGATAGGGTGATCAGCGCAGGATGAATAGATGGGGGGGGAGGGAGGGGTAGATGTGAAGGGGAGCACAGGGGATGTCAGTGAGGACTGAATAGAGGCGGGAATGGGGATCAGTGCGGGATGGAGTGGAGGGGTCCCAGGATAAGGCGGTGGAGGGGGCGTACGAGAGAGAGAGAGAGAGAGATAGGGGGAGCGAGGTGGGGAGGAAGGAAGGTCAGCGCTCCTCGGACAACATCGCCCCGCTGCCTTAGCCGTTGGGAACTCTTCGCCACCGCCTCCCTCCTCCGCCAGCCAACAGCAAGGTGCGGGGCCGGGCGGTGCAGCTCAGAGATCCTACAGCTATAGGATCTTTGGTGCAGCTGCTTCAGACGAGTCGGAGCGAATGACGGGCCCTGAACAGCGGCCGCGACAGCGGCTCCATCTCCTCCTCCACCCGCCCGCCCTGATAAGGGCCTCTGCTTGTAAATCCACTAACGGCGCAAAACAAACCCTCCCGCACTCCGAGACCTCCCCCTCCCTCCTCGGAGTGCGGGAGGATTTGTTTTGAAAGCGCGGTTAGCGGATTTACAAGCAGAGGCCCTTATCAGGGCGGGAGGAGGAGATGGAGCTGCTGTTCGCAGGCCGCTGCTGTCGCTGTTCGGGGCCCGTCATTCGCTCCGACCCTTCGTCACCCCGCACCTAGTATCTTTGCCCCGCACTGCCGCCGCCGACACGAAACGTCACGTTCCTTTTCTCCAGAGATGCTGCCTGACCTACTCCAGTTTTTTGTGTCTATCTTCGGTACAAACCAGTATCGGCGTTTAGGTTGCCCGGCAGCGCTTTGAGTGGTCAGTGGCACCCGGGCAACCACAAATTTCGAGCCCTGCTTTTACTGATGAGTGGTTTCCGTCTGGCCACTCTACCATAAAGGCCTGATTGGTGTGAGTGCTGCAGATATAGTTGTCGTCCTTCTGGAAGGTTCTCCCATCTCGAGGAACTCTGGACTCTGTCAGAGTGACCATCGGGTTCATGGTCACCTCCCTGACCAATGACCTTCTCCTCCGATTGCTCAGTTTGGCTGGGCGGCCAGTCCTGGTGGTACCAAAGTTCTTCCATTTAAGAATGATGGAGACCACTGTGCTCTTCGGGACCTGCAATGCTGCAGAAATTGTTTTAAACCCTTCCCCAGATCTGTGTCTCGACACAATCCTGTCTCGGAGGTTTACGTACAATTTCTTCGTCTTCATGGCTTGGTTTTTGCTCTGACATGCACTGTCAACTGTGGGACCTTATATAGACAGGTGCGTGCCTTTCCTGTGTGCCTTTAAAAGCATGTCTAATCAATTTAATTTACCGCTGGTGGACTCCTATCAAATTGTAGAAACATCTCAAGGATAATCAATGGAAACAGGATGCACCGAAGCTCAATTTTGAGTGTCATAGCAAAGGGTCTGAATACTTATGTAAATAACCATATAACCATTACAGCACGGAAACAGGCCATCTCGGCCCTTCAAGTCCGTGCGGAACTCCCCCCCCCCCCTTCTTTCTTCCCCCTAGTCACATCTACCTGCACTCAGACCATAACCCTCCATATTCCCATCCAATCTATTTTTAAAGGATAAAATCGAACCTGCCTCCACCACTTCCACTGGAAGCTCATTCCACACAGCTACCACTCTCTGAGTAAAGAAGTTCCCCCTAATGTTACCCCTAAACTTCTGTCCCTTAATTCTCAAGTCATGTTCCCTTGATTGAATCTTCCCTACACTCAATGGGAAAAGCTTATCCACGTCAACTCTGTCTAACCCGCTCATCATTTTAAAGACCTCTATCAAGTCCCCCCTTAACCTTCTGCGCTCCAAAGAATAAAGACCTAACTTGTTCAACCTTTCTCTGTAACTTAGTTGCTGAAACCCAGGCAACATTCTAGTAAATCTCCTCTGTACTCTCTCTATTTTGTTGACATCCTTCCTATAATTAGGCGACCAAAATTGTACTCCATACTCCAGAATTGGCCTCACCAATGCCTTGTACAATTTTAACATTACATCCCAACTTCTATATTCAATGCTCTGATTTATGAAGGCCAGCACACCAAAAGCTTTCTTTACCACCCTATCTACATGAGATTCCACCTTCAGGGAACTATGCACAGTTATTCCTAGATCCCTCTGTTCAACTGTATTCCTCAATTCGCTACCATTTACCATGTACGTCCTATTTTGATTTGTCCTGCCAAGATGTAGCACCTCACATTTATCAGCATTAAACTCCATCTGCCATCTTTCAGCCCACTCTTCCAAATGGCCTAAATCTCTCTGTAGACTTTGAAAATCTACTTCATTATCCACAACACCACCTATCTTAGTATCATCTGCCTACTTACTAATCCAATTTTCCACACCATCATCCAGATCATTGATGTACATGACAAACAACAGTGGACCCAACACAGACCCCTGAGGCACCCCACTAGTCACCAGCCTCCAACCTGACAAACAGCCATCCACCATTACTCTCTGGCATCTCCCATTCAGCTACTGTTGAATCCATCTTGCTACTCCACCATTAATACCCAACAATTGAATCTCCTTAACCAACCTTCCATGAGGAACTTTGTCAAAGGCCTTACTGAAGTCCATATAGACAACATCCACTGCTTTACCCTCATCAATTTCCCTAGTAACCTCTTCGAAAATTCAAGATTAGTCAAACATGACCTTCCAGGCACAAATCCATGTTAACTGTTCTTAATCAGACCCTGCTTATCCAGATGCTTATATGTATTATCTCTAAGTATCCTTTCCATTAATTTCCACTGACATCAAACTAAAGGCTCTGTCTCACGGTGTTGCGGTCATCGGCGGTGAAGCGCGGGGTCGCCGGTAGAGAGGACCGCACGGCAACGGCGAGAGCGCCGAGCCTATGCCACGGGAGCGCCGCACGGGTGCTGCGCGGGGGCCGAGTGATTTAGTCCCACGAGCTTGCGGTAAGTAAAAAAAAAAGGGCGGGCCGACTGCGATGACGTCATTTTGGATCTGCGGGGCTGTGGCGGCGGCCGTGCCGCACACGTGCCTCACTGGCGGAGGCTGTGGCGGCGGTCGTGCCTCACTGGCAGAGGCTGTGCAAGTTCGACGCACGGCGCTCGTGCCACACTGGCGGCGGCCGTGCCGCACTCGTGCCTCACTGGCGGCGGCTGTGCGGTAGGAAAAGTTTTTTGAACAGTGCTGGTTTTATTTTAGCACCGTGCGGTGTTGGGAACAACGCCGCACGGCCCCGGAATTGTGCGTTTGACCGAGTGCGCGGTCTATGGCGGCCCAGGAGCGGTAGATTCTTCCTGTTTCGCCGCCAATGACCGCAGACTCGTGAGACAGGCCTTTAACAGGTCTATAATTACTAGGTTTACTCTTAGAACCCTTTTTTAAACAATGGAACAACATGCGCAGTACGCCAATCCTCCGGCACTATTCCCGTTTCTAATGACATTTGAAATATTTCTGTCATAGCCCCTGCTATTTCTACACTAACTTCCCTCAATGTCCGAGGGAATATCCTGTCAGGACCTGGAGACTTATCCGTTTTCATATTTTTCAAGTGTCCACACCTCCTCTTCTTTGAATCTCATAGTTTCCATTGCTACTCTGCTTGTTTCCCTTACCTCACATAATTCAATATCCTTCTCCTTGGTGAATACCGAAGAAAAGAAATTGTTCAATATCTCCACCATCTCTTTTGGCTCTGCAGCTGGCAGTCTACTCTGACTCTCTAATGGACCAATTTTATTCCTTGTTATCCTTTTGCTATTAATATAGCTGTAGAAACCCTTTGGATTTACTTTCACCTTACTTGCCAAAGCAACCTCATATCTTCTTTTACCTTTTCTAATTTCTTTCTTAATATTCTTTTTACATTCTTTATACTCCTCAAGCACCTCATTTACTCCATGCTGCCTATAATTATTGTAGATCTCTCTCTTTTTCCAAACCGTGTCCAATTTCCCTTGAAAACCATGTCTCTTTCCAATTTTTACTATTTCCTTTCAACCGAACAGGGACATAAAGATTCTCTTAATGTACTCTTAAAATTTCACCTTTAAATGTCCTCCATTTCTCTTCTACTTCCTTCCCATAAAACAACATGTCCCAATTCACTCCTTTTAAATCCTTTCGCATCTCCTCAAAGTTAGCCTTTCTCCAATCAAAAATCTCAACCCTAGGTCCAGTTCTGACCCTCTCCACAATTATATTGAAACTAATGGTATTGTGATCACTGGACCCGAAGTGTTCCCCAACGCATACCTCCGCCACCTGCCCTGTCTCATTTCCTAACAGGAGGTCCAGCACTGCCCCTTCTCTAGTAGGCACCTCTATGTATTGCTGCAAAAAACTATCCTGCACACATTTTACAAACTCCAAACCATCCAGCCCTTTTACAGAATGTGTTTCCCAGTCTACGTGTGGAAAATTGAAATCTCCCACAATCACTACCTTGTGCTTACTACTAATATCTGCTATCTCCTTACATATTTGCTCTTCCAATTCTCGCTCCCCATTAGGCTGTCTATAATACACCCCTATGTGATATTTCAGTTATTTCTTTTTAATTACTTAGCAAAAATCCCTAAACACCTGTTTTCACTTCTTCATTCTGGGGTGTAGATTGACGATAAAAATAAAGAATTTAATCCATTTTAAAGTAAGGCTGTAACGTAACAAAATGTGGAATAAAGTGAAGGGGTCTGAATATCTTCTGAATGCACTGTATCTAAAAGCCTTTTAAACACTATTGTATCTGCCTTCACCACCACCCCCAGCAGTGTGTTCCCGGCCCCCACCACCCTATGTGTAAAAAAATCTTGCCCCACACATCTCCTTTAAACTCTTACCTCAAAGCTATGTGCTCTTGTATTTAATACTTGCACCATGGAGAAGGGTGGGAAAATACTGGGGTGATTCATTGTGATCTTGTGATTGCCAAAACTGACCATGTGCAAGGGGTGAATACAGTATTTATCTAGTTTGCACAATGGTGCAAACATTAAGGTTAAAAATGCGGACCGGCGAACTTCGTTTAAAAGGAATTAAATGCGTGATGATTAAAAACTAATGGCTAAAACGGGTTCCTTACCGAACACACGGCCCGGAGTCCCAGCAACTACATGCTGCCCGTAGTCCAACTTCCGAATATCTTCTCCAACGTTGGTCCCTCCGATGCAAGCGTGGCACTGTACGTTCATGTAGTCACCGAGGGCGAGCAGCACCTGACCAACACACACACACAGTAGGTTCATGTATTCACCCAGAGTGAGGGAGCTGACCAACACACACACAACACACTGAAATGGCACTGTATCTTAAAAAGTTGCTAGTTAAGAAATTGAGAAAGTTGAGATTCACAAAGTGCAGATTGTCGTCCTCATCTGTATCCAGAAAACTTCTTCAAAGCTTTAAATAGTAAGAGTGAGGAATGGCAGATCTTAGGAATAAAAAAAAGGACACAAAGTGTCAGAGTAACTTAGCGGGTCCGGCAACATCTCTGGTGAACATGGATAGGTGACGTTTTTGGTCGGGCCATTTCTTCAGACAGGGGTCTCAATCCAAAGTGCTGTCTGATCAGCTGAGTTGCACCAGCACTTTTTGTTTAAGAAACAACTGCAGATGCTGGAAAAATCGAAGGTAGACAAAAATGCTGGAGAAACTCAGCGGGTGAGGGCAACATCTATGGAGCGAAGGTCTGAAGAAGGGTCTCGACCCGAAACGTCACCTATTCCTTCGCTCCATAGATGCTGCCTCACCCGCTGAGTTTCTCCAGCATTTTTGTCTACCAGCACATTTTGTAACCTGTATCTGCAGTTCCTCATGTCTAGATCTTAGGAATATTGCAGGGAAGAGCAAGACTGCTCTCTACGTTCCCCAACCAGCTTACAGCGTAAAGTAATCCGTCCTGATCTTATTCGGACATCTTGGAGATTTTGGAAGATATTATATGAATGGAAGCTATCTGAAGATATGAACAGACATTGGTTGGCAGGGTCATTACTTCCAATTTCCAATTTAAGAATTAAGGTGTTAATTACTCATGAGATATGTTGTGATATCTTACTTGCGCTTTGCTTTTAAAGACACCTCTTAAGTCTAGATAGGTAGATGTCGGTTTAATCACGTTTAACAAGACAGCATGACAATGATTCTTAGTGAAAGCTATCAGATGAGCAGCTTCTCAAAATGCTTACTGGATAGTCATCAGAAGTAGGTGTAGACGATTCAGCTCTTTGTGCTTACTCTATCACTCAGTAATATGACGGTTGATCTTTGTAACTCAGCACCACCTCCCATACTGGATATCTATCACCATCCATCTAGAACGTAATCCGTCAGAGCCTCCATAGTTATATTGATTGAAAGATACAGCATGGAAACAGGCCCTTCGGCCCACTGTGTCCATGCTGACCATCGATCACCCGATCACACTAGTTCTGTAATCCCACTTTCACATCCACTCCCTACACACTAGGGGCAATTTACAGAAGCCAATTAACCAACAAACACACACGTCTTTGAGATACGGGATCAAAGCGGAGCACCCAGTCACTGGGAGTGTGTAGGAAGAAATCAAATATTTCACGTTGTTTTATTGCAAAAAGAGGTGAACACTGCCAAGTCCATCACCGGCTCTGACTTCCCCACCATCGAAGGGATTTATCGGAGTCACTGCCTCACAAAGGCAGCCAACATCATCAGAGACCCACACCATCCTGGCCTCACACTCATTTCACCGCTGCCATTGGGAAGAAAGTACAGGAGCCTGAAAACTGTAATGTTTAGGTTCAGGAACAGCTTCTTCCCTACAGCCATCAGGTTATTAAACACTACAACCTCATATAGGCTCTGAACTACAATAGACTATTATTATTATTGTTGCACTGTTTTGTTTGTTTTTTGAGTGTGTGTGTGTGTGTATATATGGGTATGTTGTGAGAATGTGTATATATATATATACACACACGCACTGAGCTTTTCTTTTCTCTCGCTCTTTTGTCATATCATACTACGTTTGCATATTCTGTTGCGCTGCAGCAAGTAAGAATTTCATTGTTCTACCTGGGACATATGACAATAAAACACTCTTGACTTTTGAAGAAAGCCTGCCTTGTAAAAACTTGAGTCCTTACCTTCTGTATCTGCCCTGCCAACTCCCGTGTTGGTGCTAGTATTAGAGCCTGGGTCTCACGAACCTAGGTTGGAAAAAAGTGCATTAAAGAGAGAAGCAATCAACATTCCACTATGAACTGCAAAATGGCCCTTATTAATCCCATACTACTACTGAAATAAAACTTAGTAAATCATATCCTTAATTATTCCATGTATGCAATTTTGAAATATAATTGGTTTACTAAAAATAAAGTTAAATCCAGCTATTAGTATGTATTTAAGGAAAGACACAGTGCTGGAGTAAGTCAGCAGGTCAGGCAACATCTCTGGAGAACAGGGATAGGTAACGTTTCGAGTCGGGACGCTTCTTCAACCAAATCCAAAACGTCACCTATCTATGTTCTTCAGAGATGCTGCCTGGCCCGCTGAGTTATTTCAGCATTTTGTGTCTAATCTTGGTAAAACAGCATCCACAATTCTTGTTTCTACTATTAGGTGCCTTACCTGAATGTCCAGGCATTGTAACACTGACACACAGAAAGTTGCTGTCTTCCCTGTTCCGGACTGGGATCTGGGGAGAAATTATCAACAGATTAAATATCAACACATCAATTTGAACAATGTGCAGTTACACAACTTGTGCGAGAGATACTTACTGAGCAATGACATCTCTTCCTTTAATTATTTGCTTAATGGCCCTTTGCTGAATAGCTGATGGCTTCTCAAAGCCTACAAGCAGAAAATTATTATTTTATATTACACTGGACAATTCTCATAAAATCATTTTGCAATAAAATACGACACGTGTTTTCTGTGAAGGGAGGGAAAAGGGTGTACGTCACTAATAGCAACTAGGTACATGTGATGATAACGTATCAACAGCACACTCAGGGCAAACTGATGTTTTATAACAACCACTACAGAGGTGAGGATTAACTTATTAGTAGATGTGAGGGATAACATTATTAAATTCATAAGCGCCCACCTTTGAGCCACATATTCAGATAAGAATTTCTGGTAAGTCAAGTGTGTTTAACCATCATAAGTACTGGCAACAGAACAATGAAATTCTTACTTTAAGCTTAACAGGCCCATTAATGCAACAATACTCAGATAACACACAATAATCAGTAATATCATAAATTAATTATCATAATACTGGGAAACTATAATAGTGCAAACCATAGTCTGTATTGCAACCAAAAACAGTCTACATGTAATCTAAGCCTGCTGCTAAACATGCCAAGTTTCAGTGGCTGACGAGTTGGCCCATTAGTGACCAACAGTGGGTTTGGAGAACAAGCAGCACAATGGTGCAGTGATGGATCTGCTACCTCAGATGCAAAAACCCAGGTTCCACCCTGAACTCGGGTGACATGGTGAAGTCTGTACGCTCCCTCAATGACTGTGACACCACCCGTTATAACTTGGTATCATTCAATGAAGACACAAGAAACTGCAGATGCATGTTTACAAAATAAAAGAAACAAAATGCTGAGGGAACTCAGCAAGTCATCCAGCAA
>CM075978.1:116874172-116951165 GCA_038087875.1 Malacoraja senta | reverse complement strand
AGCGGACATCTTGACCAAAGCAACGGAGCCCTCAGGCTGGGGTAAATCAACGGGCAGCGGGCAGTGCACGGAACAGCTAGCCTGGTCTTTATAATCCACGTTCTTGCGGGGGATAAAAGGGTGTCGGGTAAGGAGAGAGGAGGAGTGAAATGTAAAGCCAGAGGGAGGGATGTGGGTGGAAGAGGACGGGGAGGGGAAAGAGGGGGCAATAAAAGAGAATTGGGGGCCTCCGATTTGGGAGATGAGTGTAGGGAGGAGGGGAAGGAGCAGGGTGACTGGAGGGTGGAAGATGGTGGGATAAATGTGTGTGCACAGGGTTGGGGGCAGAGGAAAGAGAGGGGGTGAGGGAGTATTACTTGAAATTGGAGAGTTTAATATTCAGCGAGTAGAACTGCTGCCTCACAGCGCCAGAGACCCGGGTTCGATCCTGACCTCGGGTGCTGTCCATGTGGAGTTTGCACGTTCTCCTTGTGATTGCGTGGGTTTCCTCCGGGTGCTTCAGTTTCCTCCCACATTCCAAAGACGTGCGGGTTTGCAGGTTAATTGCCCCTGGTGTGTAGGGAGTGGATGAGAGAGTGGGATAACATGGAGCTGGTGTGAGCAGGTGATCGCTTGTCGGCGTGGACTCGGTGGGCCGAAGGGCCTGTTCCCGTGCTGTAAACTGCACGTACCATCCCAGACTGATGGATCACACGGATGGTTTCTACAGTGGCAAGTCCAGCAGGTGCAGAGTGAGAGGGATAAACTGCGAGTGGACTTGGAGCGGGTGGAGAAACGCAATGCACAGCTGGGCAAGGAGGTTGACGATCGACAGGCTGCCATGGAACTGCTCAACGAGACCAAGATCAGGTCAGTCGCACATGTGGAACCACTTCAAGCGTTTTGTCCTCTTTCTGGGACAGGATCTTGATCGGTTGGACAGGTGGGCTGAGGAATGATTGGGTGGAATTTAATACCGAGAAATGTCAGGTCTTGCATTTTGGGAAAACTATCATGGGTAGGACCTACACAGTGAATGGTAGGGCTTTGGGAGTGCTGTAGGACAGAGGGATCTAGGAATGCAGGTATATAGTTCCTTGAAAGCGGCATCATAGATAGATAGGGTGGTCAAGAAGGCATTTGGCACATTGGCTTTCATCAGTCAGTATTGAGTATAGAAGTTGTGAGGTCATGTTGCAGTTATATAGGAGTGAGGTGAGGCTGCATTTAGAGTATGGTGTTCAGTTTTGGGCACCATGTTATAGGAATGATGTCAAGCTGGAAAAGGTGCAGAGAAGATTTACGAGGATGTTGCCAGGACTCGAGGGTCTGAGCTATAGGGAGAGGTTGAGCAGTGATTTTATTCCTCGGTGTGCAGGAGGATGAGGGGTGATCTTATACAGGTGTATAAGATTATCAGAGGAATAGATAGGGTACATGCACAGAGTCTCTTGTCCAGAGTAGGGGAATCGAGAAGCAGAGGACATAGATTTAAGGTGAAGGGGGAAAGATTTAATAGGAACCTGAGGGGCAACTTTTTTACACAAAGGGTGGTGGGTGTATTGAAGAAGCTGCCAGAGGAGTTAGTTGAGGCAGGTACTATAGCAACGTTCAAGAAACATTTAGACAGGTACATGGATAGGTTTAGAGGGATATGGGCCAAACTCAGTCAGGTGGGGCTAATGTAGATGGGGTATGTTGGTTGGGGTGGGCAAGTTGGGCCGAAGGGCCTGTTTCCATACTGTATGAGTTTAGGATAGAATGATAAAGACCACAAGACATAGGAGCAGAGTTAGGTTGTTCAGCCCATTGAACCTGGTGTGCAAAGCTTATGGTACACTTGTCTCCATAGGTTGGGGTGTTGAGTATAAGGGTCAGGAAGTGATGATGCAGCCTCATAGCACTTTAGTAAGGGGACATTTGGAGTATTGTGTGTTGTTCTGGTCACCCCATTAGGGGACGGATGTGGAGGCTTTGGAGAGGGTGCAGAAGGGTTTACCAAAATGATGAGTGGATCAGAGGGTATTAGCTACAGGGAGGTGTTGGGTTGTTTTCCCTGGAATGTTGGAGGTTCCTGGGAGACCTGATAGAAGTATATAAAATTATGCGAGGCCGAGATGGGGTAGACAGTCAGAACCTTTTCCCCAGGATGGAATAATCGAATATTAGAGGGCATAGCTTTACGATGAGAGGGGCAAAGTTTAAAGGAGATGTGCAGGGCACATTTATTACCAGAACGTAGTGGGTGCCTGGAACGCGAGGCTGGGGGTGGTGATGAAGACAGATACAATAGTGGCATTTAAGAGACTTTTGGATAGGCACATGGAAATGCATGGAATGGAGGAGTATGGATTATGTGCAAGTAGGTAAGAGTTGGTCTTGGCATCATGTTCGTCCCAGACATTGTGTGCTGAAGAGCCTGTTTGTGTGCTGTACTGTTCTATGTTCTATACCAAGAACAGGCCCTTCCGCTCACATTGTTTGCATCCAACATAACTAAGCTCCTCTGCCTGCACATAATCCATATCCCTCTGTTCCCTGCAATAATAATCAGCAAAATACAAATTGTTGGAGGAACTCAGCGGGTCAGGCAGCATCTGTGGAGTGAATGGACAGATGATGTTTCGGATCGGGACCCTTCTTCAGACTCATGGAGGAGGGGGGAGAAAGCTGGAATAGAGAGGTGGGGGCGAGACAAAGCCTGGCAAGTGATGGGTGGATACAGGTGAGGAGGGTGATTGGCAGATGAGTGGAGTAGGTGATAAAGGCCGGAGGTGAAAAGGAGACAAAAGGGTGTCAGATCAGGAGAAGACGACGAGTGAAATGAAAAGCCTGTGGGAGGGATGTGAATGGAATGGGACGAGGAGGAGGGGAAAGAGGGAGGATAAAAGGGAATTTGGGAATCGGAGAGGGGAGATAAGTACGGAGGAGGGGAAAGGAGCAGGGTGACAGGGGGGGGGTGGAGGGATATTACTTGAAGTTGGAAAATTCAATGTTCATACCGTTGCGTTGTGCGCTACCCAAGCAGAATATGAGGTGCTGTTCCTCCAGTTTGCGTGTGGCCTCACTCTGGCAATGGAGGAGGCCCAGGTCAGAAAGGTCATAACGGGAATGGGAAGGGAGGTCACAAGGTTAGCAGTCTGGAGATCCAGCAGGCCTTGGCGGACCGAGCGCTTGGTCTCGCCCATGTGCATTCCATGTTCGCAATGAGACCTCCCTGAGACCAGGCATAGTTCCTTCGGCACTTTGTATTTGGCTCAAGGTTCCAGCATCTGCTGTTCCTTGTGTCTGCCATCGTTAATAAGTTGTCCCCCCCCCCCCCCATGATTTTCTCCTGCTCTTTCCCCAACGTCATCCCTTCCTCTCCCAACCCTTGCCCACCCAGGCACCTGGACCAAGGCTACAGGGAGAAGATGGTGGCGTTCAGAGACCAGATGGATGAGGCTCAGGAGCTGATGGTTCAGCAGGTGACCCAGCAGCAGAAGGAGCTGGAACAGGAGCTCGAGTCTGTCCGGTCGGAGGAGACGTCCTCTCGCGAGAAGCTCACCCTGACCATGAAGGTAAGGTTCACAATCCGGTTTATTACTGTCACCGGTACCCAGGTACAGGGAAAAGCACTCGTCTGCTGCCATCCATCAGATGTGATAATACCAGTACACAAATACAATCAAGCCAAGCTCATGAACAATAGGAAGAGTGAAGGGGGAAGATGCAGAGAGCAGAATATAGTTCTCAGCATTGTAGCGCATCAGTTCCGGAGACACAAGCATGTTGTCAGGACTCAAGGGCCTGAGCTATAGGGAGGGTTTGAGCAGACTAGGACTTTTTTCCTTGGAGCACAGGAGGCCGAGGAGTGATCTTATAGAGGTGCATAAAGTCATGAGGGCAATAGTCTCTTGTCCAGAGTAGGGGACTCAAGAACCAGAGGACATAGGTTTAAGGTGAGAGGGGAAAGATTTAATAGGAACTTGAGGGGTAACTGTTTTTACAGAAAGGGTGGTGGGTGTATGGAACGAGCTGCTGGAGGAGGTAGTTGAGGCAGGGACTATCAGAACGTAGAAGAAACATTTAGACGGGTACATGGATAAGATAGGTTCAGAGGGATATGGGACCAACGCTGGCAGGTGGGACTAGTGTAGATGGGGCATGTTGGTCGGTGTGGGAAAGTTGGGCCGAAAGGCCTGTTTCCACACTGTATAACTAAATTCCAATTTCCACAATGGCGTAGAGGTGAATTGGATAGTTCCTAGCTTATGGAAGGATCGTTCAGAAACCTGATGTCCAGCACACCAATGCCTCTATGTCCTTAGAAGGTTCTAGAAGATCGCCATCCCCCCCCCAACAACCCTCACCAACTTTGTCAGGATGCATCACAGCCTGGTTTGGGAACAGCTCCATCCACGGCTGCAAGAAGTTGCAGAGAATTGTGGATGCAGCCCAGACCATCACTCAAACCAACCCATTCTCTCCATCTACACCTCACCTTGCCTTGGCAAAGCCACCAGCATAATTAAGGACCAGTTTCACCCCGGTCTCAGACCAAAGATAGACACAAAAAGCTGGAGTAACTCAGCGGGACAGGCAGCATCTCTGGAGAGAAGGAAAGGGTGACGCCTCGGGTCGAGACCCTTCTTCAGACTGGTTAGGGATAAGGGAAACGAGAGATATAGACGGTGATGTGGAGAGATAAAGAACAACGAATGAAAGATATGCATAAAGGAAACAGGCCATTGTAAGCTGTTTGTAGGGTGAAAATGAGAAGCTATTGCAACTTGGGTGGGGAGGGCTAGAGAGAGAGAGAGAGGGAATGCCGGGGCTAGAAGTGAGAGAAATCAAAATTCATACCACTGGGCTGCAAGCTGCCCAAGCAAAATATGAGATGCTGTTCCTTCAATTAGCGATTAGCTTCACTCTGACAATGGAGGAGACCGAGGACAGAAGGTCTGTGTAGGACTGGGAAGGAGAAATAAAGTGTCCGGCAACCGGGAGATCAGGTTTGTTCAGGTGGGCTGAGCGAAGGTGTTCCGTGAAACGATCGCCCAGTCTGCGTTTGGTCTCACATCTTGAACAACGGTTACAGTGGATGAGGTTGGAGGAGGTGCAAGTGAACTTCTGCCTAACCTGAAAGGACTGTCTGAAAGGACTGTGGGGTCCCAGGACAGAGTCGCGGGAGGAGGTATAGCGACAGGTGTTGCATCTTCTGCGGTTGCAGAGAAGGTACCTGGGGAGGGGGTGGTTTGGGTGGGAAGGGAAGAGTTTACCAGGGAGTTTTGGATGAAAGAGTCTCTGCGAAAGGTGGAAAGGGGTAAAAATGGGAAAACGTGGCTAGTGGTGGGATCCGTTGGAGGTGGCGGAAATTTCAGAGGATTATGTGTTGTATGCGGCGGCTGATGGGGTGGAAGGTAAGGACCAGGGGGACTCTGTTTCTGTTGCAACTAGGGGGAGGGGGAGCAAGGGCAGAGCTGCGGGGGGTACCGAGGAGATACGAGTGAGGGCCGCATCTATGATGGGAGAGGGGAACCCCGTTCCCTAAAGAAAGAGGACATCTTGCATGTTCTAGTATGGAACACCTCATCTTGTGCGCAGATGCGGCGTAGACAGAGGAATTGGGACTAGGGGATAGAGTTTTTGCATGAAGCAGGGTGGGAAGAAGTGTAGTCGAGATAGTTGTCAGAGTCAGTGGGTTTGTAATAGATGTCAGTCAATAGTCTATTTCCTGTGATGGAGACTGAGATCAAGAAAGGGGAGGGAGGTGTCGCAGATGGTCCAAGTAAATTTGAGTGCAGGATGAAAATTCTCCTCCTCCCCCCCGGTCTCTCCCTCTTCTGCCCTCTCCCATTGGGCAAGAGGTAGAGAAGGGTGAAAATGCACACCTCCAGATTCGGGGACAATTTCTTCCCAGCTGTTAACAGGCAACTGTGTTATCCTCTTATCAGCTGGAGAGTAGTCCTAACCTCCTGTCTACCTCATTGACCTCGGACTATCTTTAATCGACTTGACTGGACTTCTTGCACTAAACGTTATTCACTTTATCCTGTTTTTGTACATTGGACGGCTTGATTGTAATCATGCATAGTCTTCCCGCTGACTGGATAGCAAGCAACAAAAAGCTTTTCACTGTATCTTGGTACACGTGACAATAATACATCAATTAAATTAATCTCATTGGTTGTTATCCCATCGCTATTGTGTGACCTTGGTTTGGTATAGTGCAGGTACATAGGTACAGTGAAAAACTTTTGTTGCGTGCTAACCAGTCAGCAGAACTGGTTAGCATATACATGACTATAGATGATTACAATTGAGCCGTCCACAGTGTACAGATACAGGATGAAGGGAATGACGTTTAGTGCAAGGTAAAGTTTACAAGGTTAATTCCCGGGATGGCAGGACTCGTATGCTGAGAGAATGGAGCAGCTGGGCTTGTACACTCTGGAGTTTAGAAGGATGAGAGGGTTTCTCATTGAAACATATAAGATTGTTAAGGGCTTGGACACGCTAGAGGCAGGAAACATGTTCCCGATGTTGGGGGAGTCCAGAACCAGGGGCCACAGTTTAAGAATAAGGAGTAAGCCATTTAGAACGGAGACGAGGAAACACTTTTTTCTCACAGAGAGCGGTGAGTCTGTGGAATTCTCTGCCTCAAGTGGAGCGGTGGAGGCGGGTTCTCTGGATGCTTTCAAGAGAGATCTAAATAGGGCTCTTAAAAATAGCGGAGTCAGGGGATATGGGGAGAAGGCAGGAACGGGGTACTGATTGGGGATGATCAGCCATGATCACTTTGAATGGTGGTGCTGGCTCGAAGGACCGAATGGCCTACTCCTGCACCTATTGTCTGTTGTCTATTGTCCTATTAAAGATAGTCCGAGGGTCTCCAATGAGGTAGATGGGAGGTCAAGACTGCTCTTTAGTCGGTGACAGGATGATTCAGTTGCCTGATAACAACTGGGAAGAGCGGATAGCACACAAACAAAAGCTGTCTTGGCGCAGGTGACAATAATAAACCGATAACCCACAGGCTGTTGCTTTGGTGGTGAGAGGTTGGAACTAGACCCCTGGTTTACTCTGGCTGTTTGATGACAGTTTTCCCCTTCACCAGGAGAACAAGCGGCTGCAGAGAGAGTTGATGGAAGCGGTGGAGAAGTTGGCTGAATCTGAGAAACTGATATCCAGGTTGCAGACGGACCTCGACTACATGCTTAAAGATAAAGTAAGCACCATCTCCTTGTCCAGCCTTGGGGGGGGGGGGAGTTCTGCCAGGCACCTTCCTCTGTTGGGGGAGATAGTCACATAGCATGGAACAGGCCCTTCAGCCCAAACTGTCCACATTTGGCCGATATCCCTCTAAACCTTTCCTATCCATACCTGTCCAAATGTCTTTGAAATGTTGTTACAGTAGCCTCTCTCCCACAACAGTTGCCAATATGCTGCTCCGCTACACCTGGCCTTTTTATTCATGTCCATAAGTTGTAGGAGCAGAATTAGGCCATTCAGCCCACCACGTCTACTCCACCATTCAATCATGGCTATCTTTTTTTTTCAATTCAATTCAATTCAACTTTAATTGTCATTGCACAGATACAAGTATGGGTACAACGAAATGCAGTCTAGCGTCTGCAATATAGAAATAAAAACACAGAACAAGAACAATATACAGAATAAAATACAGAATAAAATACAGAATGAGCAAACAGTGTGGATGGAGAGACTGGAGAAATCTATCGGCGGGACTCCGAGTTCAGCAATGTGATAGTGTTGTTGAATAAGCTGTTCCTCATCCTGCTTGTACGAGACCTGAGGCTTCTGTACCGCCTCCCTGATGGGAGGAGGGCAAACAGTCCATGGTTAGGGTGGGAGCGGTCCTTGATGATCTTCCCGGCCCGTCTCAGACACCGTTTTCGGTGGAGGGCATCCATTGCAGGGAGCGGGGCACCGATGATGTACTGAGCGGTTTTCACCACCCGTTGTAGTGCCTTCCTGTCAGCTACCGTGCAACTGCTGTACCATACCGTGATGCAGGTGGCCAGGATGCTTTCGATGGTACAGCGGTAAAAGTTGGTCAGGATCTGGGGGGACAGGTGAGCTTTCTTGAGCCTCCTCAGGAAGTAAAGGCGCTGCTGCGCCTTCTTGATCAGTTTGGAGGTATTGAGGGTCCAGGACAGATCCTCCGAGATGTGTACCCCGAGGAATTTGTAGTTGGAGACGCGCTCCACCTCAGTCCCGTTTATATGGATGGGGGTATGTCTGCCCCCTCTGTTCTTCCTGAAGTCAACAATAATTTCCTTCGTCTTCATGGAGTTGAGGACGAGGTTATTGTTGGCACACCAGGCTGCCAGGTGCTGGACCTCCTCCCTGTAGGCTGACTCGTCGTTGTCACTGATCAGTCCTACCACCGTGGTGTCGTCGGCAAATTTAATGATGGCGTTGGAGCATCTTAGGGATGCGGTCATGGGTGAAGAGAGAGTAGAGGAGAGGGCTGAGCACACAGCCCTGTTCAGTGTTATAGTGGAGGAGGTGAGGTTGTTGACCCTAACAGACTGTGGTCTGTTGGTAAGGAAATCCAGTGTCCAATTGAAGAGGGAGGTGGAGATGCCAAGTCCGCTGAGTTTGGTGATCAAGCTAGCGGGGATGACAGTGTTAAAGGCGGAGCTGAAATCAATAAACAGCAGCCTGATGTAGGTATTATTGCTGTCCAGGTGGGTCAGGGCAGAGTGTAGGGCCCCCGATATGGCGTCCTCTGTAGACCTGTTGGTCCGGTAGGCAAACTGATGGGGGTCCAGTGGGGGGGGAGGCTGGCTTTGAGGTGAGCCAGGATCAGCCGCTCAAAGCACTTTGCAATGACAGGGGTGAGTGCCACTGGGCGGAAGTCGTTGAGACTCCCTGTAGCTGATTGTTTGGGCACTGGCACAATGGTTGATGTCTTGAGGCAAGTGGGGACGACACCCTGGGCCAGTGACAGATTGAAAATGTCAGTGAAGACCAGGGATAGTTGTCCAGCACATGCCCTGAGCACCCGCCCGGGGATGCCAGCGGGGCCGGCAGCTTTGTGCTCATTCACCTTGCTGAGTGCATCTTGTACAGCAGAGGTGGAGAGACTGAGGGGTTGTTCGTTCGGGGGTGGAGCAACTTTGATGGCTGGGGTTTTGTTGTCCCGGTCAAAGCGAGCATAGAAGTGGTTTAGCTCGTCAGGAAGGGAGGCGTTATCTGGGGGGGGGGTGTTAACTTTATGGTAATCGGGATTGGATTTGATTCCTTGCCACATGCGCCTAAGGTCGGAGTTGTTTTGGAAATGCTCCTCGATCCGCCGTTTAGGATTGAGTTTAGCATTCCTAATTCCCCTTTTCAGATTGGCCCTGGATGAGCTGTATCCCTCAGCGTTGCCAGATCTGAAAGCGGCATCGCGAGCCTTCAGCAGGAGTCTGACCTCCCTGCTCATCCACGGCTTCTGGTTAGGGAAGGTCTTTATCTCTTTGTGGGTAGTGACGTTGTCAGTGCAGAATTTTATATAGTCCAAAACGGTTGAGGTGTATGAGTTGATGTCCACTTGGGAGTTAAAGGTGGCCTGGGTGGCAAACAGACTCCAGTCTGTTTGCTGAAACTGTTCCTGTAAACCAGAGACAGCCCCTTCAGGCCAAACCTTCACTGACTTCACGGTAGGTTTCACACGTCTGATCCGAGGTGTGTATTTGGGGAGCAGGAACAGAGAGAGGTGGTCAGACTGTCCCAGGTGGGGGAGGGGGAGGGTTTTGTAGGCCTCAGTAATATTAGTATATACTAAGTCCAGAGTATTGTTTCCTCTGGTTGGACAGGAGACATGCACTGTATCTCTAAAACTAAGCTAAACTAAATTCAGCCAGTATCAAAGGCCCACACCATCCTGGCCACACTCTCATCTCACTGGTACCATCTATGCTCGATGGCCATGAAACCAAGTGATGTTGTAATCTGTCTAACGTGTGCCTCTCTCTCCCCATCTCCCATGCATCCCACACGTACAGCTCGGAGTGGTGGATAATTCACACATCGAGCTCTTTGGGCAAGAGGATCGATTCGCAGAGATTATCCTGGCGTACGAGCAGAAATGCAGGGTAGGTGGTCACGTCCGGGGCCCGGGAGCCATGTCAAGGGGGGAGGCGAGGAGCATTGAATGCAGACAAGGAGGAATTTCTTTTGTCAGAGGCTGGTGAATCTGTGGAATTCATTGCCACAGACGGCTGTGGAGGCTAAGTCATTGGATATTTTTAAAGCGGACATTGCCAGATTCTTGATTGGTAAGGTTGTCAAGGGTTATGGGGAGAAGGCAGGTGAATGGGATTGAAAGGGAAAGATAGATCAGCCAGAGGAGTTAGTTGAGGAAAGCATAATAACAACATTTAATAGATACTTGGACAGATACATGGATAATAATGGTTTAGAGGGATATGTGCCAAACATGGTCGGGCGGGACTAGTGTAGGGGCATCTTGCTCGGCATGCACAAGTGGGCCAAAGGGCCCGTGTGTTATGACACTAAACCTCTTTTAAGAAGCAGAAACAAGGAGCTGCAGATGCTGGTCTACAAAGAAAGACACAAAGTGCTGGAGTAATGCAGCGCGTCAGGCAGCATTTCTGATGAACATGGATAGGTGATGTTTCTCTGTTAAAGCGGTATCTAGATTGTTCATTCGTGAGCTAGGAAGTTGTGGTAATAGTAAGGGTGTCTTATGTTCTGGGAGCAGAATTAGGCCATTCGGCCCATCTACCCTGCCATTCAATCATAGTCATAGAGTGATACAGTGTGGAAACAGGCCCAACTCGCCCACTAGTCCTGGCAACATCTTCGTAAATCTTTTCTGAACCCTTTCAAGTTTGACAATATCTTTCCTATAACATGGTGCCCAGAACTGAACATAATATTCTAAATATGTTCTCACTAATGTCTTATACAACTGCAACATGACCTCCCAACTTTTATACTCAACACTGTGACTGATGAAGGCCAAAGTGCCAAAAGCCTTTTTGACCACCTTATCTACCTGCGACTCGACCTTCAAGGAAACATGCACTTGTACTCCTAGATCCCTCTGCTCTACAACACTACCCAGAGGTCTGCCATTTACTGTGTAGGTCCTGCCCTTGTTCGACGTCCCAAAATGCAACACCTCACACTTTTCTGTATTAAATTCCATGAACCATTCCTCCGCCCACCTGGCCAACCGATCCAGAACCTGCTGCAATTGTTCACAACCATCTTCACTATCTGCAAAACCACTAACTTTTGCATCATCAGCAAACTTGCTAATCTTGCCCTGTATGTTCTCATCCAAATCATTGATGTAGATGACAAACAGTAACGGGCCCAGCACTGAACCCTGAGGCACACCACTAGTCACAGGCCTCCAGTCTGAGAAGCAACCTTCCATGGCTGATCTATCTTTCCCTTTCAACTCCATTCTCCTGTCTTCTCCCCATAACCCCTGACACCCTTACTAATCAAGAAACTGTCAATCTCGCCTTAAAAATACCCAGTGACTTGGGCTCCACCGCTGTCTGGCAATTAATTCCACAGATTCACCACCCTCTCACTAAAGAAATTCCTTCTCATCTTTCAAAAGGTACGTCCTTTTATTCTGAGGCTATGACCTCTAGTCCAAGACTTTCCCAATAGTGGAAACATCCTCTTCACATTCACACTATCTCGGCCTTTTGCTATGACCCCCACTTCCTACTAAACTCCAGGGAGTCCAGTGCCTTCAAACGCTCATTTTCCAAAATGTTAACCCAATCATAAATGCTCACAATACTCCAAATGTGATCTGACCAGTGCCGTATAATGCCTCAGCATTACATCCCTGTTTTTGTATTGTAGCCCTCTCAAAATAAATGCTCGCATTGCATTCGCATTCCTAACTACTGATCCAACTTGCCAGTTAACTTTTTGGGAGCACCAGCACCCCCCAAGCCTCTTTGTGCCTCCGATTTCTGAATTCTCTCCCCATTTAGAAAGTAGATTATGTCTTTATTCCCACTACTAAAATGCATGACTCCACACTTTGCTACGCTGTATTCCACCTGCCACTTCTCTGCCCACTGTCCAAGTCCTTCTGCAGAGTCTCCGCTTTCACCACACTACCTGCCCTCCCACCCATCTTCGTATCATCTGCAAACTTCAATTCCCTCATTCAAATCATTAATATACACCGTGAAGAGTATCGGCCCCAGCACTGATCCCTGCAGAACGCCGCTGGTCACCAGCAGCCAACCCAAAAAAGCCCCCAGAATTGGCACTCTCTGCCTTCTGCCATCCAGTCATCCAGCTATCCATGCTAGTATTTTCCATCTGATACCATGGGGAGAAGGCAGGAGAATGGGGTTGAGAGGGAAAGATAGATCAGCATGATTGAATGGCAGAGTAGACACGATGGGCTGAATGGCCTAATTCTGTTCCTAGAATTTATGAACTTATTGTTGTCATGTGTGCTCCAATGTCTCCTGCCTCCTGTCTGGGTGGAGCAAGGACTAACACAGCAACAACCTTGCACTGACTTTATCCACTCTCTCTCTCTCCATTCTAACGCCTTCCTTTGGACTCGCCAGAGGGTGAAGGTGAGCGGACCACAAATCATTATTTATTATTGTGAGTGAGATTGTACCCTCGTTTTTATCTCAAATTGTGCACTTGAACTCCTGTTTCTATTTGTGCCGCCACCTTCTCTTGAAATACTGCAGCTTAACAGGCCTGTAAATGCAATTACATACAGATAAATTTGTAATAAAAAAATGAATAACTGTAATACAAGATAATTATAAAGTCCGTAGTGCAACCAAAGACACAGTCCGCAGAAGATGTTCAAGAGCCTGATGTTTGTTGGGAAGAAGCTGTTCTTGAACCTGGACGTCACGGTTTTCAGGCTCCTGTACCACCTTCGTGATGTTAGCAGCGAGATGAGAGCGTGGCCAGGGTGGTGTGGGTGCAGCACCTCCTGTAGATCCCTTAGATGGGAGGGGAGGACAGTACCTGTGATGGGCCGGGCAGTGTCCACCACTCTCTGCAGTCTCCTTCGTTAACCCCATTCTTGCAAAGTAGTGAAAAATTCACACAAAGTGTGTGGGTCGAGTGGATGGAGATGGGGGCAGGACGTGGTGATGTGGGACTCTGCATTGCAGCACAAACACCAGTGGTCACCCAGGCCACTCACATCCCCAGCCACGTGCTCATGTCCTCTCTGTTTTTTGTTGCACTATGTATGGACTTTACACCATTATGGTTACCCAGAATTATGGTCATTCATTTATCATTTATTGATTATTATTTATTGATCTGTGTGTTGATTTTAGTTTTGATAATTGCCATGTGTACAGTGCACCGGTAGTGAAAGCTTTTGTTGCATGCTATCCAGTCAATGGAAAAACAAGACATGATTACAATCGAGCCGTCCACAGTGTACATATACAGGATAAAGGGAATAACGTGAATAACATTTAGTGCAAGGTAGAGTCCGATTAAAGATTGTCCGAGGGTCTCCGGTAGCTCAGAGCTGGCGTCTAGTTGTTGGTAGGAAAGCTGTAGAAAGGAAGAATCACATTGTTCCCTTGCTGGTACATGTGATAATTAAACACTCTTGGAGCTTGACTCTAATACAAACACCGTGTGCAAAATGAATCCCCAGTCGCTTCTGTTGGTGTTTTTCTTTCAATCAGTTGATGCGGGAGTTACTTCGATCTCTCAAGGACCAACCACTTTGAAACGACAGCCAAGAGGCACACCATCCTGAGGAAATTCAGCCTGTCTCCAGTGACTCTTACAAACTTTTACAAATACACCGTACAAAGCATACTGTCGGGCTGCATCACAGCTTGGTTTGCGAACAGCTCTACCCGAGACCGCAAAAAAATTGCAGAGTTGTAGATGTAGCGCAGTTCATCACACAGACCAGACTCCCTACCATTGTAGATCCAGTCCAGTCTGTCACACAGACCAGATTTCCCACCATTGTAGATGTAGCACAGTCTGTCACACAGACCAGACTCCCTACCATTGTAGATCCAGTCCAGTCTGTCACACAGACCAGACTCCCCACCATTGTAGATGTAGCACAGTCTGTCACACAGACCAGACTCCCTACTATTGTAGATGTAGTGCAGTTCATCACACAGACCAGACTCCCTACCATTGTAGATCCAGTCCAGTCTGTCACACAGACCAGACTCCCTACCATTGTAGATCCAGTCCAGTCTGTCACACAGACCAGATTCCCCACCATTGACTCCATCTACATTTTACGCTGCCTTGGGAAAGCAACCAACATTATCAATGACTTGTCCCACCCCGGTTATTCCTTCTTCTCCCTGCTCCCGTCCAGCAGAAAGTACAGAAGATTGAAAGAGCGTGCCATCAGACTCTGGAACAGCTTCTTCCCTTCTGTTATCAGGCTTCTTAACGGTCCTTCCATAAGCTAGGGTACTGCCCGATTCACCTCTACCTCATTGTGGACATTGGACTTAAATGGAACTGATGTGTTACAATGCTGAGAACTATTTTCTGCACTCTGTATCTTCCCCTTTGCTTTTCCTGTCGTACTTGAGTTTGAACTGATTGTATTTATGTGTAGTATTACCTGATCAGATAGGATAGCATGCAAAAACAAAGCTTTTCACTCTACCCCAGTACACGTGACAATAATAAACCGGAACCTCTCCCGTTTGCCTAGCGACACAGTGACACAGTGGGTAGAGCTGCTGTCTCACAGTGTGAGACCCAAGTTTGATCCTGACCTTGGGTGCTGTCCATGTGGAGTTTGCATGTTCTCCCTGTGACCGCGTGGGTTTCCTCCAGGTGCTCCAGTTCCTCCTAAAGATGTGCAGGTTTGTTGGTTAATTGGCCCTCTGTACACTGCCCCTCGTGTGTAGTGAGTGGATGTGAAAGTGGGATAAATTAAAACCAGTTTGAACGGTGATCGATGGTCGGCATGGAGTTGGTGGGACGAAGGGCCTGTTTTCATGCTGTATCTCTAAACCAAACTAAACACTGGGTGGATGTGGGATACTGCGCGTTCGTTGCTCTGAGGTTGTTGCCTTCACCTCCGCAGGAGTTGTGTGACCAGAACGACGAGCTGCGGTCTGAGGTGGAAGTGCTGCGCTCGCAGCTGCAGGTCAGAAAGCTGCGACCTGCAGTCGGTCACCACTGGAGCTCCGGCTGCGGCCCAGGCACCGAGCGGCTCAGCGGCAACGCCCTGCATCCTGGTGAGTGAACACAGGCCAGACGGCATAGGAACAGTCCATTCAGCCCATCGACCTCACTCCCCCCCCCTTCAATCATGGATGATCTATCCCCTCCCAATCCCATTCTCCTGCCTTCTCCACGTAACCCCCAACACCCTTACTAATCAAGGATCTGTCCATTTCTGCTTTAAAAATACCCAACGACTTGGCCTCCACCTGTCTGTGGCAGTGAATTCCACAGATTCACCACCCTCTGACTAAAGATATTCCTCCACATCTTCATTCTGACGGTACGTCCTTTTATTCTGAGGCTTTGGCCTCTGGTCCTAGTGGTTTCTTTCACCAGTGGACACATCCTCTCCACATTCACTATCCAGGCCTTTCACTATTCGGTCAGTTTCAATGAGGTCCCACTTCATCCTTCTAAACTCCAACGAGTACAGGCCCAGTGCCATCAAACACTCATCATATGTTAACCCAGTCATCCCCGGGATCATTCTTGTAAACCTCCTCTGGACCCTCTCCAAAGCCAGCACATTCTTCCTCAGATATGGGGCCCAAAAATGCCCACAATACTCCAAATGTGGTCTGACCAGCGATATATAAGGCCTCAGCATTACATCCCTGGTTTTATACTCTTGTCCTTCACGAAATAAATGCTAGCATTTCATTTGCCTTTGGTCAATGATACCATGCAAGGAGTCTCCTACAGCCAATATATCGATTTACTTTCGAGACACAGCGTGGAAACGCCCTTCGGCCCATCGAGTCCATGCCGACCATCGATCACCCATTCACAATACTTCTATGTTATCCCACTTTCTCATTCACTCCTTACACATTACGGGCAATTTACAGAGCTGCACGTTTTTTGGGATGTGGGAGGAAACCGGAGCACTCAGAGGAAACCCACGCGGTCACAGGGAGAACATGCAAACTGCACACAGACAGCATCTGAGGTCAGGATCGAACTGGGTCTCTAGAGCTGTCCCAAACACAACACATTCAAGAATAATATTTGGGAAATTGCACACAAAAGCACAATCTTTCATGTGTTGACAGTCGAGGTTTAAAATGGGTTAGGGAGACGGGTTAGGGAGACGGGTTAGGGAGATGGGTTAGGGAGATGGGTTAGGGAGACGGGTTAGGGAGATGGGTTAGGGAGATGGGTTAGGGAGATGGGTTAGGGAGATGTTTCATCAGACGGGATATTGAGTATAGAAGTTACGACGTTATGTCGCTGTTGTATATGACACTGGTGAGGCCTCTTTTGAAGTATTGTGTTCAGGTTTGGTCATTCTGTTATAGGAAGGATGTCGTTAAGCTGGAAAGAGTGCAGGGAGGATTTACGAGGATGTTGCCAGGACTCGAGGGCCTGAGCTTTCGGGGGAGGTTGTGCAGGCTAGGACTATTTCATGGCGCGCAAGAGGATGAGGAGTGATCTTTAGAGGTATATAATATAATGAGAGGAATAGATAGGGTGAATACACAGGGTCTTTTACCCATCAATAACTAGAAGGCACAGGTTTAAGATCATAGTGCTCACCTTGTCCATGCCAATCAAGTTGGCATACTGAGCTAGTCCTGTTTCCTTCATTTGGCCCATATTCCCCTAAACCCTTCCTATTCATGTATCTGTCAAATATCTTTTGCAACTCCCCTTTTATCGCTTCCCTTGGCAGCTCATTCCAGATACGGACTACACTCTGAATGACAAAGTTGCCCCTGAGGTCCCTCGTGAATTTCTCCCCTATCACCTTCAGTCATGCCCTCTAAATATCTCCCCGCTAGAAAGCCATGGAAGTGAATTTGTTTACAGAAACGATGCTCATGAAGACATTTGGACAGATATATGGACAGGAAGGGTTTAAAGGGAGACGGGACAATTGCAGACGTGTGACTAGCCCAGTATGCCAACTTGGTCGGCATGGACAAGGTGGGCCGAAGGGCCTGTTTCTGTACTGTACAACTGCTGTAAGACTAACTGCCGCTGAGCATTGACCGTCACAACATCAAGTGAAAGGCTGATGCCTGGACATTGTAACTGTGGTCAGTGATACCGAACATCAGTCTGAAGAAGGGTCTCGACCCGAAACGTCACCCATTCCTTCTCTCCAGAGATGCTGCCTGTCCCGCTGAGTTACTCCAGCATTTTGTGTCTACCTTCGATTTAAATCAGCATCTGCAGTTCTTTCCTACACATACCATAGTTTGTCACAGGAACAGAATTAGGCCATTTGCCCCATTAAGTCAACTCTGCTATTCAATCATGGCTGATCTATCTTTCCCTCTCAACCCCATTCTCCTGCCTTCTCCCCGTAACCATTGACACCCTTACTAATCAACACAGTAGTGTCCGTACGCTGCACACTGCCTCAGGGATTCAGCTCTACAGAAATCAGGTCCTCTTTGCGTGGAGTTTGCACGTTTTCCCTGTGAATGAGTTTCCTCTGGGAACCCACTGAAATGGTCTGTTCCCCTGCTATACATCTCCAACCCGATGCCTACAGCGCTTGCAGCACCATAGACCTGGGTTCGATCCCGACTACGGGTGCAGTCTGTACGGAGTTAGTATATTCTTCTTGTGACCGTATGGGTTTGCTCCGAGATCGTTGGTTTCCTCCCACATTCCAAAGACGTACAGGTTTGTAGGTTAATTGGCTTGGTATAAATGTAAATTGTCCCTGGTGTGTAGGATAGTGTTAATGTGCCAGGATCGCTGGTCGGTGTGGTCTCAGTGGGCCGAAGGGCCTGTTTCCACGCTGTATAACTAAACTGAACTGAAAATTTGAAATGTGAACCATTTTTCGCTCCAATGCTGAAAATGTTTAGCGGACCAGGTGTTTCCTGCCCAGCTGAACACTTCCAGCATTCTGTTTATTTTTATTCCCACTTATTGTCTGGAAAAGTGAGAACTAAGGTTACAAACATTTGAAGTTCATTCCTATTTACTGAACAGATAAGGAATTGCCAGAGGAGTGGTGTGGCAACGTGAGCATTGAAATGGAGATTGCGATGGAACAACAGAGGGTGCAGTGGCTGCAGGAGGTGCAGGACCTGAGGAGACAGCTGGAAACAAAGGTGGGACAACCATTGAGCCTCTTCTTCAGATACCTTCTTTGTTGCTGCCTCTCACCACCAATGGTGGTGGTGAATCATCTCCAGCCAGAGGGCGTCTGCGTACACCACCAGCTGTGTGTGTGATCGGTTTATTACTGCTTTATCTTTCTCGCTATTGCCTTAGAGTCCAGAAACCCTTTAATCTGCCTTGTGTTTCCCTTTGACTGAGAATCCACAGCCTGTCAGGGTAGAGACGAAACATTGACCTCGAGTCCTCTCTGTGTGGAGTTTGCATGTTCTCCCTGTGAGAGCGTGAGTTTCCTCCGGGTGCTCCAGTTTCCTCCCACATCCCCAAAACGTGCGGGTTTGTAGATAAATTGGCCCTTGAGTGCAGGGAGTGGATGAGAAAGTGGGATAACATAGAACTAGTGTGAACGGGTGATCAATGGTCGGCGTGGACTCAGCGGGCTGAAGGGCCTGTTGCCATGCTGTATCTCTAAACTAAAAGATACAGCATGCAAACAGGACCTTCGGCCCATCAAGTCCACACCGATCACCCATTCACACTAGCTCTATGTTATCCCACTTTCTCATCCACGCCCTACACACTAGGGGCAATTTACAGAGGGCCAATTAACCTACAAACCTGCACGTCTTTGGGATGTAGGAGGAATCCGGAGCACCCGGAGGAAACCCACGCGATCATAGGGAGAATGTGCAAACTCCGCACAAACAGCATCTGAGGTCAGGATTGAACCTGGGTTTGTGTTGCCGCGAGGCAGCGGCTCTACCCGCTGCGCCACTGTGTGGTTGGATGGTTTAGTAGGATTTTTACTTTGTGGATTAACCTTGCTGTAATTTTGCAGGTAAATTATTACGAGCGAGAAATGGAACTGATGAAGAGGAACTTTGAGAAGGAGCGGAGGATTGAGGAGGAGCGGGTTAAGCTGGAGATGAGTGAGCTGGAGGAGGAGAAGCTGGTCGGGAGCCGGGAGGTGGAGCGGCTGCAAGGAGTCGTGAGCCAGCTCCATGTTCATCGGCCCGGAGCGGAGACCGGGCAGGAAGAGCGGGCAGAGGACGCGGGGGTCGGAGTGGACGAGGCTGGAGAGGAGGGGAAGGACGCTGGAGGATCAGAGGGGCAGGGGGAGAGGAAGGCAGCGAGCCGGACCTGGGCCCTGGAGGAGGTGTCGGAGCAAGAAGGGGTGGAGTGGCAGCGAGCCCTGGCCCTGGAGGGGCTGCAGGTGCAGCTGAAACTGTCGCAGGAAAAGCTGCAGCAGCAGATGGAGCTGAGGCTCGCGCAACAACAGGAGCTGCAGCGACTCAGGTGGGTGTTGCCGATCAGCCACGTGCCCACTCTCATCCCTCCCCCCTCTCTCTCTGCCCCCCTATCTCTCCACCCCATTCTTTATCCCCCGTCCCTTCCCGTCCCCCCCCCGCAAAATATCCAAATATCTTAAATGTTATCATTGTGCCTGCCTAAAATACTCTCTCTGGCAATCTGTTCTACCCACCACTCTGTGTGAAAATGTTGTGTCAAATGGGACTAGATGGGCCGAAGGGCCTGTTTGCATGCTGTGTAACTAGAGTCAGTTATTAAAGATGGGATAGCAGCACATTTGGAAAGTGGTGAAATCATTGGACAAAGTCAGCATGGATTTACGAAAGGTAAATCATGTCTGACGAATCTTATAGAATTTTTCGAGGATGTAACTAGTAGAGTGGATAGGGGAGAACCAGTGGATGTGTTGTATCTGGACTTTCAGAAGGCTTTCGACAAGGTCCCACATAAGAGATTAATATACAAACTTAAAGCACACGGTATTGGGGGTTCAGTATTGATGTGGATAGAGAACTGGCTGGCAAACAGGAAGCAAAGAGTAGGAGTAAACGGGTCATTTTCACAATGGCAGGCAGTGACTAGTGGGGTACCACAAGGCTCAGTGCTGGGACCCCAGCTATTTACAATTTATATTAATGAACTGGATGAGGGAATAGAAGGCAACATCTCCAAGTTTGCGGATGACACTAAGCTGGGGGGCAGTGTTAGCTGTGAGGAGGATGCTAGGGGACTGCAAGGTGACTTGGATAGGCTGGGTGAGTGGGCAAATGTTTGGCAGATGCAGTATAATGTGGATAAATGTGAGGTTATCCACTTTGGTGGCAAAAACAGGAAAGCAGACTATTATCTAAATGGTGGCCGATTAGGAAAAGGGGAGATGCAGCGAGACCTGGGTGTCATGGTACACCAGTCATTGAAAGTAGGCATGCAGGTGCAGCAGGCAGTGAAGAAAGCGAATGGTATGTTAGCTTTCATAGCAAAAGGAGCAGGGAGGTTCCACTGCAGTTGTACAGGGTCTTGGTGAGACCACACCTGGAGTATTGCGTACAGTTTTGGTCGCCAAATCTGAGGAAGGACATTATAGCCATAGAGGGAGTGCAGAGAAGGTTCACCAGACTGATTCTTGGGATGTCAGGACTTTCATATGAAGAAAGACTGGATAGACTCGGCTTATACTCGCTAGAATTTAGGAGATTGAGAGGGGATCTTATAGAAACTTACAAAATTCTTATGGGGTTGGACAGGCTAGATGCAGGAAGATTGTTCCCGATGTTGGGGAAGTCCAGGACAAGGGGTCACAGCTTAAGGATAAGGGGGAAATCCTTTAAGACCGAGATGAGAAAAAACGTTTTCACACAGAGAGTGGTGAATCTCTGGAACTCTCTGCCACAGACGGTAGTTGAGGCCAGTTCATTGGCTATATTTAAGAGGGAGTTAGATGTGGCCCTTGTCGCTAAAGGGATCAGGGGGTATGGAGAGAAGGCAGGTACGGGATACTGAGTTGGATGATCAGCCATGATCATATTGAATGGCGGTGCAGGCTCGAAGGGCCGAATGGCCTACTCCTGCACCTATTTTCTATGTATCTAGGGAGCTTGTGGTAACGAGGTTGTGGTCGGTATTCAGAGCTCTCCTGGGATTATGGAAATATTCATCTTAAATACAGTTTCCATTAGAGTAATGAAAAGTGTTTAAATGTCTTCATGGAGACAGCGCGGGATGGATTTAACCTGAGATTACCCCTGGTGGCCGAGCCTGTTGCTTTGACAGAGAGGATCGGGGCTGAGACTGTGGACGTGAGACAGAGATGGCAACTGGGGGTGGAGGATGCGGTGAGGGAGCGGGGATTGGAGAGCAGCCGATGGTCCACCCTTGGCAGAGAGACCACGGGGAAGAGCGTGGACCCTGGGGAGGAGCGGGGTCGATCTGCGGCCAGGAAGGGCAGGCGGTGCAACGCGAGCTCGAGGAGAGCTCGAAGAAGCAAACTGAAGGGAACAGACGGAAGGTTCTGGAGAGCAAAGGCCACGGGACGGCACGAGTGCTGGCCGAGGAGTTCCCTCGCGCCCCTCGACCGATGGACAGCAGGTTCCTGCCGGGCCGAAGGGCCACCATGAGCGGGTACTGAGCGGGCAAGGGGATGAGCAAGTACAGGTTTGGCTAAGCTCAGGCTGAGACGGGCGAGGGCCGAGTGTGGGAGGACGGTGCAGGGGCTTGAAGGTGAGATCAGGAGTTGCGAACCCAGGCTCAGAGCAAGTCCAGGTTTGGCATAATCATTATCATCGTGTTAATAATGAGCAGCATCCTATTGCTACTGATCTCAAGATTGGTATCTAATTGACTATCTCCACAGCCACTGAATCGAGATGCATGATTGTTTCTCCCTGGTGAGATGGCACCGGGTTGTCCGTCTCCTGGCGGTGTCGGCCATTATGTAGCTGGTGTGTCGCACAGTCGTGCCTCTCCCCACCGTCGCTCTGCACTGTGTCTGACTCTCTTGATTTCCACTAATCAGACCCTAACCGTTCCAAGGTAGATACACACAAAGTGCTGGAGTAACTCAGCAATCAGGCAGCACCTCTGGAGAAAAAGGATGGGTGACGTTTCAGGTCGGGATCCTTCTTCAGACTGAGTCGAGGGAGTGGGAAACTAGAGGCATGAAGAGGTACAAAGGACAAATGAATAAAAGATATGCAAAAGGACAAATCAAGGCCAGCAAAGATGATCGAGGAAAGGTGGAGCCCACAATGGTACATAGCTGGCTGTGGGGAAGGTGATAACGAGTGATACAAACAGTAAAACTCAGCAGGACAACAGTGAAACTAGTACAACGACTAGGGTTACTTGAAGTTAGAGAAATCAATATTCATATCGCTGGGTTGGAAGCTGCCCAAGTGAAACGTGAGCCGGTGCTGTTGAATATGAACGTTTCCAAACTGTCCCTGGACATTCCCGCTCTTGCTCGGGACGAGCAGGCGAGGAGGTTTCTCGGACAGTGAGCAAGAACGCCTCCTGCAAAGATCGGGCCGCGGCAATTGGATGAGGTCGCTGAGGTTTGGCGGGAGCGCGTCGCGGCGTTCCCGGCAGTGCTTGCCCAGACTTTGCCAGATCCGTCTGCTTCTGCTACCAACCTCTGAAATGTGTGGTCACCTTGGTTATTTTCATGTTCCCTTGCTTAACCTAATCAGCCTTGCCAGCAGTCTTACAGCATTGACATTAAGACCAGTGCAATAATGAAAGTCTTCTGTGCACTATTTCAAAGCCAGCATCTTGTAAAACAAGTGGATAAACTTGCTGTAATGTGCACAGCATAAAAAGGAGGCCATTTGGACCAAGGTGCCTGTTCTAGCCCTTTACCCCCTTGCTCTTTTTCCATTCTCTCTTCAAGAACCTGATGGTTCAAGAATCAAGAGTGTTTAATTGTCATTTGTACCAAACGGAATAATTAAGTTCTCACTTGCAGCAGCACAACAGGTCTGTAAACACAGTACTCAATTGACAACATAATAACAATAGACAATAGTTGCAGGAGTAGGCCATTCGGCCCTCGAGCCAGCACCGCCATTCAATGTGATCATGGCTGATCATCCCCAATCAGTACCCCGTTCCTGCCTTCTCCCCATATCCCCCGACTCCAGTAATTTTAAGAGCCCTATCTGGCTCTCTCTTGAAAGCATCCAGAGAACCTGCCTCCACCGCTCCCTGAGGCAGAGAATTCCACAGACTCACCACTCTCTGTGAGAAAAAGTTTTTCCTCGTCTCCGTTCTAAATGGCTTACTCCTTATTCTTAAACTGTGGCCCCTGGTTCTGGACTCCCCCAACATCGGGAACATGTTTCCTGCCTCTAATGTGTCCAAACCCTTAACAATCTTATATGTTTCAATGAGATGCCCTCTCATCCTTCTAAACTCCAGAGTGTACAAGCCCAGCTGCTCCATTCTCTCAGCATATGACAGTCCCGCCATCCCGGGAATTAACCTTGTAAACCTACGCTGCACTCCCTCAATAGCAAGAATGTCCTTCCTCAAATTAGGGGACCAAAACTGTACACAATACTCCAGGTGTGGTCTCACTAGGGCTCTGTACAACTGCAGAAGGACCTCTTTGCTCCTATATTCGATTCCTCTTGTTATAAAGGCCAACATGCCATTCGCTTTCTTCACTGCCTGCTGTACCTGCATGCTTACTTTCATAGACTGATGTACAAGGACCCCCAGATCCCGTTGTACTTCCCCTTTTCCCAACTTGACGCCATTTAGATAGTAATCTGCCTTCCTGTTTTTGCTACCAAAGTGGATAACCTCACATTTATCCGCATTAAACTTCATCTGCCATGCATCTGCCCACTCCCCCAACCTGTCCAAGTCACCCTGCACTCTCATAGCATCCTCCTCACAGTTCACACTGCCACCCAGCTTTGTGTCATCTGCAAATTTGCTAATGTTACTTTGAATCCCTTCATCCAAATCATTGATTTATATTGTAAATAGCTGCGGTCCTAGCACCGAGCCTTGCGGTACCCCACTAGTCACTGCCTTCCATTCTGAAAGGGACCCGTTAATCCCTACTCTTTGTTTCCTGTCTGCCAACCACTTCTCTATCCATGTCAGCACTCTACCCCCAATACCATGTGCCCTAATTTTCCCCACTAATCTCCTATGTGGGTCCTTATCAAATGCTTTCTGAAAGTCCAGGTACACCACATCCACTGGCTCTCCCTTATCCATTTTCCTAGTTACATCTTCAAAAAATTCCAGAAGATTAGTCAAGCATGATTTCCCCTTCGTAAATCCATGCTGACTCGGACAGATCCTGTTACTGCTATCCAAATGTTCGGCTATCTCATCTTTTATAATTGACTCCAGCATCTTCCCCACCACCGAAGTCAGGCTAACTGGTCTATAATTCCCTGTTTTCTCTCTCCCGCCTTTCTTAAAAAGTGGGATAACATTAGCTACCCTCCAATCCACAGGAACTGATCCTGAGTCTATATAACATTGGAAAATTATCACCAATGCATCCACGATTTCTAGAGCCACTTCCTTAAGTACCCTGGGATGCAGACCATCAGGCCCTGGGGATTTATCAGCCTTCAGTCCCATCAGTCTATCCAACACCATTTCCTGCCTAATGTGGATTTCCTTCAGTTCCTCCGTCACCCCAGATCCTCTGGCCACTACTATATCAGGAAGATTGTTTGTGTCCTCCTTGGTGAAGACAGATCCAAAGTACCTGTTCAACTCATCTGCCATTTCCTTGTTCCCCATAATAAATTCACCTTTTTCGGTCTTCAAGGGTCCAACTTTGGTCTTAACTAATTTTTTCCTATTCACATACATAAAGAAGCTTTTACTATCCTGCTTTATATTCTTGGCTAGCTTACCTTCGTACCTCATCTTTTCTCCCCGTATTGTCTTTTTGGTTATCTTCTGTTGTTCTTTAAACATTACCCAATCCTCTTGCTTCCCTCTCATCTTTGCTACGTTGTACTTCTTCGCTTTAATTTTTATACTGTCCCTGATGTCCCTTGTCAGCCATGGTCGTCCCTTTCTCCCCTTGGAATCTTTCTTCCTCCTAGGAATGAACTAATCCTGCACCTTCTGTATTATTCCTAGAAACACCTGCCATTTTTGTTCCACTGTCATCCCTGCTAGTGTATCTTTCCAGTCAACTTTGGCCAGCTCCTCCCTCATGGTCCCATAGTCCCCTTTATTCAACTGCAACACTGAGACCTCCGATCTACCCTTCTCCCTCTCCAATTGTAGATTAAACCTGACCATGTTATGGTCACTGCCTCCTAATGGCTCATTAACCTCGAAGTCCTTTATCAAATCCGGTTCATTACATAACACTAAATCCAGAATTGCCTTCTCCCTGGTAGGCTCCAATACAAGCTGTTCTAAGAATCCATCACGAAGGCACTCTACAAAGTCCCTTTCTTGGGGTCCAGTACCAACCTGATTTTCCCAGTCTACCTGCATGTTGAAATCTCCCATAACAACCACAGCGTAACAAAACAAAGAAATCTCCCATAACAACCACAGCATAACAAAACAAAAATATTCTTCTTATCGAGTCCACATACAAGATTAGAAGTTGTTCATCCAGAGCTGAACACACTTCTCAGCATCTGCACAATGGTGTCTGTCTTGCGCTTCTTGTGAAATCAAAAATAAGTTCAATTAAAAAAACAATATTAGTGCAACCAAAACAAAGCCAAAACTCTCTAGTGCAACCCAGACAGTTGATAGTATGAAGTTTAGTTGGTATTTGCAGTGTTCAGGAGTCTGACAATTGCTGGGAAGAAGCTGTTCCTGAACCTGGAGGACTCCGTTTTCAGACTCCTGTACCTTCTTACCGATGGGTTGTGTAGGTTGATGGTTGTAGGATAGTAGCTGTTCCTGAACCTGTGGCTTCTGTACCTCCTGCCCGGCGGTAGCAGTGAGAAGAGGGCACGGCCCGGATGGTGGGGATGCTTGATGGTAGATGCAGCCTTCTTGTGGCAGCGCCTGGTGTCGATGCTCTCGATGGGGGGGAGGCCATGTCCATGATGGACCGGGTTGAGTCCACCACTCTCGGCAGCCTCTGGCGATGAGAAACTGGCCACTGTTTGTAGTGCTGCATTGTGGTGAGAGGTGTTACACTCAGTGCCATTGACTGAGTCCATTAGGCAGTGTGCAGCACACAGACATTATTATGTTTGGTATCACTGACTAGAGTTGCAATATCCAGGCATCAGGCTTTCACTTGATGAAGGTACACAAAAAAGCTGGAGAAACTCAGCGGGTGCAGCAGCATCTATGGAGCGAAGGAAATAGGTAACGTTTCGGGCCGAAACCCTTCTTCAGACTGATAGGGGGTGGGGAGAAGAAAGGAAAAAAGGAAAAGGAGGAGGAGGAGCCCGAGGGCTGGGGGAGGGGAGGAGACAACCAGATGGCTGATGAAGGGGTGGGGACAGCCAGGGCTAGCAGAATTGGGAGAATTCAACGTTCAGGCCACCAGGATGTAGACTGCCCAAGCGGAATATGAGGTGCATTTCCTCCAATTTATGGTGTTGCTCGCTGTGGCCATGGAGGAGACCCAGGACAGAGGTCAGATACGGAATGGGAGGGGGAGTTGAAGTGCTGAGCCACCGGGAGTTCAGGTTGGTTATTGCGGACCGACCGGAGGTGTTCGGCGAAACGATCGCCAAGCCTCCGCTGGGTCTCACCGATGTAGATCAGCTGGCATCTAGAGCAGCGAATGCAATAGATGAGGTTGGAGGAGATGCAGGTGAACCTCTGTCGCACCTGGAACGACTGCTTGGGTCCTGGAATGGAGTGGAGGGGGGAAGTGAAGGGACAAGTGTTGCATCTCTTGCGGTTGCAAGGGAAAGTACCAGGGGAGGGGGTGGTATGGGAGGGAAGGGAAGAATTGACAAGGGAGTTACGGAGGGAGCGGTCTTTGCGGAAGGCAGACATAGGGGGAGATGGGAAGATGTGGCGAGTGGTGGGGTCACGTTGGAGGTGGCGAAACTGACGGAGGATCACTTGTTGTATGTGACGGCTGGTGGGGTGAAAGGTGAGGACTAGGGGGACTCTGCCTTTGTTGTGAGTGGGGGGATGGGGAGAGAGAGCAGTGTTGCGGGGTATGGCAGAGACCCTGGTGCGAGCCTCATCTATGGTGGAGGAGGGGAACCCCCGTTCCCTGAAGAATGAGGACATTCCACACCAGGTCATCTGAAATGTCCTCATTCTTCAGGGAACGGGGGTTCCCCTCCTCCACCATAGATGAGGCTCGCACCAGGGTCTCTGCCATACCCCGCAACACTGCTCTCTCTCCCCATCCCCCCACTCACAACAAAGGCAGAGTCCCCCTAGTCCTCACCTTTCACCCCACCAGCCGTCACATACAACAAGTGATCCTCCGTCAGTTTCGCCACCTCCAACGTGACCCCACCACTCGCCACATCTTCCCATCTCCCCCTATGTCTGCCTTCCGCAAAGACCGCTCCCTCCGTAACTCCCTTGTCAATTCTTCCCTTCCCTCCCATACCACCCCCTCCCCTGGTACTTTCCCTTGCAACCGCAAGAGATGCAACACTTGTCCCTTCACTTCCCCCCTCCACTCCATTCCAGGACCCAAGCAGTCGTTCCAGGTGCGACAGAGGTTCACCTGCATCTCCTCCAACCTCATCTATTGCATTCGCTGCTCTAGATGCCAGCTGATCTACATCGGTGAGACCAAGCGGAGGCTTGGCGATCGTTTCGCCGAACACCTCCGGTCGGTCCGCAATAACCAACCTGAACTCCCGGTGGCTCAGCACTTCAACTCCCCCTCCCATTCCGTATCTGACCTCTCTGTCCTGGGTCTCCTCCATGGCCACAGCGAGCAACACCGTAAATTGGAGGAAATGCACCTCATATTCCGCTTGGGCAGTCTACATCCTGGTGGCCTGAACGTTGAATTCTCCCAATTCTGCTAGCCCTGGCTGTCCCCACCCCTTCATCAGCCATCTGGTTGTCTCCTCCCCTCCCCCAGCCCTCGGGCTCCTCCTCCTCCTTTTCCTTTTTTCCTTTCTTCTCCCCACCCCCTATCAGTCTGAAGAAGGGTTTCGGCCCGAAACGTTACCTATTTCCTTCGCTCCATAGATGCTGCTGCACCCGCTGAGTTTCTCCAGCTTTTTTGTGTACCTTCGATTTTCCAGCATCTGCAGTTCCTTCTTTAACACTTTCACTTGATGAATCCTGATCCCATGTTGCGATGGTCGATGCTCAGCGGCAGTTAGTCTTGGGGTAGTTGTACAGCACGGAAACAGGCCCTTCGGCCCATCTTGTCCATGCTGACCAAGTTAGTATACCGGGCTGTGTAAGAAGGCTCTGTAAGAAGAATGCTGGTTTAAACCGAAGATAGACACAAAAAGCTGGAGTAACTCAACAGGACAGGCAGCATCTCTGGAGAGAAGGAATGGGTGACGTTTCGGGTCGAGAGCCTCCTTCAGAATACTGGGCTAGTCCCATTAGTCCGATTTGTTTGCATTTGGCCCATATCCCTCTAAACCCTTCCTGTTCATATATCTGTCCAAAATGTCTTCATTGTATCCGCTTCTTTAGCTTCCTCTGGCAGCTCATTCCAGATACAGACTACACTTTGATGGAAAAGTTGCCCATCAGGTCCCTCTTAAATCTCTCCCCACTCATCTTAAGCCTGTGCCCTCTAGTTTTAGAATCCTCTACCCTGGGGAAAAGACTGTGAGCGTCCACTTTATCCATGCCCCTCATGATCTTGTACACCTCAATAAGGTCACTCAGCCTCCTATGCTCCAAAGAAAAAGTACCAGCCCACCCAAACTCTCTACATAACTCAAGCCTGCAAGGTGTGAATCTCCTCTGCACCCATTCCAGCTTAATGACATCCTCCCTGTAGCTGGGCGACCAGAACTGCACACAGTGCTCCAAATGTTAGACTCTAACGTGTGTTTCAGGAACTTGTTACAATCCTGCACTAAGGTTCTCTGAAGAATGGCTGTAGTTATTTGACAAGAGTAATGTATCCCTCAGATATGAGTGTGAAATGCTTGCTGAAGAGAACTCTTCCTTGAAAAGGAAAGTGGCAATGTTTCGTCAGGATTTCCAGGACCAGGAGGGAAAAGTGAATGAACACAGGTAGGAAAACTGTGGTTTAAAAAGCATTCATGAAATACATGCATTATTGATAGTGCTTCGTAATTGGATTCGGACTCTCTTGTTGTGCACAGGAAACAAGTGGCTTGGCTGGAAGATGAAAGGGAGAACAGGCAGAGAGAATTCAAGGAACTTCAAAACCAGGTACAGATCTGAACTTTAGATCAAAGATAGAAAAAGCTGGATCTTCCACAGAATCGGCGGGTCATAGAGTTACACAGCACAGAAACGGGCCCTTCGGCCCAACTTGCCCAAGCTGACCAACATGCCCCATCTCCACTAGTCTCACCTTTGGCCCATATCCCTCAAAACCTTTCCTATCCATGTCCATGTCTCATAAATGTTATGATAGTCTCAACCACCTTTTCTGGCAGCTTGTTCCATATGTCACCCTCTGTGTAAAAAAACATTATCCCTTAGGTTCCTACTAAATCTTTCCCCCCTCACTTTAAACCTAAGTCATCTGGTTCTCGATTCCCCTACTCTGGGCAAGTTTCTGATCTATTCCTCTCATGATTTTAATACACATCTATAAGATAACCCTTCATCCTCTTGTGCTCCAAGGAATAACGTTGTAGGCTGCTCAACCTCTTCCTATAGCTCAGGCCCTCGAGTCCTGGCAACATCCTAGTAAATCTCTGCAACCTTTCCAGCTCGACAACATTCTTATAACATGGTGACCAAAACTGAACACTCACCAACATCTTATATAACTGTAACATGATCTCCCATGAGGGTGCCTGAAGTGAAGACTCTGTCCCACTCTGTACGGGTGGCATCCAGTCTAGTTTAGCATTCTCTAGTTTTAGCATCTGCAGTTTTTATTTGTTGTTTTTCTGGGTTGACCTGTTGGAATGCATTTAATTTAAGGAATGTAGCTTGTTTACCCCTGCGACCGGGCTTTGAGAAACGGAGTCAAATACCTGTGCATTGAGTTACACGCCTGCTCTCTTGCCTGTGAGGGTGTCGTTTTTCATTCCGTCCTTGCCTACAAATTGAATAATTCCTGCTTTTGTCAGCTGGGAGAGGGGGAGTGCAGTGAAGCCGTCACACCTGTTCCTCCTTGGGACGTTCTCATTGTCGTGTTAAAATCGATACAGGCAGATCTTTAACACTGTTGTAACCATATACGGGATACAGTTGTAGGCAAGTCCTCACTGAATGCAGAACATGGAAAGATAGGCTGAAATATAGCAGAGAAACATGAAATACTCTGTCTCATGGCACAGAAAAAGGCCCTTCAGCCCAACTCGTCCATACATA
The DNA here is from genome assembly GCA_038087875.1 of Malacoraja senta. Classification (NCBI taxonomy): domain Eukaryota; kingdom Metazoa; phylum Chordata; class Chondrichthyes; order Rajiformes; family Rajidae; genus Malacoraja; species Malacoraja senta. The sequence goes on along the minus strand of CM075978.1, from coordinate 116,920,664 downwards.
GATACATAGAAAATAGGCGCAGGAGTAGGCCATTCGGCCCTTCGAGCATGCACCGCCATTCAATATGATCATGGCTGATCATCCAACTCAGTATCCCGTACCTGCCTTCTCTCCATACCCCCGATCCCTTTAGCCACAAGGGCCACATCTAACTCCCTCTTAAATATAGCCAATGAACTGGCCTCAACTACCCTCTGTGGCAGAGAGTTCCAGAGATTCACCACTCTCTGTGTGAAAAAGTTTTTTCTCATCTCGGTCTTAAAGGATTTCCCCCTTATCCTTAAGCTGTGACCCCTTGTCCTGGACTTCCCCAACATCGGGAACAATCTTCCTGCATCTAGCCTGTCCAACCCCATAAGAATTTTGTAAGTTTCTATAAGATCCCCTCTCAATCTCCTAAATTCTAGCGAGTATAAGCCAAGATGCCCCATCTGCACAAGGCCCATCTGCCTGCATTTGCCCCATATCCCTCTAAACCTTTCCTATCCATGTACTTTTAGACTTTAGAGATACAGTCCACCTTTGGTCCACCGAGTCAGCACCGATTAGCGAGCACTAGACTAGCGAGCACTAGCACTTTCCTACACCCTGGGGCCAATTTATCACTTTACTGAACCCAATTATCCTACAAACCTCTAGATCTTTGGAGTATGGGAGGAAACCGGAGCACGAACTTCGTAGAGACAGCACCCGTGGTCAGGATCAAACCTGGGTCTCTGGTGCTGTGAGGCAGTAATTCTACCGCTGCGCAATTGTGCCACTTAAACAACTAAGTATGAGACGATGATGGAGAACGTGAACTTCATAGAAACACACAGACGAAATATCGTCTGTCCATTCTCTCCAAAGTTGCTGCCTGACCCACTGAGTTCCTCCAGCACTTTGTTTTTTTAATGAAATGTTTCCGTTGGCTCTTGAAGGATATTCAGAAAACAGCTCTGTAATACGAGTGGGAATCATCGACAGTGTTTTTGGTGTTAATCGCAACATTGTAGAGGGGAAAGATTGTTTAGCTACATTAGGGTGAAACGTTACCCTCGCGTTATGGTACAATATATCCTCCCTGTTGCTAAGAACCAAACAGTAATGTGATTCACTGTTGGATGGAGAACAGCTCTTCTGTAGTCAACAGACGGCAGTCAGTCCTTGCTGGATGTGACCAGGAGCAGTTCAGACACTGTGCTACAATATCATTAAGTTGGAAAGAGCACATAAGTGATTCACCAAGTAATCTTGAGAGCTTGAGTTACAGGGAGAGGTTGGATGGGCTGGGACTTTTTTCTTTGGAGAGTAGGAGGCTGAGGGGTGACCTTATTGAGGTGTAGAAGATCATGAGGGGGCATGGATAAAGTGAGCACTCAGTCTTTTTCCCAGGGTACAGGATTTTAAAACTAGAGGGCACAGGCCTAACGTGAGAGGGGATAGATTTACAAGGGACCTCAGGGGCAACTTTCTCACTCAGAGGGTAGTCTATATCTGGAATAAGCTGCCAGAGGAAGCTATAGAACTGGATACATTTGTGATTTTCAAAAGACATTTGAATAGATGAATAGCAACTGTTTAGAGAGATATGGGCCGAATGCAAGCAAATGGGACTAGCCCAGTATGCTAACTTGGTCAGCATGGATATGTCGGGCTGAGGGGCCTTTTTCAGAGGTGTACAGCTCTACAACACAAATGTGTTTAATATCAAATTTCCAATTATTTAGAGACAAAAATGATGTTACACCTTCTCGTGCTTCATAGTGTTCTGCTGATTGGTCTTGCTTCTCCTCGTCTAGAATGAAGAGTACACGACTGAGATCGCTCAACTCAACACCAAAAACCTGCAGCTGACTAATCAGAACTCCCAGTGGTATGTGAGGGTGGAGACCAGTCAGAGCACCGTGCAGCTGCTCAACGAGAGGCTCGCGGAACTGGGGCAGCAGAAGGAGGAGATGGCCAGAGTGTGCAGGCAGCTGCAAGAGGCCTGCAGCAACTCCGAAAAGGAACATTTCCAGCAGCAGTCCATGTGGGAACGGGAGAGGGGCCTCGTGCAAAAGGAATTGCAGGAGTCTCAGGAGAAGGTGAGGCATCTCTCCTCCTCTCGCCCTTGCGTTAGTTCACCAGGCAACTAATGATATTTAGTTTAGTTTATTGTCACGTGTACCGAGCGAGGTACAGTGAAAAGCTTTTTTGTTGAGTGCTGTCCAGTCAGCGGAAAGACTATACATGATTCCAATCAAGCGGCCCACACTGTACATATACAGGATGAAGGGAATAACATTTAGTGCAAGGTAAAGTCGATTAAAAATAGTCAGATTGCAGGTCAGGACCAACCCCTTGTTGGTGATAGGATGGTTCAGTTGCCTGATAACAGCTGGGAAGAAACTGTCCTTGAATATGGAGGTGTGTGTTTTCGCACTTCTGTACCTCTTGCCTAATGGGGGAGGGGAGAAGAGGACGTGACCGGGGCGAGACTGGTCGTTGATTATGATGCTGGCCTTGCCGAGACAGCATGAGGTATAAATGGAGTCAATAGAAGGGTGTTTGGTTTGTGTGATGGTCTGCATCCACAATTCTCTGCAATTTTTTGCTGTCTTGAATGGAGCTGTTCCCAAACCATGATATGATGCATCCCGATAAAATGGTTTCTACGGCGCACCTGTAGACGTTGGTGAGAGTGGTTGGGGACATGCCGAATTTCTAAGCCTTCTAAAGAAGTAGAGGTGTTGGTGTGGGCCAATGCTTTAGTATGGCTGGTACAAGACAAGTTATTAGTGATCATTACTCCTAAGAACTTGACGTTTTCAACCATCTCTACTTTGGCGCTGTCAATCTATACCAGGGTATGTGTACGATTTCGCTTTCTGAAGTCAATCACAATGTCCTTTGATGATATTAAACCTGCCAGTACTTTTCTTTGCATCTTAAACAGTGTTATGGACAGAACACTGCGGAGTTGGGATTCATAAAATTCTAGAATTTAATTTGCAAATGTCCTATGTTTAGATACAGAACCTGGAATTGAGTTTGGAGAGTTTGAAGCTGGAACTCCTGGAAAAGCAACAGGATAACTTCTCCCTGGAGCAGGAGGTGGGATCAGTCACAAATGACAAGGTAATGTGAACGCTTGTGACTCAGTGCAAATGCTGCAAGTTTGTTTTAGTTTATTATTGTCACATGTACTGTGGTACAGTGAAAAGCTTTTTGTTGCGTGCTATCCAATTAGCAGAAAGACTATACATGATTACAATCAAGCCGTCCACAGTGTGCAGATACAGGATGAAGGGAATAATTTTCAGTGCAAGATAAGGTCCAGTAAAGTCTCCAACGAGGTAGAGGGTAGGTCAGGACCGCTGTCTAGTTGGTGATAGGATGGTTCAGTTGCCTGATAACAGTTGGGAAGAATCTGTCCCTAAATCTGGAGGTCTGCGTTTTCACACTTCTATACCTCTTGACCAATGAGAGGGGAGAAGAGGGAGTGACCAGGGTGAGACTGGTCTTTGATTATGATGGTGGCCTTGCCAAGGCAATGTGGTATAGATGGAGTCAATAGGAGGGAGTTGGTTTACATGATGGTTAGAGCTGCATCCACAACTGGATTGCTTTGCATAGACGATTGTTGAGACCTCTGCAACTTTTGATACCTTGGTATTGGTTTATCATTGATATGTGTACTGAGATGCAGTGAAACAGATTTTGTTTGCTTGCTATCCCGTCAAATCATACTGCACATGAGTATAATCAAGCCAAACACAAGTACAGCAGGTCGTGCATACAGAAAAATACCAGATTGCAGAATATAGAGTTGCAGCATTATGGTGTTACAGTTACAGAGAAAAAGTCCATGTCTGTGTACAGTTCTGTCCGCCCCAGTTCAGGAAACAACACGTAGATAGTGGTAAAGAAGGCAGACACAAAATGCTGGAGTAACTCAGCGGGTGAGGCAGCATCTATGGAGAGAAAGAATTGGCGACGTTTCGGATCAAGACCCTTCTTCAGACTGATAAACGTGGTAAAGAAGGCATATGGTATGCCTGCCTTCAACGGTCGAGGCATTGAGTATAAGTCAGGAAGTCATGTTGCTGCTTTATAAAAGTTTGGTTAGGCTGCATTTGGAGTATTGTGTTCAGTTCTGGTCACCCCATTACAGGTAACGTGGAGACTTTGGAGAGGGTGCAGAAGAGGTTTACCAGAATTAAGCCTGGATTAGGGGGTATTAGCTACAGACCCCTCAAGTTCTCCCTGGAGAAGTTCTTTTAGCTTGTGTCTTGATGTACTTTTATTAGCTCAATAATAGGGAATTGGCATGAGTGTGGAATATCGAGGTATGTTCTCCATGGTGGAAGCTTTGGGTACACTGGGCTCGGTTTCCATCATTGACCAACATCTGCAGTATGGAGTTTGTACATTCTCCCTGTGACCACGTGACATTTCCCTGGGTGTCCTGGTTTCCTCTCACATTCCAAAGATGTACCAGCTTGTAGGTTAATTTGGCTTTCGTAAAAATTGTAAATTGTCCTTAGCGTGTAGGATAGTGTTAGTGTACGGGGTTGGTGCAGACTCGGTGGGCCAGATGGCCTGTTTCCGCGCTGTACCTCCAAACTTAACTAAAGCATTCTCCAGCGTGTTCCATGCAAAGCCAAAATCCCAAGCAACTCAGCAGCTCCCACCACGTTGTTGCACACTGCAGAACCAGGAATCGCTGCCAAGGAAGCCACACTCAGGGTCAGACAGCACAGCAATCAGCTCTTCAGCCGCCTCTGCTAACACTGCCACCCACGACCACCGCAATCCGTCGCCTCCAGCAGCTGCTCCCGTGCACTGTGTCCCGCTTCCCGAGCCGAATGTGGAACTTTATGGCACTTTCCGAGGGTGTGGGAGGTGAGTTCATGGACCGTTCCCCTTCATCTTCCACCGCCACTATCTCTGTTCCATCAGCAGCGGTGACAAATGGCTCCACACACAAGCCTCGTTTTGCAGTAGAAGGTCTACCACTATAGTAGCCAATCTAATATACTTAAAGTGAATTTGGTTGTAGTTTTTAAAGGAACGCAGGTTCCTATACGTAATTAAAATCCCACACATGCATTGATGATATACAGTGAATGTGATTTTTACAGGTCATCCAAGTGCAGAAACTGGGAACTGAACTAGAGTGGATAAAACAGGAATATCAGACTTTACAAAATAAACACGTACAGTTGGAGTCCAGCTTGATGGAGTCTCAGGAACAGGTACTTCACTGATGTTGGAAGCAAACAGGGTGGTGGGGGCTTGGGAGTTGTTATTTGAAATTGGAGAATTGACCGTTCATAACAAGGGTTGCAAGCTACCCAAGCGGAATATGAGGCGCAGTTCCTCCAGTTTGCATGTGGTCTCACTCTGGCAATGGAGGAGGCTCAGGACAGAAAGGTCAGAATGGGAAGGGAAACTAAAATGATTAGCAACCGGGAGATCCACGCTTGGTCTCACTGATTTAATGGAGGCCACATTGGGAACACGGAATGCAGTGGGTGGTTAGAGGAGGTGTATGTGAACCTCTGTCTCACCTGGAAAGACTGCTTTGGGTCCCTGGATGGAGGTGATATAGGGACAGGTATTGCATCTTCTGTAGTTGAAGGGGAGAGGGTGGTTTGTGTAGGAAGGGATGATTGAACCAAGGAGCTTGCGGAGGAAGTAGTGGAAAGTGGTGGAGATGATAAAAAAGGTCAGAGGATGATGTGGAGGCTAATGAGGTGAAAAGCATGGGCCAGGGAAACTATCCTTGTTCTATCTGGGGGAAGGGGTAGAGAGCAGAACTATGCGATATAGAGGAGACGCTGATGAGGGATCCATCTATGAAAGCAGGTGGAAATATTTATTAAAGAACAAGGACGTCTCAGATGTCCTAGAATGGAAAGCCTCATCTTGGGAGCAGATAAGGCAGACAGACAAATTGAGAGTAGGGATAGCGTCTTTGCAATAGGCAGGGTGAGAGGACGAGTAGTCACCATGGTGATTTGGGCATGTGATATTTTAAAATAAAAAATATATAAGGATTTAATCTTTATTTTTGGTCCAGTCAACCTATTGTTCATCATATGCAGGTTTCCCAGTCAAATCAAAGCCCCAATAGGAATTTGTTTTGTATGTTTAAAAGTATAGTCAAGAGCGTTTTATTGTCATATGTCCCAGATAGGACAATAGATAGGGTAGACAGTCAGAGCCTTTTTCCCCAGGGTGGAAATGTCAGAATAGAGGGCATAGTTTTAAGGTGAGAGGGGCAATGTTTAAAGGAGAGGTGTTGGGCAACTTTGTTTTACACAGTAAGTTGTTACCCCGAGTTGTACTGTGACAGTTGTCGTTCTGTGTTCACAGTTGTCGGACGCCAACACCAAACTAATGCAAGCCCAGTCTCAGCACTTGCAGGAGATACGGGAGTTGCAGAAGCAAGTTAACAATGGTGTGCCCAAAAACCAACTGGCACAATTGCAAATGAAGATGGCAGAGGGGGAGCATAGAGCGCGGCGACTGCAAGAAGAGCTGCGTATCCAGCGAGAGGAGACCAATGACTTGTTGTGCGCACAGCAGGTAAACCAACAAGTTGTACCGCCCGACAGGTGTGGGTCTTAATCTGACCACAGTTTGCATGTTAATGGCTATCTGTGAATTTATTTGTTTGCATTTACAGGCCTATAAAGCTGCACAAGAAAGAATTTAGAAACCAAGAACTGCAGATGCTGGTTTATAGCAAAGATAGACACAAAGTGTTGGAGTAACTCAGTGAGTCAGGCAGCATCTCTGGGGAATATGGATGGGTGACTTTTCAGGTCTGGACTCTTCTTCAGAATTTACCCTGGACACTCCCTCTCCCACCAAGCAAGAGATGAAGAAGTGTGAAAACCAGTTTCAGGGACAGTTGCTTCCTAGCTGTTATCAGGCAACTGTACCATCCTATCACCAACTAGAGCGGTCTTGATCTCATTGGAGACTCTCGGACTATCTTTAATTGGACTTTTCAGGACTTTACCTTGCACTAAGTTATTCCCTTTATCCTGTATCTGTACACTGTGGTCGACTTGAATGTAATCATGTAGTCTTTCTGTGGACTGGATAGCATGCAATAAAAAAGCTTTTCATTGTACATTGGTACACGACAATAAACTAAACTAACTTCATTGTTCCATTGTCAGTACATATGACAATTAAACACTCTCGACACCAAAATTACTTCTGAATGTTTCACCTACCTTATAACACTTACTAAAAATCTACCTTGCAGCTGTCCTGCCACCTTTACATTTTTGTCTGCTGAAGCTCCTGTGAAATACTTCACGTTAAAGGCACGGTAATCATGCAGGTCAGGACCCTTCATACTGCCGCCACCTCTACCAGCTTTCCTTCCTCCTCCTACAATCAGATAGAAGGGTCCCGACCCAAAATGTCATCTAGCCATGTCCTCCAGTTTCTTCTGCAGTTGTGTAGGGCTCTGGTGAGACCACATCTGGAGTATTGTGTACAGTTTTGGTCTCCTAATTTGAGGAAGGACATCCTTGTGATTGAGGCAGTGCGGCGTAGGTTCACGAGATTGATCCCTGGGATGCCGGGACTGTCATATGAGGAAAGATTGAAAAGACTAGGCTTGTATTCACTGGAGTTTAGAAGGATGAGGGGGGGGATCTCATAGAAACATATACAATTATAAAAGGACTGGACAAGCTAGATGCAGGAAAAATGTTCCCAATGTTGGGCGAGTCCAGAACCAGGGGCCACAGTCTTAGAATAAAGGGGAGGTCATTTAAGACTGAGGTGAGAAAAAACTTTTCACCCAGTGAGTTGTGAATTTATGGAATTCCCTGCCACAGAGGGCAGTGGAGGCCAAATCACTGGATGGATTTAAGAGAGAGTTAGATAGAGCTCTAGAGGCTAGTGGAGTCAAGGGATATGGGGCGAAGGCAGGCACGGGTTATTGATAGGGGACGATCAGCCATGATCACAATGAATGGCGGTGCTGGCTCGAAGGGCCGAATGGCCTCCTCCTGCACCTATTTTCTATGTCTATGTCCACAAATGCTACCCGAGCTGCTTGTGTTACTCCAGCACTGTCTTTTTTTGTTATTCAGCACCTGTCAGTGTCCGACCGACTTTCAAGTACCAATTACTGACTCCTGGAGAATCTAAATAAAACAATTACATTCTGTTTCAGAAGGAGTACGAGAGGCTTCTAAAGGGAATGGAAGAGAGGATGGAAGAGGTGGAGCAGAAACTGAAAAGTGTACGAATGATGCTGGAGGAGAAAATGAACCAGCTGAAGGAACAGGTGAGTGTTTGGGACGGGTGTAAATGTAGGAGGAATCACAGGCTCTGGCCAGCCAGCAGCTCTGCACCACCTAAGATGCGTAAAATAAATAAACTCAGATAAAGCACATCTTTACTTTCCACTGTGAGGTGAATCGTCATTTTATGTGACCAAAAAGACCTTCTATTGATAATTTGTACTTGTAAAGAAATGATTTGCATCTTGCCTGCAGTTTGCCAAGAATGCCAAGTCTGACCTGTTGCTGAAGGACCTATATGTGGAGAATGCTCAGCTGATGAAAGCACTGCAGATTACAGAGCAGCGGCAGAAAGGTGCAGAGAAGAAGAACTACTTGCTGGATGAAAAGATTGCAGCTTTGAACAGCCTGCTGAGGAAGATTGCTCCAGCATCACTCTGAGTGTTCCAGCCCCAACAGCATAGAGTTAAAGCTGTACGGCAGGGAACAGGCCCATCAGCCCACCTTGTCCATGCTGGCCACGTTGACATACTGGGCTAGTCCCATTTGCCTGCATTTGGCCCACATCAATCAATGGTACTTTATTGCCACAGGTACCTAGGTACGGTGACATTCCTATTTTGGCATACGAATCAGTAAAAATCTTACTATGTGCAGGCACAATCATACTGGAGTCCAAGAGTGTAGGAATAGTAAGATTAAACGAGAACTTACCAGTTTGAAGTTTGGTCTTTATTTTATGAGGAGTTACGATGAGGGATTACGTGAAGAGCCCGTCAGCACGCATGCGCATCAACCTTCAAAGCAGCGGTGTGGAGTCACAAACAGGAACCGATTGACCTGAGAATAGTAAGATTCAAGACACTAGAAATACCAGTTAGCTTTATGAGGAAGGGTTTGGGAGTGGAGGGCACGTAATCCCTCATCGTAACTCCTCATAAAATAAAGATCAAACTTCAAACTGGTAAGTTCTCGTCTAATCTTACTATTTTACTTCGGAGTCACGTGAGTGACTACATGAAGATTTTAAAGCTCTGACTCCATGCCGTGGAACGAATCCATGCGTCACACACTGTATAGTTGACAAACGAAGAATGGAAACTGTTCAGACATGGTATTCGAACAGTAACAATTTAATGGAAAAAACAAAACAAAACAACAGTGGTCACCTCTCTACCCGAGAGGGACTATGCAATAGAACTTAAAACTGAGTTAGCAAACACGCTCGTTCTCGCTAAAGGTTTATTATAAAACATCTGGAACGTGCGTGCTGAGGACCACCCTGCGGCCGACAGAATCTGGTCCAGTGGAACGTCCATGCTTCTTGCTGCGGACGTAGCTGCAGCCCTAGTGGAATGAGATTTGAACATTTTAGTATCGACACCTGAATGGGCTAGAACTAGTTTGAGCCACCTGGAAATGGTCTGGGTAGAGACACTCTTGTGTGGCTTCTTATGGCTGATTAGTAGTGCTAGCTCCGAACCTCTAAGCTCTTTGGTAACTTTGGTATATTGCCTGAGGTAACGAACTACACACAACTTGGGATCCAAAGGATATGCTATGAACTGTAATTTAAGCCCCGAGGACCCTGGTCTACTTTGTTTAATGTTGCCGTAAACGAAAAAGGTGAACCCACTGTCCGAAGTGAGCATACTATCCAACCGTAACTTTTGCAAGGATTGGACCCTCTGAGCCGACACTAAAGCCATCAGCATAACCACCTTGTGCGTCAGCTGGAGTAGAGACATGGAAGATGGTGGAGCCCATGAACGTAGTGATTTAAGAACCACCCCTACATCCCAAATTTCTGTGTATCTGGGCCTGGGAGGGTTAGAATTGAAAACTTCCTTCATGAACTTAGAAATTAATGGATGCGAGCGCACAGCCAGTTGTTGTGAACTTGAATGTAAATATGACGAAAGCGCACTCCTGGCACTATTTATTGCACTATAACTTAATCTCTCATCATGGTATAAATGTGAGAGAAACTCCAGAACATGTGAGATATGCACTTCGTCATACAGTATATCGTATTGTGCACAGAACAATTCCATTTCCTGATATACAATGCATATTGTTTCTGTGTACTGCTTCTCCATGCCGCAGTTAAAACATCCACTGTACGATCAGCTAGTCCCAGTCCAAGGCAAGGTCTTCTCAAAATCTGCCAATTAACAAATTGAGTCGATCATGCAGAGGATGCACTTCACCGGAACTGGGGTTAGTCAACAACGACTTGTGTTTGGGTATCCTCCAAACTGGTTGTACCACCATGCCGAGAACAAGCGGGTACCATGGCTGAGAAGGCCAGTCAGGGACTACCAGAATGCCAGAGGCAGAGTCCTGCTGAATCTTTTGCAGACAGCGAGTGACAAGGCAGAATGGGGGGAATGCGTAGAAAAACATTCCTCCCCAATGTTGCGAGAACGCGTCTACAGCTACAGCCCCTGGGTCTGGTTCCCACGAAACATAGTTAGGTAACTGATGGTTTAACATTGAAGCGAACAAATCCATATCCAGTGTTCTTTACCTAGAAATAATGTCCTTAAATACTCTATGATTCAACATCCATTCTGTGTTGTCATTGAATTTACGTGACCTGGTGTCCGCCACTGTGTTGAATCTACCTGGTAGGTAGATTGCTGAAACCCAAATATTCCGAATAATGCACCAGTGCCAAATGAGGTTTGCCAATTTATCACAGGATACTGACTTGATACCACCCATGTGATTTATGTAAGCTACAGCAGTAGTATTATCTATCTGTAACTGAACATGTAGCTGCTGCATGTGTGCACAATAAGCTTTCAGACCATAGAAGGCTGCAAGCAACTCCAAATAGTTAACCCCATGCACCTGTAGAAAAGATAGTTCATGCACAGTCCATCTGCCACCACAGCTAGAAAGGGTGTCAGTGGCTCCCCAACCGAAAGCACTTGCATCAGTCTGTAATACCATTGAATGGTTTTCAATTGAAATACTGCCAGAACAATGGTCAAGATTGAATATCCACCACTGGAGCTCATCAATTGCCTCAACCGATAATTGCATGGCCCTGTCAAAATGGCCCAAATTCATTTTAAGTGCTTGCACCTTGGATCTTTGCAATTGCTGATAATGAAGAGGCCCAAATTTTACTGCTGGAAATGCAGCAACCAATTTCCCAATTAGACTTGCCACTTGTCGAATTGAAGGCAGCTGATGTGCAATCATATTGCTGCAGGACTCTATTAACTTCAATCTCTTGCCCTCGGGCAAAGTTACAACCAGGTGATTGGAGTTAATAGTAAATCCCAAGTAATCCATGATAGTGGATGGAGTCAACCTGGATTTTACTGGATGAATTAGGAACCCCCAACTTTTCAAACACAAACTTAGTGGCTGAAACTGCCGAAATAGCTAATTCCACAGTTTTGCCTATGATGAGGATGTCATCTAGGTAAGCCATGACTATGTGCCCCTGTGCTCGTAAAAGAGCCAGTGCAGGTTTTAGTATTTTAGTGAACAGCCTAGGAACTGAGGTCAACCCATTAGGCAGGGCTTTAAATTGCCATAACTGCCCCATCCAGCTAAACTTCAGGTACTTCCTGTGTTCTTTGTGAATAGGGACCGAATAATAAGCATCCTTGAGATCAATACATGCCATATAACACCCCCTGGAAATTAAATGTTTCACCGTAACAAAGCTTTCCATTTTGAAATGTTTGTACTGCACAAAAGTGTTTAATTGGGTTAAATCCAATATAATGCGGCAGCCCCCATCCTTCTTTTCTCTGGTGAAAATATTGGACACAAACTGGTGTGGCTCATGCCTGGTTTTCTCAATTACCCTTTTTTCGCACAGAGTTTCAATTTCAGCCTGGACTTCCAAATCGTTCTTTTTTAACGCAAAAGGTACGACTTGGAACATGCTGCGTGGGTGGCAACGTGCCCGTAAATTCTATTTTAAACCCTTCAACACTATGCAGTATGAACAAATCAGAAGTAATCCAACACCACTCATGCAAAAAGAAACTTAATCTACCACCAACATGCAATAACTCTACACACGGTATGTTACAATGTGAACCAGACCCACCTACCTCCGTACTAGATGGATTCTGGCCAGTTATTTCCTTCCCCGATGTTTGGTGTTTTGGGGTGCTTGTGGACGGTAGCTGCTCATCTTCGTAGTGGGTCGACTCGGTCCTTGTCCTAAAAAAGACTTGCGTCCGGTTCTTCCCGACCTCATTGGTTGCGCAGCCGGTCTTGTGCTGGATACAGGATAAGGCTGGAAACGGCAGAACGATGACGATGACGACGGCTTGTTCACTGATGGAGCCCGAAGAAGCCCCACAGCCTTTGACTCCTCATCGAGGTCTTTCACCTGCCTGGACAGGTCATCACCAAACAGCAAGTTTGGTGGCTGCACATTACTAGCTTTGCACAACCCCGCAAACTTGGGGTTGAGAACGTGATGAATGGCATTCTTTCGAAAACAATTGATCTCAAAGTGTGCATTGCACAACAATGCCATTGCGTCCCGCTGTGCATCCGATAATGTGGAGCCATCCAGCGACCTGGCGAAAGCTGTCAGACCTGACCCCAGCAGATTCAGAATTCTCTGGAGCTTCAGTTCTTGGGTCTTAATATCGCTCCCAATGTGGTTCCATATGGAACTATTTACCACCGGTACCTTCAGGGACGCACAGTTGCTGGGTGCGTGATACCGCATGGTTGTCTCCATAATGACCTGCTCCTGCAGCTGGCGGGAGACCAGATATTTTATACTTGCCGCCAGCTCTTCCTGCAGCGGCTCTCCAACAAGCGACGGCACCGCAAATTTGGAAATCATTCCCGGTACCTCCGCTTCCCGCGGGTCCCGCATCGAGCGGTCGTCCCCACAGGACTCGTCTCCACTCCCATCTTCGGATGGGGAGACGTCATGCAGCCCTCCAAGAGGTGCTGCTGCGGGTTCCCGAGCCCCGCTGTGGTACAACTCCCGACCACGGAGCGTATTTTGTTGGAGCAGTCTCTCCATGAGCTGCTCTGCTTGGGAAAGGCATCCAGCCAACCTTCCCACTCTGGGAGGCGAATCCTCCCGGCCAGACTCTTCCGAGTCTACAGGCCTGTTGGACTTGCACTTTGCTTTCCCCGCGGGGTATGCAAAGTGCTGTCCATGGGCGCCGAGCCCGAAGTCGCTGGCTGTGCAGCTGGCAGCGACCGCGATGGTGAAACGGACTGCCGACCGCTGACCTCCCACGGTCCTCCCTGCAGCCTTGTGTGCCTTCACCCTCGCGTCAGCCTGGCCAGGCGATGTTGTCTATGTCCTCCTCCATTGCTCTGGGCCGTGCCTCGGCCTCTGGGAGCAGCACCGATCCAATCGAACCCCAGGCTGTTGCAGGGCCTCCAGCGGCCCACTCCACTGACACCTCGAACTGGACACATAACCCGCGAACGCGGCACCCCCTCGCCTCGCACGGACATCACTCCAAAACTGTGCCCCGGACGCCTCCCGCAGCCAACCACGGAACCCCCAGAGCACCTCCAAGAGCGCAGGAGGCAAGCTCACAGGCACCTTTCCTTTCCTCCATCTAACCCTTCCTGTCCAAACGTCGTAATTGTATCCGGTTCTATAGCTTCCCCTGACAGCTCATTCCAGATGCAGACCAACTTGGTCAGCGTGGACAAGGTGGGCCGAAGGGCCTGTATCTGTGCTGCACAGCACTACAACCTAATTCAGTATTTTCCAATATCAACAGGGAACACAAGCCCTTAAAATATATTTGCGAACCTCATGTCACTGTCCCCAGCACAGAACCCCCCCAGGTTGGATGCAAGCTGAAGAAGATCCCTCTTCTGCTGCTATTTTAGACTTTAATGGAGTTATTCTCTGGAAACTAACATCGCAGAACTGAATTACTTCTATCAATGTCACTGCAAATTGAACAGTTATGCAACACGTACAATTGTGCAGTTATTTGTAATGCCGATTCTGTTGTAACAGAAATGTTTGTGATTTTCAGACATTTATAAAATTCCAAGAATGTAAACTATTTAAAATTATTTGGATTAAAATGTTTATTAAGCTATAATGTGATCTGCTGACCTTGTGTATAGATGCAGGCTGTTCCAGTTAAAAGATTGTAGTCCAATCTATGGTCACTCTCTACATTCAGCTGCAGCTAATAAGCATCATGCACCCAGGACACGTAAATACTGAAATGGTGCCACTGGTGAAATGGGAAAATATGCAATTAACGACATGATCTATAACACAGCAACGCTGCACAGTGGGATCTTGGGGTCCAAGTCCATAAATCCTTGAAAGTGGCAACACAATAAAGATGGCATATAGTATGCTTGCCTTCATTGGTCAGGCCACATTTGGAGTACTGCATGCAGTTCTCTTCACCCTTTAACAAGAAGGATGTGGAGGCTTTGGAGAGGGTGCAGTAGGTATGTTACAAAACGTACCTTCAGCGGCGCTGCAGTTCTGCCACAGCCCGTGTGCACGACTTTGGCGCCTTTGAGAGGGGGACGGGTTTAAAATGCGATATTTGTGCAGTCTAATCAAATCGATCTCTGTCAGGCTGTTTAGTCGCTAAAGAAAAATCGCTTCGACTGCCGTTTTATTAAGTTTATTAAAATTAGCACTTTATAAGTTAATTATTGGAGTAAAATTAAAATCATCTTCAAATGCCGTCAACGGGACGGATCTCACGTAGGGAACAAGGCAAGGTACACCGTTTATTTTTTCATATAATCTTGCTTCTTGGGATGCCTTTAATAAAAATTTCAAGTTGCGAAAATGTGATTATGTAATTATACGAACCGGCAGTATTTTTCCTGCCGATATTGGGGTTTAATTCACTGCAACCGCAACGTTCCAAACCAGCGCGTTCCACAAAATCCCACTCGCAGGATGATTTAAATGCCCATTAATTTACAGGAATTAAACACTAAATTCCTTCCATTTGGCCTATAAATTCATGACAATGAGATTTAAAAATCATGTTATATTGTGAATTCTTGTGTGACTGTTATTTGGACACTTAGGCTTTTTAAAAATGTTAACCTTTTCTTAAGTAATGGATAGATGTTTAGATCTAGTAATTGAATTTTGTAATTAGCTACAATTGGGTAACTAACTAATTATATGCTTTAATTTCAGGTCATCCAAATAAGATTGTTTCATATTTGTTTCAGAATGCTTCAATCTATCATAACTGAAAATTTCATTCAGTTCTCTTAATTTTTAAGAAAGTTATGGGCTTTTGACAGTCCTTGATCACAGCTTTTGTGTTAAGTCAATGGAAAAGCAATAGGGAACAAGATGCTAATTTCCGAGTATGAAAAAAGCCATAACCTTTTTAATACTGAAGATATGAAAGTGAATTAGGTGTCAAATTAAACTTATTTTTATGCTTTATCTGATGGGATAAATTGCAGACTTGATTTTTTAAATCTCAAAATTTTGTAACATTGCTAGGTGCAGAGGTGATTTACCAGCATGGTGCCAGATTAGGGGGTATTACCTACAGGGGGAGGTTTGACAGACTTGGATGGTTTTCTCTGGAACTCCAGAGGTTGCAGGGAAACCAGAGAGAAGTATATAAATGGAGAGGATAGACAGCCAGAATCTTTTTTCCCCAGGATGGAAGACAGACTTGGATTGGTACATGGTAATGGATTATGTGCAGGCAGATAAGAGTTGGTTTTTGCATCATGTTTGGTACAGACATTGTGGGTCAAAAGGCTTGTTCTTGTGCTGCAGGTTCCATTTAAATCTGTGGCCCCAACCTGCCATCTAGAATCAGTGAGACAAGACAGACAGAAATGTTAACAGATTTACATTTCCTTGTGAGGGGGGGGGGGGGGGCGCTATGATGAAACACTACAAAGGCCTTTGATCCTAGCTAAATATTTTAATAAGGTAAGGCAATACATGCCAAAGCACGTTGAACAGTCTACGGTGACACGCGGTCTTCCAGCTTATGTTCTCAGGATAACACGTGTTCCAGGATTCCATGACGGATTAACTGTTCACACTTCCACCTGGGCATAAAGTGCTGGGGAAAAAGCAAAAGAATTCTTAGTATTTTAAACATTGGCTGGAACAAGGAAAGTATACTGGAGACACGAGGAACTGTAGATGCTGGAATCCTGAGAGAAGTAAAATGTGGCTATACATGAGCCATACCCCTGGATATCCTCCGGAGAACACTTTGGATCTTAACTCACGATACAGCACGAGAGAAAGATGACCGCTCATCTCCAACAAGAATTACAGAGGTAGACGTTGAAGGATCTTCAACTTAGAAAAATCAGGATTTTGGAACAAGCTAACAAAAAAATTCCTAGTTGAGGGTCATTCCAAGGAAATTGAGTCTAAAGATATCATAAAGGCAGGATAGAACGTGGAGTTAAAACTGGTGGAGCAACTCAGTGGGACAGGCAGGAATGGTAGAGGGAATGGATAGGAGAGGTTGAAGGTGTATATCCTTCAGACTGACCGAGTCTGAAGAAGGGTCCCGTCTATCCATGCCCTCCTCCAATGCTGCCTGACCCGCCAAGTTCCTTCAGTACTTTGCTCAAGATTTTGCCCAAATCCTTCTAAACAGACCCAAAGGGTTTGTTTCTGTGCTGAATGACTATAATTCCAGCATCAGCAAACTCTTGTGCCTCCAAGATAGAATGTGGAGTCGTATAACTGTAGACAACTGCACCAAAACATGTGGTTTATGGCTTGTGTTTCAATGGCAGAGTCATTTTTTACAGCAGCAGGTTGCCTGGGGACCCTTCTATCAGTGTTTCACGGGTCAGCCGCAGGCTTTGAGCAGCTGATTCTGTCTCGCAGCAGGTGGAGACCAAATTTATCTTCAAGGCATTTAATGAGGCTTTAGATGACAAGGAGGTGGAATTTAAAAAAAAAGAAAAAGCCCATGAGATCCAAGGTCGAGTGACACAATTAAATTGATGTCAGGAAACAAAGGGTTTCCTGTCATCAAACAAACAGCAGACACAAGAAACTGCAGATCCACATCACATGCATGTTTAAAAAATGTTGAGCGTTTCTACTTCCACTACCCTCTCAGCCATCAAGTTCCAGATCTTTTCACCGTGGGGGTTCAAAAACATTTTCACAGCTCCAATCTAAATTCTTCTGTCAATTATTTTTATGTAAATGATTCCTGGAAAGAATGCAAAGATTCGAGAGAACGTTGCCCGTACTCGAGGACCGGAGCTGTAGAGAGGTTGGGCAGACTAGGACTTTATTTCTTGGAGCACAGGAGGATGAAGGGTAATCTTTTAGAGGTGTACAAGATCACGAGGGGAATCGATAGGATGAAAGCACCGTCTTTTACCCAGCGTTGGAGAATCAAGAACTTGAGGGCACGGGTTTAAGGTGAGAGGAGAAAGATTTAATAGGAACCCGAGGAGAGGTGGTGGGTATGAGGAACGAGCTGCCAGAGGAGGTAGTTAAGGCAGGTACTGTTTCATTTAACTCTTACCTGGCTGTTTTTCTTTAGGAGGACTGTTGTACCATCATCGATCTCAAACTCACCATAATCTTTCAAACACCGCACCTACAGAAAATACATATTTTTTGACATTACACATCTGGGTTTTCAGGCGATAACTCTCAGACACCTCCTCCTACTTATCCTTGGACCATGATCCCACAGACGAGCACCAGGCCTTCATCTCACACACCATTTCTGATTTCATCACTTCTGGCTGTCTGCCTTCCACAGCCTCCAACCTCATCGTTTCCCAGCCCCGCATAGCTGGATTTTACCGTTTCCGCAAAATCCATCAACTGCCCTGGCAGATCCATTGTTTCTGCCTGCTCATATTCCACGGAAATAATTTCCATGTACTTCGACTCCATCCTGTCCCCCCTTTCAAATCTCTCCCGACCTATGTCCAAGATACCTCACATGCTCTTCGTCTCTTCAATGACTTCCGCTTTCTGAGCCCCCATTCCCTCATCTTTACTATGGACCTTCAGTCATTCTACACCTCCATCCCCCACCAGGAAGGCCTTAAAGCCCTCCGTTTCTTCCTTGACCGCAGAACCATCCAATTTCTCTCTACCAACACTCTACTCCACCTAGCAGAGCTGGTCCTCACCCTCAACAATTTCTCCCACTTCTTCCAAGTCCAAGCCGTAGCTATGTGCACTCGCATGGGCCCCAGCTAGGCCTGCCTCTTTGTAAGGAACGTTGAACAATCCTTGTTCCAGGCATTCACTGGCCCTATCCCCAAACACTATCACATTAACATTGATGACTGCATCGGTGCTACCTCCTGCACCCAAGTTGCAAATTGTGAAGTTAGAGGAAGGAACGCAAATGGAAGGGGAGGTAAGAAATGAGCGCAAGTTCAGTTGGGACTCAGGGGAGGGGGAAAGAAAGGGGAATTATGTGGGAGGGGAAGGGTTATGTAGTTACCTAAAATTGGAGAATTCAATGCTCATTCTATTTGGTTGTAAGCTATCCAAGCTAAATATGAGGTGTTTCTCCTCCAGTGTGTGTGGCCTCACTCTGGCAACGTAGGAAGCCCAGGCCAAACTTCTATACCCAACATTCTGACTGATGAATGCTAATGAGCCAAAAGATGTCTTGTCCACATTATCTACCCGTCAGAGAAGGGTCTCAACCCATGCCTTCTCTCCAGAGATGCTGCCTGTCCTGCTGAGTTAGTTCAGCTTTGTGTCTATCTTCTGTTTAAACCAGCATCTGCAGTTCCTTCTTACACAAATCTAAATTGAAGAAATAGATACAAAACAACAAGGGTGGCATATGGAAAAGTGACAAAAAATTGCTGGAAGGCTTTAGAGGATTTTAAAGACCTGATCAGCAAAGAGAATTCTGCAATTAAGTCATATAGCTGGGGTAAATGGACTTGAAGGAGATTGAGCAAAAACAATGTATAGGTTTATTGTTGTCATGCGTACCAGGGTACAATGAAAACCTTTGTTTTGAATGCTATCCAAACACGAATGAGCTGCCAGGGGAGGAAGTTGAGGCAGGTACAATAACAGCACTTGGGACAGGTACATGGATAAAAAAAGATTCAGAGGGATATGGGTCAAACGCAGGCAAATGGGGCCCGTTTGTGCTGTATGACTGACAATTTTAGTCACCACCTTATTTTGCCACAAAACGTAGGTAGCTATCAAGTAAACTTCTTTAAGAACCCAATGAATCAACTTCCCTGCAAACATCCACAAAGTCTCAGATGTTACACCTGGAGTACAAAACTTACCTCAATGAATAGACTTTTTGGTGGTTTCATATCTTGAGTTATATCCAGCCCTTCATCTCCTCCGATGGCTCTCATATAAGTGGCCAGTGACTTTTTATACTGATTGAACCACTCTGTCTGTGGGGAAGAAGAAATCAAACACAATTTTAAAAAGTACTACTAAAATAGATAGTGTGAAAACTGGCCGTCAGCCCACACAAGTTCTATCCGACACACTAGGGATAATTTTACAGAGGCCAATTAACCTACAAACCTGCACGTCTTTGGAATGTGGAAGGAAACCGGAGAAAACCCATGTTGTCATAGGGAGAATGTGCAAACTCTGCTCAGACAACACCCGCAGTCAGGATCAAATCTGGGTATTTGGCACTGTGAGACAGCAACTCTACCACTGCGGCACCCTAATTGCTGGCTATTAGGCGGACCAATCTTGATTGGTCAGTGTTGTGACCGACAAAAGGGGATAGCATTAACACATAGCATTAAGGGACACAAAAGACATTTGCATATCAGAGTTTGGAACTGGTTGGTCACAATAATTTAAAAGGCTAAATATATAACATGGGGAAATATATAGCAAGGTCTCAGGATAAGAACAGGGAATTGGACCCAAGGATATATAGTAGGCACAGCTCAAGCTGGCTACATCCGTACACTCATTTCTACAGTTCTATGAAAATGCAATTAAATGAACCTTTAGCATATTAAAGGGATCTAAGAGGGTAGTACACAGGATGGGCCGCAGAGCCTTTAGGTTGTCCAAAAACAATTTACCTCTTCAGGAGCAAAATGGAACCGGATTTCTGATGGCAGGACACTTCCATATTCCCACCTCAAGGATCGAATCCGTAGCATACGGTCATACCTGCCAAAGAGAAGCCCGTTGATCACTTTTCCCGACGCAATTTATTTCCTTTAATCTATCCTCAGAAGGCACAGGTTTTGTAATAGTTTTCTCAAATGTAAGAACGGACTATTATCTAAATGGAGAAAACCTGCAGACAAGGGATGTACATGTGATCCAGGTGTTCTGATCCATGAATCTCAGGGCAGGCAGGGAGAGCAATTGTTTCAGAAGCCAAATGCATTTTGGTCTTTATGGCAAAGTGTTGGAGTTTAGAAATAGTAAAATATTATTACAGTTGAACATCTGAAGTTATGACTGTCTTTATGGCAGAATATACTGGGATTGGAGAAAGTCTAAAAGAGATTCACAAGGCTAATTCCTGGGATGAAGGGACTGAATTATCAGGAGCAGTTAAATACATTTATTTTAAATGTCAAAGAATATAAATATATAAGGGGCATCTTATACTCGATACAAGATCCTTAGGACAGAGTTGATATCAAGATGTTTCTACCAGTGGGAGAAGCTCGAATAGAGGACACTGTTGCAAGATTTGGGGCGGTCATTTTAGACTAGGTGCTTCGGGACAACTTCTTGCAGAGGGTGGAGAGTATCTGGAGTTGTCTACCCCAGAGGGCCATGGAGACTAATCTGTGGGTATATACTGTGGGTATATTAAGAGAAGCCTACCCTGCTTATCTTTTCTATATCCTTATGAATTAGTAATGGATATTTATAGCAACCACCTCATATTTCTGTCACAGTTGCAAAGAGGAAACAAGGATGCAAACTTTGTGGGAAGTGCATAATGTAGATATTCAGTTTTATAATATATATCAGTTAGTGGAAACTCTCATCCAAGTTTTCATTAACCTAGATGAAGGATCCACACTCTTAGCAGTGAGGTTAATAACTCTGGGGTATAAATTTACTAAAGGATTAGTTGTGGAATTGTTTTGACACAGGAAGCTGCTAATTCACATGTCGAAGGTTTTGGAAGATCCTACTTCGAAGCAATATTAAAACCCCTCGGTAAACCACAATAGAACTGCCTGATACAAACCTTGACCCGAATTCCTTTTCCACCACAGATGCTGGTTGACCAGCTGAGTTCCCACAGCAGTTTGTTTTAGTGCATTAAAACACTTCCAGCTGAATCACTGCACCTCAAGGGACGCCTATGGTTCAGGCTATACTTGTGTTTCATGATTACATATTGCACTCCACTCTCATGTTGAACTAATCTTACAGTCAAAACATTTAAGATCTTTCCCAAATAAAACCTTAATTTTACTGTTTCTCCTGTATTTAAAGCTGTGTACAAATCTCTCCAATACCATCACCAATGCCTTGCAGCTTTCCTGTTCAGTACTTCGTGACAAAAAAACTTTTGACATTTACAAGATAAATGTATATTTGTATTGTTTATACTTTAAAAATCACCATTAGGAAAGACCCCAGAGAATGCCCACCCTCCTTACCCAATTCCACTTCTTAAAAGAATAGAGTGGGACAATAGAAGTGATAAGTTCATAAATTCCAGGAATTTGTGAATTTGTCCAACTCTGTATATTTTGTTAAGAAGTGGATTTTGGTGAGTAGATTTAAAAGGGTAATAAACCCTTTAAAATCCCAGGATTACTCTATGTGCACACGATGTTAGATTATGTCATTAATCTAATCAAGCTGAAGATGGAATAAATTAACATTGGAATTTATTGGCATGCAACAAGAATGAAGCCAAAGTGGGAAGTATCTGGAAAACAGTAGACAGAAACTAAACAGCAGTAGTGTGCCCAAAAAATTTCCTTAAAATAATAGATTATCAGAGCACTGGAGATTAGAAACCCTATCACTAGAAAGCACAGGGTCCCCAGTATAACTTACACACTGCAACATACAGGTATGCTAAAACGCAGCGTTTGTTCCTCAGCAAGCAGCAGTGACGAAACTTGATCGTTGGAATTAAGTCAGTCTTTTCGTCTGATTTAGCCTCGTTTCTACAAAAATAAAGAATACTACTTTAATAAATGATACTTGATTGTCACATGTACCAAGGGCCCCTAGGTACAGTGAAAAGCTTTATTTTGCATACAACCTGGGCAATACCCAAGTGGCGCCACGTGTTGGCACCGACAATGGTACAAAAGTACTGAACAGTCCTATCCACTGCCTGTCGCCACACGTGGCAGCAGGCCCTCGTCCCCTGACAGTTCCCCCTTTGTTGTCAGCACCCCCCAATGTTCACAACTGCCCTCCGCCGTGTCCCCCCATTGCTCTCGCTGGTCCACCTTGCTCTCGGTAAAAACAAAGATTTAACTAACTTTGTCATTCTTCTTTGACATTCCCGTTTCCATTCATATATTAACTATATACAACAATCACTATATATTAACAATCATGACTTTTGAAAGACATTGGGCGATATGGTGGCGCAGCCGGGAAGAGCTGCTACCTCACAAGCCAGAGATCCAGGCTGGATCCTGACCCCAGGGCCAGATGTTTGAAGTAAAATGCACTCCTGTCTCAGCACAGTCTATGGCTGCAGTAAGAAAGTGGCAACGTCACGTTGTGCTGTTGCAAGCAAGAATGTGATTGTTTCATTTCGAGACATGACAATAAAACACTCTTGAGAGCGGTGACTGCTCATTACCTGATATGCAGTAAAGCCAAGCATTTGATTTTACAGTGAAGCTTCATATTGAATGGTTTAAACATTGCATTTGAACAGAACATTGTAACCCAGGGAAATAATTGCAATGCAAACCTCACATACGTAGAGATTTAATAAGCGAGTTCGGTATTCCGACTGCGCATGCCCAGGTTATAGGCCGCTCGCGATGAACACTCTCGGCAGCTGTGCTGCTCCATGGGTGCAGGCCTGCGTTTCGTCCGTGGTCGGACCAGAGCCTCTGGCGCTGTTTAGTTGCTGCTGGGCCGTCCCCGTCCTGTCCCGAGTGTCCCGTCCCTGTCCGGGGGCGGCCGGGGATGTCCGGGGTGGCCCTGGGCTGGCGGGAGTTGGACGGGAGTGGCGGCGGGGAGGGGAGGCACTGGCTCCGGCTCCAGCACAACTCTGCCTCTCCCGCCGGGTTAACCGACGGCCCAGGACAGGACACCTGCTAGGAGCAGTGGAGTTGCCTTCTCCGCGCTGGCTGTGGGCCTGGGCCGCCGCTGCGACGGGCTGGTGTCCCGTCGGTCTAGGGTTGAGCCGGGTGTTGACGTTCTTCTCCGCGCTGGCTGGGGGCCTGGGCCGCCGCTCCGGGGTCGTCCCGGACATCTCCGGCCGCCCCCGGATGGGGGTGGGGTACTCGGAATTCGACAGGGACGGTCCAGTGGCGGTTCAGCAGCGCTTGCGGCACCAGGGACCCGGGTTCGATCCTGACCTTCGTGAGTGACCTTTGATAAATCCCATGATTCCTTGCTTTTTTCGGAATACCGAACTCGCTTATTACTTAAACGGTTCACATAATTTCAGAATGAAAGCTTGGAGAAAATATTAAATAAACTTACACATCGCTTTGGTTCTGTTCATATAAGGCCTTCATCTCTTCAAGGACTTCTCTGATACCATCCTCCTATAAGAAGCAGATTTTTATTTGAGGTAGCCAGATATTTGTCAATTTTTAGTTTAGTTTATTATTGTCATGTGTACTAAGGTACAGCAAAATGCTTTTTGCTGAGTGCTATCAAGTAAAAAAATAACGACATCATTATAGACAAGCCATACACAGTGTATACAGGATAACATAGTTAGTGTAAGAAATGTTGTTATGAAATAAAGGTTTAAAAGAGTGGAGCAATCGTAATGAATGCTAGCAGAACCTCTTCTGGGACCAGCACGCAAAGAGTTGCCATGCTCACGTGGATATACAAATAATTCACTGCACTGAGAAAGATTGCAGTTGACCCAATATGCTGGTGCCTTTGTTCCATCCTTCCCCCCCACCCCTCAAACCCTTCAGCATACCCCTCCACTCCTTATCCACATGCTTCTCAATATGGCCTTTATCAGGCACATGCCAACAGGGTAGGCAAGGTAGGCAGTGCCTAGCCTGTCATAACTTATAAAAAGGTAATTATTAAATATAAATAGTAAAGATTTCCAATTCATTTACAAAATTCAGTATTTATTATTAAATGTTAATTATTTTAATAATCGATCTTAGGTAGGCATAATTCTCCCGTGCCTTTCATCCGCAGTACGCATAACTATGTTCAACTCGCGTGCCGCGGACGCTGCTTCAAGCTTTCACTTACAACGGGCAATAAAGGCAGCTGAAATTCTGCATTTACACTGTGGACTGCGCGCAAGGTGCTGCTCATGCCTACAGGAAAAAAGACCAATCTGCGCACGCGCGGTTTTAAAAGATGTTTTTAAAGTCGACTGCCTACAGGACCGATCTGCGCAGGTACGGTTTATACAATTTTCTGCGCATGCGCGGATATTTACTATTTTTAAAAGTCGACTGACTGCCTAGTGCCTACACTATGTAATTACTCACGGCACATGCCTGCCTTTATACAGAGTTTACATTTCTCAAACTGTCACTGCTGGAATTGAATTTATATCATTTTGGGCACATCTTAATTGTTTTTTGCTTCAGGTATATAGCTGCAGGAGGATTTTTCTTAAAATAAACTTGCTTAAAACACCAGCACATTTCAGTTTATAATACTAAAAAATAGACCAGGCAGGATAACAATGATTATCCAATTCCTGTATTAGGGTTAGGAAAAGTTAACTTTAAAACTGGCAACGACATTCTTTATCATGGCATGGGCATTTTGTAATACTTTGTAATTAGCCTTTTACTAAATAATCAATCTTCTTTTAAAAGGAAATGGCATTTGTTACATGGTACTTAGATTTAAAGCTTCTTTCCAAGACTTTTTTTTAAACTTAATATCTTTTTCTATACGTCCTATAACTCATTGAAAAAAACGATTGCACGTAGATTATCTAAGAATGAATGTTACCACCATAAAAATGTGGAAACTGATGAGAAGTGCGTTAAAGAGGAAATCTAACACAGAAGTGAAGTTTTAAATAATGCCAGGACATCTGGTCCTTCACAATCAGCAGGAATTGTTTCCAGTTAGACTAGTGGTTCAGAAAAAATAATAATAATTCAATTATTTAGCTAATTTCAGGGTGAGATTTTGTCAAGAATAAATTATTTTAAAAGGAGATAGTGGGCATATGAGTGCTATATCTTTAACAGACTGATCAAATGACTTTTAAAACAAAATAGATACTTTTGAATAAATCATTAAAACTTCAGTGTTAAATGAAACACTGGTCAGAAAATTCTGTCCCAGATCCGGCAAACAGATCTGGCTCTTTAATATTCAACTAGTAACTAATTAAAACAACATATGGCAACACAATTATAGAGCAAGTAGAAAAGTTCAGAGGAAGGGACGCTTCAAAAAACTGCGCTATTTCATTACACTTGATCCATGTGACTTTTGAACGAGATACTGAGCTATAATCAAGGATCGGCAAATTCTCTCAATCCAAATTTGACACACCTCAATAACAACTACTGTCCATAAAAATTAAAAAACACAAGGATTTCTAAGACGAGAGCTGTCTTTTTGTTGGTGATTGCAAATTCAAGTCATCAATTGTTACAACTCGAACGCCCAGGAATGAAGGGGACTACAGAGAGTGGCCTCCCCACCATCAAAAGGATCGATAGGAGGAGCTTCTTCATAAAGGCAAGAGACATCAAAGAACCTGGCCACCCTGCCATTTCGCTACCACCATCAGGAAGAAGGTACACGAGTCTGAATACTGTGACCACAAGGTTCATGAACAGCTTCTTCATAACAACCATCAAATTCTTGAGCATTATACAACATTAACCTCAACAATGAACTTCTCTGCAGTCTTTGGTTGCACTAAGGACTTTGGGAATATTTTTTCCACTAGTATTATGGTTATTAAATTACTGAATTTGTTTATTTTATATTATCTATATATATTACATTTACAGGCTGTAAAGTTGCTGCAAGTAAGAATTTCATTGTCCCGTTGTTACGAGAATTAAACACTCTTGACTCTGGTTATTTGGTATTAGAGAAATTATTACAACTGGCTTAAACATTTTTTCCACAAGGGGGCCTCAATGTTACATCCAGAATTTACACATCTCTATATATTGGACTACTATATATATCCTAGACTACTAAGATGCCTTTGTGCCACTTACTAGATTTACTGTGTGAAAATATCTAAAGACAACTTCAAACCTCAACATTGACCTGTAATGTCTCCAGAGATTCTGCCTGACCCGCTGAGTTACTCCAGCATTTTGTGTCTATCTTCGGTGAATAGCCTGATGGTTGTTCACTCACATTGAATGGAGGCAGTTGTCCATCCGTAGCGCGCTGCAGCTCCCGGATCAACTCCACCACTTTTTCACAAAACATCACTTCCCACCAGAAGTTTTCTCTGCAGGCCGCCGCTCCCTCACACAGACCCAAGTGGCCGCCGCTCCCTCTCACAGACACAAGTCGTCGCCGCCGCTCCCTCACACAGACCCAAGCGGCCGCCGCTCCCTCACACAGACCCAAGCGGCCGCCGCTCCCTCACACAGACCCAAGTGGCCGCCATTAAACGAATTCTCCCGCCATTGCCGATTCCGGCCAATGGGAGCGCACCGTGGACGTCACTTCCTCCGGAAGTCGGCTCCCGCAGCGTGATCCATGTAAACAGTCGACAATGTTCCCCTCAAAGTGTTCCCTGAAGAGGTAAAGACGCGGCTGTGTGACTGCTGTATGTTTATTGTATTAAAGCGTGTGTAGCCAGTGCTGGCGATGACACCTTTTCCCGTTCAGATTCAGGCGTTTAACCCCTTTGCCAAATGTCGCGGGCTCGAGCGCCTGTCACCTTCCAACGGCCGCCCTCGGGCCACGCGCCGGCGCACTGACGCCCGTGCCCAGTGGCGCAGGCGCAGGCGCCAACCTCAGCCCCCAGCCCCCAGCCCCCCTGGAGCGCAGTCTGTTCAACATCTGTACTGAGCTTTAGGTTTATTATTGTCACCTGTACCGAGGTACAGTGAAGAGCTTCGTTTTGCATGCTATCCAAACAGAGTAGATAAAGTAAGAGTTTGAGTTTCGTTTATTGTCACGTGTACTGAGGTACAGTGAAAAGCTTTTGTTGTGTGCTAACCAGTCAGCGAAAAGACAATACATGATTACAATCAAGCCATCCACTGTGTACAGATACATGATAAAGGGAATAACACGAATAACGTTTAGTGCAAGATAAAGCCAGTAAAGTCAGATCGAGGATGGTCCGAGTGTCTTCAATGAGGTTGATAGTTTAGGACTGCTCTCTAGTTGTTGGTA
The DNA here is from genome assembly GCA_038087875.1 of Malacoraja senta. Taxonomy (NCBI): domain Eukaryota; kingdom Metazoa; phylum Chordata; class Chondrichthyes; order Rajiformes; family Rajidae; genus Malacoraja; species Malacoraja senta. The sequence goes on along the minus strand of CM075978.1, from coordinate 116,892,968 downwards.
GGATAGTTCAGTTGCCTAATACCAGCTGAGAAGAAACTCTGTGAATCTGGAGGTGTGCTTTTTCATACTTTTGTACCATTTGTCCGATGGGAGAGGAGAAGAGGGAGTGGCCAGGATGCAACTCATCCTTGATTATGCTGGTGGAGTCAATGGAAGGGAGATTGGTTTGTGTGATGGTCTGGGCAGCGTCCACAATTCTCTGCAATTTCTTGCGGTCTTGGATGGAGCTGTTCCCAAATCATGTTGTGATGCATCCCGATAAAATGCTTTCTACTGTGCATCTGTAGAAGTTGGTGAGAGTTGTCGGGGTCATGCCGAACTTCCTAAGCCTTCTAAGGAAGTGGAGTCACAGGTGTGCTTTGTTGGCCATTGCTTCAATAAGGTTGGCCAGGAAAAGTTCTTGGTGATATTTACTCTGAGGAATTTGAAGCTTTCAACCATCACTACTTCGATGCAGTCAATGCAAACTGGGGTATGTCCTGACTTCCTGAAGTCACTATCTCCTTTGTCTTGCTGACATTAAGAGAAAGGTTGTTGTCTCGACACCAGGACACGAGGTTCTCGATTTCCTTCCTGTACTCCGTCTCATCATTATTTGATATCTGCCCTACAATGGTGGTGTCATCTGCTAATTTGTAAATTGAATAAGCGAGTTCGGTATTCCGACTGCGCATGCCCAGGTCATGGGTCACTTGCGATAAACATTCTCGGCAGCTGTGCTGCTGCATGGGTGCGGACCTACGTTTCGTCTGGTCGGGATCGGGCCCGGGTCTCCGGTGCTGCGGACGCTGTTGAGTTGCTGCTGGGCCGTCCCCGTCCCCTCCCGGGTGACCCGTCCCTGTCCGGGGGCGGCCGGGGATGTCCGGGGTGGCCCTGGACAGTCGGGGCGCCGGCCTGTTGTGGTGGCTTCTATTCCGCGCTGGCTGTGGGCCTGGGCCACCACTGCGGGGGGCCGGTGTCCCGTTGGTCCGGGGCCGTCGGTTGGCCCGGCGGGACGGGTGGAGTTGGGCTGGAGTTGGCGCTTCTTCTCCGCGCTGGCTGTGGATCTGATTGGTACATGGCTGCAGTTGTGGGTGTACATGGAGTACAAGAGAAAAACTCCAGATGCTAGTTTGCAAAAGACACAAAGTGCTGGAGGAAATCAGGCGGAAGAAGGGTCCATTTTCTGCTAAATTGTACCCTCCGTGTCCCATGCTATTCGCTGGTGATACTTCATCACAATCTATTTTGTTGAAATACAAGTTTGAATGTGATTGTGCTATGTTTGGTATTGTAGTTGTTTGGTATTGGTTTATTTATGTAATGTATGCCAAAATACAGCGAAACCTTTGTTTAGCATGCTATCCAGATAAGTCATCCATAAATGATTACAATCAAACCAGAGAGAATGCAGATTAAAAAAGTGCAACTACCACAATGAGCTAAATTGGGAGATTGAGAACATATTCTCAGTTTATGAGAGAACCATTCAAGAACCTAATAACTAGAGAAGAAGTTGTTCTTGAATCTGGTGGTATGTGCTTTCAAGCTTTTGTATTTTCTGACTGATGGGAGTAGGAAGAAGAGGGAATGACTGGGGTGTGAGTAGTCCATGATTATGTTGGCCACTTTCCTAAAGTAGCGTGAAGCATAGACAAGAATCAATCATGGGAGATTGGTCTATGTGATAGACTGCATCCTCAACGCTCTACAATTTCCTGTGGTCTTGGGCAGAGCAGTTGCCAAACCAAATTGTGATGCATCCAGTAGGATGCTTTCTAGGGTGCATCTCAGTGCTTCCACACCTCAAAAAATGTTTTCCTTAAATAGAATCCCATATTTCCTGGAATTTGATGGTATTTCCTGAAATTCCCAACTGCGCATGTGCATCTGCCGCCCCAACTGCGCACGCGCGGATACTGAGCTCACTGCCACCCCAACTGCGCATGCTTGGGGAGACGGCGTCAGTTTTGCGTCCCTACCACGTCACCGGCGCCTTATTCAATTGTGACGCGGCTGACGGGCCCCAACTGCGCAGGCGCGGATGGTCGTAAATATACTTTCCCCCCCAAAATCAAAGGGATTGGACCGCTTCGCGGGCCGGTTGCGGAAATTTCCCCAAATTTTTTAATTTCGCTAAAATTACCTGAAGACAACCAGAATTTCTCGAATTTCGGGTAATTTCCTTCAAAGTGGAAACACAGGTGCATCTATAAAAATTGGAAGGAGGAGTCATTGGAATCGTGCTGAATTTCTTTAGTCTTCTGAGTAAGTGGAGGTACTGGTAAAGAATGGTGACTATCCATTCCCTCCACAGATGCTGCCTGACCTGCTAAGTTCCTCCAGCACTTTGTTTTTTTGCTCAAGTTTCTAACATCTGCAGTTCCCCGTCTCTGTTAGTGTGCTTTCTTGGCCTGAATGTGATTGGACCAGGAAAAATTCTTGGTGAATAAACAAGGAACTGCTTGTTCCTTCAAGAAATCGCCAAGAAATTCATGATGATATTTGCACCAAGCAACTTGAAGCTCTCAACCATTTCCATCTTAGTACCAACGATCTAGACTTGGCGAGGGCTCCATATCACAGCAGATAAAAGATCTTCTGAAACTCAGTAGGATGAGTTGGTATTTGTTGAGGAAAACACTTAACAAGGGTTAAGGAAATCAAGTTTTAGTCAACAATCAAAAGTTTTTAATTGTCATATGCAACGGAACAATGACATTTTTATTTGCCACAGTTTTACATAATACTAAAGCAATAGCACAAGGACAATATATAATCAATAATATCATAAATTAATAAAAGTAATACATAATGGTGCAAAACCAAAGTACATAATGGTATCATAAAAGCATTCTATAGATCAGAACTGTAAGGTAATGAAGACAAGTTTGAGGGTTTAAATAGCAATTAAGTCACAAAGGTAACATCTGATATTTGAGGAATGTTTTAAGATCAACTTAAACTAGACACGGGTTGCACACTGTCAAGCTCCACCTCAGGAAGCAGCAATAAATGGGAATACATTAAATTCTAAGGTGTGAACAGAATGACTTGACAAAGTGAGAAATAGGAATTTTTTGTTGCATTTCTATTAAATGTATTGTAGAGATCCAAACCTTGCGTACAAAACGGTGTCTTTATTAACAAATACAGTTTTGCACACACGTGCTTTTAGTGAAGGCTTGAGCAAAGTTCCTGCTGTTGTTCTGGAGCACACCGGTTGACTGACGACTTCCCCTTCACTAACCCGCCAACATTGCTCACGTTAGAGCTCCAGCTCCACTGACGAGGGTTCTAGCAATAAGTGGCTTGACCAGCAGATGGCGCCACATGACCCCCCCAGAACCAGAGTAACAGAAACTAGCAGGTGTACGAGTGAGGCGGCCTGATCTCGTGTACACATTTCCCGTGCACGGGGCCTCAACCGGCAGAGATGAGGACGGGTGCGGTCGTGATTGTGGACGCCCCCGACGGCAGGGCTGCGCCACCTGCACTGGCTGAGCAATGTCCAAATTAGCCGGCTTAAGACGGGCCACTGAAACAGTCTCGTGCCAGCCGCCCATGTTGAGCACAAAAGTCGAGGTGCTGTGTTGCAGCACCTGGAAAGGACCCTCGTTAGGCCTCTGCAGTGGCGTACGGTGAGAATCACAGCACAGGAAAACATACTGACAGTCCTTGAGGGCGGACGGGACGTGCATTGGAGTAAGTCCGTGGCGGGACTTCGGGCCAGGAGTGAGCGTGCCCACCTTCTCCTGGAGGCGCGTCAGCATGGTCGAGGGCAAACCCTGATGCCCATGTGCCGCCGGGATGAAATCCCCCAGGACCGTAAGCGGGGCGCCGTACACCAGATCAGCCGAGGAAGTAGCCAGGTCCTCCTTCGGGTCAGTGCGTATTCCCAGCAGGACCCATAGCAACTCATCCATCCAGTCCGGGCCCGTGAGCCGTGCCTTTAACAGGCATGAAATTTCTCCACGGACCCGCGGATTTTGAAATTTGTTAATGCGAGACAGTGGAGGAGGGACTGATGATCAAGGGCGCCGATTGGACGAGAGGGACGTCGGTCAGCAGGCAGTGGGGGGGGGGGGGTGGGACATGATGATTCAGCGCGATGATTGGAGGAGGGAGGCGACGGTCAGAGGCGGAAGCGGGTTTGCGGGATTGAGGATAGGGAGTAGTGATTGGAAGAGGGAGACGTCCGGGGGCGGGACAACGTGAGGCCCGGTGGAGCGAGGGGCCGGGAGTGCAGTTAGCGCAGGTAGCAGCGGCCCCAGGGGAGGGCAGCGGGAGAGTGGACACTGGGCTGGGAAAGGCCGGGGCCTTGTCAGTGTCAATAAGCGTTTTAAAGCAAGTAGAAGGAGTGTGTGTGAGCCCTGGTGAGCAGAGGGGGGAGTCTCTGTGAGTGTGAATAAAGGTGAGGGGACATCCTTGTGAGTGTGAGCAGTGAGGGGTTCCCTGTGAGTGTGAGCAGAGGGGGTTCCTGTGAGTGAGCAAAGGTGAGGGGTTTCCTGTGAGTGAGCAAAGGTAAGAGGGACGGGTCCCTATGTGTGTGAGCAGTGAGGGGTTCCCTGTGAGTGAGCAAAGGTGAGGGGTTTCCTGTGAGTGAGCAGTGAGGGGGTCCCTGTGAGTGTGAGCAAAGGTAAGGGGGGGGTCCCTGTGAGTGAGCACTGTGGGGTTCCCTGTGAGTGAGCAAAGGTGGGGGGTTTCCTGTGAGTGTGAGCAGTGAGGGGGTCCCTGTGAGTGTGAGTAAAGGTAAGGGGTTGTCCCTGTGAGTGTGAGCAGTGAGGGGTTCCCTGTGAGTGTGAGTGGGGAAGACCCTGCGAGAAATTATGGGTAAACAGGCAAGAAAACTGTATCATTTTAAGGTACAATTATCACAAAAATGCAGCATAATGGAGGCGCTGCCCCCTTTTACTCCCCCAAGGGGCGTTGCCTCTTGGAATCCTACCAGGGGCAATGCCACAGACCTCCATCTCTCTTCCTCTTTTTTCAGTTTTTTCCTGTCTCATGCTTGCTTTAAGGACGCCTTCAGGTGACGGTGCGTGTGGTAGGCCGTAATGTGGTGCAGCTGAGCGCCCAGCTGCCGGGCCATTGCTGACCACAACTCGGAGGTGAACTGCACACCCGTCAGAAGAGATGTCCACCGGCACATCAAAACGGGCGATCCAGTGGGCAGTGAGGGTACGTGCACACGTTGCAGCGGAGGTATCTGCGAGCGGGACAGCCTCCGGCCATTGCGTGAAACGGTCCACGAGAGTGAGAAGGTGGATGACACCTCTGGACGGGTGCAGCGGTCCCAAGAGGTTGACATGGATATGATCAAAACGCCACTGCGACAAGGCAGAATCCTGCAAGGGCGCCTTGACGTGACGCTGAACCATGGACGTTTGACAGGGAATACACGCCCTGTCCGTTGGCGACCTGCTTGCGCAACCCATGCCACATAAACTTGGCCGCCACCAGTGCCGCCGTTGCCCAGATGGAAGGATAGATCCGGCAACGCCAAGCTGCGGGGATGATGGGTCTCGGCTGACCGATAGACACATCGCAAAGAACCGTGGTGCCAGCGGGCCCGAACTGCACATCCTCCAACAACAGGCCGGAAATGGAGATGCAGTGGGCGAGCATCTCCTCATCCTCATGCTGTGCAGCCGCCAGGGCTGTGTAGTCGACGCCCGGGGCGAAAGTGTGGACGGCATTGATGGCGGTGCAGGACAACGCATCTGCGACCCGGTTGCTCTTACCCGCGATGTGCTGGATGCAAGTCGTGTATTCCAAGATGTAGGCCAAGTACGCTGTTGCTGGGATGTCCAGGAATCAGACACCTTCGAAAAAGCAAACGTAAGTGGCTTGTGATCAGTAAAAGCCGTGAAATCTCTGCCCTCGAGGAAATAACGGAAATGCCGGATGGCCAGGTAGAGCGCAAGGAGCTCACGGTCGAAAGCGCTGTACTTCTTCTCAGGAGGTCGCAGGTGACGACTGACAATGGCAAGGGGCTGCCAACATCCATCGATCTGCGTCGTTGAAAGCGGTCGTAGCTGCATCATCCCACACGAGGTCCCACTGCTTGCTGGCCAGGATCCTGAACAACGGTTGCATGATCCCGGCAGCCGCTGGCATGAAACGGTGATAAGAATTCACCATGCCGACAAACTCTTGGAGTCCTCGTACCATGGGGAGCCTAGGAAACTGATGAATGGCCTCAACCTTGATCGGGAGTGGGACTGCACCATGCTGATTAACGTGGTGGCCGAGGAAACTGATGAAATTAACGCTAAACTGACACTTAGCCAGGTTGATGGCCAGGCCATGCTCGCTGAGCCACTGACAGAGCAGCCGGAGGTGAGCACAGTGCTCCTGGCCAGAGCGGCCCACCATGTCCATACGCCGCTGTATGTCGTCAAGGTAAATGAACAGGAAATCCAAACCGCAGCCCACCATGTCCATAAGCCACTGCAAAGCCTGAGCAGCGTTCTTGGCTTGACCACCAGATGGCCCCACAGTATACATTTTGTCATACAGCTGATGTAGCAGTCAGTTTACTTGTTAAAGACTACATATTTCCTCAAGCTGATGAGAACTGGTACGCAGCCTGGTTTGCAAATGGTCACTCCGGAGGTGTTGAAACAAGGAACTGCGGATAAGGATACAAAGTACTGGGGTAACTCAGCGGGTTAGGCAGTATCTCTGGAGTAAATGGATAGGTGACATTTCAGGTCGGGACCCTTCAGACTGTTTGTGGGGGGGAGAAAACAGGGAGAAGGGTAGGACAAAGTGTGGGTGGTAATGGGTGAACACAGGCAAGGGGGGGGAGTTTGATAGACAAATTGCTGGACAAAGGCCAGAAATAGAAAGATAGAAGGTGTGAGACAAAGCGATTGAAGAGTTGCAAATTGTGAAGCCAGAGGAAGGAATGCAGGTGGAAGGGGAGAGGAGAAATAGGTGAAAATCCATGTAGGGCAACAGGGGGGGAGAAAGGGGAGGGGGTGGGTTGTTAGAGGTTACCTAAATTTAGAGAATTCAATGTTCATACCGTTGGGTTGTAAACTACCCAAGCAGAATATGACTTCAGCAATGTTGTTCCTATAAAAAACATTGTAATACTTCCCTGCTTCAGTATCACTTATTAAATGTAGTCAGCTTGATACTGTTGGGAAGAAACAGATTGTTTGAACTGTTCCTCTGTAATCCTAATAATAATGGTGCTTTAATTGTGTGAATAATCATTATTATGAATCTTGTGAGGACTTAATATAGTCACAAGAGGTTAATTTATATTTCAAGCAAATACGAGGTGACTGGGGTTAAAGTGATCAGGTTTGTGTTGAATGTTAGTGCAGCTTTTTGAACAAAGAAAAATTCAGGTCTCGGTCCAGACGGAGCTGAAGCTCTGTGCTACAAGGTCTGTGCTACAAGGTTAATGCAAAAGATTTGGTGACACTGATCACAGAAGATCAGGGATATTCTCGTGACGTTCTTCCAATCTTTATCCCTTAATCAAGACATAAAACAAATGGTCTGATATTTTATAGTCATATAAAACTAAAAACAGGCCCTTCGATCTAAGTTGTTCATGTCGACCAAGATGCCCCATCTAAGCTAGACACATTTGTTCGCATTTGGCTCACATCCTTGTAAACCTTTCCTATCCACATATCTGTCCAAGTGTCTTTTAAATGTAGTATAGTACCTACCTTGACTACCTCCTCTGCCAGCTATTTCCATATACCCGCCACCCTCTGTGAAAATGTTTCCCCTCAGGTTCCTATTTAATCTTTGCACTGTCACCTTTGATCTATAGTGCCCTCCATAATGTTTGGACAAAGACCCATCATTTATTTATTTGCCTCTGTACACCACAATTTAAGCTTTGTAATAGAAAAATCACATGTGGTTAAAGTGCACATTGTCAGATTTTTATACATTTTGGTTTCACCATGTAGAAATTACAGCAGTATTTATATATAGTCCCCCCCATTTCAGGGCACCATAATGTTTGGGACACAGCAATATCATGTAAATGAAAGTAGTCATGTTTAGTATTTTGTTGCATATCCTTTGCATGCAATGACTGCTTGATGTCTGCGATTCATGAACATCACCAGTTGCTGGGTGTCTTCTCTGGTGATGCTCTGCCAGGCCTGTATTGCAGCCATCTTTAACTTATGCTTGTTTTGGGGGCTAGTCCCCCAGTTTTTTCTTCAGCATATAAAATACATGCTCAATTGGGTTCAGATCAGGTGATTGACTTGGCCACTCAAGAATTGACCATTTCTTAGCTTCGAAAAAACCCTTTGTTGCTTTCACAGTATGTTTGGGATCATTGTCTTGCTGTAGAATGAACCGCTGGCCAATGAGTTTTGAGTCATTTGTTTGAACTTGAGCAGATAGGAAGTGTCTATACACTTCAGAATTCATTATGTTACTACCATCAGCATTGTGAGCCAGTACCTTCAGCAGCCATACATGCCCAGGCCATAACACCCCCACCATCGTGTTTCACAGATGAGGTGGTATGCTTTGGATCTTGGGCAGTTCCTTCTCTCCTCCATACTTTGCTCTTGCCATCACTCTGGTATAACTTAATCTTCGTTTCATCTGACCACAAGACCTTTTTCAAGAACTGTGGTTGCTCTTTTAAGTACTTCTTAGCAAATTGTAACCCAGCCATCCTATTTTTGCAGCTAACCAGTGGTTTGCATCTTGCAATGTAGCCCCTGTATTTCTGTTTATGAAGTTTTCTGCGGACAGTGGTCATTGACAAATCCACACCTGAAGAGTGTTTCTGATCTGTCGGACAGGTGTTTGTTTTTTTTTCTTTATTATAGAGAGAATTCTTCTGTCATCAGCTGTGGAGGTCTTCCTTGGCTTGCCAGTCTCTTTGCGATTTGTAAGCTCATCAGTGTTTTTTCTTCTTAATGATGTTCAAAACAGTTGATTTTGGTAAGCCTAAGGTATGGTTGATGTCGCTAACAGTTTTATTCTTGGATCTCAGTCTCATAATGGCTTCTTTGACTTTCATTGGCACAACTTTGGTCCTCATGTTGATAAACAGCAATACAAGTTTCCAAATGTTATGGGAAGACTGGAGGAAAGACTAGGTACTGAGAGCTCTCTGATACCTGCATTAAGAAGGCAATTAAACACACCTGAGCAATTACAAACACCTGTGAAGCCATGTGTCCCAAACAGTATGGTGTCCTGAAATGGGGGGGGACTATGTATAAACACAGCTGTAATTTTTACATGGTGAACCCAAAATGTATAAAAATACCTTTAATAAAATCTGACAATGTGCACTTTAACCACATGTGATTTTTAAAATTACAAATCTCAAATTTACAGAGGCAAATAAATAAATGATCGGTCTTTGTCCCAAACATTATGGAGGGCACTGTATGCCCCAGAGTTCCTGATTTCTCTATCCTGGAAAAAATACTTCATTCCCGTCATGATCTACAAGAGTCGCTGCCTCAAATAGGCAGCTAGCATCCTCAGAGACCCACACCACACTGCCCAACTCTCATTTCACTCCTGCCATCAGGAAGACGTATATGAACCTGAAAACTGTGACGTCCACGTTCAGGAGCAGCTTCTTGCCAACAAACATCAGGCTATTAAACACTACAACCTCCAAATAAGCTCCGAACTACAAAGACTCGGGGACATTGTTTTCGTCTTTAAAGTATTATTGTTTTCTTATATCCCTTCGAGCGCAGGATGCAAAGTGGTGGTGATTTTATATAGGTGTGTAAAGTCAAGAGTGTTTTATTGTCATATGTCCCAAAGTGAAACAATACAATTCTTAGTTGCAACACAACAGTAATATAAACATAGTACTCTGTAAACACCATAATTAACAACAAAAAATTCAGTATACACACACATACACTGAACTTTTTTGTTGTTAATTATGGTGTTTACAGAGTACTGTGTTCACATTACTGTTGTGCTGCTGCAAGTAAGATTTGTATTGTTTCGTTTTGGGACATATGACAATAAAACACTCTTGACTTTATACACCACTATATAAAATCACCACCACTTTGCATCCTGCGCTCGAAGGGATATAAGAAAACAATAAATAATAGTTTAAAGATGAAAACAAGTCTGCCCAACCTCTCCCTATAGCCCAAGCCCTTGCAACACCTTAATATATCTTCCCTGCACTCTTTCCATCTTATTCTTTCCTATTGCAGGACGACCAAAGCTCTACATAGTATTCCAAATATTTACTTTATTGTTGTTAATGGACATTTATTTCTGTGTGCAACTCAGCTATGTACTTTGGGACTTCCTGGAATATTAATTTAATTGCAAGTTTATTTGAACGAAAGCCTGCAAATACTGTAAATTTAATGAAATGTTTCATTCTGTTAATTCACATAATAATCCATAAATCCACCAGACTATAGTATTAGTTACCAATTGCTGATTATAAAATCTAACGCTTAATCGTGATTCAGCAAATAACGTGTCAGTATGAAACACTTTTATGTTGTTTTTTTCCAAAATGTATCACTGAATTTGTTATCAATATCAGACAGTGCGGTTTCACCTCCCATCATCCTTCCCCCCCCCCCCGGGAGGATTCTCTGTCTCCCCCCACCGCCGTCAAAAATATAGCTCGTCTTCTTGGCTCTTTTGCCTGTTACCTTAAACCCGTTGTATCTGCTTCTCGATTCTCCTACCATGCGAAGTAAACTGGAATAATTCATTCTGCGTTTATCCAACTAGAAAGTCAACTTCCGGCTTGCTGCCACACCAAACAAGCTGATGTTGTACATTCTTAAATCAGAGTTTTTTGAAACGGTTAATGCTACAAAGTCAACGAGTTGACGGCATTCTGCCTGCCTGAAAGATGGACGCCACATGCACCATGGAAAGGTGGGGAGGCGTGCGCGCTGCAAGCGGGTGAAAGGTTGGAGGTTGCGGCTGATCAGCTGATTTCAAGAGGTGGGAGTTGCTGCAAACAATGTAACAGACTGGGTGCTTCCAGAAACACCGAGTACTGGCTGACTGAAGTCCGCACCGTCTGCATTAGCGCGCTCCATCCCCGCCGGTCCTTCCACAAACCTCCCCGGGGCTCTCAGCCTTCAGCCATTCTACGTGGATCCCCCTCATCGCCTACCCCCAAGTGAAAAGGTGACTCTCGGCGTCTTGTTTTCCCCAGTAATGCGAAGGAGGGCAGATTCCCTGACAGTAGAACATGACAGGACCGTTACGACTCTGCAGAAGGACCCCACACTATCTGCTTCGAGATTGAAGCACAGCCACAAGACAGCGAGCAGCAGAAAGGAGAACGACCTCGGCACAGACACCAAGACAGAAATGAGAATTGGCAGTCGGAGGTAAGAACGGGTCGTGGGCTGGAGCTGGCAGGACAAGTCACCGTATTACTGACAACTTCCGAATCTGCCCGGCTAAAACCCACGGAACATTAACTGGTTAATCTGCTGCCTGGAAATTTCTCGTTTCCTTCGCGTTTCTCATCCAGTAACCTCAAAAGTAGCATTTTTAATCACTGAAGCGGACCCGACCGTGGCTCTCGCTTGCTTTCGGTCGTTGAGTCAGCATTTCTCAAAGACGGAATAGGTCATGATGCAAAAAAAGCCAAATAAATTATCTGACTACATTTTCAAATTGTACAAATAGTTCAAAGATTATTTATCACATCAAAGAGAAAGATATCAGTTATTCAAAGGATATTGTATGAGTATCTGAATCGTGTTTACTATATTGACGTTCTTGTATCATTGGTTAGCAGCCAGGAAACTCTTTTTAATAATCGTTTGTTTGTATATTTGGAAAGATATTTGAGTATTTCTGTAATCATTTGCAGCTCAGCTCACTTGAAGTAAACTATTCCAAAAGTTTCAACTTGGAACGAGCTGTCAGAGGAGGTAGTTGAGGCAGGTACAATAACATTTGAAAGACACTTGGACAATACATGGATAGGAAAGGTTAAGAGGTATATGTGCCAAACGCGGCCAAATGGGCAAACTTAGATGGGGCATCTTGGTCGGCGTGAACAAAGTGGGCTGAAGGACCTCTTTCCATGCTGTATGACTATGATGGTAGGAAGGGACTATACAGTGATGGAAAGCTTTGGAGATGAGTCCATTGCTAATCTCTTTATCCCAACACTTACCACATATCATGCATCAAATTACTTTAGTACAAGAAGGAACTACAGATGCTGGTTTACACTGAAAATAGACACATAAAGCTGGAGTATCTCTGCAGGTCAGGCAGCGTCACTAGAGATTATGTTTTTGGTCGAAACCCTACTTCAGACTTTAAACTCCCTCTAAAAATATTAATAAGAACAACACATTTCCAGGATACTGCCTTTCTGGAATTTCTGAGAGCGATTTGAATTAATTTTCCTTATCTGTTTCCCAATGGATTATTTCCCTCTCTCTTTTGGGACTACCTTCCTCTCTCAGACAACCCCTACATCTGTTCCTCACATTCCCCTCTGGACTTGATCCTCTTTTTTCTCCTCCCCTTACATTCTGTTCTGCACCTGCTTCCATTGTGTTTCCCTCTTGGATTCACCCCTGTTCCTGATCCCATTTCCCATTGTCCCTTTGGACTATTCCTCTTTCCTAAGATCCTTTTCCCCTCAATTCATCTCTCGCCTCTCCCCCCCCCTCCCTCCCTCCGTCCCCCCTCTAGCTCTCCTCCCTGCTCTGTCTAGCACAAGCAAACATAGCAAGCTGTGCATTGCAGATTTGTCTATGGCAGCAGGAACATGAATGTTCAGTTAATCTTTTTATTTTGGTGATGGTGGTCAAGGGAGAATGTAGTTACAATAACAGGATAACTGCTATGTGGTAAAAATAGAAAATAAACTTGGGGCTTGAACTGGGAAAAGGAGGTGCGATATTAGTCATGTTTTGAATTTGATTCCATAGCTATATAAAAAGAAGTGCAAATGTTAAGTCAGTAAAAGACCTTTAAGGCAAAATTAATATAAGGCGAAAGCAGGAGAACAGCAGTAATCACGGGGGATTGATGGGGGTCTGAAGAAGGATCCGACCCGAAATGTCACCTATCCACGTTCTCCAGAGATGCTGCCTGATGCACTGAGTTACTCCAACATTTTGTCTTTTTTTAAATAAAAGGCAATCATAAAAATTAGGCACATCTCCACCAGCAGTTCCTATATCCTTCTTGTTCCCTTTCTATTACCCTGGTAACAGCAAAATATAATAATATAGTCTAATCATAATATATAATAATAGTAGGATCAATCTTGATGAATTAGTCAACAAAAGGTGTAAATATACTTAATGCAAGAAACAGTGGTAGAGAGCTTTGAAGGTGAGTCCATTGCTATTCTCATTATCCCAAGAACACTTTGTTTACCACATATCATGCATCAAATTATTTATATATATCCTAAAGTATTCTTGTTTTAAAACTGCTCCCAAAAAAAGTTAAAAGGAGGATTCAGAGCTGGAGAGTCCTTTAAAGTTGCAGCGATAAGCAGAATGCATTTTAAATGTAGCATACCATGCCAAGCCTGGTGCTATTATATATCTGTTCTGCATTAATGAAATCTCTTAGAAGATTTTCTCTTAGAAGAATTTAGGAAGATTTAATTCCCATGCCATTGGATTACTTCTATGCTAAGAGCTAGTTGGTTTTATGCTGATCGATATATATTACTCTGCAATAAATGTATATGGCTATTCATAAAGTTACTCGCCATTACTGTTGTTAGTTGTTTCATAATACCATAGAAAATATAGTCTCTAATTTGCTTTTCCTTGATTTGTATAATTGCAAGGGAGGTTAGAAGCTTGCACTATTATGTATTTTATCCATAATTTGTGGTGTCTTTGCCTAATATTAATATTTTAAATATGAATAATTTAAAAAGGCATTGAATACTTGAAAGCACTCAAGTTCATTCTCAATATTTGTTGTTTTGTTAAATAACGTTGGTGCTCTATCTACTTACAGCCATTTACAGAAAGACATGAGTGAGCTTGTCCCTTAACTTGAAGTGATAACAGGATTAACAGTCCGGAGCAGACTCCGCTATTTTTAAGAGCCCTATCTAGCTCTCTCTTGAAAGTATCCAGAGAACCGGCCTCCACTGCCATCTGAGGCAGAGAATTCCACAGACTCGCAACTCTCTGTGAGAAAAAGTGTTTCTTCGTCTCCGTTCCAAATGGCTTACCCCTTATTCTTAAACTGTGGCCCCTGGTTCTGGACTCCCCCAACATCGGGAACATGTTTCCTGCCTCTAGTGTGTCCAAACCCTTAATAATCTTATATGTTTCAATAAGATCTCCTCTCATCCTTCTAAATTCCAGAGTATACAAGCCCAGCCGCTCCATTCTCTCAGCATATGACAGTCCAGCCATCCCGGAAATTAACCTTGTAAACCTACGCTGCACTCCCTCAATAGCAAGAATGTCCTTCCTCAAATTAGGGGACCAAAACTGCACACAGTACTCCAAGTGTGGTCTCACTAGGGCCCTATACAACTGTAGAAAGTACCTCTTTGCTCCTATACTCAACTCCTCTTGTTATAAAGGCCAACATGTAATTTGCTTTCTTTACTGCCTGCTGCACCTGCATGCTTACTTTCATTGATTGATGAACAAGGACCCCCCAGATCCCGTTGTCCTTCCCCTTTTCCCAACTTGACACCATTTAGATAGTAATCTGCCTTCCTGTTTTTGCTACCAAAGTGGATAACCTCACATTTATCCACATTAAACTGCATCTGCCATGCATCTGCCCATTCACCCAACCTGTCCAAGTCACCCTGTATTCTCATAAAACCTCCTCACAGTTCACACTGCCTCCCAGCTTTGTGTCATCTGCAAATTTGCTAATGTTACTTTGAATCCCTTCATCTAAATTGTAAATAGCTGTACAGGATGAACTCAGTGGGTCAGACAGCAATTTTGGATGGAGAAACAAGGAACTGCAGATGCTGGTGTACAAACCCCCCCCCCCCCCCCACAAAAATGATGGAGTAACTCGTGGAGTCAGGCATCTCCGGAGAACAAGGATAGGTGACACTTTGGGCGGGAACTTTCTTAAGCATCCTTGAAGGAAATGTCTGAAAAAGGATTCTGGATCAAAACACGGTCTGTCCATTCCCTCCACAGATGCTGCCTGATGTGCTGACTTCCTCCAGCACTTTGTGTTTTGTGGTAATTTATGATGGTTTGGTGAAGATCATCAAGCTGAAGGATATCTGATCTGACCTGACCTTTGAAGTACTTAATGATAAACCTGGATGGAAAAAAAAGTTTCACGCCTACCAAAGGTCAGGTTTAGGAGAGACAGCTGGAGAATAAAACTCTTCCCCAGATGAGTGCCTTTTCCCTGGAATTATATCCACTACCACACCCATATGGATCTTCTGTTTTATTCTCCTGCCAGACAGGAAATGGTGAAAATGAAATGTTATTAACTCTATCTGGAATTTATAGAGCACAAATTAAGAGCAAACTATTCCAGACTAGGATTTATGCTCCATCAATTTCTCCTAATTCTCTCCAGTCACTGCCAACAGCACGACTCTGTTCCTGTGTCTCTCATCTGCCTGTAGACAAGGAACTGCAGATGCTGGTTATCAAAAGAAGATACAAAGTACTGGAGGAACTCAAGTGACTCAGGCACTATGTTGTCCGGAGGACATGCATAGACGACTTTTTGTGTCGGGACCCTTCTTCAGACTGAGGAATGTCTAAAGAAGGGTCCAGACCCGAAACATCACTATCCATGTTCTCAAGAGATGCGCCCTGACCCGCTGAGTTACTCCAGCACTTCGTGTTGTTTCTCTCATCTGCCTGTCCAGCTTCCCATTAAATGGCTCTGCTGTATTCATCTCAACTACTCCTGTTGAAAGGAAGTTAGGGTAAAGTTCTGTATTCCCCATTTGCATTTTTTTTGTGACTACCTTATTTTGGTAATTTATATTTATTTTCCCAAGAATTGTTTAATTTCCTTTCAAAATAAAATCAACAATATAAACTTCACACTATTCCTATGCTATCCCACTTTTACATCCACTCCCGACACAGTAGGGGCAATTTACAGAGGCCAACTAACCTACAACATGCACGTCTTTGGAATGTGGGAGAAAACCGGAGCACCCGGTGGAAACGCGCATGGCCACAGGGAAAGTGTGCAAACTCCACACAGACATCGCCCAAGGTCAGGATCAAACCTGGATCTATGGCGCTGTGAGGCACCAGTTCTACTGCTGCACTACTATGCCATGTCAAATGTATTTCAATGATTCACAAGAAACTGCAGATGCTGGAATCTAGAGCAAAACAGAAAGTGCTGGAGGAACCGGATCAGGCTGCATCTGTGGAGGGAATGGTCAGACAATGGGGTCGCGACTCTTCACACAAAACCCTTCCTCACTTCACAATTTTTCCACTTTGGCTGCCGGTCCTCTCTGCAGTCTTTCGCATGTTGACCATGCCATTTTTCTTTCCATTGTTGCTTTAATTTTGTATCTTTAATGTAGCAACTCTTTCCAGGGCTATTTAAATGGTGTTATTATTTTTAAAAACGTGTGTGTGTGTAAAAAAAAAACACACCTTGAAGCTTCATATTTGTAATTCCCCCAAAATGGATTCATTCTCTTATGCTCCATTAGGTATCATAGCTAATCATGATTAAAATTCCTGTTAGATCATCCCTCAGCCTTTGCTTTTGAGGGGTAAAGAGCACAGTCTGTTCACCTTGCATTTCTGGTATGATATTTATGTTATTTTCCCCATTTCCTCTCTTTCCTTTCACGTGCGAGGCAACCAAAGTAGTACCTGGTGCAACTGATCCAAGGTTGGATTCATTCTGCAATTCATCATCGTGTTTCTGTTTTGCCCTCTCAAAATATATAATTTTAGATTATTATGCGTTATTGGGGTATATTTATTTGTACTCCCAGGATTTTATGCTCCTCCTGCCCCCATTTTAATCTCTTAACAAATTACGTGAGAATTTTTTTAGCTCAATTTATAATCCAAGAATACGAGGATGTGGCCAGGATTTGAGCCTTATCTATAAGGTTGGGCATGCTAGGACTTTATCCATTGGAGCGCAGGGAACTGAGGGATGCTCTGAGGTCATAAGATCATGCCACAGAAGGTAGTTGAGGCCAGTTCATTGGCTATATTTAAGAGGGAGTTACAGTGGCTTGCAAAAGTTTTCATACCCCTTGAACTTTTCCACATTTTGTCAAGTTACAACCACAAACGTAAATGTATTTTATTGGGATTTTATGTGATAGACCAACACAAAGTGGTGCATAATTGTGAAGTGGATGGAAAATGATACATGGTTTTCAAATTTTTTTACAAATAAAAAACTGAAAAGTGTGGTGTGCAAAAGTATTCAGCCCCCCTGAGTCAATACTTTGTAGAACCACCTTTCGCTGCAATTACAGCTGCAAGTCTTTTGGGGTATGTCTCTACCAGCTTTGCACATCTAGAGACTGAAATGTTTGCCCATTCTTCTTTGCAAAATAGCTCAAGCTCAGTCAGATTGGATGGAGAGCATCTGTGTACAGCAATTTTCAAGTCTTGCCAGAGATTCTCAATTGGATTTAGGTCTGGACTTTGACTGGGCCATTCTAACACATGAATATGCTTTGATCTAAACCATTCCATTGTAGCTCTGGCTGTATGTTTAGGGTCGTTGTCCTGCTGGAAGGTGAAACTCCGCCCCAGTCTCAAATCTTTTGCAGACTCTAACAGGTTTTCTTCCAAGATTGCCCTGTATTTGGCTTCATCCATCTTTCCATCAACTCTGACCAGCTTCCCTGTCCCTGCTGAAGAAAAGCATCCCCACAGCATGATGCTGCCACCACCATGTTTCACAGTGGGGATGGTGTGTTCAGGGTGATGTGCAGTGTTATTTTTCCGCCACACATAGCGTTTTGCATTTTGGTCTCATCTGACCAGAGCACCTTCCCCCACATGTTTGCTGTGTCCCCCACATGGCTTGTGGCAAACTGCAAACGGGACTTCTTATGGCTTTTTTTCAACAATGGCTTTCTTCTTGCCACTCTTCCATAAAGGCCCGATTTGTGGAGTGCACGACTAATAGTTGTCCTGTGGACAGATTCTCCCACCTGAGCTGTGGATCTCTGCAGCTCCTCCAGAGTTACCATGGGCCTCTTGGCTGCTTCTCTGATCAATGCTCTCCTTGCCCGGCCTGTCAGTTTAGGTGGACGGCCATGTCTTGGTAGGTTTGCATTTGTGCCATACTCTTTCCATTTTCGGATGATGGATTGAACAGTGCTCCGTGAGATGTTCATAGCTTGGGATATTTTTTTATAACCTAACCCTGCTTTAAACTTCTCCACAACTTTATCCCTGACCTGTCTGGTGTGTTCCTTGGGCTTCATGATGCTGTTTGTTCACTAATGTTCTCTAACAAACCTCTGAGGCCTTCACAGAACAGCTGTATTTATACTGAGATTAGATTACACACAAGTGGACTCTATTTACTAATTAGGTGACTTCTGAAGGCAATTGGTTGCACTGGATTCTATTTAGGGGTATCAGAGTAAAGGGGGCTGAATACTTTTGCACGCCACACTTTTCAGTTTTTTATTTGTAAAAAAATTTGAAAACCATGTATCATTTTCCTTCCACTTCACAATTATGCACCACTTTGTGTTGGTCTATCACATAAAATCCCAATAAAATAAATTTACGTTTGTCGTAACGTGACAAAATGTGGAAAAGTTCAAGGGGTATGAAAACTTTTGCAAGCCACTGTAGATGTGGCCCTTGTGGCTAAAGGGATCAGGGGGTATGGGGAG
>CM075978.1:116673881-116873972 GCA_038087875.1 Malacoraja senta | reverse complement strand
ATACAGGTGAAGGGGGTTTGATTGGAGATGGGTGGAGTTTAGTTTAGAGACTAAACTAAACCCGAGTTTAGTAGAGCCCACCGAGTCCGCGCCGACCAGCGATGCCCGTACATTAACACTATCTTACACACACTAAGGACAATTTTTTAAAACATTTACCAAGCCAATTAACCTACAAATCTGTACGTCTTTGGAGTGTGGGAGGAAACCGAAGATCTCAGAGAAAATCCACGCAGGTCATGGGGAGAACGTACAAAGTCACTTTTCATTTCACTGCACATCTTGTATGCTTATGTGACAAATAAACTTGACTTGACTTGACTTGAAGTCCGTACAGACAGCACCCGTGGCGGGATCGAACCCAGGACTCCTGCGCTGCAGTCTCTGTAAGGCAGAAACTCAAAGGTCTAGCGATGAAAAGGAGTCTAAAGGGTGTCAGATAAGGAGAGACGAGGAGTGTGATGTAAAGTCAGAGGGAGGGATATTGGACCTTGGGTACATGTACAAAACTCCCTGGAAATGTGACACAGATGGATAGGGTAGTGATAAAGGTATTGGCTGCTTAGGCAGGAGTATTGAGTGTAAGCGTTAGTGCTTCACATTTACAACTATACCAGAGATTTGGTTAAACAATACTTGGAATATTGGTGGAGGCTGCCTGACCCGCTGAGTTACTCCAGCACCTTTTGTCTTGTCTTGGGATATCGTGTACACTTTTGCTCATTACACTAGAGAAAGGATGTAATAAAGCTAGAAAGAGCTCAGAGGAGATTCTCAAGGACATTGCCTGGAATGGAGGGCTTTAACTACAAGGAACGCCTCCTGTAGATCCTTTCGATGGTGGAGAGGTTAGTACCTGTGATGGACTGAGCATTGTCCACCACTCTGCAGCCTTTTTCTTTCCTGGTCGTTCGAGTTATCAAGTCACCAATCAGTCAGTGTGCTCTCCGCCATACACCTGTAGAAGTTTGATGGAGATTGCCATGGAAGATCAGCTCCAGTGATGGATGCTGACAAATGTTGTGTTTTTGCCACAATACAAATGTAACTTAATTTGTTTTTTTGTATTTGTATATGCATCATTAGAGTGTGTTTAACTATAAACAGCAGTGTAAAAACTTAGTTCACTTACTAAAGTGTTTATTCATTTCTTTTATCTGCATGAAGCAGGAGAATTCAAATGCAGTGTTTATAAAAGATTTTTTGGGGGTCATGTATACATCTTTGGCCATGCCAGCATTTATGGTATGCAAATTCCTGTTTTCTTTCTTTGGATTATGAAGTCCCTTCTTGAAGCACTGTGCTTTGTGTAGTGCTAATGCTCTAACAGAATTGTTGTGTAGGACTTTCTAGGGTTTAATGATAATAGTGATAGAGACGTATAGGACGGAAACAGTCTCTTCGGCCCAACCCCTCCGTGCTGACCAACATGTCCCAACTAAGCTAGTCCCATTGGCCCGCTTGTCTCAGAGTGAGGATTGCCAATGTGCATTCATTTTGGGATGATGTGTAACATTTAGGTGACTATGCCCTATGCCTACAACTAAATATCTTTGTCCTTCTTGGTGTTGACTCATGGGTTCAAAGAGTTCAGTACACTTGGACAGTTGTCAAACTGCAGGGTATCAGTGCCTAATCCATCCGTCCAAGACATTAGTAGCACATCGGGCCAGCAGCAGTAACATTGATTGCTCATCCCGAGGTGCCCTTGAGAAGTTGTGGCTCTGAGTCACTGCCTTGATCTGCTGTTGCCCTGGGACGTATTTCTAAGGTGTTAACTAGGCAACAATTAAATAATGGCCACACTGCAGAGGTGTGTGATTTAGAGGGGAGTTTGCGGGTGACAGTGTTCCTGTGACCCTTGATCTTGTAGTAAAAGTCTTGATTTTAGGAGAGGCAGGTTGGATTGTGGATGGCACAGTCATAATGTATTAGTAGTGAAGGTATGTCTGCCTCGCCTTCATTGTTCTCTGCTGGACAATGTCAAACTACTGGGGTTGCACCAGTTGTGTACATGCTAACAAAAGTGTTCCATTGCGTTATTGCCTGTGCTTCACAGATGTTGCACTGGCTTTAAGGAGTCAGAGGTGAACATTGTTCTAGGGAACAATACCCAGCCTCTGACCTGTACTTGTAGATGCAGTATTTGGTTGCCTGCTCCAGTTAAGTTTCTAGTCAAGGATTGTGCCCAGATTGTGCAGCGGACAGGTCTGTGACTGGAAACCTGCCACTGAGGCTCGACCGGCGAGATCGACGTCAGGCAGAGCCATAGTGGTGGGGGACTCCTTTGTCAGAGGTGCGGACAGGCGATTCTGTGGTGACAGGCGAGACTCAAGGAAGGTGTGTTGCCTCCCTGATGCCAGGGTCCAAGATGTCTCAGACCGACTTAAGAACATCATCATGAGGGAAGGTGAACAGCCAGAAGTAGTTGTGCATGTAGGCACAAATGACGTGGGTAAGAAGATGAAGGAGGTTCTGCAACTTGAGTATAGAGAACTAGGCAGGAGGCTGAAAAGCAGAACTTCTAGGGTGGTTATCTCTGGGTTGCTTCCAGTACCTCGTGCGAGTGAGGGTAGAAACATTGAGATAGGGGATCTAGATTTCTAGATCACTGGAATCTCTTCTGGGGAAGAGATGACCTGTACAAAAGGGGCGGGTTGCACCTTAATTGGAAGGGGACCGACATTCTGACAGGCAGGTTTGCTAGTGCTACATGGGTGGGTTTAAACAGTGGCGGGGGGTGGAGTCAACATCGTGGAAGCATATGCGTGCAGTTAACGGGAAAGAGAGTAGGAAAGGTCACGTTTAAACTAACAGGGAAGGGGGATGGGAACCAATGCAAGGAGACAGAGGGACATAAAAGGAGAACAGAAGCAAAAGGTAGAAGGGAGATAAGAAAAACTAACCTGAAAGCCTTGTGCCTTAATGTGAGGAGCATTCGTAATAAGGTGGATGAATTGAATGTGCAGTTCGTAGTTAAGGAATATGATATAGTTAGAATTATGGAGATATGGCTCCAGGGTGACCAAGGCTGGGAGCTAAACATGCAGGGGCATTCGATATTCAGGAAGGATGGACAGAAAGGAAGAGGAGGTGGGGTGGCATTGCTGATTAAAGAGGAGATTAATGCAATAGCAAGGAGAGACATTAGCTTGGATGCTGTAGAATCGGTATGGGTAGAACAGCAGAATAGCCAAGGGCAGAAAACGCTTGTAAACAGACCACCAAGCAGCAGGTTGGGGATAGGATCAAGCAGGAAATTAGGGATGCGTGTAGAAAATGTACAGCAGTTATCATGGGTGACTTTCATTTATATATAGATTGGGCCAACCAAATTGGTAGCAGCGCTGAGGAGGAGGATTTCCTGGAATGTATACGGGATGGTTTTTTAAACCAATATGTAGAAGAACCGACTAGAGGACAGGCCATCCTAGACTGGGTATTCAGATATTAGGGTCCTGAACTTAAAGAAAGGAAACGTTGAAGGTATGAGATGGGAATTGGCTAGGATAGACTGACAAATTATGCCTAAAGTGTTGACGGTAGAGATGCAATGGCAAATATTTAAAGAACTCCAAAAATTGTTCATCCCTCTGGCAAAAAAATAAAAAGGGGAAGGCGGCTCATCCGTGGCTAACGAGGGAAATCAAGGATAGTGTTAAATCCAAGGAAAAGACATATAAATTGGCCAGAGGAAGCGGCAAATCGGAGGACTGGGAGAAATTTAGAACTCAACAGAGGAGGACAAAGGGGTTAATTAAAAGGGGGGAAAAAGAGCATGAAAGAAAGCTTGTGGGGAATATAAAAACTTCCTTCGGATATGTAAAAAGGAAAAGATTAGTGAAGACAGATGCAGGTCCCTTACAATCAGAGGCAAGTGAATTTATAATGGGAAACAAAAAAATGTCAGAACGGATAAACAAATACTTTGGTTCTGTCTTCACTGAGGAAGACACAAACAATCTCCCAGAAATACTTGGGACCGAGGATCTAGTGGGACGGAGGAACTGAAGTGAATCCACATTAGTCAGGAAATGGTGTTAGGTAAACTGTTGGGACTTAAGGCAGATAAATCCCCAGGGCCTGATGGTCTGCATCCTAGAGTATTCAATGAGGTGACCCTAGAAATCGTGGATGCATTGGTGATCATTTTCCAATGTTCTCTCGACTCTGGATCAGTTCCTGTGGACTGGAGGGTAGCCAATGTCACTCCACTTTTTAAGAAAGGAGGGAGAGAGAAAACGGGGAATTATAGACCAGTTAGCCTTACATCGGTATTGGGGAAGATGCTTGAGTCGATTGTTAAAGATATTATAGCAGTGCATTTGGAAAGCAGTGACAGGATCAGTCAAAGTCAGCATGGATTTATGAAGGGGAAATCATGCTTGACTAATCTTCTGGAATTTTTTGACGATATAACAAGTAGAATGGATAAGGGATGTGGTGTATCTGGACTTTCAAAAAGCCTTTGACAAGGTCCTACACAAGAGATTAGTGTGCAAAAAGAGAGCACATGGTATTGGGGGTAGGGTATTGACATGGATAGAGAACTGGTTGACAGACAGGAAGCAAAGAGTAGGAATTAACGGATCCTTTTCAGAATGGCAGGCAGTGACTAGTAGGGTGCCGCAAGACTCGTTGTTGGGACCACAGTTATTTACAATATATATTAACGATTTAGACGTGGGAATTAAATGTGACATCTCCATGTTTGCGGATGACACAAAGTTGGGTGGTAGTGTGAGCTGCGATGAGGATGCTATGAGGCTGCAGGGTGACTTGGGTAGGTTGGATGAGTGGGCAGAAGCATGGCAGATGCAGTATAATATGGATAAATGTGAGGTTATCCACTTTGGTGGCTAGAACAGGAAGGCAGATTATTATCTGAATGGTGTCAGATTAGGAAAAGGGGAGGTGCAACGAGACCTGGGTGTGCTTGTACATCAGTCACTGAAAGTAAGCATTCGGGTACAGCAGGCAGTGAAGAAAGCTAATGGCACGTTGGCCTTCATTGCTAGAGGATTTGGGTATGGGAGCAAGGAGGTCCTACTGCAGTTGTACAGGGCCCTGGTGAGACTGCACATGGAGTATTGTGTGCAATTTTGGTTTCCTAATTTGAGGAAGGACATTATTGCGATTGAGGGAGGTTAATTCCCGGGATGGCGGGACTGACATATGATGAAAGAATGGGTCGACTTGTATTCGCTGGAATTTAGAAGGATGAGAGGGTATCTTATAGAAACATATCAAATTCTTAAAGGATTGGACAGGCTAGATGAAGAAAAATGTCCCCAATGTTGGCGAAGTCGAGAACCAGGGGTCATAGTTTAAGAATAAGTGTTAGGCCATTTAGGACTGAGATGAGGAAAAACCTCTTCACCCAGAGAGTTGTGAATCTGTGGATTTCTCTGCCACAGAAGGCAGTGGAGGCCAATTCACTTGATGTTTTCAAGAGAGAGTTAGATTTAGCTCTTAGGGCTAAAGTAATTAAGGGATATGGGGAAAAAGCAGGAACGGAGTACTGATTTGAGATGATCAGCCATGATCATATTGAATGGCGGTGCTGGCTCGAAAGGCTGAATGGCCTACTCCTGCACCTATTTTTCTATGTTTCTATGCTGGTGGTAAAGGATTCAATGATAGTAATGGTGTCAAACGCCAAGGGAGATGGTTAGACTGGTGTTGATGGCCCATGTTCAGTGCATGTGCAGTGTGAATATGGTGCAGGGCGCTGGACACTGGACAGCAGAGGAACAGACCCTCAATGTCTGTGCTGAACATGATGCCAAGATAAACTAACCTTTTCTGCCTCCACATGGTCCATATCCCTACATTTCCTGCATTTTCATCTATCGATCTAAAAGCCTCTTGAACAACCCCATTGTATCTGCCTCCACTACTACCCCTGGCAGCACGTTCCAGGCACCCATCGATACAATACCATACGATAGAACTTTATTTATCTCAGGAGGGAAATTGATCTGCCAACAGTCATAAAAACACACAATACATGAAACATTAAATTGAAGTGATGAGTGGAAAGGATTGGGCATGTGCAAAGATTTTGGGGGGGGGGGGGGGAAGAGTGTGTCTCAGTCTACCCCATGACAGAAGGGGAGGAGTTGTACAGTTTAATAGCCACTGGGAAGTTTACCCTCTGTATCAAAAATAAAACTTGCCCTGCACATTCCTTTAAACTTTGCCCCTCACACCTTAACGCTATGCCCTCCAGTTATAAAATGTCCACCCTTCACAAAAGGTTCTGACTGCCTACCCTATCTATACCTCTCATAATGTTATATACTTCCATCAGGTATCCCCTCAACCTCTGGCTGTTCCAGAGAGAACAATCCAAGTCTGTCCAACTAGCTAATACCCTCTAATCCAGGCAGCATTCTTGTAAATGCCCTCTGCCCCATCTCCAAAGCCTCCACATGTTACTTGCCATTTCTCAGCCCAAGCCTGAATGTGGTGCAGTTCCTGCCCCATTAATGGGGAAATTGGCTGATGACAGAATGAATGGTGAATGGGCAGGCACACATGTGGCTATTAGCAATCCCCACTTCTGCCCCTGGGATGAGGGGCAGAGTATGCTGGAGCATTTTTTTCACTTTTTCTTGCACTGAATTGGTTAACAAAAATAACTAATTTCTTGCACTGAACTGGTTAATAAAAATGATTTGGTATTTTTAACAGTGAGTGGTTAAATGCTTGAGGTGGCAGAATGTGAAGGGTGGGAAGGTAAGCACAGATGTTGGGAGGTAGATTAACAACTACTTTGTAAAACTTTATTCTGTTCTGCATAAGCAGTGCGATGCCAGATGTTAAAAGTAGAATATAACTTCTCATTTATTTCAGTGTTGCGACCAATGTTGTGCGGCAGCTATGTGAAAAAGGTAAGTTGCTTCAATTAACATTGTCTTTAAATTCTTGTGACCATCCCTTCTTTTCTCGATTCTTGCAATTTCCAGCATTACAGAGATTAGTCCCAGGCCTTTGATTTATTTACATCAGTGTTGATCTGCTTGGGTCTGTAGAGTCATACAGCGTGGAAACAGGCTGTTCAGCCCAACTGGCCAACACCGACCAATCCACATTAGTCCCAACTACCCGCGTTTGACCATATCCCTCTAAACATTTCCTATCCATGTGCCTAAATGTCTTTTATGTTGTTGCGATAGCACCTGCTTCAACTACTTCCTCTGACAACTCATTCCATGTACCCACCACGATTTGTGTAGTACTTAAAAAAAAAAAAAAAAGTTGCTCCTCGGGTTCCTATTAAACATTTCCCCCCTCACCTCAAACGTCTGTCCTCTGGATCTTGATTCCTCTACTCTGGGTAAAAGACTGTGCATCTACCCTATCTATTCCTCCCATGATCTTACACACCTCTATAAGATCACACCTCATCCTCCTGCGCACCAAGGAATAAAGTCCTAGCCTCGTCAACCTCTCTTTATAGCTCAGCCCCTTGAGTCCTTTCAACATCCTCGTAAATCTTCTCTGCACCCTTTCCAGATTAACGACATCTTTCCTTCATGATTAGAATGGGTGTCAAGGGTTATGGGGAGAAGGCAGGAAAATGCAGGCAGCGATCAGCCATGATTGAATGGTGGAGTGGACCCGATGGGCCGATGTGGCCTAATTGTACTCCTACAACTTGTGAACTATAACAGGGTGACCAAAACTTAACACAGTAGTCCAATTGTGGCTTCACCAATGTCATGTACAACTGTAACATAACCTCCCATCTTCTATACGCAATACCTGACTGATGAAGGCCAATGTGCCGAAAGCCTTCTTGACCACCCTATCTACCTGTGACGGAACTTTGTACTGCATTCCTAGATCCCTCTGCTCTGCAACACTCCCCATGGCTCTGCCATTCACAGTGAGGGCCCTGCTCTTCATATTTATATGCACTATATGATCCATTAACCATTCCTCAGCCCGCCTGATTGAGATCCTGCTGCAATTTCTGATGACCAAAAATCAGCTTGATACAAAGTTTAGTTTGTAAATCAAATCAATGGTAACAGCATTCAGATGAACTCAAATTCTGTGGAAGGTCCTAAGGCACAAATTAGCAACAGTGATCTTATTCACTATTGTATATACAGAGGCATGTATATCAATCAATGGTATCTACATGCAAGATCATATAGTGCATATAAATTAGGAAGGCTGCAGGAAGGAACTGCAGATGCTGGTTTCTTCCGAAGATAGACATAAAATGCTGGAGTAACTCTGCGTATCAGGCAGCGTCTCTGGAGAAAAGGAATAGGCAATGTTTTTGGTCGAAACTTTTCTTCAGACTGAAAGATAGTGGGAGGGGGGTGCTGGAGGCGAGAAAAGGCCAAATAAAATAAAAACAGGGCTGGCAACAGTTGACCTCATGAAGGATGGAGTCCACAATTGCCCATTGTTAGCCTGGGAAGATGTACTGACAAGATGGATGCAAGAGTGGCAGAGTAAACTAATGTGGCAGGGCGATGGGTGCAAGAGCAGAGAGACAGAGGGGTGTAAAATGAGGGTAGAAGCAATAGGTAGCAAGGTGAAAAGTAAAAGTGGCAGGCAGACAAATCCAGGGCAAAAATCAAAAAGGGCCACTTTTCAACATAATTGTATAAGGGTTAAGAGTGTTGTAAAAACAAGCCTGAAGGCTTTGTGTCTCAATGCAAGGAGCATTTGTAATAAGGTGGATGAGTTGAATGTGCAGATAGTTATTAATGAATATGATATAGTTGGGATCACGGAGACATGGCTCCAGGGTGACCAAGGCTGGGAGCTGAACATCCAGGGATATTCAATATTCAGGAGGGATAGACAGAAAGGAAAAGGAGGTGTGGTAGCGTTGCTGGTTAGAGAGGAGATTAACGCAATAGAAAGGAAGGATATTAGCTTGGAGGATGTGGAATCGATATGGGTAGAGCTGCGAAACACTAAGGGGCATAAAACGCTAGTGGGAGTTGTGTACAGGCCACCTAACAGTAGTAGTGGAGTTGGGGATGGCATCAAACAGGAAATTGGAAATGTGTGCAACAAAGGTAAAACAGTTATAATGGGTGGCTTCAATCTACATATAGATTGGGTGAATCAAATTGGCAGGGGTGCTGAGGAAGAAGATTTCTTGGAATGTATGCGGGATAGTTTTCTAAACCAACATGTAGAGGAACCAACGAGAGAGCAGGCTATTCTAGACTGGGTGTTGTGTAATGAGGAAGGGTTAGTTAGCAGTCTTGTTGTGCGTGGCCCCTTGGGCAAAAGTGACCATAATATGGTTGAGTTCTTCATTAGGATGGAGAATGACATTGTTAATTCAGAAACAAGGGTCCTGAACTTAATGAAAGGTAACTTTGAGGGTATGAAACGTGAATTGGCCAAGATAGACTGGCAATTGATTCTTAAAGGGTTGACGGTGGATATGCAATGGAAGGCATTTAAAGACTGCATGGATGAACTACAATTGTTCAACCCAGTTTGGCAAAAGAATAAATCAGGGAAGGTAGTGCATCCGTGGATAACTAGGGAAATCAGGGATAGTATCAAAACAAAAGATGAAGCATACAAATTAGCCAGAAAAAGCAGCCTACCAGGGGACTGGGAGAAATTCAGAGTCCAGCAGAGGCGGACAAAGGGCTTAATTAGGAAAGGGAAAATAGATTATGAAAGAAAACTGGCAGGGAACATAAAAACTGACTGCAAAAGTTTTTATAGATATGTGAAGAGAAAAAGATTAGTTAAAACAAATGTAGGTCCCTTGCAGTCAGAAACAGGCGAATTGATCATGGGGAACAAGGATATGGCAGACCAATTGAATAACTACTTTGGTTCTGTCTTCACTAAGGAAGACATAAATATTTTGCCGGAAATAGCAGGGGACCGGGGTCAAATGAGATGGAGGAACTGAGTGAAATCCAGGTTAGCCGGGAAGTGGTGTTAGGTAAATTGAATGGATTAAAGGCCGATAAATCCCCAGGGCCAGATAAGTTGCATCCCAGAGTACTTAAGGAAGTAGCCCCAGAAATAGTGGATGCATTAGTGATAATTTTTCAAAACTCTTTAGATTCTGGAGTAGTTCCTGAGGATTGGAGGGTAGCTAATGTAACCCCACTTTTTAAAAAGGGAGGGAGAGAGAAAACGGGGAATTATAGACCAGTTAGTCTAACATCGGTAGTGGGGAAAATGCTAGAGTCAGTTATTAAAGATGGGATAGCAGCACATTTGGAAAGTCGTGAATTCATTGGACAAAGTCAGCATGGATTTATGAAAGGTAAATCATGTCTGACGAATCATAGAATTTTTCGAGGATGTAACTAGTAGAGTGGATAAGGGAGAACCAGTGGATGTGTTATATCTGGACTTTCAGAAGGCTTTCGACAAGATCCCACATAAGAGATTAGTATGCAAACTTAAAGCACACGGTATGCAGCAAGATGACTTGCATAGGTTGGGTGAGTGGGCAAATGCATGGCAGATGCAGTATAATGTGGATAACTGTGAGGTTATCCACTTTGGTGGCAAAAACAGGAAAGTAGACTATTAACTGAATGGTGGCCGATTAGGAAAAGGGGAGATGCAACGAGACCTGGGTGTCATGGTACACCAGTCATTGAAAGTAGGCATGCAGGTGCAGCAGGCAGTGAAGAAAGCGAATGGTATGTTAGCATTCATAGCAAAAGGATTTGAGTATAAGAGCAGGGAGGTTCTACTGCAGTTGTACAGGGTCTTGGTGAGAGTATTGCGTACAGTTTTGGTCTCCAAATCTGAGGAAAGACATTCTTGCCATGGAGGGAGTACAGAGAAGGTTCACCAGACTGATTCCTGGGATGGCAGGACTTTCATATGAAGAAAGTCTGGATAGACTCGGCTTGTACTCGCTAGAATTTAGAAGATTGAGGGGGGATCTTATAGAAACTTACAAAATTCTTAAGGGGTTGGACAGGCTAGATGCAGGAAGATTATTCCCGATGTTGGGGAAGTCCATTACAAGGGGTCACAGTTTAAGGTTAAGGGGGAAGTCTTTTAGGACCGAGATGAGAAAATCATTTTTTACACAGAGAGTGGTGAATCTGTGGAATTCTCTGCCACAGAAGGTAGTTGAGGCCAGTTCATTGGCTATATTTAAGAGGGAGTTAGATGTGGCCCTTGTGGCTAAAGGGATCAGGGGGTATGGAGAGAAGGCAGGTACAGGATACTGAGTTGGATGATCAGCCATGATCATATTGAATGGCGGTGCAGGCTCGAAGGGCCGAATGGCCTACTCCTGCACCAATTTTCTATGTTTCTATGTTTCTATGTGCTAACAGTGGAACTAGTAGGGCAACTAGGCTGTTGGACTTATCCTAGTTCAACCATCTATATTTTGGGTCACTTTGTTTCTCTCCACGGATTTCCAACATCTGCAGTATTGTTTTTTGCAATGAAAATTATGCACGTGCATGATTGGGGACACCTAGTGACCACATATCGAACCACAGTTCAAACTTTTATGTCGTCTAGTTATGCAATATGGAAAAAAGCTCTTCGTCCCAACACATCCATTCCGACCAGGATGCCCCATCTACGCTCGACCCAGTTGCTGGGTTTTGGCTCATATCCCTCTAAACCTTCCCTGTCCATGTATCTGTACAAGTGTCTTTTAAATGTTGTGATAGTCCCTGCCTCAGCTACCTCCTCTGGCAGCTCGTTCCATATATCCATGGCCCTCTGTATGAAAAAGATGTCCCACAGATTCTGATTAAATTTTGCCCCTCTCACCTTAAACCTACGCTCTTGAGTTCTTGATTCCCCTACTCTGGTAAAAAACCTGTGCATCCACCCTATCTATTCCCCTCATGATTTTATCCTCCTCTATAGATCACCCCTCAGCCTCCTGCACCATGTCCCCATTGTTTGCAGATTCCTTTTATTCATCTCAAAATGTCCACTCTGGAAGCTCAGAATGTTCACAATAATTGTGAAGTTATTGCTTGCATTGTGGCCACAGCGGGCTCTTTTAAGGAAACAATACGTTTATGATCATATCAACAAAGTGCTGGAGTAACTCAGTGGGTCAGGCAGCATCGGTGGAGGGAATGGACAGATGATGTTTCGGGTCGGGACCCTTCTTCATACTGAGGATACTGCCTGACCTGCTGAGTTTCTCCAGTAGTATGTGTTTTTTATTTCTCAAGATTCCAGAATCTGCAGTTTCTTGTGTGTACTTGTTTCAGATGGAGAGAAGTGGCAAATATTGTAAAATACTGTAATGTGCTTCAATTATACATTGGCAGCAGATGTGTTTTGTGCTGAAGTTCATGTGAAGTATCCTGCAAGGTACAGAACCAGAAATAACGGTAGAAACAAGGAACTGCAGAAGCTGGGTTTAAAAAAAAAGACACGCAGTGCTGGAGTAACTCAGCTGGTCAGGCACCATCTTTGGAGAACGTGAACAATCTAAAGGGTCCTGACCCAAAACGCCATCTATCCATATTCTCCAGAGATGCTGCCTGACCCGCTGAGTTACTCCAGCACTTAGTGTCCTTTTTTTAACCAGAAATAGCTGATCTGTTGCAAGTTGCTGATGGTGTTTGTTCCAAGGGCGATGAAAGATTGGTACTGTACCAATGAATGCTGTGTGACTTTTCATCTGTTGTAGCCAGACTATAAAATGGTAATCCTTTCACTCTTAGATACCCCTCCAGGTGCCTTAATTCTGGAATCTCCTTTCACTAACATTCGGGAGGAAGCTAAAAGCCACCCTTTTTCACTGGTAAGTCACACGTTACTTTAAGCAAAGTCTTAAACTATGCACTGCAGAAAAGGAATCCGTAGATTAGCTCTGACATTGATTGAAAAAAATGGCCAGAAATTTGATTGTAAAACTCTGTTTACTTCTGCACTGTTTGATTGAAAATAAACTTTGCCTGGATTGAAAAGTGATTAGTTTTACATTACGGACATTTATCCAGCTACCTTCTGATGGAAATCACTCCCTCAATCCTACAATTAATGAAAAAATAGTGAAGTGTCGCATGTTGCAACATGGGGGTATTTTACCACAAAATTTGTCTATGTCCTGTTAAAAAAAACAAGACTGAGGGGAGGTAACTAAAAGCTTGGACACAGGCAGTGATTTTAAGGGCAGAGGCGGTTAAGGCAAGGATTGCAGAGGCCCTGGGCTGCAGGGCAGCGAGGCTGAGAGCGGCCAGTCACTGGCATTGCTTTCACCAACAGAGTCAGGAAAGATATTTCTGCAGTATTGCGTGCAGTTCTGTTTGCCCCATTACAGGAAGGATGTGGAGGCTTTGGAGAGGGCGCAGAGGGGGTTTACCAGAATGATGTCTGGATTAAGGGTATTAACTACAGGGAGAGGTTGGACAGATTTGGATTGTTTTCTCTGGAATGTCCCCCCCCTCCTTAGATTTGGATTGTTTTCTCTGCCCCCCCCCCCTCCTTAGACCACCACCAATTTGCCTATAGGGCAAACAGGTCGATGGAGGACGCAATGTCACTGGCCCTCCACTTCACCCTGACACACCTTGACCAGCAGGACAGTTATGTGCGGATGCTATTCATAGATTATAGCTCCGCCTTTAACACCATCCCCCCCCCATAAACTAGTCACCAAGCTGGACCACCTGGGCCTCAACACACACCTGAGCAGCTGGGTCCTGGACTTTCTCACCGGCCGACCACAGACTGAGTGCATGGGGAGGCAGGTCTCCTCCAGCATCACCCTGAACATCGGTGCACCACAGGGCTGTGTGTTGAGCCCCTTTCTCTTCTCCCTCTACACTCTCGACTGCAAACCCACCCACGAGGCTAACACCATATTAAAGTTTGCAGATGACACCATCGTGGTAGGCAGGATCACGAGTAACAACGAGGCCGCCTACAGGACAGAGGTAGAGAACCTGGTGAGATGGAGCCGTGAGAACAACATGATCCTCAACGCAGCAAAAACAAAGGAGATGATCCTGCACTTCAGGAGGAGACCGAAGACCTTCGTCCATCAGCCCATCACCATTAACGGCGAGACAGTGGAGGCTGTGCAGAACATCAGCTACCTCGGGGTCAACATCAGCCACGACCTGACCTGGACCGTCAACATCACGGAGACGGCCAAGAAAGGACTTCAAAGGCTTCACTTCCTGAGGTGCTTGAAGAGGGCACGTCTCCCACAACAGCTGCTGGTGAGCTTCTACAGGTCAGCCATCGAGTCAGTTCTCACATACTGCATCACAGTATGGTACTCTGGCTGCACCGCAGAGAATAGGAAAGCTCTCCAACGCGTCATTAAGACTGCTGAGAGGATCACTGGCACCCAGCTCCCCAGACTGGAGGACATCTACCGGACCCGCTGCATCCGGAGGGTCAAGGGCATCATTAGAGACAGCACACACCCTGGACACTGCCTCTTCACCCGACTGCCCTCAGGAAGACGATACAGGACACTGAGAGCCCGCACGACAAGACTAAAAAACAGCTTCTATCATAGAGCTGTGACACTACTGAACTCTATCCCCCTCCCACACTGATTTTTTTAATTTTTTGTTAACGTATTTTTATAATCATTTTCCTGTGCAGCTGGAGGACTGAACCAACAAAATTTTGTTGTCTTGTACAATGACAATAAAGATTATTATTATTATTAGAAGTATATAAAATTATGAGAGGCATAGATAGGGTAGGTGTTCCCAGGATGGAAATGTCAAAGGCTAGAGGGCATAGCTTTAAGGTGAGAGGGGTAAAGTTTAAAGGAGATGTGCGGGGCAAGTTTTTTATGCAGAGTGGTGACTGGCTGGAATGCGCTGCCAGGGGTAGTGATGGAGGCAGATATGATAGTGGTGTTTAGGATAGGCACATGGAAGTGCAGGGAATGTGGGAGGGGATACGGATCACGTGAAGGCAGATAAGAGTTGGTCTTGGCATCATGTTCGGCACAGACATTGAGGACCGAAAAGCCTGTTCCTGTGTCCTCTCTTTGGACTCTAAACTCAGATATTGATGAGGTATTCAGTGGTGTTCTCTTGGCTGCCTTCCTTTCCACTCCACCCTGCATAATCCCTGTAACTTCAGGAGAGGTATTCATCTAATGGTAATAAAATATTTAAACTACATGGGTTTCAAATGGTAGATATTATTTATTTCTGTTCTGGAGCTCAACACTCTAAGCTTTAGGCACAGCACTGAGCAGTTTCCAAATATGTTGTTGAAATTTGTCAAAATGTGTCTGGAATATCAATAGACAATAGACAATAGGTGCAGGAGTAGGCCATTCGGCCCTTCGAGCCAGCACCGCCATTCAATGTGATCATGGCTGATCATCCCCAATCAGTACCCCGTTCCTGCCTTCTTCCCATATCCCCTGACTCCGCTATTTTTAAGAGCCCTATCTAGCTCTCTCTTGAAAGCAACCAGATAACCTGCCCCCACCGCCCTCTGAGGCAGAGAATTCCACACTCACCACTCTCTGTGAGAAAAAGTGTTTCCTCGTCTCCGTTCTAAATGGCTTACTCCTTCCTTATTCTTAAAATATCATTATATCATATCCACATCTTCAATCTTTGCTGAATTCATTATTTCAGTGGTAAGATTCAGTGTAATTATGGCATCATCATCCTTCCAGGGGTCTAAAAATTGGTTCCGTTTTCATCGAGATAGGCTTTCTGCAGTTGTGTCCGTGTGGGCTTCCCACTGCTCCTATTGATTGATCGATTCAAAGATACTGCATGGAAACAGGCCCTTCGGCCCACCGAGATTCCATGCCGACCAGCGATCACCTGTTCACACTAGTTCTATGTTATCCCACCTTCTCATCCACTCCCTACACACTAGGGGCAATTTACAGAAGCCAATTAACCTACCAACCCACTCGTCTTTGGGATGTGGGAGGAAACCGGAGCACCCAGAGGAACACTATGTGGCCGCAGGGAGAATGTGTAAACTACACACAGACTGCATCCAAGGTCGGGATTAAACCCGGGTTCCTTGTGCCGTGAGGCAGAGGCTCTAACTGCAGTGGTACTTTTTTTCTTTGCGCATCCCAAAGAGAATATGTTGTGGGCCTACAGGGAAAAAATGAGTGGGGGCTGATGGGATTACTCTCCTGTGGGCTGAATGGACTCCTCAATTAGAGAAGTAAGCCAGCAACCAGTCTAAATGCAGGTCAGCTTCATTAATAGAGATAAATGGTTTAGGCTGGGACTATTTTCTTTGGAGTGCAGGACCCTATTGAGGTGTACAAGATCATGAGGGGCTTGGACAAAGTGAATGCACACAGTCTTTTTCCCAGGGTAGAGTATTCTAAAACTAGTTAGCATTGGCGAGAGGGGAGAGATTTATGATGGACCTCGAGGCCATCTTTTTCACTCAGAGGGTAGTCATTTTCTGGAATAAATTGCCAGAGGAAGCTATAGAAGATACATACAGATACATTTATGACATTTAAAAGACATTTGGACAGATATATGGATAGGAAGGGTTCGGAATGATAAGGGCCAAATGCAGACAAATGGGACTAGCCCAGTGTGCCAACTTGGCCAGAATGGCAAGGTGGGCTGAACGCCTGTTTCCATGCTATCCAGCTCTGTAACACTAAGGGACTTTGTCCCAAAACAACAAAAGGAGAACAGTATTCCGAGGCTGGGGAATGGAGTGAAAGTGTTGGAAATGGAGAACAAGGTAAAGAGCAAAATAAACACAAATATGTAGAACACAGAACAGTACAGCAAGGGACAGGCCCTTCGGCTCACAATGTCTGTGCCGAATATGATGCCAAGACCAACTCTTATCTGCCTGCACATAATTCATATCCCTCCATTCCCTGTATATCCATATGCCAATATAAAAGTCTCAAACGTCACTATCGTATCAGCAT
This sequence comes from Malacoraja senta, assembly GCA_038087875.1. NCBI lineage: Eukaryota > Metazoa > Chordata > Chondrichthyes > Rajiformes > Rajidae > Malacoraja > Malacoraja senta. The sequence goes on along the minus strand of CM075978.1, from coordinate 116,857,105 downwards.
CCACCTGGCAGCATGTTCCAGACCCTCACGATCCTCTGCATAAAAAAATCTTGGCCACCCATCTCCTTTAAACGTTGCCCCTCGCACCTTAAACCTATAACATATTTGTGAATTCTGTTTCTCCCTATCCCTTCCTGGGTTTGCTATATAGTGTTGCTGGTCTTTACCTGGCTCACCAATGATGGAGTTGTTCAACTGCTTGTGGCAATCGTCAACTCCTGAAGAAAAGGACACCAACGGGATGAGAAACAAAACAAAAGCACACTGAGGGGGAATAGTTAGTTGGAACTCGCCCTCTTTACATTGACTGGTCCTTAACGACAGCAGGAAATTTTTGCAGCTCCTTATTTTTTCCGCTCATCCTTCCTGTGGGGCAGCTTTGCCCTGGAAAGGTTAGCTGTTAATATCTGTAGGGTTTTGTTGCAGTTGCCCTGACGTGGCCACTGGTTTTTTGGTGTTTCAGATCTACAGGCATCTCCCCGGATTTGACTGGTTCTTCCTTGATCCGATCACTGAGAGTGGCATTATATTTCCCAACGATGAAAAGTAAGTAGCATTTTAATAAGAGTTTAATTATAAAACTTGGATGCTTTTCCTGCTTGCTATTACTATTTGATCCATCATGGAATTTATACAAGTGAATACTTTGGAAGGGTTTGTGAATTATCAACACTGCAGGGGCTCTCAGTTTAGACGGGACAAATATCTTTCCTATAGCAGGGTGACAAAAACTGAACTCAGTACTCTAAATGTGGCTTCATCAATGTCCTGTACAACTGTTTCCTGCACAAGAACAATTATTGTGGTACAAAAGTTTGTTGTTGGGATATCGTGAGGTTGTGGAACTTTAACAGTGAGTGTTTTGCTGTACGTTCATTTTAAATGGATTCATGATATCGAGTAATTCCATCGATGCAAGGCTGCTGATTTAAGCTGATCTCTCAATAGATTATCTATTAAATATATCTGGTGTTATTTGTGCATGTTTTATTGTCCTGAATGCCTGGTATGATGGCTTTATCGAGTGAATCTTTCCAGTTTGAACATTTGTCTCGTTTCACGAACTGGAAGAGAGGCAACAATAGAAATCTGTGATGCCTTTATTGATTGAAGAAACGTGGAGTCGGATATACCCCCTGATCTGCTCATTGAAGCACAACTAAGGACGCATGTACTGAGAGGGTCAAAGGTGTTTAATTGTCAAATGTAAAGGCAATGGAACAATTACATTTTTACTTGCTGCAGCTTAATAGACCCATTAAGCAGTAACATGGGTAAATGTCCAATAATCAATAATATGATGTGTTATTAATCAGAAATCAGTAGTACGAGTTCAAATAAATCACTAATCAGTATCAGGAATCATCAGGAGTCGGTAGTTTTCAATATTTCTCAGCGCATTGATGTGCATCAAACAAGCTGCTTTATTCTCCCCCATTGATGTCAGAGCAACAACAATTCTGGCGGCAATCTTTGCTGAAGATTAGCATGGACTCGATGGGCCGAAGAGCCTCTTTCCAAGCTGTATCTCTAAACTAAACGTTAGAGAATCTTTAGACATTAGAGATACAGTATGAAAACAGGCCCTACGGCCACCAGTTCTATGCTAACCAGCAATCACCCCGTACACTAGCACTGTCCTACATATAAGGAACAATTACAATTTACAAAAGCCAGTTAACCTACAAACTTGTGCGTCTTTGGAGTATGGGAGGAAACCGGACCACCCGGGGAAAACCCACGTGGTCACAGGGAGAACTTGCAAACTCCACACAGACAGCACCTGTAGTCCGATCGAACCCGGGTCTCTGGCGTGTGAGGCAGCTTCGTTGTGCTACTGTGCCGCCCGAACTGTGCACAAAGCAAATGCCAGCCCTTGTTGTTTTCTATTTTGGATTTGGTTTACGCCAATTCTGTTCTCCCTGAGTATGTGCCAACTGTTTTGCCGCTTGATGTTGTTCCCCAGTGTGCAGCACATCACCTGCCCGTTGCTGATTCTCCACGCAGAAGACGATGCTGTCATCCCCTTCCACCTCGGCAGAAAGGTACGTTACCGAACCGCTCTGTCACTGAAACAATCCAGTTGAGTATTTAATTATCACACTACTGGCAACTGAACAATGATGTTCTTACTTGCTGCAGCTTAACAGCCCCGTAATGGAATAACGTACAGAAAAAATATAATAATTAATAATGCAATAAATTAAAAACAATAATGCACGGTAACCATGATGAAGCCCATTGTGCAACCAAAACAAAGTCTGTAGAAGACCATACTTGCTGAGGTTAGCATGTTAATGATGGTTTCTGGGAAGAAGTTCTTGAACCTGGAGGTCACAGTTTTCAGTAACCTTCTGGCACAGTGTACCTACTTCCCGATGGAAGTAATGTAGGTATGTTACAAAACTTACCTTCAGTCGCGCTGTAATTCTGCCACTGGCCGTGTGCGCGATTTTGGTGCCTTTAAGGGGGGGGCGGGGTTAAAACGCGGTTTCTCCTCCCTTGTCCTGGAAATATTTTGTTGGAGTACAAACCTTCGCTGACAAAATCGTTCCTACCGGCGTATTGTGAATTTTTTTTATTTATTAAATCGTCAATGTCAGCGCTACAGTAGTTTTAAAAGCAGCTCCTGAAGCGTCAACGCCAATAACGGGGACGGATTTCACACAATGGACAGGTAAACGAAAGTGCTTTCTTTAAATGTATAAAAGTGCTTCTTAAGAAGCCTTTAATTCACATTTTGTCATGCGACACGGTGATTTTATTCCCCGAATTAACGGCAGTATTTTTCATGCCAATACGGGGTTAAATTCACCGCAAATCAACGTTCCAAAAGATCGCGTTCCAGAAATTCTCACTCGCAAGATGAATTAAATGCCCATTAATTTACAGGTATTAAACATTCAATTCCTTCCATTTGGCCTGTAAATTCATGAAAATTAGATTTAAAAATTATGTTATATTGTGAATTATTGTGTGAATGTTATTTGGACACTTAGGCTATTTAAAAATGTTAATCTATTCTTAAGAAATTGATAGATGTTTAGATCCAGTAATTGAATTTTGTAATTAGCTACAATTAGGTAACTAACTAATTATATGCTTTACTTTCATGTCTTCGAAGTAAGATTGTTTCATATTTGTTTCAGAATGCTTCAATCTATAATACCTGAAAATTTCTTTCAGTTACCATAATTTTTAAGAAAGTTATGGGCTTTTAACTGTCCTCGATCACAGCTTTTGTGTTAAGTCAATGGAAAAGCAATAGGGAACTAGATGCTAATTTCCGAGTAAAGCTGGTACTCCAACAAAGTATAATTCAGGACAAGGGAGGAGAAACCCGTGCTTTAACCCCGCCCCCCCTTAAAGGCGCCAAAATCGCGCACACGGCCAGTGACAGAATTACAGCGCCGCTGAAGGCAAGTATTGTAACATACCTAGGTTAAGGCGGACTGAGCGGAGGTGTGCAACGAAACGATCATCGAGCCTGCGCTTGGTCTCGCTGATGTACAGAAGTGGACACCTAGAACAGCGGATACAGTAGATGAGGTTGGAGGAGGTGCAAGTGAACCTCTGCCTCACCTGAAAAGACTGTCGGGATCTTTTGATGGAGTTGAGGGGGGAGGTAAAGGGACACGTGTTGCATCTCCTCTGGTTGCAGCGGAAAGTACCTGGGGAGGCGGTGGGAAGGGACGAGTTGACCAGGGAGTTGCGGAGGGAACAATTTCTGCGGAAAGCAGAAAGGGGTGGAGATGAGAAGATGTAGCCAGTAGTGGGATCAAAAGTTAAGTCAAGAGTCCCAGATTGAACAATGAAATTCTTACTTGCTGCAGCACAACAGAATATGTAAACCTAGTACACTGTAAACTATGTTGGACGTAGCAAAAGTGTATAGCAGGATCTTGATGCCCAAGTCCATAACACCCTGAAGGTGACAACATGTAGATAGAGTATTAAAGAAGGCACATTGTATGCTTCCCTTCATTGGTCGGGGCATTGAGTATAAAAGTCATGATACAGCTTTTATTTGGACTATTTGGACTATTGCGTGCAGTTGGACTATTGCGTGCAGTTCTGGTCGCTTCCTTACAAGAAGGATGATGCGGCTTTGGAAAGGGTGCAGAGGAAGTTTACCAGAATGAAGGGGGTATTAGCTACAGGGAGAGGTTGGACAGAGACTGTTTGCTCTGGAATGCAGGAGAAGGGAGACCTGATAGAAGTATATAAAATTAATAGTTTTAGATAGGGTAGACAGTCGGAACCTTTTTTTCCAGGATATATAAATTAAATACTAGAGGGAATAGCTTTAAAGTGAGAGGGTGCAAAGTTTAAAGGAGATGTGCAGGGCAAGTTTTTTTACACAGAAGGTGGTGAGTGCCTGGAATGCAGTACAGGAGGTGGTGGTGGAGACAGATACGATAGTGGCATTCAAAGCACTTTTGGATAGGCACATGAATATGCAGGGAACAGAGGGATATGGATTATGTGGAGATAGATAAGAGTTGGTCTTGGCATCAAGTTCGGCATGGACATTGTGGGCCGAAGGGCAAGTTCCTGTGCTGTTCTGTGTTCTAATTAAGACCAAGTTATTACTTTATTATTTACAGCTATTTACCTGTTGCCACTCCCTGCAAAATCTCCAACAGGAAATGGAAGGATAAAGATCTGAAAGTACTCAAAGGTTTAAGCCACTCAAAGTTTAGAGATTGTCACTTGGAGTATGTTGGATCTAATTTTAGCTCTAATTTGGAAAGGTTTCTTCCTTGATAGTACAGCCTTTTATAGTCAAACAGTCCAGAGCCATAGACGTTCAGCTGGTCTTCAGTAAATCCGCAATAGATTGTGGAGCTCAGAAAGCTTATGAGAGGAATAGATAGGGTGAATGCACAGTGTCTTTTGATCAGGTTTAGGGTGACAGGGGAAAGATTTAAAAGGAATCCGAGGGGCAACTTTCTCACACAGAGGGTGGTGGCTACATGGCATGAGCTTCCATGAGGAAGTGGTTGAGGCAGGTACTATAACAGCATTTAAAAGACACTTGGACAGCTACATGGAAAGGAAAGGTTTGGAAGGATATGGGTCAAACACGGGTAGGTGGGACTAGTGTAGATAGGGTATATTGGTTGGCATGGGCGAGTTGTACCAAAGTTCCTGTTTCCATGCTGCATGACTATGACTCTGTGAGAGTGCACCATAAATACAAACCAGTAGAACAGTGATCACGAGCTAATTAATGTTTCAGCCTGTGGACCAAAGCTGCTGGTTTGTAGTGCCTGAGATTCAGACTTCATTTTAAACTCCTACGATACAAATCAGTATATCATTGATCAAGAGACTGGATGTTCAGAGACGTGGAGTGAGGAGATGACGATCTGACCTGACATCACGCACCCGTAGAGTTTCATTCTCCCTTCCCTCGTTCACTATTCCTCCTTTGGTACCAATACCGTGACCACCGTCAGTTTATGAAGAAAATTGGTTTAGTTTATTATTGTCACATGTACAGAGATACAGTGAAATGCTTGTCCTGCATGCTATCAATTAAATCACACCATACATAAGTACAATAGATCCTCTTCTGGAACAGCACGCAGAGAGTCCCCACGTTCTGGCGCCATCTTGCAGCTTCCAAGTCTCTGTAAAATCCGATCTTAGCCCAAGGAGATCTGCGCTCTCTTATTTTCTCACTTTAAGGCTGTGTCCCACTTTCCGAGCCAATAAATGAACTTTATGGTGTTCTCCGAGAGCGTGGGAGGTGAGTTTTTGAAAACAATGATCTAAACCCTGGCTGTTTGAATCTGTTTCTCTGCAGCTTTATGACATTGTTGCATCTTCTCGGAGTTCCAGGAAGGTGCGGTTTATCCCCTTCCACAAAGACCTTGGCTACCGGCACAAGTATATATACAAGAGCCCTGAACTCTCGCAGATATTGAGGTAAATATACACCTATTTACCAGTGGCTAAATCTTCCTTTCCCCATAATCGTCTGTCTTGGGGCTTTTACCATGTCTTTGGCTTCCTCAGGTAAGGATAACCAGGGGATCGGAGACATTAAATTGATATATAAAAACTCCAAATGCTGGAGGAACTCACCAGGTCAGGCAGCATCTGTGGAGGGAATGCATAGGTAATATTTCTGATTGGGACCTTCTTCGGTCCCATTCCGAAACATCACCTGTCCATGTCCTCCAGAGATGCTGCCTGACTTGCTGAGTTACTTCAGCATTTGGAGTTTTTATATATCAATTTAATGTAAACCAGCATCTGCAGTTCCTTGTATCAAAATTGCAATATAGATGAGATTTAATCCAATTGACTGGTAGAACATGGTTAAAGGGCTGAATGGCCTTCTCCTGATCGTTGGTTCCTCAAATAATCGTCTCTTTGTTGTTAATGTCACCTCTGAGAACCCAAGCATGGTCCAGGCTGTAAGGATCAGCTACCCTCTGCACCAAAAGTCATCAGTCCACACTCGAGTTCTTTCATCCCACAGTTCAGTTGATCACTTGCACAGGACTGTACAGCACGGAAACAGGACCTGCAGTCCGCCTTGTCCAGGTCAACCGAGTTGGTGTTCTTGGCTAGTTCTATTTGCCTGCCTTTGGCCCATGTCCCTTTAAACTCTTCCTATCCATATATCTGTCCAAATATCATTTAAAGGTTGTCATTATATCCACTTCTATAGCTTCCACTGTATATCCACTTATATCCACTTCTATAGCTTCCACTGGCAGCACATTCCAGGTACGGACTATCCTCTGTGAAAAAGTTGCCCCTGAGGTCCCTCATATCTCTCCCCTTTCATCTTAAGACAATGCCCTTTAATAGTAAGATTAAACGAGAACTTACCTAAGTTTGAAGTTTGATCTTTATTTTATGAGGAGTTACGTAGGTGATTACGTGAAGAACCCCGCCAGTGCGCCTGCGCGTCAATCTTCAAAGCAGCGGTGTGAAATCACAAAAAACAACAACCGAAGTAATATAGTCTCATAATAAAACGAGTAATACAAGAACTTCCATCTGACCTTTATGATAGAGGGTAGGGTCGTGGTGGGCACGTAATCACCTACGTAACTCCTCATAAAATAAAGATCAAACTTCAAACTTAGGTAAGTTCTCGTTTAATCTTACTATTTTACTTCGGAGTCACGTGAGTGACTACGTGAAGATTTTAAAGCGTTGTGATTTCATGCCGTGGATCAATCCCGGCTTCTCACTGCATAGATTGACTCGGAACGAGAATAATTAATCATGCATTCATAATAACATTTGTACCACAAATGCAGTAATTCATTTCAATAATGAAATGAATCAGATCCCCTTTAAACCAGAGGAATTTACACAGAACTTAAAATAGTTTCTGCAAACAACCCCGCATTAACAATAGGCCGATGGTAAAAATGTTGAAACATCAACTCATTGGACCACCCGGCGGCTGCGAGGATATGGTCGACGGGGCCGTCTTTTGCCCTGGCCGCCGACGTTTCTGCTGCCCTAGCCGAGTGAGACGTAAAAACATAAGTGTTAATACCAGCAGCTGTTAAGACTTCTTTTATCCATCTGGAAATAGTCTGTATTGAAACTCTCTTGTGTGGTTTCTTGTGTGTGATCAACAACCCAGTTTCCGTATTCTCAAATTCTTTGTGACCTCAATGTATTGTAATAAATATGTCTTAATACAGAGACATGGATCATTTGGATATGCTGCTAGCATAATTTTAAATCCTGTCACACCTGGCCTAATTTACTTTAGTAGGTCATAGATATAGAATGTAACCTTGTCTTCAGTTACTTCCATACTGTCTATTTGTAATTTTCCAAGTGTTTGCACTCGTTGTGCTGTCACTCATGCCATAAGCATGAATACTTTCATACTGAGCTTGACCAAAGGTAAAGACACACTTGATGACCATTCACGAAGTAGTTTCAGTACCACACTTACATCCCAGATTGTCACGTACCTAGGTTTCGGTGGTTTGGAATTAAAGATTCCTTTCATTAGTCTGGAAACAATTGGGTGTGACCCAATTGAGTTTCTTTCTGAATCCAGAACCAAATATGAGGACAATGCACTTCTGGCTGAATTAATTGCACTACAACTCAGACCTTCATCATAATAAAGTTTTGACAGAAATTCTAAACATTTGAAATATCTGCAGTACTTTATTGCACATTCTTTTGTACACAGAACTCTTCCCATTTCTTAATATAAGAAAGGTACTGATTTTGAGTGCTCTTCCTCCCGGCTGCCATAAGCATGTCCACAGTATGCTCAGACAGTCCTCGTCCCAGAAAAGGCATTCTTAAAACCTGCAAATCAACCAATCCAAACGATGATATAATGGATGTTGTTACCCTGTTACAGGGTGCAGCAATAAATTACTCCTTTTTGGGACTTTCATCAACATTTGTGTTGTTAATTCTAATATCAACAGATACCATGGCTGTATAGGCCAATCTGGTACTACCAATACCCTTGAAGCAGCATCTTGCCTGATTTTAAGCAAACATTGGCTTATGAGGCAGAAAGGTGGAAATATATATGAAAACATACCACCCCAATGTAGCGAGAAAGCATCAATCGCCACTGCTCCTGGATCTGGTTTCCATGAGACATATCTCGATAGCTGATGATTCAAGTCGATGTCGGTCATTCCAAATCTGATTACTATATCATTGAATACCTCTTGATTCAACATCCATTCTTTATTATCATGGAACTTTTCGTGACCAGGTGTCTGCTATCGTGTTCATTCTACCTGGTAGATAGATAGCTGAAAACCAAATGTTCTTTTCAATACACCAAGACCCAAGTTGATTTAACCATTTTGTCACATGACACCGACTTAATTCCACCCATATCATTAATATAGGCAACTACTGTTGTGTTTATTAATTTGAACTTGAACCTTCCTTTTAGTTGTGTTAGAACCATAAGCTTGGAGTCCATAGAAACCTCCTAAAAGCTCCAAATAGGTAATTCCCCATGTCTGCAGTAACACTAACATTTCCTGATTCCATCTGCCTCCGCAGCTCCATGTTAAGTCAGTTGCACCCCATCCTAGTGCACTGGCATCAGTTTGTAATATCATGGAAGGTTGTTCAATCAGCACTTTGCCTGAACTGCTTGAGACATGTAGAATCCACCACTGCAGCTTAGAAACAGCATTTGTTGTTACTTGCATGGTTCCATCAAAATGACCAGCATTTACTCTCAGTGCCTGTTCTTTAATTCTCTGCAGCTGTTGATAATGTAATGGTCCATACTGGACTGCTGGGAATCTACTAATTTTCCCAGTACTCGAGCCACCTGTCTGATTAGAGGTTTTTGCTCGTTTAACAGATTACTGCAATCTTTAATCAACTCCACCCTTTTTTCACTGGGCAAAGTAATTTGCATTTGGGCTAAATCAATTGTGAACCCCAAATAATTAATCGAGGTACATGTTTTTAACCTTGATTTCTTTGGATGAATTTAGAAACCCCCAAACTTTCAAAAGTTTGATTTTATTACTGCAACCGATGCTTCTGTTGACTGTTTTGTCCTTCCTATAATCAGGACATCATCCAGGTATGCCAATAGTACATGCCCCTGGCTCTCAGCAACCCCAGAATTGATTTTTATAAATATTCTGGAAGGGAACGTTAACCCTTTAGGCAGAGCTTTGAACTGCCCTAATTGGTTCATCCATGTAAATTTAAAATACTTCATATCTTGCAAGTGAACAAACACTGAACAAAAGGATTCAGACTTGTCAAGTCTATAATAATCCTACATCCTCCATCCTTTTTTGATCGAGGGAATATATTTGACCCAAATTGGTGAATTTGGTAGACTGATTCTTTAATAACACCTTTTATATATAGGGTTTTGTAGCGCAACTTGAACCTCCATTGCTTCGCAAAGTGGAGAGTTCTGCTAGGAACATGCTGGACAGGCAAATCATAATTTGGATTGAATTCAATTCGAAATCCTTGTATATTATTCAGAATTACCACATCTGAAGTAATCTTCTTCCAATGTTTATAGAAGAGACGTAATCTGCCTCCAACTTTTTGACTTAATCCAGTTAGTATGTTCCCCTGAGAACCAGGTCCACCTACCTCTTGAGTCATTTGAGTATTCTGAGATCCCTGGATTCTCCCGGAAGCACAACCACTGGTCCTTACTCCCGCTGCAGGCCGCCAGCTACGTCCCTGCGTTGATGAGCGACTTGGTCCTGGTCTAGGATCCGTATGACGTTAGAAAGGATACTTCCTCTTTACAGACTTTGCAACCATTGATGTATTTATCAATCCTGTTTTCGCTTCATCTTCCAACTCTTTAATACGTCTCCCGAGATCCTCTCCAAAGAGTAAGTTGGGTAATTGTATATTACTTGGTTTGCAGAGTGCTGCGAATTTCGGATTCATAGTAGGCCGTATAGCACTTTCCTCAGATAATTGATCTCGAAGTGGGTGCTGCATAGCAACCCCAGTGCTTGCTGATGCAACTTCGTCATCTTTTGGTTGTTACCTGCTATTCTGGTAAAAGCAGTTATTCCAGAACCCAGCAGCTTTAATATTCTCTGCAACTGATTCCAGATAATTTGGTTCACTGCTGCTGCTTTCAGCAACCCACAGTTACTTCTTGCAGTCTCATCCATTTCCTGCTGTTCCAGCTAATGGTAAACCAAGTAATTTATTAAGGCCAGTTCTTCTCCTAATGGCTCTCCTGACCCTGACGGGGCAGCGAATCCTACTGCCAGGGGTGGAACATCTGGCAGCTGCCGTTCATCGCCTTGTACAGCCTCACCGTCAGAGTTGGGGTCTGAAATCTCATGACCCGTAGCATGCTCCTCATTCCTGAGGGTGCATTCCATCAGCCCTGAGCCAGGTGCTGTTAAGCTGCTCCTGCAGCTTGGATTACAGTACACTCCTTCCTGAGTGAACTTTGCTCCAACAGCCTATGAAAAAGACTTTCTATTTGGGCAATACGCTCGAAAGCAGTATCTAGCCCTGGAGCTACTTCCATTGCCTGGGACTCCCTCCGTGGGCCGTTGGGATTTAAACTTTGTCTTTTGCCCGACAGGCGCTGACAGTGTTTTCACCAGCCCCATGTCCACAGTCGCTATGCTCACCGCTGGCGACTGTACCGGGGTTTAGAGGCGGTTGGTCTCTAACCGCGGACTCCCGACTTTCCCAACTTTCTGTCGGCTGTGTCGCTCGCCTCTTCCCCCTGTCCGTTTTTTCCATGGCGTCTGTGAAAAAATCCCCATAGACCCACAGTAAACGGACCTGGAAAACATGAAAAAAGTTTTTACTTGCCTTGTAGTTGAAAAACTACAAACCACTGTAGGAGCTCTGCTCCTCACGTCCGTTTGCGTCAAGGCGTCTGACGTAATGACGCGCAGGCGCACTGGCGGGGTTCTTCACGTAGTCACTCATGTGACTCCGAAGTAAAATTATAGAATCTCTATCATGGGGAAAAGGCTGAGGAGCAAAACTTTTTCTTGAGGGCCAGCTGTCTTTTTAAGGACACGGGAGAGAGTCATAGTCATACAGCATGGAAACAGGCCCTTCAGCCCAACTTATCCATGTCGACCAAGATGCCCTGCTAGCTTAGATGGGGCATCTTGGTTGGACCAAGAGAAATATGACTTTCACTGCCAAGTGGTGATTCTTCCACTGCAGGGAAAAGGAAGGTATTAGTTCGTAAATCATAAGAGCAGAATTAGGCCATTCAACCCATTGAGTCTACTCTGCCATTGAACCATGGCTGATCTATCTTTCCCTCTTAACCCCATTAACCTGTCTTCTCCCTGTAGCCTTTGACACTCTGGCTAATCAAGAACCCATCAATTTCCATTAAAAAAATACCCAAAGATTTGGCCTCCACAACCATCTGTGGCAGTGAATTCCACAGTTTCTCCACCCTCTGGCTAAAGAAATTCCTCCTCATCTCCTTTCCAAAGGTATGTCCTTTTATTCTGAGGCAGTGCCCATTTCTCTGACACTCTACAACTAGTGGAAACATCCTTTCCACATCCACTCTATCCAGGCCTTTTGTTATTCGGTAAATTTCAATGAGTTGCCTCTCATAATTCTAAATTCCAGTGAGCACAATCCCAGTGCCGTCAAATACTCATCATATGTTAACCCAATATCCCGGGGATCAATCTCGTAAACTTTCTCTGAACTCTCTCCAATACCAGCACATCCATCCTCAGATATGGGGTCCATAACTGCACACAATACTCCAAATGCAGACTGACCAGTGCCTTATAAAGCCTCAGCATTACTTCCCACTTTTTATATTCTCGTCCTCTCGAAATGAATGCTAAAATTGCATTTGCCTTCCTTACAAATTAACCTTTTGGAAATCCTGCACCAGCACTCCCTTTCCACCTCCGATTTGTGAATTATCTACTTATTTAAAAATGCTATTCCTTCTATCAAAGGGCATGATCGCACACTTTGCTACACTGTATTCCAACTGCCACTTCTTTGCCCACTCTACCAAACTGTCCAAGTCCTGGAGACTCCCTGCTTCCTCTACACTGCCTGACCCTCCACCTATCTTCATATTATCTGCAAACTTTGCCACAAAGCCATCAATTCCATCATCCAAATCATTAATATACAACGTGAAGCGTAGTGGACCAAACACTGACCCCTGAGGAACACCCACTAATCACTGGCAGCCAACCAGACCAGCCGCCTTTATTCTCACTCTTTGACTTGTGCCAGATAGCCAATCTTCTTTCCATGCTAGTACCTTCCCTCTGATACCATGAGCTCTCATCTTGTTTAGCAGCCTCACATGCAGTACTTTATCAAAGGCCTTCTGAAAATCATTGTGGAATAGTAGCCACAAATAATACCGTAGATTCATTGGCAAATTAATTATTTGTGAGCTGTTGTAAATACCTTTTTTTGTTTTCCTCTTGATCTAGAGAGTTCTTGGGTGACCCAATCTCTCACCATTAATGAAGAGGGCATCTTCAGAGCGGCATGAAGACTTCATTCCATGTTAATGTTGATTTACATTCCACTAACCAGTTTTGTTTGAAGACGAAGTGAAAATCATGGTCTTAGGGAATTATTTTTGTCACAGAGAAAGGTCGGAGAAGCAAAAGAGTAAAGTGAAGGACATTAATTATTACTGAGTTTTGTTTTTCTGAAGAATTGAAGGAACTTATTTTCTTGACCACAATGATGGAATTCATAAAGATGACGTTTTCTAAAGTGCAAAAATAAGTTAAGGATGATCAGGGTAATTTCAAATTATGATTCTCAATCAACGTGCTCCATTTGTTGCTTCCAAATTGTGGTTGATCTAACAACTTTTACTTTTGAGAGTGTTAACATATTAATGTCTTTCACAATGATGTTGTAACAATCGATGGACGTACCTTCATGGTTCTTTACTGTTGTGAGAAAGTTTTTTTTTAAATGAAATATTGTCATATGATGCTAAAAACTTTTCAGAATCTTGATTTGGAAGTTTGTACCTTTAGGCTAAATTCAGGTGAGCGTGTCTCAGTCCACTATCTAGATGTATTGAAATAGGTCATTGTCTACAAATTAAATGTAATGGTGTGACATAATCTATCCTGTGAGCAACCCATCCCCAGTCTCTAGCAATTCTGCTGCACAGAGTGGGACGTTACAACAACGTGGGGTGAGATGTGGGTAGCTCGATCCATTGCTGGTTTGTTGACTGTACTGACTGTCCACACCTGACTTGAGAACGGCAATGCTTTTATTCGAAGACCAAACTGTCCGGGACCTCCTGGTTGTGAGTGCAGAATCCTTCCAACGTTTCCTTCAGGTAACTATTCCGAATTAATTAAAACATTCACACCCATGTGTGGATTTTACAAAATTGTCCGCTGTCCAAATGAATTGTTTTTGCGAAAATTCCCAGTGTCGCCGCAGTGGATCTTGCTGTGATCAACAGAACAAATCAAAGTGATTACAGATAACTTATCCAGTGTATTATTTGTATTGTGGACTATTATTACAGTGTTTCTGATGCACTTCTCATTCCCTGAACAACTCTGTAATTACCTGTGTGAGATGTGTTGACTAACTGGGTGACTTCCAGAGAACAATGTAACATTCCTTTAATCTTAAATTCAGTTTATGTATTTCAATTTAGGACAGAATATGTACTAAACAAAATGTATCCACCAGTGTAAATAGTAGTGCAGGCTTCATTGTTGAAAAGAATTCCGATTAATCCACTTCACTATTACAATGAAGATTTAAATTTAAATATCAATTAGAAAAAGCTTAGTTTACACTCCGTAAAGGAACAGATCCCTTGTATGGAGCATAGAATTTATTTATTTAAGCATTTACATATTTGTCTAATACACTTGAATCAATAAAGTTACAACTTTCAAATGCTGGAAAGGAGAAATAAAAATAGAAAACGCTAGAAAAGTGTGGTAGACCAGCTGATGAGAGTGGGGAAAAGATGGGTTAATGCTTCATATCTGTAATTCCCAATGAAGCAGGAATCCGCCTTTACTTTCTCACGGTTGACGATTTGGGCAACTGTTGCAGTGAAAATCTCACCGATCAGTTTCAGCAGCAGAGTCAAGGTTTTCCTGTTCCACATAGGTAAAGACCACAAGCATTGTTGTCTTGAGAAGAATGTTTAATAAATTCCTTTGGCTAGGGAAAGATTGTATAGAATTTTACAGCACAGAAATAGGCCTTTTGCCGGGTAGTTAGTTTATGCTGATACTTATGCTCCACACAACAACCCCTCCTCTACCTTACTTAATCTCATCCCATCAACAGCGTCCCTTTCTACCTCATGTGCTGCTGGCTTCCCTCTAATGGTCTGATGCTACCCAACCAATGCTCTTGGGCAAATCTCTCTTTGGAAAGATAGATACAAAGTGTTGGGAGTAACTCAGCAGGTCAGGCAGCAAGAAGGGTCCTGACCCGAAACGTCACCCATCTTTTTTCTCCAACGATGCTGCCTGACCCGTTGAGTTACTCCCAACACTTTGTGTCTATCTTTGGTATAAATCAGCATCTGCAGTTCCTAGTTTCTACATTCTCCCTTTGGAAATGTATCTTTGCTGCTTAATATTAAACAATACCTACTGAAATGGACATTATTAGTTTTGTCATGGGAAATAATAGAAACCAAGTCATTATTCACTGAGTTTAATGTGCCAGAGTGAATATTCAGCTGAAGCCCCCATGGGTCACAGACTGTGATACTGATCATCACTCTGGCTGTGCAGAAAATCAGACAAAATAAGTGATGTCAAGTTAGAGTGAAGGAATAGAGTCACGCAGCACAGAAACAGGCCCTTCGGCCCAACTTGTCCGCAGATGACCCATCTACTTTAGCCACACCTGGCCCATATCCCTCTAAATATTTCCTATCCATGTACAGTGCCCTCCATAATGTTTGGGACAAAGACCCATCATTTATTTATTTGCCTCTGTACTCCACAATTTGAGATTTGTAATAGAAAAAAATCACATGTGGTTAGAGTGCACATTGTCAGATTTTAATATAGAACATTTTTATACATTTTGGTTTCACCATGTAGAAATTACAGCAGTGTTTATACATAGTCCCCCCATTTCAGGGCGCCATAATGTTTGGGACACAGCAATGTCATGTAAATGAAAATAGTTCTGTTTAGTATTTTGTTGCATATCCTTTGCATGCAATGACTGCTTGAAGTCTGCGATTCATGGACATCACCATTTTCTGGTTGTCTTCTCTGGTGATGCTCTGCCAGTTATTGCAGCCATATTTAGCTTATGCTTGTTTTGGGGGCTAGTCCTCTTCAGTTTTCTCTTCATCATATAAAAGACATGCTCAATTGGGTTCAGATCAGGTGATTGACGTCCACTCAAGAATTGACCATTCTTTAGCTTTGAAAAACTCCTTTGTTGCTTTAGCAGTATGTTTGGGATCATTGTCTTCCTGTAGAATGAGCCGCCGGCCAATGAGTTTTGAGGCATTTGTTTGAAGGTGTCCTTTTTCTCCAGGAGAGGGCCCACCCCTGTTTTCAGTTCCTGAAACAGCCCAGGGGGGAGCCTTGTGAGGTTTCTGAAGGCAGCCTCATCTTCTTGCTGGAGCTGTCATCAGGTTGTCATACTGGCCCAACCTGGTCTCTTCAGGGACCAGGGCCTCAACCACACAGACCTCTTCTTGTCCTTCTGTCTTGCTGATCTTTAAACATGAGGGCTGCTGCAAGCAACAGGGCTTCTTCTTGTGAGAGCAATGCCCTCTGATGTTGCTCCATGGTCGTCATGATGCAAAATGATTGGAAACCCTACCCTACAACCCCTTTTATAGGAAAATCGGTGATTCCATTGTTTTGGAGGCCAAAATGACGTGAATTGTCTTCAGTTGTCGCCGACAGGGACGTAGGTTGACTTCGGTTGTCGTATGTTGTCGTAGGTGTGGTCGTAGGTTGACGTCCTAAGGTACGACGATTGGGTCGCCGGTTGTCGGTAACTTGCCGTAGCTTGACGTCGACTAGGTGGTAGGTTGTTGTAGCTTGTCGTCGACATTGTCGTAGGGGGGTCCAGTCGCCGTTTTTTTGGCAACCTGCTATGACTATGACTATGACAGTCGCCTAAAAAATCGCCTAAGTGGGACAGGCCCTTAAGGTTTGGCTGATGTCTCTAACAGTTTTATTCTTGTTTCTCATTCATAATGGCTTCTTTGACTTTCATTGGCACAACTTTGGTCCTCATGTTGATAAACAGCAATAAAAGTTTCCAAAGGTGATGGAAAGACTGGAGGAAAGACTAGGTGCTGAGAGCTCTCTTATACCTGCATTAAGGAGACAATTAAACACACCTGAGCAATTGCAAATGCCTGTGAAGTCATGTGTCCCAAACATTGTGGTGCCCTGAAATGGAGGGACTATGTATAAATACAGCTGTAATTTCTACATGGTGAAACCAAAATGTATAAAAATGCCTTTTAATAAAATCTGACAAAACTTTAACCACATGTGATTTTTTTTTCAATTACAAATCTCAAATAGTGGAGTACAGAGGCAAATAAATAAATGGTGGGTCTTTGTCCCAAACATTATGGAGGACACTGTCCCTGTCTAAATGTCTTTTAAATGTTGTTATAGTACCTGCCTCAACCACCTCCTCTGACAGCTAGTTCCATATACCCACCAACCTCTGTAAAAGTTGCCCCTCAGGTTCTTATTAAATCTTTCCCCTCTCACCTTAAACCCATGTCCTCTGGTTCTTAATTCCCTTACTCTGGGTAAAAGACTGTGTATTCACCCGATTTGTTCCTCTCATGTTTTATACACCTCTAAGATCATCCCTCAGCCTCCTCAATCTCGGTGAACAGCAGGATGGAGATTCAGCAGTAACTTTAAACATTTTAAAGTGAATTGCTTCATCTAAGAGCTGTGGTCATGTGAAGATGTCTGTTCTGAAGAAGGGGAATGCATTTTGTGATCTCTAAACCAAGGAGGGAGGAATATTTGAGGTGCCTGCTGTTTTGGAATTAGTCCATCAGTCCCGAGGTGAAGTCACATCTCTCCCTGATTCAGCCACGACATCAAATGGAGGGCAATTATAACTAATGGGGCAATAATAATTGTGTAGTCAATAACCAGACTATTAGCGGTTGGGTTAAGTTGTAAACTCGTAGATAATTCATAAAGGGCAACTTAGATTGTAAAGAATTATTGGAATGGTGATTCTGTTAGAAATGCATCTTTCAATATTCTGAATCTTTTGTTCTGATCGTCAATGTAAAGGTTGCCCTCGGGGACTGTAATTCTGTCTCCCCCTCACCCGACCAGTGTTTATACATTTCTTGCTTGATTACGGATCAAAAGGCTTGCAATTATCTCGAGCAAAGCACCTTCCAATATTGATAAATCTTTAGAAATGCAGTCACTGTGGTGGGAAAATGTGACAACTCACTTGCATGCAGCCATGATGCATGGACGACTGAGAGCTAATGGCCAGGGTGTGCTGTTTTACTGATTGAGATAATATTGGCCAGAACTGAAGGAGGAGTTATTTTTCCTTTTGAAATTGTGCGTTGGAATCTGTCAGATCCAGTAGCAGCTTGTGTTTAGTCAGAAACACTCCCTCAGTGGTGCTGTGCAGCTGGATGAGTGGTTCAGCTTTCTAGATGGGACACCTGAGTCGCAGCCAACACCGTGGTGTGTCGCAGTCAGGTGCTACGCCAATGATGGGTGTATGGAAGAAGTACCAGCAATTGCTTATTCCATTCCATTTCACTTTAGTGAGTCTCCACTTATCTGAGAAGCTCTAGATCTATGTGTTTCAGTCTATAATTAAACTGGAAATTTATACACACTTGTCTTAGATTTTAGTTCCTATTACTCAGGTTTTAATTAAAACGGGAAGCAAATTGCATCTCAATATATTTGCGCCACATTTGGAATGACTCTGGGTAATCACACCAGTGTCAGACTGAAGCTGCCATTTAATGTGAAACTTTACGTGAACAATGGTGGGTGGGCAGAATCCTCGGGAATCCTTAGTGGTTGACTCCGGCAGTGTGTGTTTGTGGTTCCATAAATAATGTCAAGTTATTTGGTTTCAAACCTGGTTTAATAACTCGAGGATGCAACGTAACAGATAGCCGCAGTCACCTAAAACCCCTGTTACCACCCGAACCTCGCTGAGTAACCTCCACATGCGCAGGATAACTTCCTCCAGGTACGGCGTCTGCAATAGCTCCACATAGACTGTGAACACAGTGACTGATCTACATCCCCTTTCCTTAGCTCCTGCTCCGTATAATGACAAAATATCTTTAGTAAATGTAGCAGGACTTACAAAATGTTGCAAAATGACCAAAATCCAACAGATACATTCAGTTACTATAGCCAAACAAGTATACACACTGTAAAAGACAAAATTAAGGTCACAGCATAGTAAATATACTTAACATATTGACTTGAACACCTGATTGTCAGCTTTTAGCACACTATAGATTAACCTGAACAATGTGTCTATGTATAGTTAGCTGACAAGTGAATTCAGTCTCTGTATTTGGGATTTGGGTTACTGACACGACCTGAGCGTGTTCTGTACAGACTTTCAGTGGTGTTCAAAGGCAGCTTAGCTACAGGCACCTGAACCTGGAGCTGCTCAGTGCCCATTATTTCTTGTTTGTCTCTTGTGAGCATGTTATAGTCTTTTGACCCAAGTCCAGTATCCTGGTGATCAGTGTCACTAGGATTTAGCTGTGTTGGGGCAGGCTCGACTACAGGCAAAATGTGTCTGCGATTCCTTCTGTACAGCTTTCCTTCTGAGTGAATAAGGTAAGACCTGGGCTCCTGGCATATTTCCTTTACCATGCCTGTCTAGTTGTAACCTTGTGGGGTCTGTAACCTGACAACCTGTCCTTCCATCAAAGGCTGAAGTGGTCAGCTTGATTTGTCATTGCACACTTTTTGTGACAGTCTTTTATTTAGAAGCTGGGCTTTTACCTCCTGAGTCTTACGCATATGTGGTTCAAGCAGCTTCCTTGAGACTGGGAGAGTAGTATGTGTTTGCCTTGACGTTAGTCTTTGTGCTGGAGATCCAAGCTTTGTGTCACGTGGCACGTTTCTGAGATTGAGGAGGTTTAGATAAACAGTTCCGTCTGAGACTTCTCCATGAGTTTAGCGCTGCGGACAGCTCTTTCAGCTAACCTATTAGATTGGGGATACTCTGGGCTGCTGGTAACGTGTGAAGTCCCACTGTGTAGCAAAGTCTTTAAAGCGCTGGCTTGTGAACTGTCTGGCATTGTCTGATATGAGGGTGTGTGGTACTTCAAGAGTCTCTTAAGTTTTGAGATGACTGTTGCTGAAGTACCGTCACAAAGCAGATGAATCTCATACCAGCCTGAATATGAGTCCACTAGCACCAAGTACTGCTGACTGTGCCATTCAAAGATGTCTGTTGCCACAGTCGACCAAGGCAGGTCTGGATCTGGATGCAGCAGGAGTGGTTCTTTCTGCTAGTGTGATTTTGTGCTGTTACACACACAGCATGACTATCTCCTTGTTCATGTTGTCTGTCATTGTAGGCCAGAAAACGATGCCTCTTGCTCTCCGTTTAGTAGCTTCTGCACCAGGATGCCTTCTGTGCATCATGTTAATATACTCCTTTTGTAGTGAGAAAGGAATGACTGCTTTGTGACCCTTCATGATGACCCCATCTTCAATAGTTCTTCTCTAGAAGGAAAATAGGGACGAACGGCATGTGGAAGATTGTGCTGTTTGCTGGGCCAATCATGTCTGATGATAGTGCTGAGTATCTGCAGGGTTATGTCATCTGCTGTGTGTCTCTTTAACTCCACAAAGCGTGAAGAGGATATGTAGTTGACTGTCATGACATCAAAGCTGTCCTTTTCATCAGCATGCTGAACTGTGGAACTCCTGGGAGCTCGAGACAGAGTGTCAGCCAGGTGCATATGTTTTCCACTTTTGTAGATGAGGGTGATGCTGTACTTTTGAAGTCTTAGGATCATCCTTTGAAGTCTTGCTGGTGCTGCATGTATGGGTTTTTTCAGTATCATGACCAAGGGCTGGTGGTCCGTTTCTAAGGTCACTGGCTTGCCATACATGTAATCATTGAATTTGGAACACACAAAAACCATTGCCAACAGCTCTTTTTCAATTTGAGCATATCTGGTTTCGGTGTCGGTTAACATCCGTAAAGCATATGCTATGGGTTTTCCTTCCTGCAAACATGCTGCACCGAGTCCATACTGTGAAGCATCAGGTAAGTGTCACCGGCTTGCTGACGCCATAGTACGACAGAACAGGTGTGCAGGACATGTGCTGCTTTTATGCCTCAAAATCATTTTGCTGCTGTTCATTCCAAGTCCATTCAGTGTCTTTGTGTGTGAGTTGTCGCAGTGGAACCGTCAGCTGACTGTAGTTTGGAATGAATTTTCCAAGGTAATTGACCATCCCCAGAAATCTTTGCAGAGCTGAAACATCTGCTGGCACTGCCACTGATTGCTTTTGTTTTGGAACGCTCGCTGAGTAACCCCCCGCATGCGCAGGATAACTTCCTCCAGGTACGGTGTCTGCAATAGCTCCACATAGACTGTGAACACAGTGACTGATCTGCAGTGTGGAAAGTGCCCACCACCTGGCTCACTGCTACTCTGCTGTTGTTACTGGACACCAAAGCCACAGAGCGGCATGGTGGTGCAGCGATAGGGTTGCTGCCTTACAGCGCCAAAGACCCGGGTTTGATTCTGTCTACGGGTGCTGTCTGTATGAAGTTTGTACATTTTCCATGTGACCACGTGGGTTTTCTCCGGGTGCTCCCACATTCCAAAGACTTGCAGGTTTGTAGGTTAATTGGCTTCTGTAAATTGTCCCTTGTGTGTAGGGTAGAACGAGTGAGAATGGGTGATCATTGGTCAGCATGGACTCAGTGGGCTGAACAGACTGTTTCCGCACTGTATCTCTAAATCTAAACCTAAAGACACTGCACTGTAATATATCGCAGTCAGAGCAGGCAGATTATTTCGCCGTTAAACTTGCAGTGAGCATTTGTAACCTCTCATTTCAAGCCTATCGTTGTGTCAGTGTTCACCTCTAATATTATTGCCAGCTCAAGCCGAGTCCGGGCTGAATTAAAACTAATGTGCTCCATTTATAATATCTTGTTTTACAAAAGGCCATGGTCCCAAGTTCTCCACAAATTTGTCATATTGGTCACTAATTAAACATCTGACTCTTCTTAAAACTCTGGTTTTGTGCTGCATTTTCATCGCCCGCTGATATCTACTCATTGTTTGTGGAAATCTGTTTTATTAATGTATTTGCTTATGCAGTTTGTCAAATTACGGATGTTAAATGGAGTCAGCACACGAGAGTAGATGCAAATAATCCAGAATATTTTGTTTTTTAAATTCCTTTTATTCAGACTTTTGAGAAAAAACTATAAAGCACATTGCATCAAGATTATATCTGAGCCATAACAGACTTGGAATTACTCTGAGTAATCAAAACTACAGTATTATAAATTCAAGGGTTAGGATCTATCAGGAATTCTCTCCCACAGAAAGTGTACAGCTGGTATCAGTGAACATACCAAACATGAGATGTTTGGATTACAGGCTGGGGCATTCAGAGGAGAGGCAGTGGAGTGAAGATAAGGCAGAGATCACATCCGCTGTGTTCTCATGGAATGGCAGTCGAAAAGGGCCATACAGTACAGCTTACTCATGCTAATTCTTTTGTTAATATGAAATGTACAGTTTTAGCAACTTAGCTTTTAAAGAGGAGTTATTGTAGTTGTGAGTCTGCTCGAAATGCATTTTACAATATTTTGCCATGACCTTCAATATAAAAATTCCCCTTAGGGAGAAGTTAGCTTGCAGAGTGAAATCGGAGCACTTGTAGATATGTGTTTCTCACCAATCTTCTTTAGCCCCATGTTCATATTTTCATTACCTGCAGAACAGCTCCAACAGTTTCATTTGTGTTAAAAACTGTAAATAAGTATTTTTATATGCAGTTTGATTTATTGTGGAACATAATAAGGTCTCACCAATGACTTGTACAGTAAAATGAATTGAGACTTTGTTTGGAGTACTGTGTGCAGTTCTGGTCACCCTGCTGTAGCATGGATGTTAATAAACTGGAAACAGTGCTGAAGAGATTCATCAGGATGTTACAAGGACTGGATGGCTTGAGTTACAGATAGAGACTGACTGAATACGCTGGGACTACATTCCTTGAAGTGCTGGAGGCTGAGGGGTGATCTTATAGACGTGTATAAAATCATGGATAAAGTAGTTTATCACAGTCTTTGTTTCCCCGGGTAGGGAAGTCTAAAACTTGAGGGCACATAGTTAAGGTGAAAGGGAAAACACTTTAATGAAATCTGAGGGGCAACATTTTCCCACAGAGGATGGTGACTACATGGAACAAGTTGCCAGAGTGGTCCAATTACGTTTACAATACATTTTAAACCAAGCAATTTAGTTCAAATACATTTGTTGAGATAGACATCTTGGTCAGTGTGGATGAGTTAGGCTGTATAATTAACTATAATTAACTGTGTAATTTCCCATGCTGTATAATTAATTGTGTATATCTACAATGGAATTCTTAGGCAAGGCTCATCAAATATCAATATCAAACAAAATAATAAATATCTCCAGTTAAGAGGTAACGTAGTGTGAATTTTTCTCCAGTGCTATGTTCAGAGCCAGCAGTGGTGCAGGATTATCTCAGTTTCATCATTCGCCATTCATCATCAGTTCTCTGTAACTACACTGCATTGTGTTTTCACAATAAAATGTAGATGTCACAGTCCAGACACACAGAGGTAATGTCCTGTTTCTGTCCGGTCAGCATTTTGTCAGGTCAAAACTTTGGAACTCCATCAGACTTCAGCTGAGATTCCAGATGTCCACCGACTGGTCCATGAATACCGCCTGGCAGAGTGATGGGTGAAAGGCCTGGGTGGTGAATGGAAGGGGCTGGGGCAAAGCTGTATCCAAGAGTAGGGAATGCTGGGCAGATCCACAAAGCCTTCAGTCTGAAGGGTCCCAACCCGAAAATACCCATCCATATTCACCAGAGATGCTGCCTGATCCATTGAGTTACTCCAGCACTTATTGTCTTTGACTTTTTTGTAAACCAGCATCTGCAGTTCCTTGTATCTAAACGCACAAATCTCTCTGGTTCTTCTTGCATATGGCGTGCACAGCCTAAAGTTGTAGGACAACTTGTTCTATTTGATCTTATTTGATTGTGCACGCCAGGTTGATTGCATTCGTCAAAACAGGGCGGACCACGTGAAGGTTGCAATCTCCCACCCCAATCTCTCTGGTTGTAAAGGCACAAGGGAATGTTTTTCTCTGGAAAGAAGTCGGAGAATGTTTAAATGATGCTGGGGCCTGAGACAGTAGATGTGGAGGCGTTGAAGGAAATCCAAAACCAGGGGCCATAACTGAATACAAGGAACTGCAGATGTTGGTTTACAAGAAAAGATACAAAGTGCTGGAGTAACTTAGCCGGTCAGGCAGCATCTCTGGAGAACATGGATAGGTGGTGTTTTGAGTCGGGACGCTTCTGTCAAACTGAAGTTAGTTATCAATGAATCCAATAAAGAACACATGAGGAGGTAGCTGGGTGCTGAAAATGTAGAACTCAATCATACAAGTTCAATAACAGATACATTTGAAAGGAAAGGCAGATAATAGCTGATGGAGTGAGATGAAGAATGGTGTGAGGTATCAATGTAGACACATTAGGGAAATTTACCCACTTCTGTGCTAGGAGTTGTGCATTTTGTTTTTGTAAAAGCAGATAGTTTTGCATATTTAAAACTACTAAAGGTTTCAGTAACACTTTCTGTTGTGATGTGCAGATGAGGTGGGGGAATTGTCTAAACATCAAACGTATTGGCATTGTATGAACAGCCTGAGGTCAAATGATTGCGTGATCTTGCACATTTTGTAAGCTGCTGAATCTAAAACTTAGCTTGAATATTAACTGAATTTATGTATTGTATATTTTTAAATAAAATCCTGAGCCCAAGCTGCCTGCCTTATTGTCTTGTGTGACCAACGTTCTATCTTTGGATTCTTGGGGTTTATTGTGAAGGGCAAGAGTGTGAATCTGAGCTTGGGAATCCTCAATACCTGTGACCAGAGATGCTGACAACTCAGGCACCATGTCCTTCCCTACACAATATCTAAACCTGCCAACTTTTACACCTAGTGAGACAGAAGTTCACGTGCACCTCCTCTAACCTCATCTGCATCTGGTGTTCCCAATGTGGCCTCCTATAAATCGGCACGACCAAGCATGGACTCAGCGATCGTTTCATTAAACACTTGCGCTTAGGGGATCTCCCGGTTGCTAACCATTTCAACTCTTGTTTCCCAAACTGACCTTTCTGTCCTGGGCCTCTTCAATTACCAGAGAGAGGCCACATACAAACTGGAGGAAAGGCACGTCATATTCCACTTGGGCAGCTTGCAACCCAATACCCAGTGTATGAACATTGAATTCTCCAATTTTAGGTAATCTCCAAAAACCCGAACTGCAATGTCACCCATCCATGTTCTCCAGAGATGGTGCCTGACCCGCTAAGTTACTCCAGCATTTTGTGAACTTTGACAAGTGTTGATCATACCTTCCATCTGAAGGAACAGTCATTATCCCAACTATGAAACTTGATTACATAGAAAAGTACAGCACAGTAATGGTCCCTTTGGGCCACAATGTCTGTGCCTAACACAATACCAAGGTAAGCACATGTGATCCATGTCCCACCATATCCATGTGCCCATCTAAATGCCCCCCCCCCTCTCCCCAGCAGTGAGTTCCAGGCCCCCACCAACCACATTGTAAAAAGTTCATGATTGTCCACCCTATCAAGGTAAAAGCCACAGGAAAGGAAAGAGCAAAATTCTGGAGTTAACTGGAGCTTGCCCAGAATAGGGAAAAGGGCTGTGCAGTAACATATACTGTTCACACTTACTTCTCCAAGGACAATCCTGACGGTTGGATCTATGTAGTGCGCACGTTCTCCTTCTGACGTTGTGCGCTCTAGTTCTTGCTCACTTCTTGAAACAACCTCTTTCCACAGATGCTCCCTGAGCTGCTGAGTGTTTCTGCAAGTTCTGTTTTTATCTCCACTTTTCCAGCATCTGCAATTTTTGTATTTGATGTCTTGCTCCATTTTAGATATGTGGCAGCGACTGCCATCTAGTGGCACACAGGTATACTGCAGCTGAAGGGCAGTGTATTACATTTTGCTTCATTTACTCCTTCACTGACATCGAACATAGATCAATGCAGCACGGGATAGGCCCGTTGGCCCACACGGTCTGTAGCAAACTTGATGCTAAGACCAACTCTAATATGCCTGCACATGACCCATAACTCTCCATGTCCATGTGCTTATCCAAGTCCTTGGCAGTGAGTTCCAGGCACCCACCACCCTCTGCAAAAAGAAAAGGTTGCCTCACACATTTTAAAATTTTCCACTCACCTTAAAGCTATGCCTTCTAGTATTTGATTTTTCCATCCTGGGAAAAGGTTCTGACTGTCTATGCCTCTCATAATTGTATATATCAGGTCCACCCCCCCCCAACCATCTGCCATTTCTCTAGCTGATCTATATCTACTGATAGAAGTATTTAAAATTATGAGGCATTGATAGGGTAGACATTGGTAGGTTTTTCCCCAGGGTACCAGCCTTCCTCAGAGATACAGCATGGAAACAGGCCCTTCAGCCCACCGAGTACGCGCCGACCAACGATAACCCATATACTGGTTCTATGTTATTCTAGTTTCACATCCTTCACACTAGGGGCAAATTACAGAGGCCATTTAACCTACAAACCCGCACATCTTTGGGATGTGTGAGGAAACCGGAGCACCTGGAGGATACCCACATAGTCACAGGGAGAACGTGCAAACTCCACACAGACAGCACCCGCCAGAATAGAACCCGGTTATCTGGTGCTGTGAGGCAGCAGCTCTATCCGCCACCCCAACATTAATGATTCCGCACATCCCATTTACACTTCCTACGCCGACACTTTCTTTCCACTCTCTGTTTCAGGATCCCTGTCCACTCTTCCTTTCCCTCTTTAAAAGGTATTCAATCTGTTATTTCTGGTAATGATGAAACGTCGTTGAACAAAACATTGATTGTTTTCTGTCCCCCAGATGCTGCCTGACCTGCACATTCCTAGCATTTCCTGTTTTACTCCACATTTCCAAGCTATTTAGTTTTTTTCTTTCCTTGTTGAACTGGCCTCTTGATTTGACAGGAGTGCAATTTTAAGAAAACAATTTGATTGCAGATACTGTAAAGTAACCGCAGATTTGATGTTGATTTTGATTATTCATCTATTTCAAACAAACAAACTGTAAATCCAACCCAAGTATCTATCTAATTAATGATAGAACAGTCTATTGCCACAGAGTCATATCTAGACTCAAGAACCAAATGTCATAGGTTTAAGGTGAGAAGGGAAAGATTTAATAGGAACCTTAGTGGAATATTTTTTCACACAGTGGTGGGTATATGGAACGAGCTGCCAGACGAGGTGGTTGAGGCAGAGACTATAACAACAGTTAAAAGACACTTGGACAAGTATATGGATAGGTTAGGAAAGGTTTAGAGGGACACTAGACCAAGTAGCGTCTGCTCCCCCAATGCAAGATTCCACCACTCACCCGTTCCCCCAACGCAATATTGCACCACTCACGCATAGCCTCAACTGCCCAGGCGCAGCTCATCTCTCCTCATCCCCCCAGCACTCCCTCCTCCTCCTTTTCACCTTCCCTCTTCAATCCCTAGAGAGGGAGAGTAGAAGGAGGGGGAGGGGGGTAGAGAGGCAGTGGGACAGAGAAGGCGGGGTAGAGAGAGGGAGGGAGTGGAGGAGAGGGAGGGGAGTAGAGAGTGAGTGTAGAGGGAGGGGGGTAGAGAGGGGGGGGAGGTTGTAGTGAGGGTAGATAGGGAGGGGGCATCTCCCTCCTCCACATCTCCCCCCTCCACCCCCCCCCCATCTCCCTCTACCACCCCACTCCCCACCCCATCTCCCTCATCCTCCTCCCCTCACTCCCATTCCCTGCCCCAGGACCTACATAGGTCATAGAGCAGCGCCAGGGCCTGGAACTCGGCCTGGTTCTCGTACTCGACCCGGCCCTGGCTGTAGACTCCAGCCGTCAGCTTGGCCGCCGCCTGGGCTCCAGTGCTGGCCCCGACTTCATCTCCGGGCTCGTCCCAGACCCTGGACCCAGGCTCATCCTTGGTTCCAGCGGCGGCTTCTGTCACGGCCCCATGCCAAGCCCCGGGCTCGGCGCTCACTCCAGCTCCAGCACCACCCTCCCCACTGGGTGTCGGGCGCCGGCAGCCGCTGCCACTCCACCGTGAGCGCTGGTTTGCCCCTCCCACCCGGAATGTCCCGTCCTGCCTGGCGAGTGCATTGTGACGTCACTCTGGTTTTTATTCCGAAACAGCTGCGTTTTCGGGCTGTGTTTAAAAATTTAAACGATTAATAACTTCGGAAACAGGTGGGAAAGTGATGGGAAGATGTTTATCGCCTTGACGGGAAAAATGTGAGTAGGGTGTGTGAAAATGGGAAGGCTGTGGCCTAGCATTTGGAAGAAAATAGGAATTAACCAGATATCCCCACACACACAGCCACAAACAAGACAAAGACCTTTAGGATTATAGAGATGGGCCAAATGTGGGCAGGTGGGACTCATGTAGTTGGGGCATCTTGGTTGGCACTGACAAGTTGGGCTGAAGGGCCTATTTCTGTGCTGTATGACTGACTCTATTAATTGATTGTTAAGTCTTCCATCCTCAATTTAAGAATGCAGGATGTGTGCAAGAGAAATGTTGTCCCTTGCTCATCCCCATCTGTCTAAAGTTTCCTGCCTTGCTTATTTGTGATCATATTGATGCGCTCTGGGAGAAGAGAGAAAGTATAAACGAGACGCTCCCATTACAGGCAACAGGGCACGAAACATTAGCCGAGTGCCATCCCAGCCAGCAAGGTACGGCCAATGTTCAGTGCAACGAATGTTAGGACTCTAAAGGCTAATCCTTTGAACAGCAAACATTTATCATTATTGTCGACATCTACATTTAAAACCCGATCCAGAAACAGACATCACAAACACAGGTCTCCCTTGACTTACGCATGTTTTAATATGGTGCACACCAGGTATGGTTAAAAAAAGACAAATGCAAAGCGAGTCCTGTGACACACACTAATCTGATGTTTGGGTAGAAGTAAAGGAACAAAACACAAGAGGCGAGATTGCATTCACTACCCGTCCCGATACCCATTGGGCACTCGAGGGACTAAGGTTTGGGTTCATTTGGAGGGGGAATCTTCACATCAGAGGGCTCCACACCCCAAATCTCTCTGGCATAATCTTTGATGGTTCTGTCACTTGAGAACTTGCCAGAGTTTGCGATGTTTTTTATCACCATCTTGGTCCATTCCTTTGAATTCTGTGAACAGAAAGAGCAGCAATCACAAACTTGCTACAGACTGGTGAAAATATAAGACATGGTGAAACAGACACAGATATCCGTCAAGAGTTGAGAGTGTTTTATTCTCATATGTTCTGAAATGGAACAAGTAAAATTATTTCTTGCGGCAGTACAACAGGTCTGTAAACACGAGGATAGACACAAAAAGCTGGAGCAACTCAGCAGGACAGGGAGCATCTGTGGAGAGAAGGAATGGGTGATGTTTCAGGTCGAGACCCTTCTTCAACCTAGTGGTGTAAACACAGTACTTATAGACAAGAAAAACAAGTTCAATAAATAAATATCACCATTGACTCTATCTACATTTTCTCGGAAAAGCAGCCAACATAATCAAGCGTGTCCTACCCCCGGCCATTCCTTCTTCTCCCTACTCCTATAGTGCAGACAGTACAGAAGCTTGAAAGTGCGCACCACCAGACTCGGGAACAGCTGATATCTGTTATCAGGCTTCTGAACTTCCATAAGCTAGGGTGCTGTCTGATTCACCTCTACCCCACTGCGGACATTGGAATTTGTCTCTGGAACTGATGCGCTACAAGGCTGAGAACTATATTCTGCACTCTGTATCTTCCCCTTTGCTCAATTGTACTTGAGTTTGAACTGATTGTATTAATACTGTATATAGTATTATCTTATCTGATTGGATAGCATGCAAAGCAAAGCTTTTCGCTCTACCTAAGGTGAAAGTGAGAGGGGAAAGGTTTAACAGGAACCTGAGGGGCAACGTTTTCTCTCGGAGGGTGGTTGGTATATGGAGAAAAATCCAGCTTTCCATGGCTGGATTCCTGAGCTGGGCAACTCACGTTTAGTCCTCCTGCGTTTTATATAATTGTGTCTCAGTTACATTTTCACTTTAAAAAGACACAGTACTGGAGTAACTCAGAGGATTAGGCAACATCTAGGAGTTGAGATACTCCAGCACTTTGGGTCTTCTTTTATAAACCAGCATCTGCGGTTCCTTGTGCACAGATTTTCACTTTATGGCTTGCCTTCATTGGGAAGGGTAAAGAACATAAATGTTGGCACATCATGACTGCATTAACAGATTAAATGCATGACCGTACCTTGTAAAGTTCACTAACTTTATCTTGGCTTTTGATGTAAGTTTCAAAGTCAGCAAACACTTTAAACCTGAAAGAAATGAACAGTAGGATTGAGAAACTGCTGCAATTAAACACACCAGATCTTGAACACAAACACGGAACAATGTCTGTGCCAAACATGATGCCAAGACCAACTCTTATCTGCCTGCACATTATCCATATCCCTCCATTCCCTGCACATCCACGTGCCTATCCAAAAGTCCCTTAAACACCACTATCATATGTGCCTCCACCTCCACCACCTGGCAGCATATTCCAGGCACCCATCACCATCTGTGTAAAAAACCCTTGCCCCTGCACATCTCCTTTAAACTTTGCTCCTCTCACCTTAAAGCTGTGTCCTCTAGTCTTTGAAATTTCCACCCTGGGATAACGTTTTGACTGTGTACCCTATCTCTGCCTCTTGTAATTTCATATACTTCTATCAGGTCCCTCAGCCTCCGTATTGAGTCCAGAAGTTTGGACATCACGATGAGGCTGTACAAGTCCTTGGTCGGTATGGATGAGTTGGGTTGAAGGGCCTGTTTCTGTGCTGTGTAACTCTGATTCACTGTGTGGTGTGGTGACCTTGTGTACAGTGGTCGGTGGGGTGGCCAGGTTACCTGTCGTGGTGCATTATTCAAGGTCACTGTGCAGTGAGGTGACCAGGCGCACGGTGACATGAACCGATGTACGGTGGTTGGTGGGGCGGCCGTTACCTGTCGTGGTGCATCAGCATGTTAACCACGTCCTTGAACAGCTCTGGCTCCTTCGGGGAGAAATGCCCACTGCTGATCTGGTCCATGGCTTGCCTGAGCTCCGGCAGCTTGTCGTAATATTCTCCAGCATTGTATCTGCACAAAACAAAACAAACCCAAGGCACAAATGTAAGTCACATTTATTACCAGAAATTGAACAATTGAACAGATGAACAGCACAATGTGGCCAAAAGAGGAAAAGAGAGTCAGTGTCACAGTCACTGGGCACAGGCCAAACGTCATGTAGATACAAGATGGAAAGCGCAGAGATGACTTATGAGGATGTTGCCAGGACCCGAGGGCCTGAACCATAGGGAGAGGTTGGGCAGGCAAGGACTTTATTCCTGAGAGCACAGGAGGCTGACGGGTA
The DNA here is from genome assembly GCA_038087875.1 of Malacoraja senta. NCBI lineage: Eukaryota > Metazoa > Chordata > Chondrichthyes > Rajiformes > Rajidae > Malacoraja > Malacoraja senta. The sequence continues at coordinate 116,825,861 of CM075978.1, read as the reverse complement.
ATCAAAAGAGGTGTATAAAATTATGAGGGGAATAGATAAGGTGAATGCACAGTCTTTTACCCAGGGTAGAGGAATCAAGAACCAGAGGGCATAGGATTAAGGTGAGTGGGAAAGAGTTATTGGAGCCCGAGGAGGTGGTGGGTCTATGGAACGAGCTGCCAAAGGAGGTAGTTGAGGCGGATACTATAGAAGCATTTGGGAAACACTTGGACAGGTACGTGGATACAAAAGGTTGAGAGGGATATGTACCAGATGCGGGCAAATGAGATTAGCTTAGTTGGGGCATCTTGGTTGGCATGGACATGAACAACATTATGTACAGGCAGATGAGATCAGTTTAACTTGACATCATGTTCAGCACAGACATTGTGGGCTGAAGGGCCAGTACAGGAACAGTTTCTTCCCAGCTGTTATCAGGCAACTGAGCTGTCCTCTCATCAGCTAGAGTACAGTCTAGACCTCTTACCTATCTCATTGGAGGCCTATGAACTATCTTTAATCAGACTTCTATGTTATATCTTTGCACTAAACATTGAACCATGCATACTTTATCTGTGCACTGTAGACGGCTGTAATCATGTATAGTGCTTCCTTTAGACTTCGTAGAGATACAGCGTGGAAACGCCAATCAACAATCCATACACTAGCACTATCCCATGCACTAGGGACAATTTACAGAAGTCAATTCATCTACAAACCTGCACATCCTTAGAGTGTAGGAAGAAACCGGAGCACAAAGAGAAAACCTACGTGGTCACAGGGAGAACGTACAGACTCCATACAGACAGCACCAGTCGTCAGGATCAAACCTGGGTCTCTGGCACTGTAAGGTGGCAGCTCTACCGCTGTGCCATTATGCCACCCTGTGCCTTGTCTTTGGTTAGATAGCAAGCAAACAAATGCTTTTCACTGTACCTTGGTACACGTGACAATAATAAACTAAACTGCTCCCGTGCTGTACTGTTCCATGTTATCTATCACTTTAAGACAAACCCCTTTTTATCGAGTGCCGCAACGTCCTCCACTCTCATCCCGAAGATGAAGAGATTCTCCTCGCCCGCCTCCTCCGCCATCTCCACGTTGGCGCCATCCATGGTTCCTATCGTCAGGGCCCCGTTCAACATGAACTTCATGTTGCCTGTTCCTGAAGCCTCCGTTCCAGCCGTTGAAATCTGTTCGGACAGGTCTGATGCAGGGATCACTGAGGGGAGGGGGAGAGGAAGAAAAGGCAACCATTTAACTGTGGACACAAGGAACTGCAGATGCTGGTTTACAAAAAAAAGACACAGAGTGCTGGTGCTGTGAGGCAGCGGTTCTATCAACTGCACTGTTGTGAATGCACGGGCCTAGTTGGCATTTGGATAGGAAAGGTTTAAAGGGAATGGGCTGCGCCACTGTGCTGCCCGCTATTAAAAACCAACAAATGTAAGTAAAGACGTGCGGTCCCAGAACTTTACCTTTCTCAGCCAGCGACACCCGGTAATTCTCCAGGTAGATGACCTTCAACCGGTCACCCACAATGGGGTCGTTGTTGACAACGTTTCCAACAGATGTGATGAGTTTGATGATCATCTTGGCCATGTGGTATCCGGGAGCCGCCTGTGGGGAATGAGAAAGAGGAAAAGAGGAAAAGAAAAAAAAGAGAGAAAAAGAGAAAGAGAGAAAAAGAGAGATGGGGGTGGGAGGAAGGTTTGTTATTACCTAAACTTCAAGCATTTTTTCATACCATTGGGTTCTAAGCTACACAAGCAGAATATGAGGTGCTGTTCTTCGAGTTTGCATGTGGCCTCACTCTGACAATGGAGGAGGCTCAGGATAGAAAGGTCAGTGTGGGAATGGGAAGGGGAATTCAGCAGGCCTTGGCAGACCGAATGCATGTGTTCGGTGAAACGGTCACCGAGTCTTCGTTTGGTCTCATCAATGTACAGGAGGCCACACCGGGAACACCGGATGCAGTAGAGGAGGTGCACATGAACTGCTGTCTCACCTGCACGGGATACTCGAGTCTCTGGATGAAGGGGAGGGTGGAGGTATAGGGACAGGCGTTACATCTCCTGCGGTTCCAGGGAAAGACTGCACACAAACTGTGTTTATTTCATGTTTATATAGTGCCTTTAAGAGGAGCTGACCAAACTTGCTTGGCTCTGTGCAGGAGGATGTAGCCCAGTCCAACACACAGACCACACTCCCCACCGTTGTAGATATAGCCCAGTCCGTCACAGACTAGACTCCCCACCATTGTAGATATAGCCCAGTCCATCACACAGACTAGACTCCCCACCGTTGTAGATATAGCCCAGTCCATCACACAGACCACACTCCCCACCATTGTAGATATAGCCCAGTCCATCACACAGACTAGACTCCCCACCATTGTAGATATAGCCCAGTCCATCACACAGACTAGACTCCCCACCATTGTAGATATAGCCCAGTCCATCACACAGACCACACTCCCCACTGTTGTAGATATAGCCCAGTCCATCACACAGACTAGACTCCCTACCAGTGACTCCATCTACACTTCATGCTGTCTTGGAAAAGCAGCCAACATAATCAAAGATTTGTCCCACCTTGGTCATTCTTTCTTCTCCCTGCTCCTGTACGCAGGGCCGGATTTAGACAAAGAGAGGCCCTAAGCTGTTCCACTTGTGAGGCCCCTCCCAATCCCCCACCCCCACGACTAGAGGAAGATGGTCCACCAGATTGACACCGATTTGCAGCCGAGCGTGGCCAATGAGATAAGGGGCTGGAAAGCTGCACCTTTTATTTATTTATTTATTGCCAGTGCTAGTGTCGAGTTATTGGCTTAAAACATTATTATTCTGAAATGGAGGGCAAGGAAAATTACTGAAGGGTTATTTAGAGACTACAGTGCATTGTGACAACATATGTAAGAAAGGCCTATGACAGTGTCAAAAATATTATACACCTTGCAGGGCTCTCACTTAATTTTTTTTCTCTGTTGTCAGCCGGGCAACCTTGGCAGCTTTTTAAGTTGCCAAATGACAGTTTAAGTGGTCATTTAAGACAGCTTGCATGACGAGTGCGATAATGTGCTCGGACGAAGTGCGTAGTTACCAGGCGGAATTATGCTCAATGAAGCATTCACATATTATTGTGTTAAAGAAGGAACTGCAGATGCTGGAAAATCGAAGGTACACAAAAATGCTGGAGAAACTCAGCGGGTGCAGCAGCATCTATGGAGCGAAGGAAATAGGCAACGTTTCGGGCCGAAACCCTTCTTCAGACTGATAAGGGGTGGGGAGAAGAAAGGAAAAAAGGAAAAAGGCGGAGGAGGAGCCTGAGGGCTGGGGGCGGGGAGGAGACAACCAGAGGGCTGATGAAGGGGAGGGGACAGCAAGGGCTAGCAGAATTGGGAGAATTCAATGTTCAAGCCCCCAGGATGTAGACTGCCCAAGCGGAATATGAGGTGCATTTCCTCCAATTTACGGTGTTGCTCGCTGTGGCCATGGAGGAGACCCAGGACAGAGAGGTCAGATACGGAATGGGAGGGGGAGTTGAAGTGCTGAGCCACCGGGAGGTCAAGTTGGTTATTGCGGACCGACCGGAGGTGTTCGGCGAAACGATCGCCAAGCCTCCGCTTGGTCTCACCGATGTAGATCAGCTGGCATCTAGAGCAGCGGATGCAATAGATGAGGTTGGAGGAGATGCAGGTGAACCTCTGTCGCACCTGGAACGACTGCTTGGGTCCTTGAATGGAGTCGAGGGGGGAGGTGAAGGGACAAGTGTTGCATCTCTTGCGGTTGCAAGGGAAAGTACCAGGGGAGGGGGTGGTATGGGAGGGTAGGGAAGAATTGACAAGGGAGTTACGGAGGGAGCGGTCTTTGCGGAAGGCAGACATGGGGGGAGATGGGAAGATGCGGCGAGTGGTGGGGTCACGTTGGAGGTGGCGAAACCGACGGAGGATCACTTGTTGTATGTGACGGCTGGTGGGGTGAAAGGTGAGGACTAGGGGGACTCTGCCCTTGTTGTGAGTGGGGGGATGGGGAGAGAGAGCAGTGTTGCGGGGTATGGCAGAGACCCTGGTGCGAGCCTCATCTATGGTGGAGGAGGGGAACCCCCGTTCCCTGAAGAATGAGGACATTTCAGATGCCCTGGTGTGGAACGCCTCATCCTGGGAGCAGATGCGGCGTAGACGGAGGAATTGGGAGTGGGGGATGGAGTCCTTACAGGAAGCAGGGTGGGAAGAAGTGTAGTCCAGATAGCCATGGGAGTCGGTGGGTTTGTAGTGGATGTCGGTAAGGAGTCTATCACCTTCGATGGAGATAGTGAGGTCAAGGAATGGTAGGGAAGTGTCGGAAATGGTCCAGGTGTATTTGAGTGCCACTTTCCGACACTTCCCTACCATTCCTTGACCTCACTATCTCCATCGAAGGTGATAGACTCCTTACCGACATCCACTACAAACCCACCGACTCCCATGGCTATCTGGACTACACTTCTTCCCACCCTGCTTCCTGTAAGGACTCCATCCCCCACTCCCAATTCCTCCGTCTACGCCGCATCTGCTCCCAGGATGAGGCGTTCCACACCAGGGCATCTGAAATGTCCTCATTCTTCAGGGAACGGGGGTTCCCCTCCTCCACCATAGATGAGGCTCGCACCAGGGTCTCTGCCATACCCCGCAACACTGCTCTCTCTCCCCATCCCCCCACTCACAACAAGGGCAGAGTCCCCCTAGTCCTCACCTTTCACCCCACCAGCCGTCACATACAACAAGTGATCCTCCGTCAGTTTCGCCACCTCCAACGTGACCCCACCACTCGCCACATCTTCCCATCTCCCCCCATGTCTGCCTTCCGCAAAGACCGCTCCCTCCGTAACTCCCTTGTCAATTCTTCCCTTCCCTCCCATACCACACCCTCCCATGGTACTTTCCCTTGCAACCGCAAGAGATGCAACACTTGTCCCTTCACCTCCACCCTCGACTCCATTCAAGGACCCAAGCATTCGTTCCAGGTGCGACAGAGGTTCACCTGCATCTCCTCCAACCTCATCTATTGCATCCGCTGCTCTAGATGCCAGCTGATCTACATCGGTGAGACCAAGCGGAGGATTGGCGATCGTTTCTTGGCGATCGTCTCCTCCATGGCCACAGCGAGCAACACCGTAAATTGGAGGAAATGCACCTCATATTCCGCTTGGGCAGTCTACATCCTGGGGGCTTGAACATTGAATTCTCCCAATTCTGCTAGCCCTTGCTGTCCCCCTCCCCTTCATCAGCCCTCTGGTTGTCTCCTCCCCTCCCCCAGCCCTCAGGCTCCTCCTCCGCCTTTTTCCTTTTTTCCTTTCTTCTCACCACCCCCTATCAGTCTGAAGAAGGGTTTCGGCCCGAAACGTTGCCTATTTCCTTCGCTCCATAGATGCTGCTGCACCCGCTGAGTTTCTCCAGCATTTTTGTGTACATTCACATATTATTTCTGCTTCAATAAAAGTCACAAACTAAACATATTCACCAATCAAGACATGATATATACCACAATGACATGCAGCAAAATTATAATACAGTATCTCAACTCTTTTTACACGTTGCAATGAATGCAATTTCTATTATTTCTTTCCAATTCCAAACAAAAATGTAGTTAGATTATTCAGCGTATGATCAACCTCGGTGAGACCAAGCGCAGGCTTGGCGATCGCTTCGCACAACACCTCCACTCAGTTCGCAATAACCAACCTGATCTCCCGGTGGCTCAGCACTTCAACTCCCCCTCCCATTCCGAATCCGACCTTTCTGTCCTGGGCCTCCTCCATGGCCAGAGTGAGGGCCACCGTAAATTGGAGGAGCAGCACCTCATATTTCGCTTGGGCAGTTTACACCCCAGCGGTATGAATATTGACTTCTTCAATTTCAGGTAATCCCTGCTTTCTCCTCCCCTTCCCAGCTCTCCATCAGTCCACTGTCTCCACCTCTTCCTTTCTTCTTCCCGTCCCCCCCACCCTCCATTCAGTCTGAAGAAGGGTCTCAACCCGAAATGTCGCCTATTTCCTTCGCTCCATAGATGCTGCCTCACCCGCTGAGTTTCTCCAGCATTTTTGTCTACCCATTCACACAAGTTCTGTTATCCCACTTTCCTCACCCACTCCCTACACATTAGGGGCAATTTTACAGAGACAAGTTAACCTACAAAGCCAATGCGTCTTTGGGATGTGGGAGGAAACACACACGCTTGCCGGGATAATGTGCAAATTCAACACAGACAGTGCCCGAGGACAGGATCGAACACAGATCTCTGGCGTGTGAGGCAGCAAGTCCACCAGCTGTGCCACTATATTTTGTTTTCCAACACACAAAAAATTATACGTTGATAACTATGTTTTTTTACTAAAAAAATGAAAATATCCATCTTCAGTTTTAAATCTCCAAGTGACGCTATGTCCCCCTTTACAGCTACTGTATGTTTTAATTAAGTTCAAGACTATGGGGCAGTACATTGGCCATAAAGTTGCTGCCTAAAAGTGCCAGAGACCCGGAATTGATCCTGAATATGGGTGCTGTCTGTATAGAGTTTGCTCCTTTTCCCTTTGATCGCATGGGTTTTCTCCGGGTGCTCTTGTTTCCTTCCACATTCCAAAGGTGTGCAGGAACCTATTTCAGACCCAACCCAAAACGTAATATTTTCATTTTGTCCAGAGATTCTGGTCTGACCTGTTGAGTTACCCCAGCTTTTTGTGTCTCTCTTCAGTTTAAACCAGCATCTGCAGTTCCTTCCTACACACACGATACTATACGATAGAACTTTATTAATCCCAGGAGGGAAATTGTGTGTGTGTGTGTGGGTATATATATTATAAACACACACACACATATATATTTATATAGTTATATATTCATATATAAATATACACCGTTTTGTTTTCTCGTTTATAACGTTGTTTACAGAGTACTATGTTTACATATTCTGTTGTGCTGCTGCAAGGAAGGATTTCATTGTTCTAACTGGGACGTGAGAGAATAAAACACTCTTGACTCTTGACTTACTCCGCTAATGTGTGGGATAGAACTAGTGTACGGGTGATCGGTGGTCGGCGTGGACTCGGTGGGCCGAAGGGCTAGTTTTTTACGCTGTATCTAATTAAACTAAAAACACTAAAAACACTAAAACCCAATTTCTTCTATCCAGAGTTGCAGGCTGCTCCATGGAGTTCCCCCGCACAATTAAAACATGGAATAGTCTTCACCCTACCATAGTTACCCAACCAGTCGCAACTAAATTTAAAGTACCTCTTTTTCCCCCAAGAACCCTTTTTTGTTTAAGCCCAAGTCAAGAGTCAAGAGAGTTTTATTGTCATGTGTCCCAGTTAGGACAATGAAATTCTTGCTTGCTGCAGCACAACAGAATATGTAAACATAATACAGAACAGGAGATAAATAAAAGTTCAGTGTGTTTATATACCATAGATCATATATATACACAATAAATAAACTGATAAAATGCAATAGGCTGTTATTGTTCAGCCCTCCACCACCCCCAGTTTAAATTCCATTTAGAATATTTATGGAGGACCAGGAAACCAGAAGCAAGAGTTACACCAGGGAGTTACTCCAGGAGTGATTCTGCGTTGGTTTTTAGCGGTTGCGGCGAGGCGGCGACCGGACAGCAATGGCGACCAGATCTCCCACAATTCAAAGCGAGGGAGAAAGTGCCCAGCGCCGACCAGTTACCGTGGCAGTGCGCATGCGCAGGGCGGCCGATAATGTGCTGGCCGTGGTTGTGCGCATGTGCAGGGGGAAAGATGTGCTGGCCGTAGCAGTGCACATGTGCAAGGCGGCCTGCCGTGCCAGCGGATGAGGAGCGAGCGGAGAGCGGAACCCGGCGGCCCGGACATGGATACGGATGGCGGGCGGAGACGGAGAGTGACAGACAGAGAGAGATAGAGAGGGTGGCCCGCCCAGCGTTGAACGGCATGTGTCCTGCCTTGGCCGGAGGCCCCCTAGATTTCGAGGCCCTAGGCTTCAGTCTATGAAGCCTGGTGGTAAATCCGGCTCTGCGAGGCCCCCCTACATCTCGAGGCCCCAAGCTTAAGCTTGTCAAGCTTTTACGTAAATCCGTCCCTGCCTGTACGGCAGAAGGTACAGAAACCTGAAAGCGCACACCACCAGGCTCAGGAACAGCTTCTTCCCTGCCATTATCAGGGTTCTGAATGGTCCTTCCATAAGCTAGGGTACTGTCCAATTCACCTCTACTGTATTGTGGACATTGAACTTGGTCTCTGGAACTGGTACAATGCTGAGAACAATATTCTGCACTCTATATCTTCCCCTTTATATATTGTGCTTGAGTTTGACGATTATATTTATTTATAGTGTTGTTTAATCTGTTTGGATAGCAAGCAAAACAAAGCTTTTCACTGTTCCTCAGTACACATGACAATAATAAACCCAAAGCTAAACGTCTCACTTGAAGAGTGAGGTGTAGAGATGGCGAAGTTTAGAGAACAACTTTGAGAGGTTCAGGGCTATTGTTGGGTGAAGGGTATAAGGATCACACAGCTGGGGGATGGGAAGGTTACTGGACAGTTGGAGGTTGCAGAAGGTTGGGTAGCCGTGGAAGGGTGTGAATATGGAAAGTGAGAATGAACAAATATGTTGTCTTTGCATCAGTGATACTTTGCTGCTCGTCTCACACAACCAAACACTTGTGGTCAAACCAATCCAGTGTCCCCTACCTTTCCTCCAATCAGCACCGTCCTTGGCACAAAGGTTTTGTTTGGTGCTTTTTTGATACCTGGAAGAGACAGGAGATGATTTTGGTGTAACAATGATAGCAGAATGTGACAAGATCTGTAACAAGCTGTAGTGAAACAGGACCCATACTAGAGGGTTTAGTTTAATTTTTTTGTTTAGAGGTACAGCGTGGAATCAGGCCCTGCGGCCCAACGAGTCCACACCGACCGTCAATCACCCGTTCAAACCAGCTCTATGTTATCGAAGATAGACACAAAATGCTGGAGTAACTCAGCGGGACAGGCAGCATCTCTGGAGAGAAGGAATGGGTGACGATTCGGGTCGAGACTCTTTTTCAGACTGATGTCAGGGTAGTGGGCGGTACAGAGAGAGAATGTAGTCAGAGACAGTAAGACTGGTAGGCGAAATGGGAAGGGGGAGGGGATGAACTTGAAGTTAGAGAAGTCAATATTCATACCACTGGGGTGGAAACTACCCAAGCGAAATATGAGGTGCTGTTCGTCCAATTTGCGCTGGGCCTCACTCTGACGAGGCCCAGGACAGAAAAGTCAGTGTGGGAATGGGAGGGGGAGTTAAAATGTTGAGCAACTGGGAGATCAGGTAGGTTTAGGCGGACTGAGCGGAGGTGTTCAGCGAAACGATCGCCGAGCCTGTGCTTGGTCTCGCCGATATACGAGCACACCTGGAACAGCGGATACAGTAGATGAGGTTGGAGGAGGTGCAAGGGAACCTCTGCCTCATCTGAAAAGATGTTGGGGTCCTTGGACTAAGTCGAGGGGGGAGGTATTGAGACAGGTGTTGCGCTTCCTGCGGTTGCAGGGGAAAGAGGTTTGGGTGGGAAGGGACGAGTTGACCAGGGAGTTGCGGAGGGAACAGTCTCTGCGGAAAGCAGGAAGGGGTGGAGATGGGAAGATAGTGGGATCCCGTTGGAGGTGGCGAAAATGCCGGAGGATTATATGCTGTATGCAACGGATGATGGAGTGGAAGGTGAGGACAAGGGGGACTCTGACTTTGTTACGAATGGCGGGAGGAGGGAGCAAGAGCGGAGCTGCGGGATATCGAGGAGACCCTAGTGACATCCTCATCTATAATGGAAGAGGGGAACCCCTGTTCCCTAAAGAATGAGGACATCTCTGATGACCTGGTATGTAACACCTCATCCTGGGTGCAGATGTGGCATAGACGGAGGAATTGTGAGTAGGGGATAGAGTCTTTACAGGAAGCAGGGAAGAAGTGTAGTCTAGATAGCTATGGGAGTCAGTGAGTTTGTAATAGATGTCAGTCAATAGTCTGTCTCCTGTGATGGAGACGGTGAGATCTAGAAAAGATAGGGAGATGTCAGAGATGGTCCAAGTGAATTTGAGTGCAGGATGGAAATTAGTCGTGAAGTTGATGAAGTCAGTGAGTTCTGCATGGGTGCAGGAGGCAGCACCGATGCAGTCGTCAATGTAGCGGAGGTAGAGTTCAGGGATAGGGCCAGTGTACGCCTGGAACAGTGATTGTTCGACGTACCCTACAAAGAGGCAGGCATAGCTGGGGCCCAGGCGAGTGACCATAGCTACCCCTTTGATTTGGAGGAAATGGGAAGAAGTTGTTAAGGGTAAGGACCAGCCCTGCAGTGTCAGTAGATGGAAATTGGCTGTTCTGCGGTCGAGGAAGAAACGGAGGGCTTTAAGACCTTCCTGGTGGGGGATGGAGGTGTAGAGTGACTGAACATCCATAGTAAAGATGAGGTAGTGATGGCCTGGAAAATGGAAGTCATTGTAGAGACGAAGGGCGTGTGAGATGTCTTGGACATAGGTAGGGAGGGATTGGACCAGGGGGGATAGGATGGAATTGAGGTATGTGGAAATTAATTCAGTGGGACATGAACAAGCAGAAAAAATGGGTTTGCCAAGGCAGTTCTGTTTGTGGATTTTGGGGAGAAGATGAAATCAGGCCGTGCGGGACTGGGGAACGATAAGGTTGGAGGCGTTGGAGTGCAGACAGCGGAAGTTATGAAATCAGAATGGTGTGTGATATTAAGGCTTGGTGCTCGTCTGTGAGATCATGATCCAAGGATAAGTGTCTGAGAGTTGTCGCCTGGCCTCAGCCCGGTCGAGGTCAGCGCGCCAGACTTCCATGGCACCTCCCTGGCAGAGTGAGCAGAGGGCTGTACGTTCAGGGGGGGGGGGGGGAGAGGTTAGAGTAAGTAAGGGGAGTGGAAAAGTTGAGATGGTTGATGTCCCGCCGGCAGTTGAAAATAAAAATAATAAAGAGGGTAGTCCAAGAGGAGGGGGTCCGGTGGAGACGTGAGAAAGGGTCATCACTGGGTCACCCATAGGAAAATGCACAGAGGCGGAGGCGATGAAAAAAATGCTCTACGTTGTGGTGGACCCGGAAATCGTTAGGTGGGGTCGGAGGGGAACAAAGGTGAGGCCTCTGCTGAGGACAGACCGTTCCATTCTATGTTCATTCTATGTTATTCCACTTTTCCATCCACTCCCAACACACTAGGGGCAATTTAGAGACGAATTAACCAACAAACCAGCATGTCTTTGGGATGTGGGAGGAAACCCATACTGTAACAGGGAGAAAGTACAAACTCCCCACAGACAGCACCGGAGGTCAGGATTGAACCAACGTCTCTGGTGCTGAGGCAGCAGCTCTACCTGCTGTGCAACTATGTTGCCCAAAAGTGAATTAATGCTCTAATAATCAAGAAGGATATAGAGTCATAGAGTCACATAGTGATACAGTGTAGAAACAGGCTCTTTGGCCCAACTCGCCCATACCGACCAACAATGTCCCAGCTACACTAATCCCACTTGCCTGCGCTTGGTCCATATCCCTCCAAACCTGTCCTATCCATGTACCTGTCTAACTGTTTCTTAAATGTTGGAATAGTCCGAGCCTCAACTACCTCCTCTGGCAGCTTGTTCCATACACCCACCACCCTTTGTGTGAAAAAGTCACCCCTCGGATTCCTATACTTTCACCTTGAACCTATGTCCTCTAGTCCTCGATTTCCCTACTCTGGGCAAAAGATTCTGTGCATCTACCCGATCTATTCCTCTCATGATTTTGTACACCTCTATAAGATCACCCCTCATCCTCCTGCGGTCCATGGAATAGAGACTCGGCCTACTCAACCTCTCCCTATAGTTCACACCCTCTAGTCTTGGCAACATCCTCGTAAATCTTTTCTGAACCCTTTCAAGCTTGACAACATCTTTCCTATAACATGGTGCCCAGAATTGAACACAATATTCTAAATGCGGTCTCACCAACGTCTTATGCAACTGCAACATGACCTCCCAACTTCTATACTCAATACTCTGACTTTTTTTGACCACCTTATCTACCTGTGACTCGACCTTCAAGAAACCATGCACCAAGATCCCTCTGCTCTACAACATTACCCAGAGGCCTACCATTTACTGTCTAGATCCTGCCCTTCTTCGACGTCCCAAAATGCAAAACCTCACACTTTTCTGTATTAAATTCCATCAACCATTCCTCCGGCCACATGGCCAATTGATCCAGATCCTGCTGCAATCTTTCACAGCCATCTTCACTATTTGGAAAACCACTAAATTTTGTATCATCAGCAAACTTGCTAATCTTGTCCTGTATGTTCTCATTCAAATCACTGATGTAGATGAGGGCCCAGTACTGAACCCTGAGGCATTGTGTTCAGTTATAGGCACCATGTTATAGAAAAGATGTTGTCAAGTTGGGAAGGGTATAGAGAAGAATTACAAAAAATGTTGCCTGGGCTTGAGGATCTGAGTCATAGGGAGAGAGTGAACAGGCTGGGACTCTATTCCTTGGAGCGCAGGAGGTTGAGGGGTAATCTTATAGAGGTGTATAAAATCATGAGAAGAATAGATCGGGTAGATGCATAGAGTTTCTTGTCCAGGGTAGGGGAATCGGAGGACATAGGTTTAAGGTGAAGAGGGAAAGATTTAATAAAAATCTGAGGGGTTACTTTTTCACACAAAGCGTGGTGGGTGTAAGGAACAAGCTGCCAGAGGAGGTCATTGTGGCAGGGACTATTGCAACGTTTAAGAAATAATTAGACAGGTACATCTACAGAACAGGTTTGGAGGGTATGGGCCAAAGGCAGGCAGGTGGGACTAGCGTAGATGGGACATGTTGGTCGGTGTGGGCAAGTTGAGCCAAAGGGCCTGTTTCTACGTTGTATGACATTACATGATGGTTAATTAACAGTAGGGAAAAAAAATCTTCAAGGGCTGTGAATCAAACTATAGAAAATTAAAAGGATAACAATTTTGGGTGACATTGGTAATAAAATGCAAGCAGAAGACTTTAAAGCAGGGGTCGGCAACCTTGTTCTGCATAGGGGCCGAGACGAATGTCTGTGAGCGGATGGCGGGCCACATCTACCACGTGTACACATGGATCCCGGCCCCATCCCACCCCGGATGGCAGGCATCAAATCATCTGTGCACAGAAGGTAGACAAAAATGCTGGAGAAACTCAGCAGGTGAGGCAGCCTCATGCAATCCTTGCATGTCTCACCTGCTGAGTTTCTCCAGCATTTTTGTCTACCTTCGATTTTTCCAGCATCTGCAGTTCTTTCTTAAACGTGTTCACAGAAAGTGCGCGGCTTTACAGCCAGAGTGGGGCGCCTGGCTCCTGCTCGGGACGCCCGGCCGCTGCTCGGGGCACTCGGCGGGCCGGATGATTGCAGGTTACGGGCCGCATTCGGCCCGGGGGCCATAGGTTGCCGACTCCTGCTTTAAACGATCTGGGTCAAATATATTCACTATTAAACAAGAAGAATTAAACACCAATAGAGGAGTAACAAATCATGAGGGGGATTGATTGATGGGATAGATGCAGAGTCTTTTACTCAGAATAAAGGATTAAAAAACTAGAGGATAAAGATACAAAATGCTGGAATAACTCAGCATGTAAGACAGCATTACTGGAGAAAAGGAATAGGTGACATTTTGGGTCTGGATGAATAATGGACCCTTCTGGATGAATAAAACATGATAAAAATGTGAAGGAAAATAAGTTGACCGTGAATGTACAAACAGCAGGGGGCAGCGCAACAGACGAGTATAAAGATGCAGCAAAACAACTTCATTTATCAATGCACATTAAGCAAGGTAACAAAATAATCCACGGGCACAAAAAATGAAAAGAAAGTAGGATATGGGAATCGACAGCTAACTGTCCAATCAAAAATATTAAATCATTATTTGCCAGGGAGAAAGATCAGCAAAACTCTGGAAGATGATATTGGAAATGATTCATTGGATTTAAGAGAAAAAGGAAAATTAAATTAATCAAATGTCTTGGTCTTGGTCCAACAAAGGTCTTGGTCCAAAGAGATTGTACTACCGATTTTACATTCAGGAGCAGAGGTCGCATTATTCATATTTAATAATTCAGAGAAAGGATTGGTGTCTGAAGATTACAAGTAAACTAATACTGCCTTTTACCCTGGGAAAAAGACTGCATTCACCCTATCTATTCCCCTCATTATTCTGTTCACCTCTTCGGAGCATGGAAGCAGGCCCTTCGACCCAACAGGTCCATGCCAACAGATGCCCCATTTGCCCAGTGTACAGATGGATCCAGAATAGGGTGACTTACGGTTGTAGAGAGTGATGACGTGTAAACAATTCAAGAGCTGCCTCTTGTACTCGTGGATACGCTTGACATGGACGTCAAAGATGGATGAAGGGTTGACTTTCAGCTTGTACTCGTTCTCCAGATAAGCTGCAAACTTCAGCTTGTTCTCCTAGAAAATAAACAACATCGCTCACACAATGCTGCAAAGAAGGTTACTTTTGTTGCATACTTTCAAATGCCAGATTGTTATACAGCAGGGAAACAGGCCCTTCAGCCCAACTCATCCATGCCGACCAACATGTCCCATATCCCGCTAAAGATTTGCTATCCATGTACCTGTCCAACTGTCTTTTATATGCCATGATAGTACCTGCTCAACTACCTCCTCTGGCAGCTTGTTCCATGTACCCACCACCCTCTGATCCTACTGCAGGGTGATCAAAACTGAACACAATACTCCTGGCGTGGCCTCACCAACACTTGCATAACTGAATTAAATGAGTTACAGATGAGTTAAAGGCCACTGTGCTGGATGTCCCTGCTGGTGTAAGTCTTAGCATGGCCAACCTCTACAGCTCAGGCTCTCATGCTCTGCGATGGGAAACACATCAGCCAACACAAAGCCCCCACTGGCAGCAGTGCCACAGTGACCACCACGAGCTGTGTCAATGAAATCACTCCATTGACTTCAACACTGAGGAAAACCAGTGCCATACAATATTTTACATCAGAGAGGGCAGATGAGAGTTTGGTTAACATCTCATTCCAGTGCTGGCATCTCAGGCAGATCAATGCTCCATTAGCTCCACACTAAGATGATGGTAGCAACGTCACTCTGGTCTTAAACCTACATCCGTCTTACCTCTATGGCTCAGCAATTACCGTCGCTTTATACTTGTGTGTGGGGATGATGACACGGTGGAGCTGCTGCCTCACAATGCCAGAGACCCGGGTTCGATCCTGACCTCAGGCACTGTCTGTGCGGAGTATGCACGTTTCCCCTGGGATGCTTCAATTTCCTCCCACATCCCAAAGACGTGCAGGTTTTATAGGTTAAATGGCCCTCTGTAAATTGTCCCAAGTGTGTAAGGAATGGATGAGAAAGTGGGATAACATAAAAGCTGGATTCGGGGGTATTAGCTACAGGGAGAGGTTGGACAGACGGATTGTTTTCTCTGGAATGTTGGAGTTTGCGGGGAGAACTGATAGAAGTATATAAAATGATGAGAGGCATAGATAAAGATCTGCAGGGCAAGTACATGCCTGGTAGTTAGATTTAGCTCTGAGGGCTAAAGGAATTAAGGGATATGGGGGAAAAAGCAGGAACGGGGTACTGATTTTGGATGATCAGCCATGATCATATTGAATGGCAGTGCTGGCTCAAAGGACCGAATGGCCTACTCCTGCACCTATTTTCTATGTCTATGTTTCTATGGTAGGTGCCTGTAATGGGCTGCTGGGGGGGCTAGTGATGAATATGATTGTAGCGTTTAAGAGACTGTTGGATAGGCACATGGATATGCAAGGAATGGGGCTCGAACAAGCAGATGAGGGTTGGTCTTGGCATCATGTTCATCACAAACATTGTGGGCCAAACGGCCTGTTCCTGTGCTATATTGTTCTCTGTTTTAACTAGTGTGAATGGGTGATTGATGGTTGGAGTGGACTCGATAGGCCGAAGGGCCTGTTTCCATGCTGTATCTATCAACTAATGAATGCTGTTGTGTTGGAGACATCAGAGAGGGTTTGGGGTTCACTACAACAGCTCCACCTAACGGAGGGTGCCGGACAGTTTCTCGTACCTGCTTCACGTTGGAGACGTCACTTATAAAGGCATCATTGTCGACAAAGGCCATCAGCTTCTTCAGCTGGTACAGGTCCGTGATGAAACCTTCTCCAATCCTCTGCAGGGGAAAGACAATACACATTCTCACAGCTGCTGTGTGAAGGGTGTGGAACCAAAACCGGCCACTCCTTTAGCTTCAGGTTTATTATTGTCAAATGTACAGAGGTACAGGGAAAAGGTTTGTTTTACATGCTATACAATCAGGTCAAATAATATTATAGATACATAAAATCAAGTCAAGTACAAGTACAATAGGTACAAAGTACAATAAGTACAAAGGGGAAGATGCAGCATTCAGAATCCTGATAACAGAGGGGAAGAAGCTGTTCCTGAGTCTGGTGGTGTGCACTTTCAAGCTTCAAGCTGCTGTACTTTCTGCCAGAAGGGAGGTGAAAAAAAGGAATGGCCTGGGTGGGACAAGTTTATGATTATGTTGGCTGCTCTTCCGAGGCAGTGTGAAGTGTAGATGGAGTCAGTGGTGCGAAGTCTGGTCTGTGTGATGGACGGATCCACATCCACAACTTTCTGCAATTTCTTGCGGTCTTGGGCAGAGCTGTTCCCAAACCCAGCTGTGATGCAACCCGACAGTACGTTTCCGATGGAGCATGGAAACAGGCCCTTCAGCCCAACTTGCAACACCGACCAACATGTCCCATCTACACGAGTCCCACCTGCCTGCATTTAGCCTATATCTCTCCAAACCTGTCCTATCCATGTACCTGTCTAATTGTTTCTTAAAACGTTGCAATAGTTCCTGCCTCAACTACCTCCTCTGGCAGCTCATTTCATATGCCCACCACCTTTTGTGTGCATCTGGAGTCATGCTGAATTTCCTCAGCCTCTTCAGGAAGTGAGGCACTGGTGTGGCTTCTTGGCTGTCGCTTCAATATGGCTGGTCCACGACAGATCAATTGTAATATTTACTCCAAGCTCAAAGAGGAACGAGGGATTAGAGAGAAAGGAACAGATAAGTCAGGAATGATGAACGTTCCCTTTTCTAAAAATAAAATGATTTACAAGGGTAAGTTTTATGTAGGAAACATACTAATATCTACTATTAAGTGATGATAAGATGCAAAAAACTGCAGATACTGGTTTACACAAGGTGCTGGGGTACTCAGCAGGTCAGACAGCATCTCTGGAGAACACGGAGAGGTGACATTTAGCGTCGGGACCCTTCAGTTTGTTTGTAGTAAGGGGAATAAAGCTGGAAGAAAGGAGATGCAGGCTAGAGTCTGGTAAGTGATAGGTGGATACAGGGAGGGGGGGGGGGGGGGTTGATTGTCAGTAGGGTGGACAAAGGCCAGAGATAAAAAGACAAAAGGAGTGAGATAAGGAGATAAGGTTAGCAAAGGTACGAATTGTGAAGCCAGTGGGAGGAAGGAATGAAGGGGACGTGAGGAGGGGGAAGGAGAGAAATGGGTGCGCATCTAGATGGGGCACAGGGAAGAGATAGGGGTGGGGAAAGGGTTGTTTGTAGGTAGTTCCTCAAAAGTGTTCAGTGTCTGATCTATCTTTCCCTCTCAACCCCATTCTCCTGTCTTCTCCTCATACCCCCTGACACCCGTACTAATCACAAATCTGTCAATCTCCACCTTAAAAATACCCAATAACCTGGCCTCCACAGCTGTCTGTGGCAATAAATTCCACAGATTCAACACCCTCTGACCAAATTCACCCAATTCCTCCTCATCTCCTTCCTAACGGTACGTCCTTTTATTCTGAGGCTATAGAATAAATTCAACAGCAGCTGCAGGAACAGTCACCAAAAGGAGGGAGAGGGTATTGTTAGGGACAAGGAGAGGGCAGAATTCCGGAGGGGAGGAAGAGGTGACAGAAGAATGGAGACATTTTAAAACTTAAATGTGTGGTGGTTTAATCTAGAGCTGTTGCAAGTTGCAGAGAAACAAGACAGGATGTGACAATGGATATTAGAGTGACCTTGAACAGAGGGAGGAGCTGGAGAGGCAGCAGGGTGTGGGTGGGATTCCCGAGACTGGGACTTCCGCGGTTAAAGGGACAGCTGCCCATATCACTGGGAAAGTCAAACCTGACTTGTTTTGTGACTGTACGCCTCAGTGTGATCTGCCGGCCCCTCTACAAAGTTAAAAAAATAGATTGGCAAATTGCTAGAAATTTTAATACTACAAAAAGATTACCGCAGTTTAAAAAACTAAAATGTATTATTTAAATTAGGTTGTCAGACCCTTCAACTTGTGTGTTTTACAAAGAGGGGAATGGGTGCCTGGAACTTGCTGCCAGAGCTGGTGGTGGAGGCAGATACCACAGTGGTGTTTAAGAGGCTTTTAAATAAGCACATGGATATGCACGGAATGGAGGGATATGGATCATGTACGGGCAGAGGAGATTAGTTGAACTATCTATGACTGGATCCAAATGAATGGTGGAGAGTGTAGGGTTTAAGTAGCCTTCTTGTTCATACTGTCTCTTTGCTCCAAGATCAGCTTTCTTCCCTTTGGTTAACTACTGTGCAACCACACAAGGTTGATTCAGAAGAAAGATCTAGGCCCAAATCTCTAGATGCCGAAAATCTGAAATAAAAATAGAAAACTCTAGGAAATGCTTAGCAGGTCAGACAGCGTCTGTGAAGGCAGGAGGCGAGTCAGTATTTCACACTCATGTTCTTCCATTGGTTCTGAATGTTGTCGGGAATTTTGAAAATGATAAGGAAGATGAGTAATGTGTTTGTAAAGTATTTAACCCAAGAGTTTACATGCTGGGAAGCATGATGGAAAAGTGGTCAACATAAGGAACTTTAGGATATTATTGAGGTAATAAATAGATTTATCATGGTGTTTAAGTTCCACAACAGCTGGTTTAGTTAAAATAAACATTAGAGGTTGTCAACTCTGCGGGTAATAAAACTGATCAGGAAATAGGGTCATTTGTTAGATAAATGGAAGAGAGGTTTTCAAGATAACAGGAAAAATAAGGTTACTCTGGAGAAAGACAAAAGTTACAGAGACATTGATCAATGATGGCTTATTTAAAAACATGTAGATTCCACATGTAACCATTGTATCATAAGAAAATAAAAATGCCATAGCAACAGTGAATCTTTGAAACACTTTAGTTTCACTCAGTGTTTCCAGTTTGTACTGTTACGACCTTCAATAAACCGACTTGTTCAAGAAAATCACAACTAATCTACGAGATGTTGTAATTTGTGCCTGTTCCTATCTGAGCTGGGCCCCAAGTTAAGTCAGATACAGTATGACACAAGATTCCCTCTCACACAGAGTGTTTCACAGTAGCCACAGCCAATCTCAGGAGTCAGCAGCAGTCCCTCACCTCAGCGATGACATCCGCCAGACCGGGGTTACACAGCAATAGCCAACGTCGCGGAGTGATCCCGTTCGTCTTATTCTGAAACTTCGCCGGCTCAACCTCGTAGAAATCCTTAAAACTGGAAAAGAAGCAAAGAGCAAGAACTGAAACAAGCTGATCAGGCGGCACAGTGGCGCAGTGGGTAGAGCCGCTAACTCACACCGCCAGAGACCCGTGTTCGATCGTGACCTCAGGTGCAGTCAGCGTGGAGTTTGCACGGTTTTCCCTGTGACCTCGTGGGTTTCCTCTGGGTGCTCTGGTTTCCTCCCACATACCAAAGACGTGCGGGTCTGTAGGTTAATTGGCTCCTGTAAATTGCCCCTAGTGTGTGGAGTGGATGAGAAAATGGGATCACATAGAACTAGTGTGAACGGGTCGGTGTGGACTCAGTGGGCCAGTTATTCATGGGTTCAACAGCCAAGTGAGCAGCAATGAATCCCAATCACTGATCTTATTCACGGCTACGATGGTGTTTGCTCAGAGTCAGGGAGATGCATTCATCGCTCAGAATCACTGCCACCCACACTGGAAACCTACAATCTAGTTATACAGCACTGTAGCAGACACTTCGGCCCAATATGTTCACCTCAGATAGTCCTATTTGCCTTGTTTGGTCCATATCCCCCTAAACCTTTCCTATCCATGTACCAGTCCATATGTGTTTTTAATATTGTTATTATACAACATAAAACGGTACAGCACAGGCCCTCAGGCCCACAACATCTGTGCCTGCACATGATGCCTGCACATGATCCATACCCTCCAATCCCTGCATATCCATGTGACTATACAAAAGTCTCTTAAATGTCACTATCGTATCTGCCTTCACCACCAACCCCCGGCAGTGCGTTGCAGGCAGTCACCCCCTCTGTGTAAAAAAGTGCCCTGCACATCTCCCTTAAACTTTCCCCCTCTCACCTTAAGCTATGCCCTCTCGTCTTTGACATTTCCATCCTGGGAAAAGGGTTCTGACTGTCTACCCTATCTATGCCCGACATGATTATATGTACTTCTATCAGGTCTCCCCTCAACCTCCGGCGTTCCAGGGAAAGCAATCCAAGTCTCCCTCAACTACTTCCTCTGGCAGCTCGTTCCATACACCCACCACCCTCTGTGTGGAAAAGGTGCCCCTCAGGTTCCTGTTAAATCTTTCCCCTCTCACCTTAAACCTATGCCCTCTGGTTCTTGATTCCCCTACACTGGGTAAAAGGCTGTGCATTCACCCTATCTATTCCCCTCATGATGTTATACACCTCTGTAGGTGCGGTGTTTCAACTTGAAGCAGCTGTTTTACTTCCTCCACTATCTTGCCGAGAGGACAGCAAAGATTGTCCTCAATTTACGTAATGAGATAACTTGTAAAACCTGTTGCGTTAAAATACATTTCTAACATGCACCTGACACTATAACCTTCCTCTAGCACCTGGCAATTGTTTTGAGTCAACAATTGCAGGTTGAATTGAAGCCAAGTTCTTTGCTTTATCTACTTAACAAGTGTCAGTGTTGCATGGACGAGTGATAAAGTGTTCCGTAATTAAACAATGACAGCAGAATGTGACATGATCTGTAAAAATCTGTAGTAAAATAGGGCCATCCTAGAGTGTTTCATTTTTCAATTTAGGAATACAGAATGAAAACAGGCCCTTCGTCCCACCGAGTCCAATGAGACGATCGATCACCCATTCACACTAGTTCTATGTTATCCCATTTTGCTATCCAATTCCTCCACACTGGGGGCAATTTTTAAAGAGGCCAATTAACCCACACATCCGCAAATCTTTGAGATGTGGGAGGAAACCGGACAACGTGCATACAGGGAGAACGTGCATGCTCCACACAGACAGCACCCGAGGTCAGGATTGAAACCGGGTGTCTGGCTCTGTGAGGCAGCAGCTCCACTAGCTGTGCTACTGTGCCACTGGGTCATGTCATATTTTTTAAACCTTATATTTTTATATTTAGCAAGTGCGTTAGGTCCATAAAAGTAATTGTATATGAACATGAAAACACATCAAAAGTTTTAATTTACACTTTAGACCATTTGCATTCACACATCCATGATAAATCACATTGTGGTGCAAACCCATTTCTCCCTGTACCAGTCCCCTGCTCATTTCCTCCCCACCTCTGCACTCATCTCCCATTCCCAAGTCCTTCATTTCCTTTTTATCTCTCCCCCCCACCCCCCCACCCCCACCCTCACCTCCTTCCACCCACATCCCTCTCTCCGGCTTTACATTTCACTCCTCCTCTTCTCTCCTTATCTGACACAAGGAACTGCAGATGCTGGAATCTTGAGCAGAACACAAAGTGCAGGAGGAACTCAGTGTGTCAGGCAACATCTGTGGAGGGATTGGACAGGCGATGTTTCGGGTTTGTCCCATCTTCAGGCATAGGTATTCAAAGGATGTGCTTTGCAGGGTATACTTATCCCTGATCTACAGCAACGAGAGACAGGCCAGTGGGTTAATGGCTCGTAGCAACTCTGCTCCTTATCACTCAGAGATGTCTGGTCCTGCTCAGCTTGACCTTTCAGCTGAACCTCCTTATCGACCACATCTCCTTTTACAACAAGTGCTTTCGTCAGCTGAACCTAACACTACATTTCACCCACGATAGACACAAAATGCTGGAGGAACTCAGTGAGACAGGCAGCATCTCTGGATAGAAAGGATGCAGGTCGAGAACCTTCTTCAGAAAGCCAGTCTGAATAAAGGTCTCGACCCGAAACGTCACCCATTCCTTCTATCCAGAGATGCTGCCTGTATCACTGAGTTACTCCAACATTTTGTGTCTATCTTCGGTGTAAACCAGATTCTGCAGTTCCTTTCTAACATTTCACCCAGTGTGAAGAAGGGTCCCGACCTGAAACGTCACCTGTCCATGAATGCTGCCTGACCAGCCGAATTACTTCAGCACTTTAAGGCGGCACAGTGGCGCAGCAGTAGAGTTGCTGCAACAGAGTGACAGAGACTCAGGTTCAATCCTGACTATGGGGGCTGTCTGCACGGAGATCATACGTTCTCCCTGTGGCCGCGTAGGTTTCCTCCGGGTGCTCCAGTTTCCCCTCACACTCCATAGGCATGCAGGTTTTTAGGTTAATTGGGTTCTGTGAATTGTCCCTTGTCTGTAGGATAGTGCTTGTGCACGGGGATCACTGGTCGGTGTGGACTCGGTGGGCCGAAGGGCCTGTTTCCACGCGGTATCTCTTTGTGTCTTGTTTTGGTAAACCAGCGCCTGCCGTTCCCTGTGCCTATAGATAACATGTTAATCCTTGCTCCAGACAAGGCCTGCCCTTGCTTTGTAGCACTTACATGGTGCTTTTCACAATTTCCGAGTGAATTCGAGCCACCCCGTTCACCGCGTGCGACCCGACAACACTCAGGTGTGCCATGTTGATCCTCTTGGGATCTCCCTCCTCGATCAGTGACATACGTTTCATACGGTCTTCGTCCCCTGGATATAGGGCGGCAATTTTCTAGGAACAAGCAGTGTGGCTAGGGTTAATCAGAGTCATACAGAGGAAACAGGCCCTTCGGCCAAACTTGCCCACACCGACCAAGATGCCCCATCTACACTAGTCCCACCTGCCTGCATTTGGCCCATATCCCTCTAAACCTGTCATATCCATGTACCTGTCCAAATGTTTCTTAAATGTTCTGATACTACCTCCTCTGGCAGTTCGTTCCATACACCCACCACCTTTTGTGTAAAAAAATTTTACCCATCGGGTTCCTATTAAATTTTTTCCCGCTCACCTGAAACCTATGTCCTCTGGTTCTCAATTCCCCTACTCTGGGCAAAAGACTGTGCATTTACCCGATCCATTCTGTAGCTGTACGCAAAGAATTCTCATATCCGAATGGGTTGCTAATGAGAAACCTGTCAAGTTCCAGCCATCATGCTTAAATTAACACAAAGCGCTGGATTAACTCAGCGGGTCAGGCGGTATACATGGGTATGCAAGCAATGAATTTCACTGTGCCTAGTCACGTGTGACAATAACGTATTCCATCCATCCATTCCATCTCTGAAGAACATGGATAGATGACGTGTGGGAAGAAACTGAAGTCTGAAGATGGGTCGCGACCCGAAACGTCCCAATTCCTTTTCTCCAGAGATGCTGCCTGACCTGCTGAGTTACTCCAGCATTTTGTGTCTATCTTATGAATAGATAATGTTTCAATGAAAGGTCCCAACCTAAAACCTCATCTGTCCATCTTCTCTACCTGCCTGACCCGCTGAATTATTCCAGCACTATGTGCTTTACTCAACATTCAAGCACCTGCTGTTTCTTGTATCTCCCAGGTTTAAATTAATGTCAGAAAGTACTCTCCCGTTTAAAACAGACACAGATTCATGTTAAGATTGCAGTTGTGAACTCTTTCTCAGCATATACATTAAAAAAATGGTTCACAATCGATGAGATCATCTTAAGAAAACATTACATTAATTTGATGTTAACAACAGATCTAATTCTTTAGGTTTGTGTGTGGATTTATTATTGTCACATGTACCGAGGTACGGTGAAAAGCTTTGATTTGCATGCTTTCTAAACAGATCAGTTAATACATAGATGGATACAATCAAGTCAACTCAAATACAATAGGAAGAGCAAAGGGGCAGATACAGTGCAGAATATTGTTCTCAGCATTACAATACATCAGTTCCAGAGACAAAATCCAATGTCCTCATGGGGTAGAGGAGGCAGAGAGGTATGAAAACAACTGGGATATTACTCACATCCAGATGTATCCGATTGATTTCGTAGATGATCTGCAGGTGCCTGGGCAGAAGTCTCTCAAACATATGCACGGGCCAGCGTTCCAGAGCCTCAGGCAGCACGGTGTGGTTGGTGTAAGCACAGGTCTGGATCGTTATATCCCACGCCTTTTAACAACAAGTGGCAGAGTGTGAATGACGCAAGGTGTAGTGTGACTGGTGGAGTGCGGGGAACTCTGGACCAGCCCTCTTCCCCACATGGTTTCCTTCGCCACATGCAAACGGATAATTAAAATTGATCATTATGATATTTATTAGTAATAATAATTATTGTTGCTCTGGGGTAAGTAGAGTAAACACGGGAACTGGACCTTCGGCCCCATAAGTAGATAAACAAGGGACAGGACCTTCGGCCCCATTTGTCCATTCCGACCAAAATATTCCATCGAAACTAATCCCATTTGCCAGTGATAGACACAATATGCTGGAGTAACTCAGCGTGACAGGCAGCATCTCTGGAGAGAAGGAATGGGTGACGTTTCGGGTCGAGACAGGCAGTCTGAAGAAGGGTCTCGACCTGAAACGTCACCCATTCCATCTCTCCAGAGATGCTGCCAGTCCTGTTGAGTGGGTGGGCGGCGCGACCCATGTCGCAGCGGCCTCTGCAGTCCGTCTGTCTTTTTTTAAATTTTCTTGTCTCGTTTGAGTGTAGTTTATAGTGTTTTTTTTAACTGGGAATGTGTGGGAGGGCAGGGGGGGGGGGGTGGGGAAACTTTAAAATCTCTTCCCTGCACGGGAGACCCGACCTTTTCCCTGTCGGGTCTCCGTTGTCGTTGGGGCCTAGCACTGTGGAGCGGCCTCCAACCAGAACGACCTGGGGCTCCAGTCGCGGAGCCTGCGGACTACTCACCATCGTGGAGCTGATCGGCTTCGGAGCGGGAGGAGCTGTGGTGGCGCGCTGCTGCGACCTGACCCCGGAGATTCGGAGGCTCCAACCGCCGGCCCAATGGACGGTAACATCGGGAGCTCGCGGGTCCCTGGTGTGAGACCGCTTTTCGGCGCTCCCGCAACGGCAACTTCTCCCGCCCGAGTTGCGGGGTTGAAAATGACCTGGAGCGGGGCCTTACATTGCCCCGCGCGGCTTTAATGGCCGCGGGACTTGCTAGCGCCCGCCGGGGGCTCCAACATCAAGACCCGGAGCGTGGCCTTGCATCGCCGGCGCGGCTTTAATGGCCGCGGGACTTATTTACCATCGCCCGCCGGGGGCTTTGACTTTGACATCGGGAGGAGAATGGGGAGTGCAGGGGAGAGATAAGACTTTGCCTTCCATCACAGTGAGGAGGAGATTCGCTGTGATGGATGTTTGTGTGAATTGTGTTGTGTCTTGGTTCTTTTTACTTGTTTGTATGACTGCAGAAACCAAATTTCATTTGAACTTAGGTTCAAATGACAACAAATAAATTGTATCATTGTATCATTGTATTGTATCATTGAGTTACTGCAGCATTTTGTGTCTACCTTCGATTTAAACCAGCATCTGCTGTTCTTTCTTACACCATTTGCCAGTGTTTGGCCCATATCCCTCTAAACCTCTCCTATCCATGTACATGTCCAAATGTATTTTATCTGTTGAAACAAGGAACTGCAGATGCTGGTTTACAACAACAACAAAAAAGTGTTGGAGTGGGTCAGGCAGCATTTCTGGAGAAAATGGATAGGTGGCGTTTTGGGGGGGGCGGGACCGTTTTTCAGTCTGAATATATCACTTATCCATGTTCTCCAGAGAGGCTGCCTAACTGCTGAGTCACTCCAGCACAATATCATCTTTTAAATGCTGTATTGTACCTGCCTCAACTACCTCCTCTAGCAGCTAGTTCCAAATACACCCCCCCTCTCCCTGCCCCCCTCTGAGTAAAATAGTTGTCTCTCAGGTTCCTATTAAATCTTTCCCCTCTCACTTAAATCTATGCATTCTGTTTCTTGCTTCCCCTACCCTGGGGTAAAAAGATTATGCAATCCTAATAAACCTACCAGAACGTTCTATTCATTTTATCTCAGACTGCTTTATTAAAGAACTAAGCCTCTTCGTTCCTCCTAATATGTCACACTCACACCTCTTGGATCAGATTTTTGATTATCTTACACAATATAGCTTTGTCCAATGCTAGATTTTGACTGAAAATGTTTCTACGAGGCACCTTCAGGATGGGCAGCTGTAGGGCAGCAGGTAGAGCTGTTGTCTCACAGCACCAGGGTCCCTGGTTCAGTCCTGACCATGGATGCTGTCTGTGTGTGGATTTTTACACGTTCTCCCTGTGACCACGTGGGTTTCCTCCGGGTGCTCCGGTTTCCTCCCACATCCCAAAGACGGCGGGTTTGTAGATTAAATAGCCCTCTGTAAATTGCCCCTAGTGTGTAGGGAGTGGAAGAGAAAGTGGAATAACACAGAACTAGTGTGAATGGGTGATCGATGGTCGGCACGGACTCGGTGAGCCGGGGGGCCTGTTCCCATGCTGTACCGTATATCTCAACTAAAGGTTTTATGAAAGGTCTGTTTTGTTGCTGCAGAGTGATGGGGGAGTCGCTTCATATTAACTGGAAAATAGTTGTGAAGACGGTACCTTTTCCCACTCTAACTGCTCCACATCCACCAGGATCCTCATCAGCTCAGGAATGGCAAGAGCAGGGTGGGTGTCATTGAGCTGGATGGCCACCTGTGAGTAGAGCAACATCGACATTAGCACTGACTGCACTGAGACTGCTTCAAAGCACTCAAGGCCGTAAGAAATAATTTATATAGGCAAGTTATTCTTTTGTTCCCTTCATTGATTTGGTCTCATAATCACGATGAGATCTCAGCAGGTACTGATCTCACAGATTGATCATTGAATCCGACTTGGCAAGGAGCCTTCAGCCCAGCAGCAAGCGGGTCGATTCATTGTAGCTTCTAAACAATCCCTGATTCATGCATCCTGCCCCACTGCTGAGTCCTTGCTGCCAACATGTGGTTCAGTGATCAAACCTGCTCCACTGACAGGGGAGGGGAACGGGGAGAAAGAGGGCAGAAGGATTTAAAAAACACTTGGACAGGTACATGAAAAGGAAAAAGGATTAGAGGGATATGGGCCAAACACGGACAGGTGGGACGAGTGTAGATGGGACATCTTAGTGGGCGTGGGAGTTGGGCTGAAGGGCTCGTTTCCGTGCTGTGTGACTATGACTCCAGCCTGGTGTGGGTTTCCCAATGGAGTTGGTCGAGTCTTGACGTTGGTTATTGGTCTGGGAGAAGATGTTGACTTTGGTTTGTCCATCTTGCTATGGATTTGGAAGATGTTGCAGAGGCAACATCTGGGCTAGTCCCATTTGGCTTCATAGTGTATATCCCTTCCTATCCATGAATCTGTCCAAATGTCTTTTAAACATGGTAACTGTATCCACTTCTATAGGGTTCCTCTAGCAGCTTATTCCAGATAGTGAAAAGATTACCCCAGAGGGCAGCTCTTGCTGTTTAGTTTAGAGAACATAGCTCACACTTGAGCTATGAACATAGCTCACACTTTCTGACATTGTAACAAAAGTTGCTCCTGAAACGTTCTTGCACGGTGGCGCAGCGGTAGAGTTGCTGCCTTTCAGCGCCCGAGACCCGGATTCGACCATGACTACGGGTGCTGTATGTACAGAGTTTGTCTGTTCTCCCAGTGACTGCGTGGGATTTTTCCGGGTGCTCTGGTTTCCTCCCACACTTCAAAGACATACCGGTTTGTAGGTTAATTGGCTTCTGTAAATTGTAAATTGTGCTTCGTGTGTAGGATAGTGCTTGTGTACGAGGAATCGCTGGTCGGCGCGGACTTGGTGGGCCGAGGGGCCTGTTTCCGCACTTTATCTTTAAACTAAACTGAACTTGTGGGTTATTTGGCTTCTGTAAATTGTCCCTCGTGTATAGGATAGTGTTAGTGTACGAGAAATCGCTGATCAGTACAGACTCGGTGGGCTGAAGGGCCTATTTCCGCACTGTATCTCTAACTAAACACCTTTACCCCCACACTATATAACTTGTACCAAACAACAGATTCAATTACATTCCCGTATAGATAAATTCTAGTAATTCTCCATCCCTGGGAACATTACCTTCTCTGGGAACGTTTCAAATGAGGTACGGACTGGATCGCGGCAGCCAAACTTGGAAGACTTGAAGCGACGGATGATGTCCTGAAGAGTGGCGGCTACCACGAAGTATTCCTGCTTCAGACGCAACTCCTTGCCCTCGAAGAACTGAATAGGTTTAGGTCAGTTAGTGCCATCATTATCCATATTAAGCAAAGATTGCACTCAAAGCACAACAAAATCCCAAATGTGCCACGGTGACGCAGCTGGCAGAACCGCTGTCTCACAGCACCAGAGACCTGATTTCCATCCTGACCTCGTGTGCTGTCTGTGTGGAGTATGCACGTTCTCCCTGTAACCACATGGGTTTCCTCCGGGTGCTCTGGTTTCCTCCCACATCTCAAAGTGCGTGGGTTTGTGGGTTAATTGGACCCTCTGTACATGTCTCTAGTGTGTAAGGACTGGATGAGAAAGTGGGACAACATAGAACTAATGTGAACGGGTGTCGATGGTCGGCGTGGATTCAGTGGGCCGAAGAACCTGTTTCCATGCTATATCTTTCAATAAATTCAATTAAAAACAGCTCCAAGCAGTGGTGGGAGTACTGGCTGGTGTGCAGGCTAGATATGAGAAGGTAGTGGAGGTGGGGTACATTGTGGCCTGAACCCACCCCTTCAGGTAGATCACCATCTCGTGATCTTGAAACTCTGTTTCTTACTCCATCTCCTGGGCTGGTATTCCATGTATTGTTTATTGAATTTACAAGATGTGGTGGCTCAGTGATTGCCCATCTAACACCAGGGAGACACAACACTCAACTGCACAGCACAGGAATAGGCCCTTCTGCCCACAGGGTTAGGAACCACCTAACTGAGGCAGGGTCAGGGTTAGATCTTCAGATACGATCAGCCTGAAGCAGGGTTTCCAACCCAAAAATCGCCTGTCTGTTCCCTCCACAGATGCTGCCTGACCCGCTGAGTCCCTCCAGCACTTTGTGTTTTGATAAAGATTCCAGCATCTGCAATTCCTTGTGTCTCCAATTTACAAATGAACTATGGTGCATTTCAGGGTATTATGGATTTGGAGAGTGAAAGTGTTTTAGGGACAGGAAAGATTTCCCAATGACAGAAGGCTTCTGGACACAGGGATTATGGGTAACCAGTTACTAGGGCTACAGTGACATTTCTGAAGGGGGTTCGGAAATGGGAGTTGTGTGTCCATAGGAGGATGGTGATGGAGAGGGGGAGGCAGGGAAAATCACTCACAGTGGAATGTGAGTGCCCGGTTGAAATAAGACATCAGGCTGGTTCGGTTTCTGCTATGTCCTGGCAGCTCAAAGTTCACCTTTACTGGAAACAGATTTGTTAAAAGATGTCTTCCTAGAACCTCCAGTGAGGACAGGGCCTTGGCAGACTTACATTGTCGTTGGGGTAGAGGACTCGGGATATATTCTCAGCCAGGTTTCGATCCAACACCGCCTGGATGTAGTCACCGACATTGACTATTAAAAGAAAACACACAAATCATCTCATTCAAAATTGATAGAAATTGAGCATCGTTTCAGCACAGTCAGAATAAAGTCGGATGTGTGGAAACAATGAACTGCAAATGCTGGTTCCAGATTCAGAGACAGTTTCTTCCCAGTTGTTACCAGGCAACTGAATCATCCTACCAACAATTAGAGAGCAGTGCTGAAATACTACGTAATTGGAGACCTTCAAACTATCTTTAATCGGACTTCACTGGACTTTATCTCGTACTAAATGTTATTCCCTTTATCCTGTATCTGTACACTGTGGACGGCTTGATTGTAATCATGTATAGTCTTTCCGCTAAATGGTTAGCATGCAACAAAAAACGGTTTCACTGTATCTTGGTACACATGACAATAAACCAAGCTCACTAACTGGTTTACAAAAGAAGACACAAAGTGCCAGAGTAACTCAGCAGGTCAGGGAACATCTATGGAGAACATGGATAGGTGACATTTTATCCCTCTACAATCAGTCTGAAGAAGGGTCCCAACCGAAATGTCACTTATCCATGTTGTCCAGAGAAGCTGCCTGACCCGTTGAGTTACTCCAGCACTTTGTGTCGTCTAAAGTCTGACGTGCCCCCCTCCATTGGTGGGTCTCTGATCTCAGGTGTCACAGCCTATTGTACCAGTGCAATACAGGGAGAGGGCTGTCCTGTCATTGGTGGCATCTTCTGCACATTATTCAAAAATCTCACCCCTTCCAACCAGTTCAGTTTAGTAAAAGTAAAATAAAGAGAATACCCCTAGAGCCTGCGAGAGCGGGGGCGGAAGATGGCTCACCGATTGATAACACGGTTACAGACCCAGGAACGGAAACGACTACTGACAAGGAGAGCATGGCACATGAGACATCCACAACAGCTGCGGGACACAAACTTCAGGTGTGCATCTGTGGTTGGGAGAAATTAACATCAGTGAAGGGCTTGAAGATCCACCAAGGGAAGAAAAAGTGCTTGAGAGAGCAGAAACATGGGCCTCGCATTGACCAGTACTTCTTACGAAGCAACCAGTCAAATCAGTCGAGTGAAGCACAGCGACGGGACACAAACCAAAGTTCGCAGAGCATCAGCACCCATGTCACTGAAGAGGGTGATACAAGCACAGAAATGCCGGTGGAGGAGCCCACGCAACAACTACAAAGACCTCCATTGGAGGGAAAGATCAAAGGGCACAAACCTGGAGTGAAATGGCCCAAGGCTGTTGAAAAGAAAGAGTGGGAGACGGTCAACAGTGACCTTATACATATCTTGGAGCAACAAACGGGCACAGCAGTGGAAAAGCTTGAAAGGATGGGCAACACAATCTACAGCTATGGAGAAGAACGGTTTGGGGTGAGTAAAGGGAGAGGTGGAAAGAAATTACCAACACCAATCAAGTCCAGGAGGCAGCAGGAGATCGAGAGGCTAATCAGAGAGAGGAGACAGTTGAAAAAGCAATGGAAAAAAGCAACTGACGCAGAGAGAGAAGGTCTCATGCTACTCCAAGAGGACATCAAGAACCGATTGGCAACCTTGCGAAAAGCAGAGAACTTGAGGAAACTTCGCAAGAAGAAAGAACACACAAGAACACGGTTCTATAAAGACCCTTTCAAGTTCATCAAAGACCTCTTCGCAAAGGAAAAAAGTGGAACTTTGAAAACATCAAAACAGGAATTGGAGGAACACCTGGAAAAGGCCCACAAAGACACGAAAAGGCATGAGCAGTTGGTCATCCCACATGACATCCCGCCTATTCAACCACCTGAATTCAACATGGACACCAGCCCTCCGAGATGGAAAGAGGTGGAGAACACGGTCCGGCGAGCAAGAGCAGCATCAGCTCCGGGGCCAAACGGAGTACCATACAAGCTCTATAAGAACGCACCGGATGTGTTACGCTTTCTTTTTTTTTCTTCTTTTTTTTAAATTTTTATTTATTAGAAGTACATTACATTACAACCACATACATTAATACTCGTCATTTGTATCTTCTTACAATTAATGTACTCCCTTTATTTTTTTTTTACACTAGAAAAGGAAAAGATTGAAAGAAAGAAGAAAGTGAAGGAAAAAGTGAAAGTGTAGAAAAGTGTAGAAAATGTAACAACAAAAAAGGACGAAGACCCTATAAGAGCGAAATTAAAAACTAAAAAAAAAAAGAGTTAAGAGATAGGCCCTAGGAAAAAAAAGAGAAAGAGAGGAAAAAAGAAAAAAAAATATATATATTTTTTGAGTATTACGTAAATAGGACATACCAACTCTTCAACTATCATCCCCCCTTACCTGACCTCAATTTTTTTTTTTTTTTAAAGTACTTTTGCACCCTATGTTTGTAATAATTCTATAAATGCAGACCACGTCAGGTGGAAGTGATCTGGTTTACCTGCTAGGAGGAGTCTTATCTCTTCTAGGTGTAATGTTTCAAACATATTTGAAATCCACATATTTATAGTTGGTATTGGAGCCTTCTTCCAAAATTTTAGAATTAGCTTTTTTCCAGTTATTAACCCATAGTCCATTAATTTCTTTTGAAACACATTTAGTTCTGGATCATCTTCCGTTATTCCGAAGATAATCCATTCTGCTTTGGGTATCAGTCTTGTTTTAAATAACTTTGTAAAGATTTCAAAAATTTCATTCCAAAATTTTTGAATTTTTGTACAGAAGACGAATGAGTGCGCTATAGTAGCTTCTTGGGATTGACATTTATCACAAATAGATGATACGTTTGGGAAAATTTTATGAATTTTAGTTTTTGAATAATATAATCTATGTAAAATTTAAATTGTATTAAAGTGTGTCTTACATTAATCGAGCATTTATGCACGTTTAATAAGTATTCATTCCAACTTTCCTTTGAAATTTTAATAGCTAACTCTTGTTCCCAGTCTCTTCTGATACCCTCCGTAGGTGGTATTTGTACATTTAAAATAATATTATACAAATATGATATTAAGTTTGCTGATTCCGCTTTTATCTGCATTGCCTCGTCCAATACATCTACTGGGTTATTATAATGATCTTTTGTATATTTTTTCAAATAGTCGCATATTTGAAAATATTTAAAATATTGATTATTTCCGAGTTTATATTTTATTTGTAATTGTTGAAATGAAAGTAATTTTCCAGTTTCATACAAGTCACCAAGCGTTTTAATTCCTAGTCTATCCCATTGTGTATAAGCTTTATCTATAATAGAAGGACTAAACGAAGGGTTATTGACTATAGGTAATAAAAGTGATAAATTTCTTAATTTTAAATTTTGTTTTATTTGTTTCCAAATACGGATTGTACTATGAATAATTGGGTTCTTATTATAATTTATGTTATTCAGTTTCATTGGAGAGAGGAGGATCGCTCCAATGTTTCTAGAGGAGCAATCCTCTTTCTCCATTACAATCCAGTCTACTTGCTGGGCGGAGTTATCCATCAGTTGAATCATGTTTTTAATATTTACTGACCAATAATAATACATAAAATTAGGTAGTGCTAAACCCCCCAATACTTTAGGTTTATTCAGATGAGTTTTTTGTATTCTATGTGATTTATAGTCCCATATAAAATTAGTGATATCTGAGTCGAGTTTTTTAAAAACTTCTTAGGTAAGTATATAGGAATTGATTGAAATAGGTATAAAATTTGTGGTAAAAAGATCATTTTTATTGCGTTTATTCGGCCTATTAAAGACATCGGGAGCGTTTTCCAGAATTTAATTAGTGTATTTAATTTATTAAGTAGGGGGTCAAAATTTGCCCTGAACATACCTTGATATGTTCTGGTAATTTCGATTCCCAAATATTTAAATTTTTCTGTAGCTATTTTAAAAGGGAATTTTAAAAGATGTGTTGAATCTTTCGGTTTTATTGACATAATTTCACTTTTATTCCAATTTATTCTATATCCAGAAAAAGATCCAAAGTCTTCAATTAAATTTAATATATTTGGTATAGTAATTTGAGGTTTTGTTATATACAGTAATATATCATCCGCGTATAAAGATATTTTATTATATGAGTCTTTAGTATTATATCCATGAATATCAGGGTGTATTCTAATTTTTTCTGCTAGCGGTTCAATAATGAGAGCAAACAGCTGTGGTGATAATGAGCATCCTTGTCTATTTCCCCTTGATAGTTGAAATTTCGAGGATAATATGTTATTAGTTAATATTCTAGCTGTAGGTTTGTTATATAGTAACTTGATCCATAGAATAAAATTCTCCCCCAGTTGAAATTTTTGTAATACTTTATCCATATAATTCCATTCTACTTGATCAAATGCTTTTTCAGCATCCAGCGAAATAATTGATAATTCTTGATCTTCAGATTTGTGTGAGTGCATTATGTTGAGTAGACGTCTCATATTATTAGAAGAGTATCTCTTAGGGATAAACCCTGTCTGATCTGGGTTTATTAATTTACTAATGTATTTACTTAATCTTCTAGCTAATGTTTTCGCTAATATTTTTTGATCTGTGTTTAACAATGCTATAGCTCTATATGAACCAGGTTCTTCTAAATCTTTATTTTTCTTAGGTATTAATGTAATCGTTGATTCCGCTAATGTATCAGGTAGTATTCGTTTTTTAAAAGCGTATTGGTACATTTTATGTAATCTTGGTATTAGTTTATCATAAAAGTTTTTATAAAATTCATTAGTAAATCCATCAGGGCTGGTGTTTTTCTATGGAAGCTCATGAGGGTGGTGTGGAAGAAGCAAACAATACCTAAGGCTTGGCGAAGGGCCGGCGGCGTGCTAATACCTAAAGAAAAGGATTCGTCAGACATCAGCCAATTCGGCCAATATGTCTCCTCAACGTCGAGGGAAAAATCTTTTTTAGCATTGTATCACAAAGGCTGTCCACCTATCTGGTAACAAACAAGTACATTGATACATCTGTACAGAAAGCAGGAATTCCAGGATTTTTGGGCTGCTTGGAGCATACAAGCATGATCTGGCACCAGATCCAAGCAGCTAAGAAGGACAAGAGAGACCTACATGTGATCTTCCTCGATCTGGCCAATGCATTTGGTTCAGTTCCCCATGAACTCCTTTGGGAATCTTTTGCCTTATTCCATGTACCAGAGCTCATCACCACACTGGTCAAGAAATATTACCAAGACCTGCAGCTGTGCTTCACAACAGCTGACTTCAGTACAACATGGCAGCGCTTGGAAGTAGGCATCATGGCAGGCTGCACAGTCTCACCCTTGGCCTTTACAATGGCCATGGAAGTCATCATCAGGGCCTCAAAATGGGGGGGGGGGGGGGGGGGGTGGGCGGTGAACGAACCAGGGCTGGGCTCCGTCTGCCACCCATCAGGGCATACATGGACGACATGACAACACTAACCACTACTGCAGCATGCACCAAGCGGCTACTTGGAAAGCTGCAGGAGAACATCAAGTGGGCCCGAATGAAAATCAAACCAAGTAAATCTCGAAGCATCTCCATAGTCAAGGGGGTGCTTAGAGACACAAGGTTCTGTATTGGTGACGACCCAATACCAACAGTGTCTGAGCAGCCAGTTAAAAGCCTGGGAAGATGGTATAACGCAAGTCTCAAGGACAAAGAGCAGGTGCAACAACTAAGGCAAGAAATTGTCAATGGACTGGAGAACATCAATCAGACCCTACTGCCTGGGAAACTGAAGCTCTGGTGCCTACAGTTTGGACTCCTTCCTCGGACAATGTGGCCACTGACCGTTTATGAAGCCCCAATAACAACTGTGGAGAAGATGGAGCGAACCATAACTTCATACGTGAAGAAATGGATCGGTGTCCCACGATGTCTAACTAACATCGGCCTCTATGGCAAAGGGGTCCTGGAACTACCTCTCACTAGTCTAACAGAGGAATATAAGTGTTCTAAAGTAAGACTCCAGATGACACTGAGGGATTCTAGAGACAAGATCATCAGTGCTGTTGCGCCGCCCCTAGCAACTGGCCGGAAGTGGACACCATCTGATGCAGTACAGCAAGCTTCATCAGCCCTGAGGCACAAAGACATAGTGGGGCAAGTCCAGCAGGGAAGAGGAGGCTTTGGCCTTACGACAAGTAAACCAACTTGGCGAAAGGCCACAACATCAGAGCGGAGGACGTTGGTGGTTGAGGAGGTGCGGCGACAGGAGGAGGCCGCAAGAAGTGCAAAGGCGGTCTCTCTTGCCAAGCAGGGCAATGGATGCAGTGGGAAGGTGTGGAGCGGAGGAAGATCAGCTGGAAAGAACTATGGGAAATGGAAGCAAGCAAGATCAGCTTCATCATCAGAGCGACATATGACGTGCTTCCATCACCAAAGAACCTCCATCAGTGGTACGGCGAGGATCCAACCTGTGCCATCTGCCCAACTCCAGCGACCCTCAAACACATCATGGTAGGCTGCAAGACCAGCCTCACGCAAGGGAGATACACGTGGCGGCATAATCAGGTACTAAAAAGCCTGGCATCAGCCCTTGAGAACAGGCGGTGTGCGACCAACTCCTTGCCTCCGAGAGCAAGCAACCCTCCCCTAAGGGTAATAACCTTTGTCCGAGAAGGACAGAAAACTTCTAAACTTCCTTCCACCAGATCAGAAGAAGGAAGCCAATGCAGGGCCCGTGACTGGAGGATGCTGGCGGACATCGGCCGACAACTAATTTTTCCACCTGAAATTGCTTCCACCACCCTCAGGCCAGACTTGGTGTTCTGGTCCCCTTCACAGAAGACTGCTTACATCATAGAGCTCACAGTTCCATGGGAGAACTCTGTTGAGGAGGCCTATGAGCGTAAGAAGCTGCGCTACGCAGAGCTTGCAGCAGATGCAACGCAGCGTGGCTGGAACACCAAAGTCTATCCAGTTGAAGTGGGATGCAGAGGATTTGTTGCGTCATCTACCATCAGACTGCTGAAGGAGCTTGGAATCCACGGTCAGGCTCTGCGGAAGACCATAAGATCACTCTCAGAGGCGGCTGAAAGAAGCAGCCGGTGGATTTGGCTCAAGCGGAAAGACCCATGCTGGGCCCCAAGTATGTCGGGGTGAATCTTTGGGACGGTTTGACACGGGACATGCGCTGAGGGTTGATCATCCTGCAGCGGGCCGCCCTTGTGGAGGGTGTATAGTGTT
This sequence comes from Malacoraja senta, assembly GCA_038087875.1. Taxonomy (NCBI): domain Eukaryota; kingdom Metazoa; phylum Chordata; class Chondrichthyes; order Rajiformes; family Rajidae; genus Malacoraja; species Malacoraja senta. The sequence goes on along the minus strand of CM075978.1, from coordinate 116,788,923 downwards.
AAAAGGCCGAAACACCCAGTGATGCAAGGGTACACTACTGATGATGTGACCTGTGTTGCCCACTCCTGAAGGTACCCCCCCCACCCCCCCCCCCCGATGTTGAGCGTCTACCACTCTCAACAATCAACGAATGTCGTGAAATGCTCCCCACCTATTGGCACAAGGGACTTCTTAACATCTTGTCCTGTGTATTTGATTCTAGCTTTACAGATACAGCATGGAAACAGGCCCTTCGGCCCACCGAGTCCATGCCGACCATCAATCCCCGTTCACACTAGTTCAATGCTATCCCACGTTCTCATCCACTCCTACACACTAGGAGCAAATTACAGAGGCTAATTAACCTACAAGCCTGAGCACGTCTTTGGAATTTGGCGGAAACCGGAGCACCCGGAAGAAACCCAGCCGGTCACACGGAGAAGGTGCAAACTCCACTAAGTCAGCACCTGAGGTCAGGATCGAACCAGTGTCTCTGGCGCTGTTGGGCAGCTGAGTTGTGACCAAAGTATCTTTTGTACGCTGATTGTAGTTAGTCATATGTTACAGTTGTCTTATAGTGATACTGGTGTCTGTATCCCTGCAACCTATTCTCTTTCTACAGGAGGTACTGTCTCAAAAAGTCAGCCAGCATCAAAGACCCACACCACCCTGGCCACACTCTCAACCTGCTGCTACCATTGGGAAGAAGTTACAGGAGCCTGAAAACTGTGACCTCCAGGTTCAAGAACACCTTCTACCAGCAAACATCTGGCTCTAGAACACTGCACAACACTAACTTCCTCTGGCAAATCGTTCCACACACACACTGCCATCAGAGGGATGATGTTGCCTCCGAGGTCCCTCTTAAATCTCTCCCCACTCAACTTAAACCTGTGCCCTCTAGTTTTAGAATCCTCTACTCTGGGGAAAAGACTGAATGCTCACTTTACCCTTGCCCCTCTATCTTGTACACCTCAAAAAGGTCACCCTCAGCCTCCGATGCTCCAAAGAAAACAGTCTCATCTTAGCTTTAAAGTGAGAGAGGCAAAGTTTAAAGGAGATGTGCGGGGCAATATTTCTTTACACACAGAGAGTGGTGCCACGAATGCGCTGCCGGGGGTGGTGGAGGCAGATACGATTGTGGCATTTAACAGACTTTTGGATAGCACATGGATATGCAGGGAATGGATGGATATGGATTATGTGCAGGTAGATAAAGAGTTGGCCTTGGCATCGTGTTCAGCATGGACATTGTGGGCCGAAGGGCCAGTTCCTTCACTGTTTTGTATTCTATCCAACCTCTCTCTGTAACTCAAGCCCACAAGCCCAGGTCACATCCTGTGAGATAAGAACTTACAGGAAACAAGTGGGGGATTGCTCTGAAAGCTCTGCAAGACATGATGGGCTGAATGGCCTTTTATGCCATAAGGGAAATCACTGGCAGCACCTAATCACTGGCAGCACCTTATCAATGGCACATTGCTGTTTGTGGGACCGTGTGTGTTCAGAGTTTGCTTGCTCGTTTAGCTACATAACTATGAAGAATGAGAGAAATATTTCATTGGATGAAAAGCATTTTAGACAGAGTGAGGTTGAAGTTACTATGGAAGATAAGAAAAGTAATTTTGTCCTGCGTTCCTATTCTATCCTTCAATACTGTACAGCTGATCTCAGATGTACCTCAAGTGTAGACCTGGCGACCGTTTCACCGAACATGAGCGCTCAGTCCGCCAAGGTCTATAAGATCTCCCGGGTGCCAACCATTTTAACTCCCCATCCCATTCCCATACCGACCTTTCTGTCCTGGACCTTTGCTCCATTGCTAGAGTGAGGCCACACGCAAACTCGAGGAACATCACCTCATATACCCTACAACCCTAAATGTTCCAATTTTAGGTAAAAACAAACCAATCCCCCCACCTTCTTCACTCACATAACCCCACCTTCTTTCCCCCTCACTTCCCTGTGCTCCACCTGCACTCACACCCATTTCTCCCCCTCCCCTTCTACATACATTGTTTCCACTATCGTCATAATTTGCAGCTCTTCAATCCTTTTGTCTCGCACCTTCCATGTTTTCATCTCGGGTCTTTGTCTAACCATCTGCCTAGCAAAAACCCTCCTCACCTGTATCCACCTATCACTCGCCAGGCTTTGTCCTGCCCCTCCTCTCTTCCAGCTTTCGAACCTACCCCCTACAATCATCCCGAACGGACCATAAACGTCACCTATCCATGTTCCCCAGGGATGCAGCCCGACCTGCTGAGGTACTCCGGCACTTTGTGTCTTTTTTGTAAACCAGCACCTGCAGTTCCTTGTTTCTAAATATATCTTTGCATTTCTCACATTTCTTCATACCTTGAATTAACAAAAATATCTCAAATACAGATCCCAAATTAATAGTAAGATTAAACGAGAACTTACCTAAGTTTGAAGTTTGATCTTTATTTTATGAGGAGTTACGTAGGTGATTACGTGAAGAACCCCGCCAGTGCGCCTGCGCGTCAATCTTCAAAGCAGCGGTGTGAAATCACAAAAAACAACAACCGAAGTAATATAGTCTCATACTAAAACGAGTAAGACAAGAACTTCCATCTGACCTTTATGATAGAGGGTAGGGTCGTGGTGGGCACGTAATCACCTACGTAACTCCTCATAAAATAAAGATCAAACTTCAAACTTAGGTAAGTTCTCGTTTAATCTTACTATTTTACTTCGGAGTCACGTGAGTGACTACGTGAAGATTTTAAAGCTTTGTGATTTCATGCCGTGGATCAATCCCGGCTTCTCACTGCATAGATTGACTCGGAACGAGAATAATCAATCATGCATTCATAATAACATTTGTACCACAAATGCAGTAATTCATTTCAAGAATGAAATGAATCAGATCCCCTTTAAACCAGAGGAATTTACACAGAACTTAAAATAGTTTCTGCAAACAACCCCGCATTAACAATAGGCCGATGGTAAAAATGTTGAAACATCAACTCATTGGACCACCCGGCGGCTGCGAGGATATGGTCGACGGGGCCGTCTTTTGCCCTGGCCGCCGACATTTCTGCTGCCCTAGTCGAGTGAGACGTAAAAACATAAGTGTTAATACCAGCAGCTGTTAAGACTTCTTTTATCCATCTGGAAATAGTCTGTATTGAAACTCTCTTGTGTGGTTTCTTGTGTGTGATCAAAAACCCAGTTTCTGTATTCTCAAATTCTTTGTGACCTCAATGTATTGTAATAAATATGTCTAATACAGAGACATGATCATTTGGATATGCTGCCAGCATAATTTTAAATCCTGTCACACCTGGCCTAATTTGCTTTAGTAGGTCATAGATATAGAATGTAACCTTGTCTTCAGTTACTTCCATACTGTCTATTTGTAATTTTCCAAGTGTTTGCACTCGTTGTGCTGTCACTCATGCCATAAACATGAATACTTTCATACTGAGCTTGACCAAAGTAAAGACACACTTGATGACCATCACGAAGTAGTTTCAGTACCACACTTACATCCCAGATTGTCACGTACCTAGGTTTCGGTGGTTTGGAATTAAAGATTCCTTTCATTAGTCTGGAAACAATTGGGTGTGACCAATTGAGTTTCTTTCTGAATCCAGAACCAAATATGAGGACAATGCACTTCTGGCTGAATTAATTGCACTACAACTCAGACCTTCATCATAATAAAGTTTTGACAGAAATTCTAAACATTTGAAATATCTGCAGTACTTTATTGCACATTCTTTGTACCCAGAACTCTTCCCATTTCTTAATATATGAAAGGTACTGTTTTTGAGTGCTCTTCCTCCAGGCTGCCGTAAGCATGTCCCCAGTATGCTCAGACAGTCCTCGTCCCAGAAAAGGCGTTCTTAAAACCTGCAAATCAACAAATCCAAACGATCATATAATGGATGTTGTTCCCTGTACAGGGTGCAGCAATAAATTACTCTTTTTTGGGACTTTCATCAACATTTGTGTTGTTAATTCTAATATCAACGGATACCATGGCTGTGTAGGCCAATCTGGTACTACCAATACCCTTGAAGCAGCATCTTGCCTGATTTTAAGCAAACATTGGCTTATGAGGCAGAAAGGTGGAAATATATATGAAAACATACCACCCCAATGTAGCGAGAAAGCATCAATCGCCACTGCTCCTGGATCTGGTTTCCATGAGACATATCTCGATAGCTGATGATTCAAGTCGATGTCGGTCATTCCAAATCTGATGACTATATCATTGAATACCTCTTGATTCAACATCCATTCTTTATTATCATGGAACTTTTCGTAACCTGGTGTCTGCTATCGTTCATTCTACCTGGTAGATAGATAGCTGAAATCCAAATGTTCTTTTCAATACACCAAGCCCAAAGTTCATTAACCATTTTGTCACAAGACACCGACTTAATTCCATATCATTAATATAAACAACTACTGTTGTGTTATCAATTTGAACTTGAACATGCTTATTAGTTGTGTTAGAACAATAAGCTTGGAGCCCATAGAAACATCCTAGAAGCTCCAAATAGTTAATTCCCCATGTCTGCAGTAACAATGACTCTTCCTGATTCCATCTGCCTCCTCAGCTAGATGTTAAGTCAGTTGCACCCCATCCTGGTGCACTGGCATCAGTTTGTAATATCATGGAAGGTTGTTCAATCAGCACTTTGCTGGAACTGCTTGAGACATGTAGAATCCACCACTGCAGATCAGAAACTGATGTTGTAGTTGCATGGTTCTATCAAATGACAACATGCATTCTCGGTGCCTGTTCTTTAGTCTCTAGCTGTTGATAATGTAATGGTCCGAATTGGCTGGGAATGCTGCTACTAATTTTCCCAGTATTTTACAGTAAGGCTTTTAATTGAAGGTTTTTTTTTTTGCTCGTTTAGGAGATTACTGCAATCTTTAATCAAATCCACCCTTTTCCCTGGGCAAAGTAATATTCATTTGGACTGAATCAATTGTGAACCCCAAATAATTAATAGAGGTACATGGTGTTAACCTAGATTTCTGTGGATGAATTAGAAACCCCAAATTTTCAAAAGTTGATTTCACAACTGCAACAGATACTTCTGTTGACTGTTTTGTCTTTCCTATAATCAAGACATCATCCAAATATGCCATTAGTACATGCCCCTGGCTACTCAGCAAGCCCAGAATTGGTTTAACAATTTTGTGAATATTCTGGGTGCAGATATTAACCCATTAGGCAGAGCTTTGAACTGCCACAACTGGTTCATCCATTTAAATTTAAGATACTTCCTATCTTCTGAATGAACAGACACTGAATAATATGCATCTTTCAAGTCTATAGTTGCCATATAACATGCTTCTGAAATAAGCTGTTTGGCAGTCACAAATGTTTCCATTTTAAAATGTCTAAATTGCACAAAAGGATTCAGATTTATCAAATCTACAAGAATCCTACATCCTCCATCCTTTTTGATCGAGGGAATATATTTGACACAAATTGGTGACTTTGGTAGACTGATTTTTCAATAACCCCTTTTTTATATAGGGTTTCAATTGCAACCTGAACCTCCATCACTTCTTTTTGTACAAAGTGCAGAGTTCGGCTAGGAACATGCTGAACAGGCAAATCATAATTTGGATTGAATTCAATTCGAAATCCTTGTATATTATTCAGGATTACCACATCTGAAGTAATTTTCTTCCAATTATTATAGAAGAAATGTAACCTGCCTCCAACTTTTGGACTTAATCCAGTTAGTATGTTCCCATGAGAACCAGGTCCACCTACCTCTTGAGTCATTTGAGTACCCTGAGATTCCTGGGTTCTCCCGGAAGCACGCCCACTGGTTCTTGCTCCCGCTGCAGGCCGCCAACTACGTCCCTGCGTTGATGAGCGACTTGGTCCAGGATCCGTATGACGTCTGAAAGGATACTTCCTCTTTACAGACTTCACAACCATTGATGCTTCATCAATCCTGTTTTCGCTTCATCTTCCAACTCTTTAATACGTCTCCCGAGATCTCTCCAAAGAGTAAGTTGGGTAATTTGTATATTACTTGGTTTGCAGAGTGCTGCGAATTTCGGATTCATAGTAGACCGTATAGCACTTCTCGAAGTGGGTGCTGCATAGCAACCCCAGTGCTTGCTGATGCAATCATCTTTTGGTTGTTACCTGCTATTCTGCTATTATTCCAGAACCCAGCAGCTTTAATATTCTCTGCAACTGATTCCAGATACTCTTGCAGTCTCATCCATTTCATGCTGTCCCAGCTAATGGTAAACCAAGTAATTTATTAAGGAGGCCAGTTCTTCCTAATGGCTCTCCTGACCCTGACGGGGCAGCGAATCCAACTACCAGGGGTGGAACATCTGGCAGCTGCCTTTCATCGCCTTGTACAGCCTCACCGTCAGAGTCGGGGTCTGAAATCTCATGACCCGTAGCACGCTCCTCATTCCTGAGGGTGCATTCCATCAGCCCTGAGCCAGGTGCTGTTAAGCTGCTCCTGCAGCTTGGATTACAGTACACTCCTTCCTGAGTGAACTTTTGCTCCAACAACCTATGAAAAAGGCTGCTATTTGGGCAATACGCTCGAAAGCAGTATCTAGCCTTGTACCAGGAGCTGTTTGAGCTGTTTCCAGCAGCTTGGCTTTCAGAACACTCCTCCCTGAGTGAACTTTGCTCCAACAGCCTGTGTAAAAGGCTTTCTATTTGGGCAATACGCTCTAAAGCAGTATCTAGCCCTGGAGCTTCTTCATTGCCTGGGACTCCCTCCGTTGGGATTTAAACTTTGTCTTTTGCCCGACAGGCGCTGACTGTGTTTTCACCAGCCATAGGTCCACAGTCGCTATGCTCACCGCTGGCGACTGTACCGGGGTTTAGAGGCGGTTGGTCTCTAACCGTGGACTCCCGACTTTCCCGACTTCTGTCGGCTATGTCGCTTGCCTCTTTCCCCTGTCCGTTTTTTCCCATGGCGTCTGTGGAAAAAATCCCATAGACCCACAGTAAACGGACCTGGAAAACCTGTAAAAAAGTTTTTACTTACCTTGTAGTTGAAAAACTACAAACCACTCGAGGAGCACTGCTCCTCACGTCCGTTTGCGTCAAGGCATCTGACGTAATGACGCGCAGGCGCACTGGCGGGGTTCTTCACGTAGTCACTCACGTGACTCCGAAGTAAAATTGACAGTCACAGAGTGTTCCAAACGTCTACCATTCGCTGCAGGTTTTCTAACTTCACTGCAAAAAAGGTGCAGTTGGATTTTTTTAGACTACATTCCTAGTTCTCTATTTCCCCACAAGCACAAATACTTTAACTATCCACTCCCCTCTCACTTTGATCTTAGTCAAATCACACTTTAACTTACCAAATACCAGTAAACCGAGTACTAATTTGTTGTTTAGTAACTCGAGTGCCCAGGAACGAAGTTGTGTAGTTTAATTTATTATTGCCACGTATACCGAGGTACAATGAAAAGCTTTTTGTTGCATGCTATCCAGTCAGCCGAAAGACAATGCATAATTACAATCAAGCTGTCCACAGTGTACAGAAACAGGATAAAGGGAATAATGTTTAGTGCAAGATAAAGTCTAGAAAAGTCTGATTAAACATCGTTTAAAAGTCACCAATGAAGTACATGGTAAGTCAGGACCGCTCTCTAGTTGGTGAAAGGACGGTTCAGTTGTCTGATAACAGCTGGGAAGAGACTGTCCCGGGATCAGGCGATGTGTGTTTTAACACTTCTGTACCTCTTGCCCGATGGAGAGGGGAGAAGAGGGAGTGACCGGGGTGAGACTGGTCCTTGATTATGCTGGTGGCCTTGCTGAGGCAGCCCGAGGTGTAGACGGAGTCAATGGAAGGGAGATTGGTTTGAGTGATGGTCTAGGTTACGTCCACAATTCCCTGCAATTTCTTGCGTTCTTGGTTGGGGCTGTTCCCAAACCATGGTGTGATGGATCCCAGTGCATCTGTAGAAGTTAGTGAGGGTTGTTGGGGAAATACCAAACTTCTTAAACTTTCTAGGGAGGTAGAGGCATTGGTGTGCTTTCTTGGCCATTGCTTGAATGTGGCTGCTCCAGGACAAGTTGCTGGAGATATTTATTCTAAGAACTTGAAGCTTTCAACCATCTTTACTTTGGCACCGTCAACCTTTACTTTGGCAGCGTCAATGCAAACCGGGGTATGTGTACCGCTTCCTGGTTGATCACTCTTGCTGACATTGAGGGAAAAGTTGCTGTCTTGGCACCAAGTTATGAGGTTCTCATTTCTCTTTCCTGTACTCCGTCTCGTCATTATTTGATATCTGGCCCACTATGGTGGTATCGTCCGCGAATTTGTAAATTGAGTTGGAATTGTATTTCGCTGCACAGTTGTGGGTGTACAAGGAGTATAGAAGGGGATGAGAACGCACCCGTGTGGGGCACCAGTGCTGCAGATTATCATAGAGGATGATCTACGATATCATCCTATCGTACCCTCATTGGTATGGGTCGGTTGCGTCAGGAAGTCGAGGATCCAGTTGCATAGGGGAGTGCTGACTCCAGGTACCGCGGGTTTGGAGAGGAGCTGAAGGAGATTACAGAGAGTGCTGGACACTGCCCGGTCCATCACGGGTATTGATCTCCCCACCATCGAAGGGATCTACTGGAGACACTGACTCAAAAAGCCAGCCCGTGGCATCAAAGACCCACACTATCAAAAAGTTGTAAACACTGCCCAGTCCATCATCGGCTCTGACCTCCCTACCATCGAGGGGATCTATCGCAGTCGCTGCCTCAAAAAGGCATCACCAAGGATCCACACCATCCTGGCCACTCACTCATCTCCCTGCTGCCTTCAGGTAGAAGGTACAGGAGCCTGAAATCTGCAACATTCAGGTTCAGGAATAGCTACTTCCCCACAGCCATCAGGCTATTAAACTCAACTCAATAAAACTCTGATCATTAACAGCCCATTGCACTTTATCTGGCACTTCATTGGCTATATGTAAGAGGGAGTTAGATGTGGCCCTTGGGGGATCAGGGGGTATGGAGAGAAGGCAGGTACGGGATACTGAGTTGGATGATCAGCCATGATCATATTGAATGGCGGTGCAGGCTCGAAGGGCCGAATGGCCTACTCCTGCACCTATTTTCTATGTTTGTTTCTATCTGTTTATTTATCAGTGTGTATATATATATATATTCATTGTTATATGGTCACACTGATCTGTTCTGTTCTGTTCTGTATTTATTTATGCCTACTATATTCTGTTGTGTTGAAGCAAAGCAAGAATTTCATTGTCCTATCTGGGACACATGACAATAAACTCTCTTGAATCTATCCTGGCCACGCTCTCATCTCGCTGCTACCATCAGGAAGAAGGTACAGGAGTCTGAAAACAGTGATCTCCTGGTTCAAGAACAGCTTGATCCCAGCAACCATCAGGCTTTAGAACACGGCACAACACTGACCACTACCTCAGTAACTATGATCCACTATAGACTTTCTTTTGGTTTCTACTGGTACCGTTTTTTGCACTATAATGGTCTGCTATCTTGTATTATTGATTGTTCGTGAATTGTATTATTGATTATTTCATATTTATCAGTGTGTTATTCTGTTAATGGGCCTCTAAAGATGCGACAAGTAAAAATGTCACTGATCACTGTTCAAACTAGTTTTATGTTGTCCCACTTTCTCATCCACTCCCTACACACTAGGGGGCAATTTACAGAGGGCCTATTAACCTACAAACCTGCATGTTTTTGGGACGTGGGAGAAAACCAAACCCCCCAAAGGAGCCCCTATGGTCACAGGGAGAACATGCAAACTCCACACAGACAGCACATGCGATCAGGATCAAACCCGGGTCTCTGGCAGTGTGAAGCAGCAGCCCCACCATTGTGGGGCACCATTGTGCCGCCCTTTAATGCTTCTGTCAGCATTCCTTACAATGTTGTCAAGCTTTCCAATTAGCAAATCTGGATAATTGTCTTTCTCACTCTGCCAGGTAACTGCCCATTATTCTTTCCTTGTCTTGTCATTCAGCCAATTTCCTATCAAGTAAATCATTTGACGTCAGTGCCAGAAGTATCAACTACATAGAGCTATCCGATGTCTCCAGAAATCCACGTAAATAATTCACAGGTTCATCATTTTAATCTTCTCAAATTCATGCTATCAAACTATCTCTGATCAACCAGCTTTAAGGTATTCAGTCACTTTGACCTTAATTTCCAAGAATAGGGTGGAAAAGACTAGAGGGCACAGCTTTAAGGCGAGAGGGGCAAAGTTTAAAGGAGGCGTATGGGACAAGTTTTTTTTTTTTTTTTTACACATCGAGTGGTGTGTGCCTGGAACACACTGCCAGGGGTGGTGGTGGAGGCGGATACGATAGTGGCATTTAGGAAGCTTTTAGATAAACACATGGATATGCAGGGCATGGAGGGATATGGATCATGTGCAGGCAGAGGACATTAGTTTATCTTGTTATCATGTTCGTCACTGACATTGTGGGCTGGACGGCCTGTTCCTGTGCTGTTCTACGTTCTATAAGCAAATCATTCATTGTTCTCTCGTCTCCTTTATTTCTTGTATAATGATGAGGAACTTTGATAGGTTAATCAGGGCTCGAAATTAGCGGTTGCCCGGGTGCCATTGACCACTCAAAGCGCCGCCGGGCAACCTAAACACCGAGTCATTTTGCCCGGCTTGATCTCCCCACCATCGAAGGGATCTACTGGAGACACTGGTTTGTACCGACGATAGACTTAAACTGGAGTAACTCCGCAGGTCAGGCAGCATCTCTGGGGAAAAGGAACGTGACATTTTGTGTCGGCGGTGATGGCTGTGCGGGGCAAAGATACTAGGTGCGGGGTGAGGAAGGGTCGGAGCGAATGACGGGCCCCGAACAGCAGCAGCAGCGACCGCGATAGCGGCTCCATCTCCTCCTCCTCCCGCCCGCCCTGATAAGGGCCTCTGCTTGCAAACCCGCTAATGGCGATAACCGCTTTCGAAACAAACCCTCCCTCCCGCACGCCGAGGCCGGGAGGAGGAAGGGAGGGGAGGCCTCGGCGTGCGGGAGGGAGGGTTTGTTTCAAAAGCGGTTATCGCCGTTAGCGGGTTTGCAAGCAGAGGCCCTTATCAGGGCGGGCGGGAGGAGGAGGAGATGGAGCCGCTGTCGTGGCCGCTGCTGCCGCTGTGCGGGGCCCATCATTCGCTCCGACCCTTCTGAAGCAGCTGCACCACAGATCTTATAGCTATAGGATCTCTGAGCTGCACCGCTCGGCCCCGCACCTTGCTGTTGGCTGGCGGAGGAGGGAGGCGGTGGCGAAGAGTTCCCAACGGCTAAGGCAGCGGGGCGATGTTGTCCGAGGAGCGCTGACCTTCCTTCCTCCCCACCTCGCCCCCCCCCACCCTTATCCTGGGACCCCTCTACTCCATCCCACACTGATCCCCATTCCCGCGTCTATTCAGTCCTCACTGACATCCCCAGTGCTCCCCTCCCCATCTACCCCCCCCATCTATTCATCCTGCGCTGATCACCCTATCCACCTTGCCTTGATTCTCCTGCCACCCCCCCATCCATTCAACACTGGTTCCCCAATTCACCCTATACTTACCCCTTTCCCAACCATCCTGCACTTCTCCTCCATCCATCCTGTACTAATCCACGCATTCATCCCGTACTGACCCACCCTCCATTTACCCTGCACCTTCCCCCCTTCATCCTGTAGTGATCCCCCATTCATCCTGCACAGACCCTCCGATCCACACTGTACTGACCCCCCTGCCCAATCATCCTGCGCTGATCTCCCCCCCCTCATCCATCCTGTACTGATGATCCCAAGAAGAATGGGGGGAACAATCTGAAGAAAGGTCTCGACCCGAAACGTTGCCTATTTCCTTCGCTCCATAGATGCTGCCTCACCCACTGAGTTTCTCCAGCACTTTTGTCTACCCCCATCCATCCCGTACTGAACCCCCCCATTCAACACCACTGACATCCCCCGTGCTCTCCCCTCACAATTTTACCTACTCCAACCAACACGTACAAATTCACCTTCCTCAATCCATCCATTCTGCACCGACTGCCTTCTAAGTGCAGGGAACAGAGGGATATGGATCATGCACAAGCAGATGAGATCAGTTTAACTTTGCAGTATATTTGGCACAAACATTGTGGGCCGAAGGGCCCGTTCCTGTGCTGTACTGTGCTGTGTTCTGCATGCCTTGCCTTTAAATTCCTTGTTGACCCTTATTTCTTGAGTCATCTGTACTGGGTCATTGGCAAATAAAGCAATTAATCGTTCACACACATTCGCTGTGGTCACAGCGATACTATTGAGCAGCTCCCACTAAAGAACTGCAGTTGTCTTTGGCAACGAACAACATTTGCTCAGATAGGAGTCACACACAAAAAAACAATCATTTTATTTCCAAATCTATCGAGCCGAAAAATCTACACGTTGTTATTGCATTCCTTGTCCTATTATATCCAGGCTTGTGAAGAAAGGGTTCTGCTGCAAAGGGTATGGGAGACTGTGCCAGATCTGGTCAGGTTTACGAGCTGCACAGCAGAACCTCCCAGCACTGCACAGTACATGCAGCCACCCTCACTGACAGCACCATATTAGGAGAACAGACAAGGTAGAAGCAGCAACACTTCATTGTGATGTACTAACGGCATGATATCTGCATTTGTCTTACAGTGAACAAGCAGCACCAAAAGAGGTCGCCCGCTATATAACATTTATAGGTCGAGGTTTCTTATTGTTCACTTAGTTTAGTTTAGCTTAGAGATACAGCACGGAAACAGCCCCCCCCCCCGCGTCTGCGCCAACCAGAGATTCATAAGTCAGAGGAGCAGAATTAGGACATACAGCCCATCGAGTCTACTCCACCATTCACTCATACTGATGTTTGGTTGGTGATCACCCGTACACTAGTTCCCTCCTACACTAGTGGAGGGGAATTTACAGAAGCCAAATAACCTACAAACCTGCATGTCTTTGGAATGTGGGCGAAAATGGAGCACCCAGAGAAAACCCAGGCAGTCACAGGGAGTACGTGCAAACTCCGCACAGACAGCACCCGAGGTCAGGATCTAACCCAGGGCTCTGGTGCAGTGAGGCACCCCACTCCCTTCGGCCCAACTCGTCCATGCCAAATTGCCCCATCTACATGAGCTTTTGGCCCATTTCCCTCCAAACCTTTCCTATCCATGTATCTGTCAAAGTGTCTTTTAAACATTGTTATAGTACCTGCCTCTACTACTTCCTCTAGTGGCTCATTCCATATGTCCACCACCCTCTGTGTGAAAAAGTTGCCCCTCAGGTTCTTATTAAATCTTTTCCCTCTCACCTAAAACCTATGACCTCTGGTTCTTGACTCTTCTTCAGATAGAATGGGGGGAAGAAAGCTGGAAAAGACAGGTGAAAGTGAGGGCAAAGCCAGGAAAATGATAGGGTCGGAAGGGTCCCAAACCAAAATGCCGTCTGTCCATTCCCTCCATAGATGCTGCCTGACCCGCTGAGTTCCTCCAACACTTTGTGTTTTTGAGCTGACTAAATGGCGGTTAGAAAAGTGGGGTTTGTGAAAGTTTTTGAAGAAGAGACAAATGTCCAGAGGAAATTGTGGAGCGTGACGACAAGGCATCAAATGGAGGGAAGCCAATGGGAAGTTGTGTGTGTGATGGTGCACCATGTGCCATGTGTGTGTGTGTGTGTGTGTGTGTGTGTGTGTGTGCGTGTGTGTGTCTGTCTGTCTGCGTGTGCCTGTGTGTATGTGTGTGTCTATCTGCGTGTGTGGGTGTGTTTGGAGGGAGGATGTGGAAAGAAATATAGGGTAAACCCACGAGAGACCAAAGTTGAGGGAATGCAAAATACTTGGAGGTTAGAGTCATCAAGCGCGGAAACAGGACGGAAACAGGCCCTTTGGCCGACCTTGTCCATGCTGACCAAGTAGGCATACTGGTTGGTCCCATTTGCCTCAAGCCCTCTACACACAGTGGTGCAGTGATAGAGTTGCTGCCTTACAGCGCCAGAGACACGGGTTCGATCCCGACTATGGGTGGTTTCTGTATGGAGTTTGTACGTTCTCCCTGTGATTGCGTGGGATTCCTCTGAGATCTTCCGTTTCCTCCCAAACTCCAACGACGTACAAGTTTGCAGATTAATTGGCTAGGTATAAATGTAAAATTGTCCCTCGTGTGTGTAGGATAGTGTTAATGTGCCGGGATCGCTGGTCAGTGCGGACTCGGTGAGCCGAAGGGCCCGTTTCCGCGCTGTAACTAAACTAAACCCTTCCTATCCTGGTTAGCCCAGCTGATGGATTCACTGTGACAAGAGAGAATGGGGATGGGGTTAGGATTCAAACTCCAACTTTGGAATTAAGGTGCAGATATGAAAGATTTGTCGTAATACTGGAAAAGCAGGTTAGTTATTTAGTGTCCCAGCTATCATTTATCCATCAATCTAAATTTAAAACAATTCATTTGGTCTTTGGACGGATACGTTTTTCAGTGTAACAGTGAGAAATGCACGATAATAAATTCACAGAGATGCAAACATTACTGCAATTTGTAATGAAACGTGAATAACATTGCTATTCAAGAAAAATATGCACATTTTTCTTTTTTTTTTGACGCATTTAGTAAAGACAAAAGTATTAGTGATAAGTAAAACGAGAATTTAATTGAGGTTTAAGAAACATTTCATTCAAAAATGACAATTTATTTGAGGTGTAGGAGAGTGAGGAAGGATTTAGAGGGACGGGCCTAATGCATCCAAACGAGACTAACCCGTATGATGTATTGGTGAGCATGAGCAAGCGGGGCCGAAGGGCCTGATTCTGTGCTGTACAGCTCAATGTCAATTCCACATCCTCGACAAATGGCATGGGGAAGCGCAGCGAGAATGGATATGCTGGATGACAGTGGTGGGAAAGGGATTGAGGTGGTTTAAGATCAGGTGACCAACTGATTTGGGGGTGGCACAGTGGCACAGCTGGTAGAGCCTTTGCCTCACAGGGCCAGAGTCCTGGGATCGATCCTGACCTCGGTGCTGTCTGTGTGGAATTTGCATGTTCTCCCTGTCACCGCATGGGTTTCCTCCTGGTGCTCCATTTTCATAAGTTATAGGAGCAGAATTCTGCTCCTATAACTTATCTTTCTATCTTTCTCTCTACTCCATTCTCCTGTCATAGAATCATAGAAAGTAGGTGCGAGAGCAGACCACCAGGTCCATCGAGCCCGCACCGCCATTCGCTCATGGCTGAACACCAAACAAACAAACACCCCCACCCACAAACAGTAGACACAAGACACAGAACACAAGACACTACCCTCCCCTTTATAGCGCTATCACCCCTCTCCACCCCAAGAACCGAGTGATCTCCTGGGGGAGGCAAAAAAACGGATAAAAACCCAGGTCCAATTCGGGAAAAAAATCCGGGAAATTCCTCTCCGACCCCAATCCAGGCGATCGACACTTGTCCAGGAGATCACTCAGGTCTTACTATACTAACGCTACCTAGGTCCATATCCCTGCCCTCTCCCCGTAGCCCCTTATCCCCTTGGCAGCTAATAAAACATCTATTTTAGACTTAAATATATTTAATGTTTCTGCTTCCACTGCTCCCTGGGGCAGTGAATTCCATAAATTAACCACCCTCTGGGTGAAGAAGTTCTTCCTCATCTCAGTTTTAAAAGAGCCCCCCCTTATTCTACAACTATGTCCCCTAGTTCCAGTTTCCCCGATCATTGGGAACATCCTCGGTGCATCCACCCGATCAAGGCCCCTCACGATCTTATATGTTTCAATGAGATCGCCTCTCATTCTTCTAAACTCCAAAGAGTAGAGTTCCAGCCTACTTAACCTTTCCTCATATGTCAATCCCCTCATTGCAGGAATTAATCTTGTAAACCTTCGCTGCACTGCCTCCAGGGCCAGTACATCCTTTCTTAAGTATGGACCCCAGAACTGTACACAGTATTCCAAATGTGGTCTCACTAATACTGTGTACAGCTGTAGCAAGACCTCCGTGTTTTTATACTCAATCCCCCTAGCAATAAAGGCCAAAACTCCATTGGCCTTCCTGATAGCTTGCTGCACCTGCATACTAACTTTTAGTGATTCATGTACTACTACCCCTAGATTCATGTCTACACCTTATAAAGTCATAAGGTCATAAGTTATAGGAGCAGATTTAGGCCATTCGGCCCATCAAGTCTACTCCGCAATTCAATCTTGGCTGATCTATCTCTCCATCCTAACCCCATTCTCCTGCCTTCTCCCATAACCAGGACACCCTTACTAATCAGGTGATTCTCCCACATCCCAAAGACGTGCAGGTTTTTAGGTTAATTTGCTTTTGTAAATTGTTCCTAGTGTGAAGGGAGTGGATGAGTAAATGGGTCAACACAGAACTAGTGTGATCGATGGTTAGTGTAGACACAGTGGGCCAAAGGGTCTCTTTCTACGTTGTATCTTCCAATCAATATAATTTAAAAAAAAAGAGACCTCATCTCCCGGAGGAAACATTCCATCAAACCTGCCAATCCTGCCAGTCAGGAGTCTCAGGCTTCAAAACTGGATTTGATTTCTAGTGTAAACGGAGTCTCATTCTTGTGACAATGGACAAGGGAGCATGAGTCAGCACACAGCCAGGCATGGAATCTGCCCTCAGCAAACCAGGATGGTGTAACAGGATTAGAATTTGTTCAAGCTGACTGTTTGAGTAAAGTTGAGTGGCCCCAGGCCAACAATCATCAACCATCCGTTTGTTTTGTGAAGCACAATCTGTTCTGGAGTCTGCAATAGTCACGATCTCAACTCTGCAAACAACTCCGTGTTGGGTCTGCAGCTCCCAGCAAGAGCCAGTGAGGGGGAAACACTTTCAGTTCAGTTTAATGTCACAAGTACCGAGGTACAGTGAAAAGCTTTTGTTGCCTGCTATCTAGTTAACGGAAAGACAATACGTGATTACAATCAAGCCATTTACTATGTATAATATGGAGATACATGATAAGGGAATAACGTTTAGTGCAAGGCAAAGCCAGTAAAGTCCGATCAAAGATAGTCCTAGGGTCACCAATGAGTAGTTCAGGAAGGATGCGGAAGGATGATTCCGTTGTCTGATAACAGCTGGGAATAAACTGTCCCTAAATTAGGAGGTGTGCGTTTTCACATTTGCCCGATGGGAGAGGGGAGAAGAGGGAATGGTCAGGGTGCAACTCATCCTTGATTATGATGCTGGCCTTGCCGAGGCAGTGGGAGGCATAAATGGAGTCAATGGAAGGGAGGTTGTTTTGTGTGATGGTCTAGGCTGTGTCCACAATTCGCTGCAATCTCTTGCGGTCTTGGGTGGAGCTGTTCCCATGGATCCTTTACAGGCAGATGAGATCAGTTTAGCTCGGCATCATGTTCAACACGAACATTGTGGGCCGAAGGACCCATTCCAGTGCTGCACGGTTCCATACCCCAAGGCAACAACCTCACCCTCAATGACAGCAAGATAAGGGAGCTAGTTTTCGACTATAAGAAGCGTGATGTTTCAAGTTCCTAGTTGTAAATGTCACCAACAATCTGTCTTGCACCAACCACATTGAAGCTACTGCCCAGAAATGCAAACCAATGCCTCTTCTACCTCAGGAGACGAAGGAAGTTCAGTATCGTCAGAGATACAGCATGGAAACAGGCCCTTTGGCCCATCGAGTCCTCACCAACCATCGATCACCCGTTCACACTAGTTCTTTGTTATCCCATTTTCTCATCCACTTCCTACACACTAGGAGCAATTTACAGAGGGACAATTAACCTACAAACCCGCACGTCTTTGGGATGTGGGTGAAAAGCAGAGCAAATGCTGCACAGGCAGCACCTGAGGCCAGGATCGAACCCAGGTCTTTGGCGCTATGAGGGCAGTGGCTCTACCAGCTGCGCCACTGTGACACCTTTAAGTAAGGTTCACCCCTATTAAATGGGTACCAAGGTATGTATCGTGTCAGAGAATATCTCCTAGTGATCTTGCTAATATTTGTCCTTCAGCCAACCATCGCCTCAACTAAAGCCATTTGTGGGAGGTTGCTACGAGCGAATATTGCTGCAGATTCAATGTTTATCACCAGCGATGACACTTACGAGCAACCAACAGACTCTTGACCCTCACCGCGCAACCTTAACCACATCCCTCAGCAGCAAACTACTAAAGACGGTGTTAGGCTGCATTACCATTCGGCATCCACTTTTATGGTTTGTTTACCCAGTGTAACTGATAATTTATTGTAGTATTGTTTATTGTATGTCCTCGAGTTCTTGATTCCCCTACTCTGCATAAAAGACTCTGTGCATTCATCCTATCTACTCCCCTCACGATTTTGTACACCTCGATAAGATTTCAGCTCAGCTTCCTGCGCTCCAAGGAATAATGTCCTAGCTTGCTGAACCTCTCCCTATAGCTCAGGGCCTCAAGTCCTGGCAACATCCTGGTAAATCCTCAACTGGATGTGTCCAGTTTCACGACATCCTTCCTACAACATGGTGACCAAAACTAAACACAGTACTCCAAATGAGGCCACACCAATGTCTTGTACAACTGTACCGTAACATCAATTCCATTCTCAATACCCTGACGGATGCAGTCCAATGTACCAAAAGCCTTCTTTATCACCCTATCTACCTGTGGCGCCACTTTCAAGGAACTATGACCCTGCACTCCTCGATCCCTCTGCTCTACAACACTCCCCAAAGCCCTGCCATTCACTGTGTAGGTCCTGCCCTGGTTTGACTCCTTGGTACTTGACTAAACTCATGTCCATTGCTGGTTCTGAGCACTTCTGGTTCTGAAGGTAACGGGGGGGGGGGGGGGGGGGGGGGGCGTGGGGTGGAGAAGATAATCTGTAAATGCAAATAATCTTTTTCTTGTTGGCTTGGCTCGTCCGTGCTGGGGAATCCCTCCCTGACATGGACTCTTCAACCTCGTGCATTCAGTCATGGCCAAGGGACGACAGTACACAAAATATTACAAATCCGAGAGTTCATGTTACTTGACAACTAGGTTATCAACCTTCCAGAATAATCTCATGAAGCAGTTGTGACTGACTGGAGAAACATTATTCAAGCAACAAAGCAAAGGTTATTTTGCATTTAAATGTGTCCTACCTGCCTCTGTTTACCCCATATCCCTCTAAACCCTTCCTACCCAAGTACCTGTCCAAGTGTCTTTTAAATGTTGTACCTGCCTCAACTACCTCCTCCATACATGGTCCATATACCAACCACCCTCTGAGTGAAAGTTGTAAGTTTGATCCAGACTAGGGAACAGTCACTGCCATACCCGCTGATGCAAGTCTCCACACTACACTCTGATGCAAGTCTCCACACTACACTCTGATGCAAGTCTCCACACTACGACCCTCTGAGGCAACACTCCACACTGTCTACCCTCTGAGGCAACACTCCACACTGTCTACCCTCTGATGCAAGACTCCAAACTACCCTGCGGTCGTTAGCCAGAAGTCACTACATCCCCTAACCATCTCGCCCCAGCTTCCCCTTTATACTCGACTGTTGCTGCAATCTATTGAACCAGCCCAGTCTTTCTTGCACATACCAGTTGCCTCAAAGGTTTAGGCAATGCTTCTCCTGCCATCCACACAGAGATTGCCTCACATAATTCACACAGGTTTTGACAAGCAGATCCTTTTTTAGATAGAGACAGTGTTTCAAATAGTTCCAATTGTTTGTCATGATCCTTGCCCTTTACACACATTGCCTCAAACAATTCAGGGCCTTTACTGATAACCACATCTTCACATCCATCAAGTGTCAGATAGTATCACCAGTCTGCATAAACTGTCCCAATTCTATAACAACCCGTTTAACCTACAGCAAGCACTGCACGTCCTTGTCTCTATCTGCAGTTTGTACATTCTCCCCATGAGGATTTTCTATGTTCTCCCTGTGACTGCATGAGTTTCCTCCGGGTGCTCTGGTTTCCTCCTACACTCCAAAAATGTACAGGTTTGTAGGTTAATTGACTTTGGTCAAAATTGTAAATTGTCCCTGGTGTGTAGGATAGTGTTAGTGTACGGGGTGATCACTGGTCGGCGTGGACTCGGTGGGCCGAAGGGCCTGTTTCCACGCTGTATCTCTAAAGTCTAACAGTCTAAAGTAAATCTGCAGTTCATTCTGAAAATGGCAACATAAGTAGATAGGTTAGTAAAGAAGGCATATGGTATGTTTTCCTTCATTGGTTGGGGCATTGAGTATAAGTCAGGAAGTCATGATGCAGCTTTATGGGACTTTGGTTAGGCCACATTTGGAGTGTTGCGTGCAGTTCAGGTTGCCCCATTGCAGGAAGGATGTGAAGGCTTTGGAAAGAGTGCAGAGGAGGTTTACTAGAATGATAACTTTATTAGGAGATATTAGCTTCAAGGAGCGGTTAGATAGACTTGGATTATTTCCACTGGAACACCGGAGGTTGCTGGAGACTCGACAGAAAAATATAAAATAATGGGAGAAATAGATAGGGTAGACAGTCAGAACCTTTTTATCCCAGGATGAAATAATCAAATACTAGAGGGCATTGCTTTAAGGTGAGATGGGGCAAAGTTTAAAGGAGATGTTTAAAGGGGCAAGTTTAGTTTGGTTTAGTTTAATTTAATTTTGTAATCATTTATTATTAATATTTATTTACCACACAGAGGGCGGTGAGTGCTTGGAACGTACTGCCAGGGGTGGTGGAGGCAGATAAGATAGTGGTATTTAAAAGAATTTTGGATAGGCACGTGGATATGAAGGGAATGGAGTGATATGGAACACATGCAGGCAGATAAGATATGTAGGAAAGGACTGCAGATGCTGGTTTAAACTGAAGATAGACACAAAATGCTGGAGTAACTCAGCACATCTGGAGAGAAGGCATGGGTGATGTTTCTGGTCGAGACCCTTCTTCAAGCAGATAAAAGCTGGTCTTGGCCTCATATTTAGCACAGACATTGTGGGTCGAAGGGTCTGTTCCTGTGCTGTACTGTTCTATGCTTTATTCTTAGACAGCTACAGGCAGCGCTGCCAAATCTGATCAGACAAATTCAAGGAAATCTATCACAATTGTTAAACCCGCCCCGTTCCAAAAATCACAGGGCACCCAAAATGTCCACCCCACCGAATGGAAGTCATACAAGTTTATTTTATTAGCCCCCTGCCCACTCCATACACCTAGCTCCAACAATCTTACAACCGGTAAATGATAGAATATGGAAATAATGCAAATGCACCAGATTCACGAACAACCTCATCCCCGCTGTTATCAGACTATTGAATCTTCCTTCCGTAAGCTATAGTGTAGTCCTGATCTTCCAACCCACCCAATTGCTGACCTTGCACTTTTTCTGTGTAACACTATATTCTGCACCGTGGTATTTTTCTCTTTGCACTACGAGTTGTACTTGTGTATAGCTTGATTGTACTCATGTATAGCGTGATTTGACTGGATAGAGCACAAGCTTTACGCCGTATCTCAGTATACGTGACAATAACAAAACCAACAACAGTTTCTCACTGTGTCATCAGTACACAGGACAACACATGTATCACATGCATAGGAACATACAACAGTACAGGATAGGAACAGGCGATTTGGCCCACAATGTCTGTGCCGAACATGATGCCTGTAGGTGCATCCATTTCCCTTCATTCCCTGCATATGGTCGTCTAATCCTGGGTCTTCCTATTGTGTGCAAATGTCTTTTTGATAAATGCTCAAGGCCTTTCAAGACAATCCATTGGCCAGTTCATGAACTAGCCTAACGGTATGAACATTGAATTCTCCAATTCCTGATAACTAGCCGACAAACAACTACAGTTCACAATGATGTATCCCTCTTGGGCTCACCAGTCAACAATCGGCCTATCAAGGAACTTCCTTGCCTGAGATCATTTGTTGTCCTGGTTTTATTCTGGTTTCCAGCACCCCCCCTCCCCCCTTCCACTACAATCAGTCTGATGAAGGGTCCCGACTCGAAACGTCGCCTATCCATTTTCTCCAGGGATGCTGCATGACCAGCTGAATTACTCCAGCACTTTGTGTCTACCTTTGGTATAAACCAACAACTGCATTCTTTTTTATTACATGTTTACTACACACAACTTCCCCTTTCCCCTGCCCCAAACACCCCTGCCTTTCTCCCCTGCGCCCCAACTGAATTCGCACCTATACATTGCAGTCAATGACGCAATTGCACAGTAATTGAAATTTAAAACTGCATATCCTGGAAATCTGAAATAAAAATAAATTGGTGGGAACTCTCCACAGGTCAGGCTGCATCTGTGCAAAGAGAGCCAACAGTTTATATCAACAGTTCAGCATTTTGTGTTTCAAAGATTCACAGTATTATTAAACCATGTATTGAAATTGCTGACAAAATAGGTTTGGACACAGAAATATTCCAGGCCAATCTTGCGGTGACTTCAATTCAATTCAATTCAATTCAATTCAACTTTAATGTCATTGCACAAATACTGAGTATGGGTACAACGAAATGCAGTTTTGCGTCAGTCCGTAGTAGTAGTGCAATATAGAAATTAAAAAAAAAAGAGGATACAGAATAATCAAAAATACAGAATAATTAACAATGGGGACGGAGGGACCGGAGGAATCTATCGGCGGGACTCCGAGTTCAGCAATGCGACGGTATAATTGTAGAAGCTGTTCCTCATCCTACTGGTACGAGACCCGAGGCTCCTGTACCGCCTCCCTGATGGGAGGAGGGCAAACAGTCCATGGTTGGGGTGGGAGGGGTCTTTAATGATCTTCCCAGCCCGTTTCAGACACCGTTTTCGGTGGAGGGCATCCATGGCAGGGAGCGGGGCACCGATGATGTGCTGCGCGGTTTTCACCACCCGTTGTAGTGCCTTCCTGTCCGCAACAGTGCAGCTGCTGTACCATACCGTGAAGCAGGTGGTCAGGATGCTCTCAATGGTACACCGGTAGAAGTTGGTCAGGATCTGGGGGGACAGGTGGGCTTTCTTGAGCCTCCTCAGGAAGTAAAGGCGCTGCTGTGCCTTTTTGATCAGCTTGGAGGTGTTGAGGGACCAGGACAAATCCTCCGAGATGTGTACCCCGAGGAATTTGTAGCTGGAGACGCGCTCCACCTCAGTCCCGTTTATATGGATGGGGGTATGTCTGCCCCCTCTGACCTTCCTGAAGTCGACAATAATTTCCTTCGTCTTCTTGGAGTTGAGGACGAGGTTATTGTTGGCACACCAGGTTGTCAGGTGCTGGACCTCCTCTCTGTAGGCTGACTCATCGTTGTCACTGATCAGTCCTACCACCGTGGTGTCGTCAGCAAACTTAATGATGGCGTTGGATCCATACTTGGGGATGCAGTCGTGGGTGAAGAGGGAGTAGAGGAGAGGGCTGAGCACACAGCCCTGTGGCACGGTGTTCAGTGTTATAGTGGAGGAGGTGAGGTTGTTGACCCTAACAGACTGTGGTCTGTTGGTGAGGAAATCCAGTGTCCAGTTGCAGAGGGAGGTGGAGATGCCAAGCCCGCTGAGTTTGGTGATCAAGCTGGCGGGGATGACAGTGTTAAAAGCGGAGCTGAAATCAATGAACAGCAACCTGATGTAGGAGTTGTTGTTGTCCAGGTGGGTCAGGGCAGAGTGTAGGGCCGCCGATATGGCGTCCTCTGTAGACCTGTTGGCCCGGTAGGCAAACTGATGGGGGTCCAGTGTGGGGGGGAGGCTGGCTTTGAGGTGAGCCAAGATCAGCCGCTCAAAGCACTTAGCAATGACAGGGGTGAGTGCCACTGGGCGGAAATCGTTGAGGCTCCCTGTGGCTGACTGTTTGGGCACTGGCACGATGGTTGATGTCTTGAGGCAAGTGGGGACAACACCCTGGGCCAGTGAGAGATTGAAAATGTCGGTAAAGACTGGGGATAGTTGTCCAGCACATGCCCTAAGCACCCGGCCAGGGATGCCATCGGGGCCAGCAGCTTTGCGCTCATTCACCTTGCTCAGTGCATCTTGTACAGCAGAGGTGGAGAGACTGAGGGGTTGTTCATTTGGGGGTGGAGCAACTTTGATGGCTGGGGTTTTGTTATCCCGGTCAAAGCGAGCATAGAAATGGTTTAGTTCGTCAGGAAGGGAGGTGTTGTCTGGGGGAGGGGTGTTAACTTTCTGGTAATCGGCAAGGGATTTGATTCCTTGCCACATGCGCCTGGGGTCAGAGTTGTTTTGGAAGTGCTCCTCAATCTGCCGTTTGTGATTGAGTTTGGCATTCCTAATTCCCATTTTCAGATTGGCCCTGGATGAGCTGTATCCCTCAGCGTCGCCAGATCTGAAAGCGGCATCGCGAGCCTTCAGTAGGAGTCTGACCTCCCTGCTCACCCACGGCTTCTGGTGAGCAGGGAGGTCAGACTCAAAGCCTTCAAAGCTACATTTCCAGAATTACAAATGATCAGTGGAAAAAAACACTTTGTCAAAGGACCAGCTTCACTCTCGTGCTCAAATAGAATAAAAAGACAGCCGACCCAAGCAGAAGCGGAGGTGGAGAGGAACAGAGGCTTTCTTCTCCAGCTGCTTTTGTGGCCAGAATACAAATGAGCAGAAAAGGCAAGACATCAGCAGCTGCTATTGTCTCTGCACTGGCTGGCAGGCCTAGTTACCGTTCCCCGCAGCGCACATCTTTCCTCACTGTACGGCCTACGACGAAGGTTTACAGCTGGAACAAGGGAACAGCACACCAGCAGCCGAATAACACCAAACTGGAACAAATGGTACAGAGCTTGAAAACGCACACCACTAGACACAGGAACAGTTTCTTCTCCTCCGTTACCAGGCTTCTGAACTGTCCTTCCATAAGCTAGGGTACAGTCCAATTCACCTCTACCCCATTGCGGACATTGGGCCTTGTCTCTGGCACTGATGCACTACTATATTCTGCGTAGTAGTACATCAGTCTGATGAAGGGTTTCGACCCGAAACTTTACCTATTTCCTTCGCTCCATAGATGCTGCCTCACCCGCTGAGTTTCTCCAGCATTTTTGTCCACCTACTATATTCTGCACTCTGTATTTTCCCAAATGATTCTGCTTTGTTCTGAAATCAGGTCTCGACCTGAAATGTCACCTGTTCCTTTTCTCCAGAGATTCTGCCTGACCCGCTGAGTTACTCCAGCATTTTGATGTCTATCATCAGTGTAAACCAGCATTTGCAGTTCCTTCCTGCACCCTTAGCTCTACCTATCGTATTTGAGTTTGAACTGATTGTATTTATGTCTAATATTATCTGATCTGTTTGGATAGCTTGCAAAACAAAGCATTTCACTGTACCTCGTATGAGGTACATGACAACAATAAACCTAAACCCAGCCTTACTATGTGCAGAGACACCCTTTAGATTAAGAACTACTAAATAAATGACACATTTATATAACATGCAGATACTGATACCACAATCAGGATTTTCACAACTTCTGAGAAAAGTTTCTGAGTAACTTACAGTCCTTCAGATTGAAGTCGTTGGGAGCCTTTGCAGACCACAGCCTCATGGTGTTGACAGTGTTGTTCTTGAATCCCGGCACTGGAGTGTCGTAGGGCATGGCCAGGACAACCTGTGGCCATGAACATACTTAGTTTAGAGATACAGCGTGGAAACAGGCTCTTTGGCCCACCGTGTCCATGCCGACTGGCGATCGCCCGGACACTAGTTCAATCCTACACTTTACATTGGCCAATTTATAGAGGCCAATTAACCTACAAACCCACATGTCTTTGGGATGCGGGAGGAAACTGAAGCACCCGAAGAAAATCCACCCAGTCACAGCGAGAACGTACACACTCCACACAGTCAGCGCCTGTAGCCAGGATCGAACAGGGTCTCTGGCACTGCAAGGCAGCAACTCTACCGCTGCGCCACTGCGCTGCTTATTATGGTCAGACACTTAAGTACGTCACCTGTTTCTTTTTACAGGAAATGCAAGGAAAAGCAGATGCTGGAATCTTGAGTGAAACGCCAAGAGCAGGAGGAACTCAGTGGGTCAGGCAGCATTGGAGGAGGGGAATGGTCGAAACATCGTCTCTTCATTTCCTCCACTGCTGCTACCCGATCCGCTGAGTTCTTCCAGTTTGTGATGTTTTACCTCTTTTTTTAATTCACTAGGTGTTTATGTTTCCCACCCATGTACCAGTCCAAGTAAATGTTGTTATAGAACTTGCCTGAACTACCTCCTCTGGCAGCTCATTCCATAAACCCACCACTCTTGGCCGTTGTCACCCAAGAGCTATGCCCTCTAGTCTTCCTCTCCATCCTGGGGTAAAGGTTCTGACTGTCTATGGTCTAATTTTCCGTTCACTTCAGGAATGGTGATCTGGAAGTTTCCCTGCAATTAAGTTTAGATTATTGTCACGTGTACCGAGGTGCAGTGAAAAACTTTTGTTGCGTGCTAACCAGTCAGCGGAAAGATAAATCAGAAGGCATAAATGTGGGAAGGCGTTAAGAGGAGCAGTAGATAATTCCCCTCGTGTCATCTTCTCGGGGTACATAGCTCCCCGAGACTCCCAGTGGTCCTACACCGCGACAGCACGCAGCATGTACCTGAGTATCAAGCCATCTTGCACCGTTGGGGCCGCGCTCCACATGGCCATAGAAGTGAACGGGGAGCATGTATTCTGGGCGGGCTTTCTCCCACGGGTTACCATAGCGCAGCCAGTCATCAGCTTCCTCCACCTGGGGAGCAACAAACAAAGAGAGGTTATCTGAGAAGATATATGATACATACACAAATTAAATAGCTGCACCAAAGAGAACATTTGAAATAAGATCTTAACGGCCAATCTCAGGCAAGGGTGCACACAGGGGACAAGGCGGTGCCTAAGTCATAGGAGCAGAATGAGGCCATTTCGCCCATCGTGTCTACTCCGCCATTCAACCATGGCTGATCTACCTTTCCCTCTCAACTCCATACTCCTGCCTTCTCTCCATAACCTTTGACATCCTTGCTAATCAAGAACCTGTCAATCTCCCCTTTCAAAATAAGTTCATAAGTTATAGGAGCAGAATTAGGCCATTCGGCCCATCAAGTCTACTCTGCCATTCAAGCATGACTGATCTATTTTTCCCTCTCTACCCCATTCTCCTGCAACTGCAGGAGACTATGCAGTCGCCACATGTTCGCGGGTGGTTGCCGGGGAGTTGCCTTCGTGGTCGTGAGGAGTTCCCGCATTCTGGGAACTAGAAATGTTGAAAAATTAGCGGCGACTAGAATGAAACCGCCATGGAGAGTAGCTAGAATTCTTGTGCCGTAGGTGGGTCACCAGGAGGTCCTAGTGGGTTGCCAGGAGGTCGAAGGTTCTCTTAGGTTCTCGTAGGTTGTAGCCGGTGCTGACCTGTGAATTTCATTGGCTCGGGAAAAAAACCCGTAAGCAATAGTTTTCAGAACCAAATATAACCGACCGGTAATGTTAATGTCCGCCGAGCTTCACAGCCGTGTATCTCTGGCTTCTTAAAAGTTGTCTCCACTCCTTCTTCCCCCTTCTCCCCACCTCTTTTAAAGGACTTACCGTACACTGTGCTTTTTGGCTTCTTAATTACAGCGCCAACCTTCCTGTTCATCGTGGTGTGTGTACCACATTGGCTTTGTACTCAGACAGCGCTACCCCCCTTTCCCTGTCCCCCGCTTGCATAACGGGCTGGTGAAGGAAGCGATGTGTTTGTGTGTTCCACTCTGACAGTCGCCGTTCCAGTTGCCGGTATTTCAGGCGACTGCCGGCAACTTGACAGTCACCGGCAGTCGCCTGAAAAATCGCCTAAGTGGGACAGGCCCATTAAGTAAGTAAGTAAGTTTATTGGCCAAGTATTCACATACAAGGAATTTGCCTTGGTGCTCCGCCCACAAGTAACAACATGACATATAGTGACAGTTACGAATGACTCCGAAAACACTAAACATTAATAATAATTCAACATTAATGATAAAACACCATTGATCAAGCATGTGAACCAACAAAATACCAGATCAAAGGGAGGCTACAGATTTTTGGCTGTTGAGTAAAGCAACTGCTCTAATACTAATTAAATGCCCAATGACTTGGCCTCCACAGCCACCTGTGGCAATGAATTCCACAGATTCACCATTCTCTGGCCAAAGAAATTCCTCCTCGTCTCCATTCTAAAGGTTCAGGCACCACAGGGATTAGTAGGCATTATATATGGATCAACATCCGGGTGCTATTGGAACCATACTGCTATACAGTAATGCTACATGTCGGTATAACAACAATAATAACAGATGCATTTGGTTATGTACATTATCATCGGATATTAATTCCAGAAAACTCACCTGCCAGCCATTATGAATCTTTTGATTGAAGATACCAAACTCATAGCGAATGCCGTAGCCATAGGCTGCCAACCCCAGCGTGGCCAGTGAATCAAGGAAACAAGCTGGAACAAAACCAATAAATTAATACAGTTGTACAAGTACAAATATGTTTAACGCGAGGGGGTAAAGATGCAACAGGAACCTGAGGGGCAATGTTTTCATCCAGCGGATGGTGGGTATACAGAACAAGCTGCCAGAGGAGGTTGTTGAGAAAGTTGACATCCCTACTTGAATAAAAACACAGGAACATGGATAGGAAAGGTTTAAAGGGATCTGGGCCAAACATGGGCAGGTGTGACTAGTGTAGATGGGCATCCTGGCTGGCATGGACGAGTTGAACCAAGCTGTGTGACTCTAATGACAGTTAGCAGAGAGACAACATTGCTTTGGTAGTATATTCACTTCATCTAGGTGGATAAATTAGAGGAGAATTCATTTTGTATTTTCTCCTAAGTGCTAGTTTCATATGAATATATGACCCAGCAGAAAAGTTTGAGGAATTTCAAGAGCAATTTCCATCCAGCAGAAGATGAGACCTTGTGTCCTTTTGTCTGAACCAAAAAAAATGATAGGTGCCGAAACCAAGTATGAGTGATGGTGCCTATTTATGGAACTTCTACAAGGTTTTAAAGTCAAGCAGGACTTAAAACATTGAATATAGGCCAGTACAGCACAAGAACGGGCCCTTCGGCCCACAATGTCTGTGCTGAACACAATGCCAAGTAAGCTTCTAAAAAAATACTTACTTTAAAAAATGATGCCAGAATATTTTTTTAGCCCTTGTAAATGTTAACTCAATGTTGACTAAGGAACTGATAAATATACACCAATGAAACCAGTAAATGGTTCAGCAGGGAATGACACAAAGTGCTGGAGTAACTCAGCGGGTCAAGCAGCATCTCTGCAGAACATGGATGAGCGACATTTCAGGACATCCAGGTCAGCAAAAGTTTAACGAGTTTAGTTTAGTTTTAGAGATACAGCATAGACACATGCCCTTTGGCCCACCAAGTCCATGCCGACCATCAATTACCCATTCACACTAGTTCCATGTTATCCCACTTTCTCACTCCCTACACACTCGGGGCAATTTACAGAAGCCAATTAACCTACAACTCACATGTCTTTTGGATGTGGAGGGAAATCAGAGCAAATCTCCCCATGCGGTCACGGGGAGAACGTGTCAACTCCGCACAAACAGCACCCGAGGTCGGGACCGAAGCCGGGTCTCTGGCGCTGTGAGGCAGCAACTCTACCGCTGTGCCACTGTGCCGCTCAAAGTGAACTTGAGCTGTCAACTGTAGCCCAGAGTTCAGCACTGGGGGCAGAAAAGCACGGGTTCAGTTCTAGACTCACCTGGAACTCAATCCCAGGACAAAGTCAGTGCTGCAATGTTAACAATGCCATCTTTAGGAGCAGTATTTAAACAAAAGCCTCATCAACCTTCTTAGAAGGACATTAAAAAAATCCCTTGCACCATTTAAATCAGGGCAATTAAGTTCTCCCCAATGACCTGGCCAATGATTTCTCCGCAGCCATGATCATTAAAGCAACCTGATTAACTAATTAATCATCACATTGGTGTTTATGGCCGGATACAAATAAATGACATGAAGTGCTGGAGTAACTCAGCGGGTCAGGCAACATCTCTGGGGAACGTGGACGAGTGACATTTCAGGTCAGGATGCTTCTTCAGACTGATTGTGGTGGGGGAACTCAAAGAGAGGAGAGGTAGGACAAAGTCTGGCAGGCAATAGCTGGATACATGTGTGGGGGCTTTTAATGGGCAGATGGTTGGACAAACGCTGGGGATGAAAGAACCAAAGATGTGAGAAAAAAGGATTGAAGAGTTGTGAAGCTAGAGTGATGAATGTAGGTGGAGATGGGGTGGGTGGGTTAGTAACATGGGTGCGAGTGTAGGTAGGCCACAGAGGGAGGGGAGAAGAAGGGTGGGAGGTGGGTATGCATTTGTAGGTTAGTTTCCTAAAATTGGAGAATTCAACGTTCATACCATTGAGTGTAAGCTACCCAAGCAGAATGCGAGGATTCATTCCTCCAGTTTGCGTGTGGAAGAGGGGAGAGGGGGAGGGTTCATGGCTGTTGGTTTCCTCCTGTTAGTTCTCAGGGCATCCCTTGTGTGCGGCACGGTGGTGCAGCGGTAGATTTGCTGCTTTACAGTGCCAGAAACCCAGGTTCGATCCTGACTTCAGGTGCTGAATGTATGGAGTTTGTACATTCTCCCTGTGACTGCGTGGGTTTCCTTCAGGTGCTCCGGTTTCCTCCCACATTCCAAAGATGTGCAGGTTTGTGGGTTAATTGGCTTCAGTAAAATTGTAAATTGTCCCTAGTGTGTAGGATAGTGTTAGTGTGTGGGGTGATCGCTGGTCGGCGGGGACTCGGTGGGCTGAAGGCCTGTTTCTCTAATGTCTAAAGTAGTCTAAAGATGACTTTTGCTGCTCAATCCCGGAGATTCTGAGGTGGCTTGAGTGGGGGCCGGTTGAGGGACCTGTTGGAGCTGGGTGGGGCACGCAGTTTACTTGGTATGCATATTGCATGTGACTTTGCACAGACATGTTACATGTGACTTTGCACAGACTTCCTCACAGCCTCCATGAACTCTTCTCTGACCCTTTCAATGGTCTTGGGCTGGAGAAGACCATGAAAACGTTTTGCCCTCCCAAGGAGGCTTTGGAAACATCCTTGAAACTATAACACCATAAGACATAGGAGCAAAATTAGGCCATTTGGCCCATCAAATGTGCTCCAGCATTCTCCCATGGAATGAAACGCTTTCCGTGTCTAGAAAAAACCCTCTTGCTTCAAACTGTGGACTAGATTGCTGGTCTCAGTTGTGCCACTGAGCTGTACACCACGGAGACAGGCCCTTCGGCCCATTTTGTCCATGCCGAACAGGTTGGGATCTAAGCCAACCAGCCTATATTTGGCCCAACGAACAGGTTGGGATCTAAGCCAACCAGCCTATATTTGGCCCAACAGTCCTCTAAATGCTTCCTATCCATATTTCTGTCCAAATGTTTTTTAAAGGTTCAATTGCATCCACTTCTATAGCTTCCTCTGGCAGAAAAACAATCCAAGTTTGTCCAACCTCACGTGAAAGCTAATGCCCTCTAATCCAGACAGCATTCTGGGAAACCTCCTCGGCACTCTCTCCAAAGCCTCCACATCCTTCCTGTAAACGAGCGGCCAGAACCACACACAATACTCCAAATGCCCCTCTCACATTATAACTATGCCCTCCAATCTTTGAAATCCCACCCTGAAAGGTTCTGATTGTCTACCCTATCGATGCCAAACAAGTACACGATTGACCCAAGTAATTAAACAGTATTGTGCAATTAGCATGCAAAAGACAGATCGAAATAGACATCAGCGATCCTTAAGACGCTAGTTGTGATTACCTGCCAACCGACCAAGGCCTCCATTGCCCAGACCAGCATCCTCTTCAATTTCCTCCAGCTCTTCAATATCTAAACCCAGCTAGACAACGAGACAGGAAGGAACAAGAGGAAGAGAAAGTTTAAGATATTTAATCTATTCCACAGAGTAACTTCCTTTTTTCTTTTCACCAAGTTCACCGTAGCGGGCGGCATGGTGGCGCAGCAGTAGAGTTGCTGCCTTAAAGCGCCAGGGACCTGGGTTCGATCCTGACCATGAGTGCTTGCCTGACGGAATTTGTGCTTTCTTCCCGTGACCTGCGTGGGTGTTTTCCAGGATCTCCGGTTTCCACCCACACTCCAGAGACGTACAGGTTTATAGGTTAATTGGCTTGATATCATTGTAAGTTGCCCCGAGTGTGTGTAGGATTGTGTAAGTGTGCGGGGATCGCTGGTCGATGCACACTCGAAGGGCCTGTTTCCACGCTGTATCTCTGTACTAAACTAAACTAAAATGTTGCTAATTTGGACATAGTTTACTGCTTTAGCTCACAACACAGAGCAATTAGATCCATTAGACTACATAGAATTATGAGGAGCTTAGATGGGGTAGACAGTCAGAACCTATTTCCCTGATGGAAATGTCCAACACTTGAGGGCATAGCCTCAAGGCAAAAGGGGAAAAGTTTAAAGAAGATGAGCGGGGCAAGTTTTGTTTTACAAAGAGGGTGGTGGGAGCCTGCAGGTGGTGGTGGTGGAGGCAGATATGATAATGGTTTTTAAGAGGGTTTCAGATAGGCATATGGATATGTAGGGAATGGAGGAATATGGATCATGTACAAGCAGGGGAAATTAGTTTAACTTCATGTTTGGTACGGACATTGTGGGCCAAAAGTACTGTATTTGCTGTACTGTTCCATGTTCGATGTTTAGCATTATGTCCTTTGCTATTTGCCCTCATATAAGACATTGGCATGTCTTCCTGCTGCCACCTAACCATCCATGTTCACCCTTTTCCGTTGTGTCAATTGCTGCTAAATGTAGATCTCCACGGAAAGACCCAGGAGCAGAGTATTGGGCCAGAACAAGCTCAGTCACACAAAACTGCAAAAGCAAACTTCGATAGATAGTGAAGCCACATCCTTTGGTTTAACTGGCTGATAAATCTGTCAAAAAAAAGTCAGACTGTTCTGTTTATATTCCTCGAATTTCAGACATTGTATTCAGGGCTTCTGTATTAGAACAATCATAGGTCACAGAGCATGGAAACAGGCCCTTCAGCCCAACTTGTCCATGCTGACCAACGTGCCCCATCTAATATAGTCCCATTTGCTCATGTTTGGCCCATATCCTTTCAAATCTTCTAAGCTTTTAATAATCTTGAACTTAATGAGCTACCAACACTTCCACACAGTATTGGCTGCAGTTTCCTGCAAAATCGGTACCGGTTCAGTGAAATGTAAAGCCAGAGGGAGGGATATGGGTGGAAGGGGACGTGGGGAGAAAAAAGTGGCAGGATAGTGGGAGAAATGGGTGTGTACTGGGGTGGGGAACAGGAAAGAAAGAGGGGGCAAAATAAAGAACGTATGACTGGATTTGAACGGGTGACTTTCTAATCCAATGCTGTGGGCAGGGATGGAAGTAATGTGTGTTTCAATTACACAATAAAAAACACTGGTGACTTTCTCACCATTACGTTATGTTCTACTTATTTTGGCTTCTTGGTAATGACCATAATTGGATAAACTGAATGTGGTGCTTTTAACCACCAGCTAGAGTGGCTGCCCTTGGCTAATGAAATGATGGTCTGAATCTCAATGTTCTGGATGTTGAATAAATCAACACAACTTCCCAAGAACATATGGTGCAGCAATAAAACCCTTCCTTGGTTAAAGTGGACCATTCATTGCTGCCAGGAAACGGCACAGTGTTATCAAATGTTGAAGGACACAAACAGCAATAACACTGGAAGCTCTAATGAAACGCAAAGGCAGGAAGACCAATGTTGCCCGTGTGTCTGCAGATTACAACCACTTAGTTTAGTTTAGAGATACAATGTGGAAACAGGCCCTACAGTCCGCCAAGTCCGTGCCGACAGGTGATCACTTGTACACTACTTCTATCCTAGACACCAGGGACAATTTACAGAAGCTAATTAACCTACAAACCTGTACGTCTATGGAGTGTGGGAGGAAACAGCAGCACCCGGAGAAAACCCACGTGGTCACAGGGAGAACGTACAAACTTTGCACAGACAGCACTCATTGACAGGATCAAACCTGCGTCTTTGGCGCTGTAAGGCAGCAACTCTACTGCTGCTCAACTGTGCTGCCCTAAGATGATAGGTTTAGACTTTAATCCAGTCAAGCGCACTGACTGTTGCTGGGCTTCATACCTGATATATGGCCTCATCAGTGGCATTCTCCAGGCCCAGGTTGACCATCGTATTCTGCAGGGTCCGACCCATGTAGAACTCCAGCGACAGGTAGTATATCCGCTGCAACACACAGGAAGTTTAACATTGCAGAGCAGGCAGGAGCAGCAACATCAGCCCTTCAATCATCATCTCAGGACCTCACAAAATGCCATCTATTAATTGAGGAATGACTGAAGTGCGGTCACCAGCGCAATGTGGGAAACATATGCAGAGAAAGGGGTCACACACCAAACAGGTTATCTGGCCGCTTCTGTTGTTGAATGCTTGAACATGTAAAGAACTTCAATGATAAAGGCACTCCAATTCCCTGACAGAGTACCTGGGTTACCACAGAACAGCAGCATAAGACCAGAATTGTCTTAGATTATTCCATTTCCGGCAGCGATTATCTCTCAAATCTTGGCTGCTGCATTTATATCCAGGACATTTACATCTGAAGATCCATCCAAGACCGCTAGAAATTGCAGAGAGTTGTGGACATAGGCCGGACCACCTCACAAACCAGTCACCCTTCCATAGTCTCCAACTACACTTCACACTAACTTGGCAAGGCTGCTAGCATAATCAAGGACCAGTCTCTCCCCGACCACTCCCTTTTCTCTCCTCTCACTTAAAGTAAGAGGTAAAGGGCCTGACCCACGAGCATGCGACTGCATGCGGCTAGCGCGACCTAACGTGGTCGCGCTAGCCGTACGGCCTCGCGGGGCCGGTCCCACTTAGATCGCCGGAGCCGTATGGAGTTGTGCGGAGTTGGTCCCGACACCGCGCGGGGCTCCGAAAAACTGACACTGTCCAAATATTCCGCGCGGCAACAGCCTGCCGGCCCGCTGCTGCATTGAGGCCGCACGCACCGCCTCGACGGGCGTACGCACCGCCTCGCCGCCGCACGCACCGCCTCGACGCCGTACGCAGCATCTTGACGCCGAACGCAGCATCTTGACGGCGTAGCCTAGCGCATGGCGTTGCGCGATGACGTCACCGCCCGGCGTGCCGTTGCGTGATGACGTAACCGCCCGACGCCGTGCAACGTCCAAATTCAGTCGGCCCGCCTCCTGCCCAGCTGATTGGTGAGTATGATGTCGGGACCAGCTCCATACGGCTCCGCGGTTGGAAGTGGGACCGGCCCCGCGAGGCCGTACGCCTCAAGCCACCACGTTTGGTTGCGCTCGCCACATGCAGTCGCATGCTGGTGGGACAGGCCCTTAACAGTTGGCCAAAGCTTTTCACTACACGTGACAATAATAAACTAAACTTCTTTCAAATTCAGTGATAGTTTCTTATAGCTGTAATCAGGCATTTGAATGGTCCTCTCATCAGCTAGAGAGAGGTCCTACCTCAGTGAAGTCCTTTCAACTATCTTTAATTGACCATTCTTGGACTTCAATGTTATATCTTTACAGTAAGCGTTGTACCCTTTATCCGTGCACTATGGACGACTTGATTGTAATCATGTGTAGTCCTTTCTTTGACTGCATAGCACGCAAACAAAAGCTTTTCACTGTACCTCGGTACACATGACAATAATAAACTAATCTAAACTGAAGCGGTAATAGCACCAGTTTCAAAGCACAGCCTTTCACAAGTACCTAGCGTGTCAGGCAGCCTCTGTGGAGGGAATGGACAGGTGATGTTTCAGGTCGGGACCCTTCTTCAGGCTGACATTGAAGAGTGTGTGAAGCGTGTTGGAGGGACTGGACAAGGGAAGATGAGATAGAATCAAAGAATTTGGATATGAGTTTGGTGGGGCAGGAACAGGCAGAAGCAATGTCCTGCTTGTGAGTGTGAGGGGAAAGCTGGACACACCTGTATCCACCTATCACTTGCCAGGCTTTGCCCCACTGCCACTTCTGTTTCCCAGCTTTCTCCCCCCTACTCCATCAGTCTGAAGAAGGGTCCTGACCCAAAACATCATCTGTCCATTCCCTCCACAGATGCTACCTGACCCACTGAATTCCTCCTGCACTTTACCTTTGGCACAAGATTCCAGCATGTTCTGTATCTTGTCTCCATCTTTAATGTCACGGCCTTGTTACAAAGTCTATTACGGTGCTTTTTTCAAAAATCAAACATGTTTTGAACATCCATGCAGACATCAATTGCCTGATGAACTTTCTCCATTACTCAGTCGAAGAACTGAAATCATATTAGACAAGATTTGTCATTACTCTATCAGTGTTGGCTTTCATTTAACAACCTGCATTCTCAGTGACTGAGCAACTGTCTAGAGTCAGCTCACATCAGAAGAGGACAAAGATTGTGACCATATTACTAGCCTTGTCATCTGGGATCCATCCCATATGTGTCAGGAGACCTTTCTATCTTTAGCAATGCCCTCTTAATCACCTTCAGCAAAGAACAAGGCTTTAGAGTCATGGAGCTGTACACATAGAAACAGGCTCTTTGGCCCACCTTATCAATACAAACCAAGTTAGCCTCCTGGGCTAGCCTGACCTTCTTCTGCCTCTACTTCCCGAGGTCTCCAGTGACTCTTACAAACTTCTACCAACGCATCACAGAAAGCATACTGTCATGTTGCATCACAGCTTGGTTTGGGAGCAGCTTTGCCCAAGAACGCAAGAAATTGCAGAGAGTTGTAGATGTAGCCCAGTCCATCACACAGACCAGACTCCCCACCATTGACTCCATCTATGCTTCACGCTACCTCGGAAAAGCAGCCAACATAATCAAAAACTTGTTCCACCCCAGTCTTCTGTACCTTCTACCTGCTCCCATCCGGCAGAAAGGTACAGAAGCTTGAAAACGTGCACCTCCAGACTTAGGAACAGCCTTTTCCCCACTGTTTTCAAGCTTCTGAACGGTCCTTTCATAAGCTAGGGTACTGTCCAATTCACCGCCACCCCATTGTGGACTTTGGACTTTGGAACTGATGCGCTACAATGCTGAGAACTATATTCTGCACTCTGTATCTTCTCCTTTGCTAGTTTCCGAATGGTTTATAGATATGCTTTGTGACCTATCTATGGATGAGTTTCAAGAGGGATTGAGATAAAGAAAGAATTTTGAGGTCAGACAGCTGAAGGCAATGATGCCCAAATATGGGGAAGGGATAGTTCAGTGGACAACCAAATGGCAAGGCTGAATTCTGATGGTTATAACCCTACAGGAGGTTGTGGAGCTGGGAGGGTCGGGATTCAAAGAGATTTAATTTAAGGATTTATAAGTCAATATACAGGTGGATAAGAACCCAATGCAGGTTCATGGCTAAATATTGCAGGGAATAACACAGCTGCAGAAAAGGACACAAAGTGCTGGAGCAATTCAGCGGGTCAGGCAGCATCTCTGGAGAACATGGATAGGCGACGGTTCAGGTCGGGACCCTTCTTCAGACTGATTTTTGTGGGGGGGGGGGGGGAAGCTGGAAAGAGGGGCAGGACAAAGCTGGCAAGTGATAGGTGGATACAAGTGAGGGGAATTTTGATTGGAAGATGGTTGGATAAAGGCCAAAGATGAAAAACGTGGGATACGAATAGAAGGGCGGTGAAATGTAAAGCCAGAAGGAATAAAGATGGAAGGGGACAAGAGGGTGGGGGTGGGGGTGGGGGAGAAAAGGGTGCACATCCAGGTAGGGCACAGGGAAAAGAGAGATAAAAAGGGGAACGGAAAAGTTTGGAGGTGGGAAGTATTTGTATAAGTTAGCTACAATTGGAGAATTCAACATTCGTACTGCTGGTCTGTAAGCTACCCAAGCAGAATATGAGGTGCTGTTCCTCCAGTTTGCGTGTGGCCTCACTCTGGTAATGGAGGAGGCCCAGGTCAGAAAGGTCAGGGTGAGAAATGAGAAGGGGAATTAAAATGGTTAGCA
The DNA here is from genome assembly GCA_038087875.1 of Malacoraja senta. Classification (NCBI taxonomy): domain Eukaryota; kingdom Metazoa; phylum Chordata; class Chondrichthyes; order Rajiformes; family Rajidae; genus Malacoraja; species Malacoraja senta. Next base: position 116,750,943 of record CM075978.1, on the reverse strand, counting down.
ATCGGGTTACAGCTGACAGAGTCTGGCTAACTTAGTGGCAACTGGGGTCCACGGGCTAGCTGGGACCTCTCCCCAAAGTCTGCACACTGTTAAAACTAATTTTTCAAGCTTTACTATAAAGCACCTTTTGGGGAAGTTACTGGAATTTACCTGGGTTTTTACATGACAGTGCACAGAAGATTGATGAAATTGCTGAGCGTGTGTAGGATAGTGTTAATGTGCGGGGATCGCTGGTCGGTGCGGATTCGGTGGGCCGAAGGGTCTCTGTAACTGTAAACTAAAAATAAATACAATTTCTCACTTCCACTAATACTTTGAATTCACAAGGAACTGCAGATACTGGAATCTTGAGCAAAACATAAAGTGCTGGAGGCACTCAGCGGGTCTGGTAACATCTGTCTGAAGAAGGGTCCCGACACACAACATTGTCTGCCCATTTCCCTCCAAAAAAGATGCCTCACCCGCTGAGTTCCTCCAGCACAATTTTTTAAACTTGTTCACATCATTTAGCAATGAGGACTATTCAGTGCTATAGAAATAATTTGCCAGCTGTTCCCTGCTGAACCCATGAACATATCTTTAGAACAGACCACATGAATGCTCCACAAGTGTCCAACTGCAAAGAGCTGTTACGCTTATATTACTTTCCCCCAACTAAACAGCAACATGCCTATGCCAAACTTGTCAACACTCAACCTTGGGCTCAGGACTGTGAATATTTAAAAGACGTTCGGGCAGGTTCATGGATAGGAAAGGTTTAGAGGGATATGGGCCATAGACAATAGGTGCAGTAGTAGGCCATTCGTCCCTTCGAGCCAGCACCGCCATTCAATGTGATCATGGCTGATCATCCCCAATCAGTACCCCGTTCCTGCCTTCTCCAAATATCCCCTGACTCCATTATCTTTAAGAGCCAAATAGTCCCAAATGGGACTAGCGTCAATGAGGCATCTTGGTTGGCATGGATCAGTTGGGCCGAAGGGCCTGTTTCTGTGCTGCATGGCTCGATGACAGAGCGGAGGAGAGACAACATTGTTTTGCCAATATATTCAAGGTGGGTGCTACATGACCGTGTGCTGATTAGCACAAAGTTATTCATTCAAGCTGTTCCCTCTTAAATCGGGATTTAAAAAATCATTGCAACATTTTAGATTTGTGCACAAACAACGTCACATTTTAACCTCCACATGGTATCATTACACCGTACAACATTCAAGCATCGCTGGACCAGAATCTGAAGAAGGGTCCCGACCCAAAATATCGCCTATCGATCTCCTCCAGAGATGCAGCCTGACCCGCTGAGTTACTCCAGCACTTTGTGTCTTTTTTTTGTAAACCAACATCTGTTTGGTTTAGTTTATTATTGTCACGTGTACAGTGGGACGGTGAGACGCTTTTCTGTTGCGTGCTATCCTGTCAGACTATACATGATTACAATCAAGCCGGCCACAGTGTCCAGATAAAGGATAATGGGAAATACGTTTAGTGCAAGATAACATACAGTAAAGACTCATTAAAGATAGTCCGAGGGTCAGGACCGCTCTCTAGTTGGTTCCTTGTTTCTCCAAAGATTAACCTTATTGCTACAGATAGGCAGTCTACATAAGATCACGTGATAGGAGCAGAATTGAGCCATTCGGCCCATCAAGTCTATACCTCCATTCAATCATAGCTGATCTATCTTCCTCTCTTAACCCCATTTTCCTGCCTTCTCCCCATTGCCCCTGACACCCGTACTAATCAAGAATCTATATAATCTCTGCATTAAAAATATCTATTGACGTGGCTTCCACAGCATTCTATGACAACGAATACTGAGCTGAAGAATCCAGGGCCGGTTCTCAATTCTACATATTAGGTAAGCCGCCAAAGCAACCATTTAGTTCCTCCTTTAATAGATCTCTCAGTACATGTTGAAATGTTCTGAGAAAGCTGGTTTTGTAACAGCTTCATGGAATAAAATGAAACATGTAATTCAGCTGAGCACATTGCCAGTGGGCACTGGTAGCACCCTTTCCTCTGGGACTGGAACTATGGGTTGAGAATTCCACTCCACATACCCGTCATGACCACTGCTCAACACTGCAGCGCTGAGAAGAGCTGGCTGGGGTTTCCAAGTCTTCCTTTATCTTGTGTCAGCTACGACATCCCACTCACCAACCCTCGTGCCAACAATGCCACCACTCTCCCCTGTCCGTGTCTCTCTACAGATGCTGCCCGACCACTGTTAGTCCAGCACTTTGTGGTGGACAAACAAACACAAATCTGCTGGAGGAACTCAGTGGGTCAGGGAGCAGCTGTTCAGGGAGTGGACAGGCAATGTTTCGGGTCTGGACCCCTCTTCATACTGCCAGTCTGAAGAAGAGTCCTGACACAAAACACCACCTGTCCATCACCTCTACAGATGCTGTCTGAAACTACTGAGTTCCTCCAGCACTTGAGTAAAATAACTTTGCTCAACATTTCAGCACCTGCAGCTTCTTTGGTCTCCAGCGACTATCTCTTTACCAATTGTAATATTCTGAACAAGATATTATCGGCCTTCCGAGGCATTATAACTTGAGTTCTTTAGTGTGCTTCCCACTAACACAAGTTCATTAACGTGCCCATGGACCTTATTGACTTTAAATAGGTTATCTTGTTTTCTTGGTTCTCCTATCACATGAACTTAATAGGTTATCTTGCCTGAAGAAGGTCTCGACCTGAAACATCACCCATTCCTTCTCTCCAGAGATGCTGCCTGTCCCGCTGAGTTACTCCAGCTTTTTGTGTCTATCTTGTTTTCACCATTACAATTGCAACCACAGACGCACTTCATTGTATGCAAAGCTGGGCCAGAGGTCCTGAAACATGCATTGCAAATACAAGTTTCTCTCTTTAAAGCGACCCTCCCCCGTCATTGTCCAGTAGCACTGAGACTAATTTCATCATGTTGATTAATGGCATTTGAGTTCAGACTAGATCAAATGCAATGAAGTCAAAACTTAGCTGATATGTTCCCTTTTAAGTCAAAAAGAACTAGATCTAATTCAGTTTCTGACCTTCAAACGTCAGTATCTTCCTAAATGTGTTATCATTCTAACAACTGTGATGAATAATATAGATAATGCAGTCACTTTTCTTAATTAAAAGTGAAAGCTTCAAAAACTGTATTTAAGACAGGAGATGAATCATATTCCTGAAGAAGTATCTACATTAGCTCCACTTGTGACAGAACTTGACTAAAGTGACAAATGTTTTAGAAGCAATAAAAAGAAAAGCAAGTGTTATGTTTTGCAGCTTGCAAAGCTGAAGTCAGCTCACAGCTCTTTATTTATCGTTTCAAAACATGGACAGGGTGAGACCGATCATTTAGTGCATAGGTTGAGTTTATGTAACAGTGGACCCACAATCTACAGCAAGGCTTAGCTAAACAATTCATGGATGAGGGGCATAAGATGAATACAGTAGAGCACAAACGTGTCTGTCATGTGCTCAATCATTTCTGGTCTCTGCTATACAGCTGAACTAAATCTCACATGCAGTGAGTTTTGGGGAAAGATCTGTTAGATCAAAAAATAAATTGCTGGAAGAATTCAGTAGGTCAAGCAACATCTATGGGGGCAAAGGAGTGGTTGACGTTTCATATTCAGACCCTGCATCAGGACAGAGTATAGAAGGGACTTGGGCAGCAGGCAGAGAAGTGGGTGGAAAAGGTGGGGCAAAGGCTGGTAGACGATTGCAGGCAAAAGGAACTGCAGATACAAAACAAAAACTGTTGGGAGTAACTCAGCGGATCAGGTAGCATCTCTGAAGAAGGTGGATAGGTGGCCTTTCGGGTCAGGACCCTTCTTCAGATTGATTACAGTAGGGGAAAGAAAGCTGCAAGGGAGATGGGGGGCAGGACAAAGCTGAGCAAGAGATAGGTGGATACAGTTGAGGGGGGTTTAATTGGTAGATGATTGGAGAAAGGCCAGAGATGAAAATAAAAGTGAGATAGAAGAGGTTGGAATTGGAGAGGAAAGGGATTGGGGATGGGAGATGCATGTACATAGGAAGGGAAAGGAGCAGGGTGATTGGATCGAGTCTGGTGGGGCCACCTCTCAAACATGGGAAGGGATATCACTTCAGAGATCTAGAGTGGCATGGGTCCTAGGTACAAGTAAAAAGGGGGCTGCTAACTATTGGATTTAAAAGGGCAAAACTGAATGTTGGTCTGAAGAAGGGGTCCTGACCATAACGTCACCCATCCCTTTCCCCCCCAGAGATGCTGCCTGACCCGCTGAGTTACTCCAGCACTTTGTGTTTATCCTTGGTATAAAGCAGCATCTGCAGTTCTATGTTTCTACATTGAATGTAGAGACAAACTTCAACTGTAACAAGAGTTTTGCATATTATTGTTATTACAAATTACGTTTCATTTTAAATGCAATAAAGACTGGTGCTATGGATGTAATCTGTGCCGTGGCGGAGGGGGGGGGGGGATTACTCTTCTAAATACAGGTTGACTGCAGAACGCTCCATTACCATGATAAACAAAGTACATCAGACAGCGGTGTCTCAAATTTGAGTGAAATTAGACCAAGTTCGGGGTGCAAAACGAAAAATTTGGTATGCAAAATGTAATGGAGTCATACAGCACGGAAACAGACCCTTCGGCCCAACACGCCCAGATTAGACTGCAAGCGGAATACGCATAGCAAGGTTTCCGCGAATTGTTTAAAAACTGCACGCAGGGCTGTTTTTACACCATTGGAGATAAAATAAACAAAGCACGTAAGACGTGTAAGAAGGAACTGCAGATGCTGGTTTAAACCGAAGATAGACACAAAAAGCTGGAGTGGGACAGGCAGCATCGCTGGAGAGAAGGAATGGGTGACGTTTCGGGTCGAGACCCAGCACGCAAGACTCTGAGGGAGGGCCACTTAGGGAACGCGGATGCAGAAATAAATAAACTAGGGGGAAGGTGGTGTTAAATTAACACTGAAGAGAGTTCCTTATCACTCTCCCTTGCAATTAAGGTATTGATGCAAGTCAGTGGTTTCAGGCAATGGGCGAGGTTGGGTTATGGATGGGCGAGGGAGTTAGGGTTTTGGCCAGGGGAGGAGGGGATTACGGATGGTCAGATGACCAGGGAGGGGAAGGGGAAGGGGAAGGGGCAGAGGGAGGATTTTGGATGGAAGGGGTGGGAAGAAGGATTGTGGATAGCCGGTGAGGGAGAGAGGGAGAGAGGGAGGGAGAGAGGGAGGGAGAGAGGGAGAGAGGGAGAGGTTTATGGATGGTCGGGGAGTAAGGGCTGGTGGGTGTCGACTCTCTCACCTTGGGGTCTTTCTCGTAGTAATACTGCTGGGTGCGGATCCAGCGGCCGACCAGGTGGTCGCGGATGGTGTGGGCTAGAGCGAAGTAGTAATCCCGGGGGGTGGCGACGTTCCTGTCCTTGACCAGGGTGAAGTGCAGATGCCTGTTGAAGCTTTTCTTCAGCTCCACCACATCCCCGAGCTCGGCGATCCCCCGTACGCTGATTTGCTTCCGTTTATCGAAGTCCGTCAGTGGAGCGGCCATGGTGCACCCTTGGGTGCGGGGGGAGGCTGCTGGGTGGCGGGCGGATGGGCGCTGGAGTCCGGCGCTGGTCGCTCTGAGAACCCGCTGTCTACCGCTCACTCGTCCTGCTGCCCGGCGGGTCGTGCGCCCAGATCATTGGACACGGACACAGGGTGGGAGGGGACAGAGAGAGTGTGTGGGAGGAGAGAGACAGAGTGTGGGAGGAGAGAGTGAGAGTGTGGGAGGAGAGAGAGTGTGGGAGGAGAGAGAGTGTGGGAGGGAGGAAAGAGAGAGTGTGGGAGGAGAGAGAGAGAGAGAGAGAGAGAGAGAGAGAGTGTGTGTGGGAGGGAGGAGAGAGAGTGTGGGAGGGAGGAGAGAGAGTGTGGGAGGGAGGAGAGAGAGAGAGTGGGAGGGAGGAGAGAGAGAGTGGGAGGGTAGAGAGTGGGAGGCGAGAGAGTGTGGGAGGATAGAGATTGAGTGGGCGGGGGAGAGAGTGTGTGGGAGGGAGGAGAGAGAGTGGGAGGACAGAGGGGAGGGGAAGAGATAGATAGTGGGAGGAGAGAGTGTGGGAGGTGAGAGAGAGTGGGAGGGATGGAGGGAGATTAGGATAGGGGAGGGGAGGGAGAGGGTGTGGGAGGGGAGAGACGGATGGAGGGTGAGTGGGGGAGGGAGAGCAAAATGGAAGAGAGTGTGGAAGGGAGAGTGGGAGGGGAGAGATGGTAGGAGGGAGCAAGAGAGTGGGAGGGAGGGGAGAGAGTGTAAGGAAGGGAAAGAGAGTGGGAGGGAGGGGTGAGTGACGGAAGGAAAGAAAGGGAGAGTGGGAGGATAGAAAGGGGTAGAGAGGGAGGGAGGGGAGAAAGATGGAGGGAGAGAGGGAGGGGGAATGGGTGGGATGGAGGGAGAGAGGGAATGTGAGAGGGAGAGTGGGACATAGGGGAGAGTGGGTTGGACAGAAGAGTGGGTGGGAGGGGGAGGTATGGAGGGGGAGAGAGAGTGAGTGGGGGGTAGGGAGGGGCAGGGTGAGTGAGTGGGAGTGAGGCAGAGAGTGGGAAGAAGGGAGGGGTAGAGAGGGAGAGCGAGTGGGAGGGGGGGAGAGAATAAGAGGGAAGATGGAAGGGAGGAAGTGTGGGAAGTAGGGAGGGGGAGAGGGAGTGAAAGAGGGATGAGAGGTAGGAAGAGGTATAGAGAGGGAGGGAGACGGGGAGAGCGAGAAGTAGGTATGTGGAGAGAGAGAATGGGAGGGAGGGAGGGGGAGAGAGAGCTCGACCATATCAACGACTACATTGCTATAGCGCCTAGGGACACACGTGAGTAAGCCTATGTCTGATTGGACCCGTCCCTTTTGAATGGCCCCCTCTAAGCATAGAACTCATTTTTAATATATTTTAACGCTAAAACATTTGTCACTTAATCATGAAAATAGACACAAGATGCTGGAGAAACTCAACGGGTCAGGCAGCATCTCTGGAGCAAATGGTCACTTTAATCATGTAAGGCCATAAAGCTAACATAGACACTGGTTCAGGAATATAATTCCATTCCAGTTTTAAATATACTTTTTGAAGCTTTCACTTTTAATTGAGAAGTCTGACTGTTGAGGTTTATTGTTATCACGTGTACTGAGGTACAGTGGAAACATTTGTTTTGCATGCTATCCAAACAGATCAGATAATACCATATAAAAATACAATCGTCAAACTCAAATACAATGGATGGAGCAAAGGGAAGATACAGCGTGCAGAATATAGTTCTCAGCACTGTAGCTCATCAGTTCCATAGACAAAGTCCAATGTCCACAATGGGGTAGAGGTGAATTGGACAGTATCCTGGCTTATGGAAGGACCGTTCAGAAGCCTGATAACAGAGAGGAAGAAGCAGTCTGGTGGTGGCACTTTCAAGCTTCTGTACCTTCTGCTGGACAGGAGTAGGGAGAAGGAGGAATGACCGGGGTGGGACAAGTCTTTGATTATGTTGGCCACAATGCACCTCATCCAGTCTGATTTCAAATACCATTAATCAACATTTTGCTGAAATTAGTCATTGCACCAATGGGCAGTTTAAAGCGAGATTAAGGCACATGTTATGACTTCTGGCCCAAACAGCATTGCATACGATTATGTACATCTGTGGTTGCTGTTGTAATGTAGAAAACAAGATAACCAGTTTAAAGTCAATAAGACCATTTGACTTTTGACTTTAGAGTCATAAATCAAGAGTTAAGTTGGAGAAACAAGGAACTGCAGATGCTGGTTTACAAATAAAATGCTGATTTGTTGGAGTAACTCTGTAGGTCAGGCAGCATCTCTGCAGAACATGGATAGGTGATGTTTTGGGTCGGACCTTCATACTCTGTTCAAGAGTTAAGAGGCCCCGTAGCAGAAGCGTCCACATCGCTGTGCTGGAAACCGGAAGTATCCTGAGCTAATGTGGCAGCCTCGCCTGCAGCTTTTCGTACTTACATCCTTTTTTATTTTTAGTCCGTCAAAAAGTTTTGTTTTAGTCTTTTTATGTGGGGGAGGGGGAAACTGTTTTTCACAGACGCTACCTTTTAATTCTAAAAGGTAGCGTCTTTAATGTGATTACGTCTTTAACGTGATTAATTCTAAAAGGGTTGACGGTGGATATGCAATGGAAGACATTTAAAGACTGCATGGATGAACTACAAAAATTGTTCATCCCAGTTTGGCAAAAGAATAAATCAGGGAAGGTAGTGCATCCGTGGATAACAAGGGAAATCAGGGATGGTATCAAAGCGAAGGATGATGCGTACAAATTAGCCAGAAAAAGCAGCATACCGGAGGACTGGGTGAAATTCAGAGACCAGCAGAGGAGGACAAAGGGCTTAATTAGGAAAGGAAAAATAGATTATGAAAGAAAACTGGCAGGGAACATAAAAACTGACTGCAAAAGTTTTTATAGATATGTGAAAAGAAAGAGATTAGTTAAAACAAATGTAGGTCCCTTGCAGTCAGAAACAGGTGAGTTGATCATGGGGAACAAGGATATGGCGGACCAATTGAATAACTACTTTGGTTCCGTCTTCACTAAGGAAGACATAAATAATCTGCCGGAAATAGCAGGGAACCGCGGGTCAAAGGAGTTGGAGGAATTGAGTGAAATCCAGGTTAGTCGGGAAGTGGTGTTGGGTAAATTGAATGGATTAAAGGCCGATAAATCCCCAGGGCCAGATAGGCTGCATCCCAGAGTACTTAAGGAAGTAGCTCCAGAAATAGTGGATGCATAAAAGCTCTGCCTCACGGTGTTGCGGTCATCGGCGGTGAAGCGCGGCTTCGCCTGTATAGGGGACCGCACGGCAACGGCGAGAGCGCCGAGCCTATGCCACGGGAGCGCTGCACGGATGCTGCACGGGGGCCGAGTGATTTAAATACGGCTGGTCCCACGTGCTTGCGGTAAGTTAAAAAAAAGGGCGGGCCGACTGCGATGACGTCATTTTGGATCTGCGGGGCTGTGGCGGCGGCCGTACTGATCGCGGCACTGTAGCGGTGGCTGTGGCGGCGGCCTTGCCGCACACGTGACTCACTAGCGGCGGCTGTGGCGGCGGCTGTGCTGATCGCGGCGCTGTAGCGGTGGCTGTGGCGGCGGTCGTGCCTCACTGGCGGAGGCTGTGGCGGTGCAAGTTCGACGCACGGCGCTCGTGCCACACTGGCGGCGGCTGTGGCGGCGGCCGTGCCGCACTCGTGCCTCACTGGCGGAGGCTGTGCGGTAGGGACATATTTTTGAACAGTGTTGGTTTTATTTTAGCACTGTGCGGTGTTGGGAACAACGGCCCCGGAATTGTGCGTTTGACCGAGTGCGCGGTCTATGGCGGCCCAGGAGCGGTAGATTCTTCCTGTTTCGCCGCCAATGACCGCAGACTCGTGAGACAGGCCTTTTAGTAATAATCTTTCAAAACTCTTTAGATTCTGGAGTAGTTCTTGAGGATTGGCGGGTAGCAAACGTAACCCCACTTTTCAAGAAGGGAGGGAGAGAGAAAACGGGGAATTACAGACCAGTTAGTCTAACATCGGTAGTGGGGAAACTGCTAGAGTCAGTTATTAAAGATGGGATAGCAGCACATTTGGAAAGTGGTGAAATCATTGGACAAAGTCAGCATGGATTTACGAAAGGTAAATCATGTCTGACGAATCTTATAGAATTTTTCGAGGATGTAACTAGTAGCGTGGATAGGGGAGAACCAGTGGATGTGGTGTATCTGGACTTCCAGAAGGCTTTCGACAAGGTCCCACATAAGAGATTAGTATACAAACTTAAAGCACATGGCATTGGGGGTTCAGTATTGATGTGGATAGAGAACTGGCTGGCAAACAGGAAGCAAAGAGTAGGAGTAAACGGGTCCTTTTCACAATGGCAGGCAGTGACTAGTGGGGTACCGCAAGGCTCAGTGCTGGGACCCCACCTATTTACAATATATATATTAATGATCTGGATGAGGGAATTGAAGGCAATATCTCCACGTTTGCGGATGACACTAAGCTGGGGGGCAGTGTTAGCTGTGAGGAGGATGCTAGGAGACTGCAAGGTGACTTGGGTAGGCTGGGTGAGTGGGCAAATGTTTGGCAGATGCAGTATAATGTGGATAAATGTGAGGTTATCCATTTTGGTGGCAAAAACAGGAGAGCAGACTATTATCTAAATGGTGGCCGACTAGGAAAAGGGGAGATGCAGCGAGACCTGGGTGTCATGGTACACCAGTCATTGAAAGTAGGCATGCAGGTACAGCAGGCAGTGAAGAAAGCGAATGGTATGTTAGCTTTCATAGCAAAAGGATTTGAGTATAGGAGCAGGGAGGTTCTACTGCAGTTGTACAGGGTCTTGGTGAGACCACACCTGGAGTATTGCGTACAGTTTTGGTCTCCAAATCTGAGGAAGGACATTATTGCCATAGAGGGAGTGCAGAAAAGGTTCACCAGACTGATTCCTGGGATGTCAGGACTGTCTTATGAAGAAAGACTGGATGGACTTGGTTTATACTCTCTAGAATTTAGGAGATTGAGAGGGGATCTTATAGAAACTTACAAAATTCTTAAGGGTTTGGACAGGCTAGATGCAGGAAGATTGCTCCCGATGTTGGGGAAGTCCAGGACAAGGGGTCACAGCTTAAGGATAAGGGGGAAATCCTTTAAAACCGAGATGAGAAGAACTTTTTTCACACAGAGAGTGGTGAATCTCTGGAACTCTCTGCCACAGAGGGTAGTCAAGGCCAGTTCATTGGCTATATTTAAGAGGGAGTTAGATGTGGCCCTTGTGGCTAAAGGGATCAGAGGGTATGGAGAGATGGCAGGTACGGGATACTGAGTTGGATGATCAGCCATGATCATATTGAATGGCGGTGCAGGCTCGAAGGGCCGAATGGCCTACTCCTGCACCTAATTTCTATGTTTCTACCTGGGTCGAGGATGTGTCTTTCCTCCGAGCCGCATCTTCGCCCCCTCCTCGCGGCCTACCATCTGGATTGGCGCGGCCTTTCCTGCCAGAGACCGCCAGCGCAGCAGTGAAGTACCACCGTGGAGCGGCCGATGCCTTACTAGGGTCGCCGTGTTGGAAGCTCCGGAGTGCTGGGACTGACGACTTTGACACCATGGAGCTGTGGGCTGCGGAGCTTCCAGCCGCGGGCGGCCTGACTTTAACATCATGGAGGCCTGGGATCTATCGCCGAGGTCGCCAGTGTTGGAGCTCCGCCCAGCTCGACCTGTGGACTTCGGGAGCCGCGGTCTCCGGTAGGAAGCGGCCGATTCGGAAACTCCAAGCCACTGAGAGTGTTCTTTCGATGCCGGAGTACAATCATCCGGCGAGAGGGCCTGAAACATGCGGAGGCCTCAATAGGCCCCGACCACGGGTGAACAAGAGGAAGAGCTGAACTTTTATTGCCTTCCCTCACAGTGGGGGATGTTTTGTGTTTTATGTTAAATTCTATAGTGTTGTGTTTATCTTATTTGTGTGCTGCATGGTAACTCAAATTTCACTGCACCAATTGGTGTATGTGACAATAAATGTCCTTTGTCCTTTGTCCTTTGTCCTAATTCTGCTCCCACCATCATCTGTTGTAACAAGTGATGGCTCCCACTGATTGTCGCCGGAAGCTTGCATCCTTTTCAAGACGGATGACAGCGATGTCAACACTTGAAACAAGATGGACACGAAAGAAGAAGTCACTAGTCTTTAATTGTCATATGTACTGGCAACACAACAAGTTAACAAGCCCATTAATGCAATAACATACATCTACATGTACAATGATCAAAAATACAATCAATGAACAACTATAAATTAAATTACTAAGCAACCATAGCGACGCAAGGACCTGCAGACGTTGGTATACAAAACAAAGACAATATCGGAGTAATTCAGTGGGTTAGGCAGCATCTCTGGAGAACATGGATAGGTGATATTTCAGGTTGTGATCCTTGTTTAGACCGATTGTAATGGAAGGGAGAAAGCTGGAAAAGAGGTGGGGATGGGACAAAGGCTGGCAAGTGGTACAGGTGAAGAGGGTTTTGATTGGCAAATGGTTGCACAAACACCAGAGATTAAAAGACAAAAAGGGTGAAGGAAGAAGATAAGGATAGGTGTGAAATGTGAAGCCAGAGGAAGGGTAGAGTAGTTGCCTTAAATTGGAAAATTCAATGTTCATACTGTTGCGTTGTGCACTACCCAAGCGGAATATAAGGTGCTGTTCCTCCAGTTTGCGTGTGGCCTCATTCTGGCAACAAATGTTGACGTGCATGTGCTGTGCATATAGTGAAATGGTGACTGAACAATGACAGTGCCAGTTATATATTCTGATGTATTGATTAGAAATGGAACTTTTGTTATCTGGGTGCTCAACATCACATCTGTCTGGTGGGGTGGGTGGGGTCAATGAATTGGACAACACTGGTGCTGGTAGGTTCAGTAGATGAAGCAGCTGATAGAGCAGTTGTCAGGAATGCCAGTAACGCTGCTGGCTGCAGCAAAGAGGTTGAACACTGTTAAAGGAGGTAGAGATATCGTATTTTAACAGCGGGGACATTTCAGTGGATGTGGACCTGCCACATCAATGCAAACTTATTTTCAGTGCGCTAACGACATGCAAGAACAATAAAGTCAGAGCTGGAACCTGACCCATCGGCACATCTTGTACCTACCCTTCCAGTTAGCATACTCAGCTAGTCCCATTTGCCTGCTTTCACCTATTGCCATCTAAACCCTTCCCATCCACACATCTGTCCTAATGCCACTTAAATGTAACTGTATCTGTTTCTATACCTTTCTCTGACAGCTCATTCCAGATATAGAATGCGAAAATGTCCCTGATGTCCCTCTCAAATTTCTCCCCTCTTACCTTAAACCTGGGCCCTCTAGTTTTAGAAATCTGTACTCTGGGGAAAAAGACTGTGAGCATTCACGTTATCCATGCCCCTCATGATCTTGTACCCCTCAATTAGGTTGATCTGCAACATTATTTGGCAATTCTATTATCTACTAACCTCTGCCCCATCCACAAGGGCTGGATAACTTATCCATTGTACCTAACAGACAGAAACTGGAAATAACTAAATTATTACTTGGAAATCGTCTAAATAAATTGTGGTCATCTTTCCCTTAGACCACATAAAGGGATCAGTATCGAGGATCAATTTTGTGCGAGTAAATACAATTAATTTTAATCAGCTTCCTAAGGCAGGAGCTAACTGCACACCTTTTGCTAAAAATCACAAGGACATGTCATTAGCAGGCTACAAAACACTGCAAGAGATTTCGCATTATTGTTATTTTTGTCATTTTGTGGGATAAATGCTTAGCACTACCTTCAGTTAGAATCAGTCACAGTGTCATAGAGCATAAAAACAGGACCTTGGGCCCAACTCATCTACACTGACCAAGATGCCCCATCGAAGCTAGTCCCATCTGCGCACGTTTGACCCATATCCCATTAAACCGTTCTTATCCATGACAAATTTATTTTAAAGGTTGTTACAGTACCTACCTCAACTACCTCCATGGCAGCTTGTTCCATATACCCATGTACCTATGAAAAGGTTTTCCCCTAGGTTCTTACCTCTCTCACCTCTCTCACCTTAAACTGATGCTATTTGGTTCTTGATTCTGCTTTTCTGGGGAAAAAGACTGCATGCACCCTATCTTATCCCTCATATATGTTATAATACTTAACTTCATAGTCATACAGCACAGAAACAGGCACTTGGGTTGAACTCGTCTATGCCGACCATACCCTATGATACCCTCTACACCTTTCCTATCCATGTATCTGTCCAAGTGACTTTTAGTTTAATTTTATTTCAAGGTAGGTGGAGATCTGGGTGATCCTTGGTGAGATACAATGTCAGGGCTGTAGATATCGAGGAAAGAGGAGAAAGCATTTTAACGACCAGTGAAATGTGGTTTTGGTGGTAATTTAGAGATTGTAACAGTGTAATTTGCATTCACCAGGATCTCACAAACGGGAAGAAGACAATAACCAGATAGTTTTAGGGAAGTCAGTGGAGGAATAAACATCCTTGAGAACAAATGGAATGAGTGAACTGCTCTCCTTCACGATCATTCATCAGATCATTCACGCTCACACAGAGAATAGATAGAACTTCGGTTCAACGTCTTATCCAAAGATGCCAAGTCTGATAGTGCAGCAGTTTTGCACTGAAATGTTAATTTGGATTTCATTCTTTAACTGTTGAACTCGGATATTCTGAGTTCTGACTCAGATACTAAAGCACTCTCGACAGATTTGGAACTGACATGGACTGAAGAAGGGTCCCTGCCCGAGATGTCCCCCGTCCATTCCCTCCACAGATGATGCCTGATCCACTGAGATCTTCCAGCACTTTGTGTTTTGCAGACATGGTGCTTGGTGTGAGACGCAAAGCAGTTGCTATAGCAAAGTATTACCTTGCGTCAAAAGCCAGGGCTACCTTTCACCATTGTTGAAAGGGTTGCCAATCTGCCTCTACTCTTCAACTTCATCCACCATGCTTCAATCAACCCTCCAACCAGGCCTCTTGCTCCCAAACCCTCCTTTATTTTGCCATCTTCTGAAAATAATAATTGGCATCAGGCCATTCTCTTTTGGTTCCACATTTCTTCTTCATTAGTACTCTGATATTTAATCGTCTCCTATCCTGTTGTATGTAAGACAAATTAATGGAATTAAGATATAGGCAGAAAACCAGGCATGATCTAATTGACTGTGTTTTAATAACCTACTTCTGTTCCCATGATCTTTTGAGATTGCAATCTTCAACCAGGAGGATAGCTTATTGCAAATTGTTTATCGTCAATTAGTTGTATTTATCTAGCACAGGAGACCATTGATTCATTGTGACCATGATGCTTTTTGAAAAAGCTTTCCAAATCACTCATATGTTTTTCTATGACACCACCCTGTGCACTTTTAAAAAATCATTATCACATCCCTTTTGATTCCCATTTTGAAGTAATGCTTTAATTCTGATTCATATGTCCAACCTTAATAAATATTCATTCATTCTATCATGAGGAGTTTGAGAGGGTAAATTAGGATTGATACCCTGGCTAAGGTGTCCAGAACAAAGGGTCACTGTCTTATATTAGGAGGCCTGCTATTTGGGACTGAGATGAGGAGAAATTTCTTCATGGAGAGTATTGCATCAAGAATCAAGAGTGTTTAATTGTCATCTGTACAGACAACAGAATAATACAATTCTTACTTGCAGCAGCTTGACAGGCTAGTAAATGCAATACACATAGATAGAAAATATAATAATAAAAATAAACCAATAACTTAATAACTAATATTAGGTAGCCAGAACATTGCAAAACCTGACTTCCACAGTGCAACCAAAAGTACTGTCCATAGAAGTTCATAGTTGCTGGGGTTAGTGTTGTGCAGTGTTCTAGAGCCTGATGGTTGCTTGGAAGAAGCTGTTCTTGAACTTGGAGGTCACAGTTTCCAGGCTCCTGTACCTTTTTCCTGATGGTAGCAGTGAGATGAGAGCGTGGCCCTGGTGCTGTAGGTCTTTGATTAAATTTGCTCCCTTTTTAAGTCAGTTCTGCCTGTAGATCCCTTCAATGGTGGGGAGATCAGTACTTGTGATGGACCGGGCAGTGTCCACCACTCTCTGTAGTCTCCTTCGTTCCTTGGCGTTTGAGTTACCAAACCAGGGCATGATACAACCAGTCAGTATGCTCTCTACCACACACCCGTAGAAGTTCAAGAGAGTATTCATTGACATATCGAATATCCTCAATCTTCTAAGGAAACAGAGGCATTGATGGGTTTTCATTGTGGATACATCAATGTGCTGGGCCCAGGACAGATCTTCAGAGATATGCACGCCCAGGAACTTGAAGCTGTTGACTATCTCCATCAACATCCTGTTGATCAAGACAGGTTTGCGGATCCCTGCCTTTCCCTCCCTGGTCAACAATCAGCGCTTTGGTCTTGCTGATGTTGAGAGCAAGATTGTTGTTCTGGCACCATTCAATCAGACTATTGATCTGTACACTGGCCCTCAGGAAGTGAGATGTACCATTCCATCTCTGTTGCTTGATGCTGCCAATTCTTGCCTGGGTGGGTGTTTGTATAAACATTTCACACCAACAACAATATTAAAACCAATTTAAAATAGTTAAGAGATAATATACACTCGAGGTTGATATGAAAAATATATACGGCTTATATAGTTTTACAAAATGCTGAGAATTAATCATAATTAATAATTAACAATACTAATATAGAAATAATATTTGAAACTGATAAAACTGTGGTGCCTGCGTCATAACGCAGACAGCAGTTATCACCTATGTTCGCAGCTCGTGGAGAGGAGAGGAGATCAGGCACCTGGCACAATTCCAGGAACCTGACTCCGGTTAATCCACTCAGTAAACCGCTCACTTTAACAATACTAAATTCATTTTAAAATAGTTAAGAGATAAAGAGTGAGTAGGATATGGAATCGAATACATTTGACATATATATAAATTGTAACTGGGTGAAATAGAACTGAATTGGAAACGGTAATGACCCCATAGATTTTGGGTAATAAATACAGCGGGGCTAACTTTATACCAACTACGCCGGAAGCGTTATGGATGTCGTACCCCACAGACGAGTGGGCCACTCACTACGGTGTTGAAATTTTAGACACCGTAAATTTATTTGATTTATATATATTTTTTTTAATCACAATATGTCACATCTGTGTGTTTTTTCTTCAAGGACAATCGCGCAGGAGAACTACCAAGGAAGTCTATAATAGAAATACTCCCAAAATAACCAGAGTCCGGAGGTATGAACGCACCACAATAATTAAGGTCATTAAAACTGGTAAAAATGCATGACGACAATCAAAAGAAAATAGGAGGAATCACATTATGTAGTTGGAATATAAGGGGGATTAATGAACCTATTAAAAGGGGCAAGATACTAGCTCAGTTGAAATCATACAACACGGACATTGCGTTTCTACAGGAAACACATCTTAAACAGCAAGATCAGACAAGACTGAGGGCGAACTGGATAGGCCAAACATTTCACTCTTCATTTACCTCCAAATCTAGAGGTACTGCAATTATTATTCGTAAAGGAATTCCATTTAAATCAAAGAACACTATTTTAGATAAGGAAGGGAGATATCTTATAGTAGCAGGGGAGATCAATAATATGCCAATTACGCTGGTAAACATATATGCGCCCAACTTTGATAACCCTCAATTTTTTAATAAAATTCTGAATATAATTGCAGAATCTAATTATCAAAATGTTATAATCGGAGGAGATTTTAATTGTGTTTTAGATCCTTATTTAGATAAATCGATGCAAAAACAAAAAGGTCAGACGAAATCTAAAACCAGTGAACTCTTACACACATATATGGAAAACACAAATATAACAGATGTATGGAGGATTGCAAACCCGACGGGAAGGGATTACTCGTTTTATTCAATGGTGCATAAAACATATTCACGGATAGACTATTTTCTTGTGGATACAAAATTAATTTCGCAATCTCTGAATCCTAAATATCATATTAATGCGATCTCAGATCATTCTCCGTTAACTTTTGTTCTAAAACTAGAAGGAATGTCTATGAATAAACCGTTCTGGAGGTTTAACTCACAAATTTTAAAAGACCCTCAAGGGAGTATCTATCTAAAAAAACAGATGGATCTATTTTTTGAGTTAAATGATACACCAGAGATATCCCCCACGTTATTATGGGAATCCTTCAAAGCATTTATAAGAGGAGTCATTATTTCATTTCAAGCTTATCAAAATAAAAAGAATAAGAATGAACAAAGACACTTAGAAGATCAAATAAAACAGTTAGATATAGATAATGCTAAAGACCCAACTATGGATAAACATAATAAAATACTACTACTGAAATTTCAGTTAAATAAATTACTGTCAGAGAAAGTTATAACATTATTTCAAATCACAAAACAAGAACACTTCGAATTCGGGGACAAACCCCACAAACTTCTAGCACGACAACTTAAAAAACGGGAAAAAGAGAATGCAATATTAAAGATTAAATCAGATAGAGGGGAAGTATTAACACTACCCAAGGATATTAATAAAAGATTTGCTCAATTTTACCAGAATCTATACACATCTAAAACGTCAATAGACAATAATAAAATCTCAGAATTTTTAGATAATTGTAATCTACCACAATTAGAACGCAGGGAACAAGAGGAACTGGGAGCACAAATTACTTCTAAGGAGATAGAAGACACAATAAAAACACTAAAAAATGGAAAAACACCAGGACCAGACGGATTCAGTAATGAATTTTATAAATCTTTTTATGATATAGTTACTCCACGATTACAAAAAATGTATACATATGCTTATAAAGAGCAAAACCTACCTGAAACACTAGCGGAATCAACGATCATATTAATACTTAAAAAAGATAAAAATATAGAAGAACCAGGATCATATAGAGCTATTGCTTTGTTAAATACGGATCAGAAAATAATAGCAAAAACATTAGCCAATAGATTAAGCAAGTATGTTAGTAGACTAATACATGAGGATCAAACAGGATTTATACCTAAGAGACACTCATTTAATAATTTGAGACGTTTGCTTAACATAATGCATTCACATAAATCTTATGACCAAGAGTTAGCTATCATCTCACTGGACGCAGAAAAAGCGTTTGATCAAGTAGAATGGGACTATATGATCAAAGTATTGCAAAAATTCCAATTGGGAGAAAACTTTATTGCATGGATAAAACTACTATATAACAAACCTACGGCTAGAATACTAACTAATAATATATTATCTTCAAAATTCGAATTATCTAGGGGCAACAGACAAGGATGTTCACTATCACCGCTGTTATTTGCTTTGGTAATTGAACCCCTTGCTGAAAAAATAAGAACACACTCGAATATTCACGGTTATAACACAAAATATTCAAACAACAAACTATCCCTATATGCTGATGATGTACTACTGTACATCACAAAACCACAAATTAGTATACCAAATATATTAAACTTAATTGAGGACTTTGGATCCTTTTCAGGATATAGAATAAATTGGAACAAAAGTGAAATTATGTCGATTAAACCAAAAGACTCAACACATCTCAGGAAATTCCCTTTTAAAATAGCTATGGAAAAATTCAAATATTTAGGAATTGAGATTACTAGAAATTACCATGATATGTTTAAAGCTAATTATAATCCCCTACTTAAGAAATTAAATAATCTGATTAAATTTTGGAAAACACTTCCGATGTCCTTAATAGGTAGGATAAATGCTATAAAAATGATTTTCTTACCACAAATCCTTTACCTATTTCAATCAATACCTATATATCTCCCAAAAAAGTTTTTCAAAAAACTGGACTCAGACATTACAAATTTTATATGGGATTACAAATCCCACAGAATACAAAGAACACACCTTAACAAACGAAAAGAGTTGGGGGGTCTAGCGCTCCCTAACTTTATGTATTATAACTGGGCAGTAAATATTAAAAATATGATTCACCTGCTGGACAATTCTGCCCAGCAGGTGGACTGGATTATAATGGAAAAAGGGGATTGCTCCCCGAATAATATAGGAGCGATTATTCTCTCTCCAATAAATTTGAATAATAAAAATTATAATAAAAATCCAATTATATATAGCACTATTAGAACATGGAAGCAAATAAAACAGAATCTAAAATTAAGAAACCTATCTCTCTTAATACCAATAGTCAATAACCCATCGTTTAAACCTTCAATCATAGATAAAGCATTTATACAATGGGAAAGAATGGGAATCAAAACGCTCGAAGATCTGTATGAATTAGAAAAATTACTATCATTCCAACAACTACAACTGAAATATAATTTGAAAAATAATCAATATTTTAAATATCTACAAATCTGTGACTATTTGAAAACACACACAAAAGATTATTATAATATGCCTTCCGACTTACTAGATGAAGCAATGAAGACAAAGGCGGAATCAGTTAATTTAATATCATACTTATATAATATCATCTTAAATATAGAAATACCCACAACAGATGGAATTAGAAGAGATTGGGAACAAGATCTAGGTATAAAAATTTTAAAAGAGAGTTGGGATAATCATTTATTACAGGTGCATAAATGCTCGATCAACGTACGACATACGCTTATCCAATTTAAAACATTACATAGATTATATTATTCAAAAACCAAACTAAATAAAATCTTTCCTAACGTCTCACCAATCTGTGATAAATGTATATGTCAAGAAGCTACCATAGCACATTCTTTTGTTTTTTGTACAAAAATCCAAAAATTCTGGTTTGAAATATTTGATATTTTTTCAAAATTAATCAAAATAAAACTGGTACCAAAACCAGAATGGATTATTTTTGGAATATCGGAAGGTATTCCTGAATTAAACGTGTATCAGAAGAATTTACTCAATTATGGGCTAATAATGGGAAAAAAGCTTATACTTAAATTCTGGAAAAATGCGCCCACACCAACAATAAAAATGTGGACATCAAATATGTTGGAAACATTACATCTGGAAGAGATGAGATTCCTCCTAGTAGGCAAAGTAGACCAATTTCAAAAGACGTGGTCTACGTTTTTGGACCTATTACAAGCATGAGGTGCAATAGTAATTTAGAAAAACAAATAAATAAATAAAAGGTATCTGGACCTGGTAATGGGAGGTAAAATAAAAACAGACTTGGTTGGTAGTTCCTTCTCTATGAAGTATGGTATAAGAGTTATAATAGAGCGATTGTTCCTTCTTTCTTTCTCTTTTTTTTTCTAGGGTCTATTTTCTAACTTTACTTCCTTCTCTAACTTCTTTTCTAAGGGGCTTTCTTTTCCCAACACTCTTTTGCACTTCACAACCTTTGCGCACTTTCTTCACTTTTCTTACTTCTTTCTTTTTCTTTCTTAAAGTTTAAAAAAGTGAAGCGGTACAAAAAATGTATTAATATATACGTGTTGTACATTACTGTAATCTACCGTACTTCTAAAAAAAAAAAAAACATTTCACACCAACAACACTCCAATTTGGTGCCTCATCCGAGTGACTCGCCTTAATGCCAAGGTGCTGGTTCCAGGACAGATCTTCAGGGATATGCACATCTAGAAACTAGAAACTGTTGATTCTCTCCACTGCCGACCCATTGATGAAGGATCTGAAGAAGGGTCTCAACCCGAAACGTCTCCCTTCCCTACTCTCCAGAGATGCTGCCTGTCCTGCTAAGTTACTCCAGCTTTTTGTGTCTATGACTCGTTGATGAAGACAGGTTCATGGATCCTCGGCCTTCCCCTCATGGTCAACAGTAAACTCCTTGGTCTTCCTGACGTTGAGAGAGAGATTGGTGTTCTGGAACTATTCAATCAGGTGGTCGATCTCTACTTTGAAACACGAGGGAATTTACACTGAATAAGGCTGGAATTTACAGGCAATGGACCTGATCTGTGTGAGGAGACCAGCTGGATGGGCCACTGTGGGACCTTCTCCCTCTGTACACACGACCGGCCATTGAGGTGTGACTCTGGGCCAGTGGCGGGGGGGATGGTTAGGGGTGGACATTAATGCCCCCTCTCCCCGAGAGGTCCACATGAACCTTCTGAACCTTCTGAATTTTGTAGTCGGCAGGGCAGTACTCTGCATATCGCCAACTTGGACAATTTTTACATTTTTATCAAGCCAATTAACCTACAAACCTGTACATCTTTGGAGTGTGGGAGGAAACCGAAGATCTCGGAGAAAACCCACGGGGAGAACGTACAAACTCCATACAGACAGCACCCGTAGTCGGGATCGAACCCGGATCTCTGGCGCTGCATTTTTGCTGTAAGGCAGCAACTCTACCGCTGTGCCACTGTGACTGAAGGGACATCTTACAACAGTACAAACATCCTTCTCACCGTCCCCATGGCCATCGAGCTCCATGTCACCCCCCGGCACGTGCTCCACGTGACCCTGCCCCGGCCTGGGTCACGTGGAGCAAGGACATGTCAAGTGGGATTGGCTGCAAGGGTCCGGGTCACATGGGAACTAGCGGCAGGGGTCCTGATCACATGGAGCCGGTGGGCAAGGACATGTCATAAGGTCATAAGTGATAGGAGCAGAATTAGGCCCTTTGCCCCATCAAGTCTACTCCACCATTCAATCGTGGCTGATCGAACCTCATTCTCCTGCCTTCTCCCCATAACCCCTGACACCTGTACTAATCAAGAATCTATCTATTACTGCCTTAAAAATATCCATTGACTTGGCCTCCAGAGCTTTCTGTGGCAAAGAATTCCACAGATTCACCACCCTCTGACGAAAGAAATTCCTCCTCGTCTCCTTCCTAGAGGAACGTCCTTTAATTCTGAGGATGTGATCTTTAGTACTAGACTCGCACACTAGTGGAAGCGTCCTCTCCACATCCACTCTATCCAAGCCTTTCACTATTGGACGCGTGAGGCAGCGGCAGCGGAGACTGTGCCACATGGAGGTGGCAGTGGCCCGGGTCTTGTGGGGACACCACGCAGTGGCCGGCTCACTTGGGGTCATCTCGCAGTGGCCCGGGTCACATGGGGTCACCTCGCAGTGGCCCGAGTCACGTGGGGTCACCTCGCTGGGGGCGGCACCTGCTTTCGGTCGGAGGTGCGAGGAGTAGGGTGTTGGCCACGTAACCAGTGGGCAGTCCTGGGTGTTCGCCTCGCGATCCATCACCGCCCGAACCTTGGCAAGGGGCGAGATGGCGGAGGGGTGAGGGGGGGGAAAAGGGGATGAGGGGAGAGGGGGTGGCTGAGGGGGGGTGGAGATTGAAGGAGAAAGGTGGTGAAGGAAAAGAAGGTGGTGAAGAGAGGAGGAGGGGTTGAGGAGGGAGGGAGAGGGTGAGGAGTGGTGAGAGGAGGGAGTGTTGAGGGTGCAGGGTGGGAGGGAGGGGTGAGGATGGGGAAAAGGGAGGGGTGAGGTGGGAGGTTGGGGGGAGGAGTAGAGGGGTGGAAGGTCTGGGAGGCATGCGTTGTGCATAAATGGCGACCTTCTATACGAGCCTGATGGGCAGCAAGGTCCTGGGCTGTGATAAAGTCTAAAGTAAAGTTTAAAGTAAAGATACTGGGTAATATTGCAGCTTCTGTTTGACCTCAGTCCTTCTCCTGGGCGCATTCTCTTAATGCAAATCCCATCAGGAAAACAAATCAACCATTTGCATTTGACAGAAACCTCCAACAGAACAAGAGAGTCAGAAAATTATTGTGTTAGGTTTCAGTATCCATTTGTTAGGACGAAGCAGCCAGGGCTGTTTTGGACTGATCAACTAGGTTCTTCAAGACTTCTTCAACATTCATCAAGATTTTGGCTCCTACTACCTCAGTGCCATCTCCTTAACTTTTCAAAAGCCCACATTCCCTTAATACCCAAATCTATCAATCTCTGTTTTGAATGAACTGAATGACGACCCGCCACTGCTCTGATAAAGATTCATCACCTTCTGAATGAAATCTTTCCCCCTCTCAGTACTAAATGGCCTATCTGATCCATGATTCTTCTTTCTTAGCCAGGGTACACCTCCTTTCTCCACACATGTTGTGGAGTTTAGTAAGAGTTTTTAGTTTCAATGGATCACCTCTCATTCTTTAAAAATTCCGGAGGGAGCCTATTGTACTCAATTTCTCCTCATTGGCAAACTCGCGATCCCAGGAGCCAGTATGGAGAATTGATGCTGGCTTTTGGCAAATATAGTTTTTGTTTGAATTATACAGCATGGAAATAAGCCTTTGAGTCCACGCCAATCCATCATATCACCCATTCATACTTATTCCATGGAGAAACAACGAACTGCAGATGCTGGCTTTCAAAAAAAGACACAAAGTGCTGGAGTAACTCAGAATGAAGAATTAGTCTGATGAAGGGTCCCAACCCAAAACGTCACCTATCTATGTTGTCCAGAGATGCTGCCTGACCTGTTAAGTTACTCCAGCACTTTGTGTCGCACGAGTTCTATATTATCCAACTTTCTCATCCACTCCCGACACACAAAGGGAATTTTACAGAGGCCAATTAACCTACAAACTCGCACATCTTTGGGATGTAGGAGGAAACTCACGGGGTCACAGGTAGAATGTACAAACTCCACACAGACAGCACCCGAGGTCAGGATCGATCCCACATCTCTGGTGTGGTGAGGCTGCAGCTGTACCAGCTGCACCACTGCGCCATCTTATTTAAGTACAAACTCTCTGGGTTTGACCTTACCAAGGCTCTATATGTTTGCAACATTTCCCTAACTTGTAATGAAGAACATAATGCCCTTAAATATTTGATCTGCTGTTTCCATCTATTCGTGAGTGCTCAGACATTATTTATCCAAAATATTATTGATCAAAGCCTGTAAATCAGAGTACAGGGGTGAGTTCGATAATCTGATGAATGCCAGAACAACAATCTT
Organism: Malacoraja senta; assembly: GCA_038087875.1. Classification (NCBI taxonomy): domain Eukaryota; kingdom Metazoa; phylum Chordata; class Chondrichthyes; order Rajiformes; family Rajidae; genus Malacoraja; species Malacoraja senta. The sequence continues at coordinate 116,726,503 of CM075978.1, read as the reverse complement.
GTTTTATTGGGTTGATTCAACATTGCAATTGAACTGAAACAGCTCGTCTAGAGTTACAGGCGGATCTTACAGTGGAATATTGTTGGGCCACTGTCATTGTTCAGTGAATCAGCAAGTTTTTGATACAGTGGGAGTGAATACATTTGGCTGAAAACAAGCTTTAAGGGTATGTTATTGTCATCGGTTGGCGCCGTGAGTGGCAGCCTCGCTAGCAGCCCGTCTGTCCTTATTTTTAGTATGCCTAAATGTATGTTTTAATGTTTCCCGGTATGTCTGATGTGGGGGTTGGGGGGGGGGGGAAATAGTGTGAAACAGTTTTCAGTCACTTACCTCGACGGAGATGCGACTGTTCTCCTTGTCGCATCTTCGACCCTCCTCGCGGCCTAACAACTGGTTTGGTTCGGCCTCTCCAGATCGGAGATCGGCCTAGAGCTTCAGCGGCAGGCGCGGCGCGGACTTACCATTGCGGAGCCTGGGATCCTTTGCCGAGGGTCGGCAATGTTGGAGCTCCGACCGCGGAGGCCTGCTGTCTGCAGCGGTCTTCGGAGCTTCTAGCCGCGGGCGTGGCGTGGACTTACCATCGCGGAGCCTGGGATCCCTTGCTGGCGGTTGCCAGAAGAAGTGCTCTGACCGATGGCCCGTGGTCTTTAACATCGTGAAGCGGCCGATTCGAGAACTCCAAGCGAGTGTGTTCTGATCCGTCCCGACGTCGGAGTTTCGATCATCCCGACGAGAGGGCTTGTATATCATGCCGTCCATAGCGGCGACTGCGGAGGGTTCAAGGCCTCGACCACGGGTGAACAAACAAAGGAGGAAGATTGAACTTTATCGCTATCCATCACAGTGAGGAATGCTGATTCTACTGTGATGGATGTTCATGTTCCACTCTATCGTGTATTGTGTTCTTTTTACTTGTATGGCTGTATGGTTAGTCAAATTTCACTGTACCTTAATTGGTGCATGTGACAATAAATGTGAACTTGAACTTGATGTTGCTATGTTTTTTGAGAGAAAAGGGCTCCAGTCTGTTCATGTTTGCACACTTACCTTTGCTTCAGTGTCAGCTTTGTAATTTGAGGACTGGATTTGTGCACATTGTGACATGAATAGGACTGTTTATTTATTCACGAGATGTACATAGAAACATAGAAAATAGGTGCAGGTGGAGGGCATTTGGCCCTTCGAGCCAGCACCGCCATTCATTGTGATCGTGGCTGATCATCCACAATCAGTAACCCGTGCCTGCCTTCTCCCCATATCCCTTGATTCCGCTAGCCCTGAGAGCACTATCTAACTCTCTTTTAAATTCATCCAGTGAATTGGCCTCCACTGCCTTCTGTGGCAGAGAATTCCGCAAATTCACAACACTCTGGGCGAAAAAGTTTTTTCGCATCTCAGTTTAAAATGGCTTCCCCTTTACTCTTGGGCTGTGGCCCCTGGTTCTGGAATCCTGCAACATTGGGAACATTTTTCCTGCATCAAGCTTCTCCAGTCCTTTTATAATTTTATCTGTTTTTATAAGATTCCCTCTCATCCTTCTAAATTCTAGTGAATACAAGCCCAGTCTTTCCAATCTTTCCTCATATGACAGTCCCGCCATCCCGGGGATTAACCTTGTGAACCTACGCTGCACTGCCTCAATAGCAAGGATCTCCTTCCTCAAAATAGGAGACCATAACTGCACACAATACTTCAGATGTGGTCTCACCAGGACCCTGTACAACTGCAGACGGACCTCTTTACTCTGATACTCAAAACCTCTCGTTATGAAGGCAAACATGCCATTAGCTTTCTTTACTGCCTGCTGTACCTGCATATTTACTTTCAGTGACTGGTGTACAAGGACACCCAGGTCTCGTTACACTTCCCTTTTTCCTAATCTGACACCATTGAGATAATAATCTGCCTCCTTGTTCTTGACGCCAGTGGATAACCTCACATTTATCTACATCATACTGCATCTGCCATGCATCTGCCCACTCACACAACCTGTCCAAGTCACCCTGCAACCTCCTAGCATCCTCTTTGCTGTTCACACTGCCACCCAGCTTTGCGTCATCTGCAAATTTGCTAGTGTTACTTTTAATCCCATCATCTAAATCATTAATATATATTGTAAATAGTTGCGGCCCCAGCACCGAGCCTTACGACACTCCACTCGCCACTGCCTGCAATTTTGACTTGGACCCGTTTATTCCTACTCTTTTTCCTGTCTGCCAACCAATACTCTTTCCATGTCAATACCCTACCCCCAATACCATGTGCTCTAATTTTGCCCACTCTGTGTGGGACCTTATCAAAGGCTTTCTGAAAGTCCAGATACACTACATCCACTGGCTCTTCTTCATCCATTTTACTTATCCTCAAAAAATTCCAAAAGATTAGTCAAGCAGGATTTCCCCTTCATAAATCCGTGCTGACTTGGACCAATCCTTTTACTGCTACCCAAAAGTTCCGTTATTAGTTCTTTAATAATAGACTCCAGCCTCGTCCCCACCACCGATGTCAGGCTAACTGGTCTATAATTCCCTATTTTCTCTCTTGCTCCTTTCTTGAAAAGTGGGATAACATTAGCTACCCTCCAATCCACAGGAACTGATCCTGAATCTATAGAACATTGGAAAATGATCACCAATGCATCCACGATTTCTAGAGCCACCTCCTTGAGTACATTACTGGCAAAACCTTCACGTGCAGGTTAAAGGGGATTAATATAATGTTAAGCATGGACATGATGGGACTGAATACTTGGTTCTTTGCTGCATGTCCCTGTGACTCTCCATGACATTTATTTCCCATTCACTATGTATAGTCTAACTCCACCCTCTACATTTGAAGACACAAAGTGCTGGAGGTCTGGCAGCTTCTCTGGAGAACATGGATTGGAACGGAATACTTTATTGAACACTTTATTATCACATGTGACAAGGCACAGTGAAATTCTTTGCTGCATACCCAATGTACTGTATACAAATAGCAGCCACCTATGGCACTAAAAGGCCTGTCTCATGAGTCTGCGGTCATTGGCGGTGATACAGGAAGTATCTACCGCTCGTGGACCGCCAGAGACCGCGGGTTCGGTCAAACGCACACTGCCACAGCCGCCGCCAGTGCGGCACGAGCGCCGTGAGTCGAACTTTCACCGCCACAGCCGCCGCCAGTGAGGCACGAGTGCGGCACGGTCACCGCCACAGCCGCCGCCAGTGCGGTACGAGCGCCGTGAGTCGAACTTTCACCGCCACAGCCGCCGCCAGTGAGGCACGTGTGCGGCACGGCCGCCGTACGGAGATCACTCGGCCCCCGCGCAGCATCCGTGCGGTCCCCTCTTCCGGCGCCGCCGCGCTTGACCACCAATGACCGCAACACCGTGAGACAGAGCCTTAACAGTTACAAAGCACACCGGCTCCCCCTTTTGTTCTCCCCCCCCCCACCATTGTTCATTGTTCTCCCCCCACCTCCCTCACGTCAGTCCTCCCACGCCGGGTCCTCCATTGTTCTCCCCCCACCTCTGGTAACCTTTCTGGTCAGGACCTGTCTGAAGAAGGGTCCAGACCCAAAACATCACCTATCCATATTCTGCAGAGAAGCTGCCTGACCCGCTCAATTACTCCAGCACTTTGTGTGTTTTTTTTTGTAACCAGCATCTGCAACTCCTATCTTCTGTACTCTTGAGTTCATTTACTTTGCAAAGCCACTTCTTTGCTCTTTTTATGGCTCCTATTTTTATTTTTATGGACTCCAATGGATATGGAGAAACTAAACTGATAGTAATGTTAAGCTAAAGAAAAGATGAGCTCACTCTGAGATGGGACATGAGCATTACCAACATTTATTGGGAACACAAAGTCGAGGAACTGCAGATGCTAGTTTACAAAAGATAAAATGCCGGAGTAACTCAGTGGGCCTGGCAAAATCTCTGGAGAACATGGATAGGTGATGATTCGGGTCAGGACCCTTCTTCAGACTGATTGTAGTGGGGGGAAATAGCTGAAGAGGGGCGGGGGGAGGGCAGGACATAGCTTGGTGAGTGATAGGTGAATACAGGTGAGGGGATTTTGATTAAAATGTGAGTGTGTGAGAGTAAGATAGCAGAATTCAGAGTGTGTTAGAATGAGCAGAGCAGCACTAGGAAAGATGCCTTATAACACAGAAGTTATAAAATTGTAGTCTAGGTAGGACTGGTGATTGGGTAAGGTGATGTATGGTGTGAGGAGACTTGGATGGAACAGAGGCATGAACACGATGGGCCAAATAGCCTGTTTCTATACTGCACAGACATCTGGTGTATTTAGAGTGGCACTTCTATCTTTAAATGTTAAAGGGTAGGCCATTTTTTTTAAATTAGGAATGTTGGGATGCTTTTAAACTCGAGTGGTAATCACATTAGGTATGAAAGCATTAGTTCTTATCTCAAGGTTGGCCAAGCTCTGCACTTGATTCATTGCCAAAAATGTGAATATGTCTGTTACTGCTCAAAAAGTGAGTACTGGTTTCGATGTATCTTCTCTATTATTAATCAGGGCTGCACAATATGTAGGATGAACATGAAGATAAATAAGAACTGAAACATGCGAGAAATACTGCTTTTCGTAGCACAGTTTCCAACTCTTAGATTGGTGTGCTAACGTATGATTTTCTCTTGCACAACCTGTTTATAATTTACCAGTTTGTGAAATAACCTGAACAAAGACTGTCCTGTGGGGTTCTGTGTTTTTCAAATGTTGTTACAGCTTATTCTAGATAACCAAGTAAAATTATCATTAACTTTTGTCAACAGTTCTGCACGATGATTTCAACATCACGCAAGCACAGGAATTTTGTGTCTGAACCAATGGGAAACAAATCAGTTTCTGCCCTGGCTGGTATTGGGAGAAAACGGGATAAACAAGGTTTTGATAAGGTAAGGTATTCCCTGGAGAACATGTTTGCCAGAGGAGGTAGTCGAGGCAGATACAGTAACAATATTGGGCAGGTACATGGAGAGAAAAGGTTTATAGGGATATGGGCCAAAGGCGGGCAAATGAGATTAGCTTAGATCTTGGTCGGCATGGACGAGTTGGACGGAAGGGCTGTTTCCGCACTATATGATTTCATATGTCACGTTGGGTAGAGCAGCAAAGATCAGGGCTCGCTGAAGACGCCTTAGATGTGATGAAAGATCACTGGTTTAAAGCATGAACTCTTCTCATAGATGTTGCCCGGTCTGCTGAGAACTTCCAGCATTTTCTGTATACACATGAGAATTTGAGCATCTGACTTTTTCACTTCTGTACTAGTGTTTAATTCACTTCCATTCTGTGACTCTCACCTTCTTGGTTTTCAGTTCGCCATCTTTGCCCCTCCAACCAACAGTTTCAGAGACACAAGGAACTGCAGATGCTGGAAATCTGTGCAAAACACAAAGTGCTGGAGAACTCAAGCGGGTCAGGCAGCATCTGTGGAGGGAAGGAACAGACAACGTTTTGGGTCAGGACCCTTCTTCAGACTCTGGTCCTGACCCAAAAAATCCGTCTATTTCATCCACAGATGCTATCTGACCCACTGAGTTCCTCCAGCACTTTGTTTTTTACAAATTTCTCAGATCCTCATTCCCCCAAATACCAAATGTTCTTTACTTTGCTGGCTGCTGTCTACTGCTGTTGACTTGCCTATTTCCTCATCAACTCCTCACAATGTCAGTTAATTGTTAATCATTACTCATCTTCCACAACCTCTTAAATAATACCTTACCTCCTCCTAACATTTACTTCCCTCTCAGGTGGGACTAGCGTAGATGGGGAGCCTTGGTCGGCATGGACAAGTTGGGCTGCCAGGCCTGTTTCCGTGCTGTATGAATCAAGAGGTTGCATGGTCAGCAGAAAATATTCAAGATTCAAGATTCAAGATTCAAGATATTTTATTTGTCACATTCACATACACCTGGGTGTAGTGAAGTGAAATGCTTTTTGCCATTTCAGCACACAAAAAAGAGAAGAAAATACAGACACAACAACAAGATAGTCTTAACACTGAACATCCCCCCACAATGGCTCCCACCATGAGGGAAGGCACAAAGTCCAGTCCCCAACCCCAGTTCACCCATAGTCGGGCCCATTTAGGCCTCCACAGTTGCCTCTACGGAGGCCCGATGATCCAGGCCGTTCTCGCCGGGTGATGTTGTTCCGGCGTCGGGAGAGTCCTCCCAGCGGCCTGGGAACCCTGGAACGGCCGCTTCCGCACTGGGGGCCGCGGCTTCCGAAGCCAACAAGGCTGCGCCGGTTGGAGCTCCACAACTGGCGATCTCATCTAGAGATCCCAGGCTCCTGGTGTAAAGTTCAGCGCCGCCGCCCGCAGCTGGTCGCTCCACAGTCCCGCAGCTCCGCGATGTTCACCTGCGGTCTCAGCATTCCGGAGCTCCAGCGCGGCGACCCGGGCAAGGCATCGCCCGCTCCGCGATAGCGCTCCAGCGCTGTGCCGCCGCCGAAGCCGAGGTTCTGGGCGGTCCCCGACAGGAAACGCCACTCCAGGCCCGCTGGTAGGCCGCGAGGACGGGTCGAAGCTGCAGCCCGGAGAAAAGCTGCCTCTCCGGCCAGGTAGGGACCCTGAAAGGTAGTTTCCCCCTTCCCCCCCACACAAAAAAGTCTAGACCTCCAAAACAAAACACTTTACTGACTAAAATAAAAAATAAAGGTGAAAGGACAGACAGCCAGCTGTTGGCTGGGCAGCCGCACACAGGTCAGCGCCCCGTCAGCAGTGTTTGTTTAATATTCCAGATTCTTAGCAATTTTTCCCCCTTAAAAAGGGAATTGATGGGAAATTTTCTTTGCTCAAATCATTGATGAAGAAATTATTGATAACTAGACCAAGTGGGACCCGTTGGGTCCCGTCCCCTCAACGAGCGGTGGCGGGGGGGGGGAGGGGGTGTGGTCTGTGGCATCACACACAGACACTAACCACCCCCCCACACACACACCCTAATCCCCCCTGATATTATATGAATATTATTTGTTTGCTCCCTTTACCCATCCCCCACCCTATCCACACGCACATAGCGCCCAACTGCGCAGGAGCGGCTAGAGAGGGAGGGCGGTAGAGAGGGAGGGGGTAGAGAGGGAGGGGGAGGGGTAGAGAGGGTGAGGGGGGTAGAGAGGGAGGGTGAGGGGGGTAGAGAGGGAGGTGGGTGGTATAGAGGGAGGGGTGGGGGGTAGAGGGGGAGAGGTAGGGGGGCGCGCAGCATTACAGTGGAGGGCTGGTCCAGTTTATGTGAAACCTCCACTACTCACCCGGGGATGGGGGTTAGAGAGGTGGGAGGGGGTAGAGAGGGAGGGTACACAGACACGAGAACAAAGGGAAGAGTTTTAGTATTATTGATAATTATTTGGAAAATTAGATCCTGGCATATCTCAGTGGTCCATCAAAAGATCAAGTTGAGAGGTGTCTATCATCACATTTTCAATGTCCTTGATATCAATTTGACCAAAATCATTGTTTTATAATCATAATATAATCATAGAAGATGCCCTTTTGGTACATTCTAATGTTGGCAGAAATCTGGTGGAGACATCAATGTTTCTTCAGCTGTAAATTCTCCCCCCTCCCAACATTTCTTACTCAAACTATGTAATAAAAAACATTTGCAACATCAGTTTAGTTTAGTTTATTGTGACGTGTACCGAGGTACAGTGAAAAGCTTTTGTTGCGTGCTATCTAGTCAGCGGAAAAACAGAACCAGATTACAATTGAGTCATATACAGTGTATAGATACATAATAAGGGAATAACGTTTAGTGCAAGGTAAAGCCAGCAAGGTCAGATCAAGGATAGTCTGAGGGTCACCAAAGAGGTAGATTGCAGTTTTACTTCGGAGTCACGTGAGTGACTACGTGAAGAACCCGCCCAGCATGCATGCGCATCATATCGTCTATCGCATTGGCGCAACGACTGGCTGGGGGTCAAACCTGAAGGTAAGTTTTAAACTTATTCCCAGGTTATGTTCTTCATTGCAGGAATCTCTGCTTACAGAGGTCCTGCTAAATTTCGGGGGCGAAAGTCCGGACGGGGCCGGGGGGAGAACCGGAACCTACCCAGTCACGGACCACAGGGAATCCCGGTCACGACCGTCGGGGAATCCCACCCACGGACCGCGGGGGAACCCGCTACGGAGAATGCGTGGTAGCGGGCGGCGGTCGAATTCGCCTTTTCGAGTTGCTGGCGGTTGAGCCAGCGACTTCAGACTGGTGCCGGTAGAACCCAGGCAACCCCGCTTGGAGGGTAAGCCACTATATTATCTACAGAGATGCCGGCTACGGACCACGGGAGAGGCGGGTAGCCGGTGGCCGTCGGGTTCGCACGGTGGAACAGGACTCAGGGTCAGCGACTTCGATTTAGGCAGCCCAAAGGTAGGCAACCAAACAAAGTCGGAGAGGCCCGGGCTGGACGAGCCCGGCCAGGAGGGGTTCCCCTCCGACATACTAGGGTACGTCCTCAGACGTCTTACCCCAGCCTGATATGGTCCACTAAAACAGGGCCATATCAGCACAAGGTCCACGGAGGTTTACGGCAGCACCTGTGTACAGGGCTGCTCACAGATCTCCCCTCTCGGTGGAGAGGCGTGCATGGGTCAGTGTGTGACTGGCCCCAACCCCGGAGGAATGTCCATGGCACATGCTGCCATTCATGAGCGTTACTAACGGGCAATAACACACCCCTACGCCTCCATGGCAGTAGCAGTTATAGTGTATTCTTTCAAGTATATGGCTATACAGGGTAGGCACCATTATGCTGGTATCCTCTGATTAATTGCTTCAGTTCAGGGTTTTGTTCTTGGTATCATACATTTATCATCATGCCAGTGGAATGAGACCCTGCCATGGCGATCTAGATCCCTGGCCTGGAAAGCCCTGTACCGATAAGCCACCTGTGCGAGCTACACATGGTGGTGTCATGGTAATTCCGCTCATTAAAGGGACTGTGGAAGATTCTTCCCCGAGACGCCGAGTTTATTCATATCAATAAAGTAATCAAATCTTTGATTTAACTGGGGTGGGCGTCTTCGTTTATGTAAACGTCTTTGCCCATGACAAATACCTGGCAGTTTTTTTCCAGCATTTCTCCCACTATGTCTGGCATACGGGGGCCAGAGGCGCTCCAGTCCTTCCCTGTAGACTGCATTGGCATCGGAAAAGGAGCAGGACTCAGAGTCACTAGCACGTGCAGCCTGTTTGGTAAATGAAGATACCAAGAGCATCAATTTGCACAACTATTCCTGGCGGCTGCTGAAGAAGCAACCCTGACAAACCCCAACTCAGTGTGAGTGCCAAGTCTTGGGCATCTATGTCAGACAGTCAAGAACGCTCCATCCTAAGGCATGTCAGGCAGCAGCTCCTGGTTCAGGGTTGCAAATTTCCTCCCACTCAAATGAGCGGAGTGGTAGAGGGTGCTACAGAAGTGCACATGTGTCTGAAGCGACACCTGTTTCAGGATTGCAATTCCTCCCACTCGATCGAACGTAGTGATGGAGATGGTGCTAAAATACATGCACACATGCCTGAGGCAGCTCCTGGGTTAGGTTGCATAAGTCCTCCCATTCGGATGTAGGAAGGATGAAGCTGGTTGAAGCAGCTTCTGGTTCAGGTTGCATAAGTCCTCCCATTCGGAGGTATGAAGGATGAAGATGGAGCCATATATATGATGCCTCCTGTCACGGATACAAGTTGGTAATATTTACACTTGTTTTTTGTACAGATGACAATAATAACATAAGATTCAGATCTGTTTATAAATTAAATGATAACATGAGATTAGTTTATACTGCACAGCATACAAGCAAGACAGACGCGGAAATTGGCCAGAGTTCTCGAAGATATGGCTGGAGTTGCCTTTCAAGGCAGGCTCGCAATTGTGGCAGATGTGGCCTGTTCATTGTCAACAGGTTCAACTCGCATGTGCAGTATAGACATTTCTGAATAGGAAACTTTGTGACTGTTTAACTTCCATGGGATCAGTTTCCATTCACAGGGCACCGGAGATATTTGAAATTTAGCTGGATGGGGCAATGATACAGTCAGAAGCGTTGGCAAAATCGGCTAACTTCAGCTCCCAGGTTATTTACCAAAATTACTACAATCATTGCTTCGGCTGCTCAGAGCTAAAAACAATTGTTTATGGCCTAACTGGATGATATTCTAAACACTGTATTTTGCTAAATTAGCTGTATCAGCCACAAAACTATATTTGAGAAATTGGGTTTCTCATCCATCCAGTTAAATTTAAGTTAAATTTAAGTTGATACCAACTGAAATTATTGATTATTGGGATTTACAATTAACTCTATTATTTGTCTGGGACTCCGCCCTGAGACAAGAGATTGGAATTAATTCTCAAGTACCATTGTTACCAGACCTCTGCTATTCCCAGCTGAAACTACAGTCACAATGGTGGACGAACAGTATTCAGCATTGCTCCACTAACTTTTCATCAGTAAATCTTCAGTTAATTACAAACTGATGCTATTGCTCAAAGATGGAAAATTACTAATACCATCTCTAGTTATGGAGGCGGATGGGATTTGCATGAGTTACCAATTGTTCAGTTATATGGTATCAACTACCTATGGACACCAGGTGCATTCTGTGGTTTAAAGGGTTGTGTGAATATGCATAATCTGCATGCTCAAGTCCAAGTCCAAGTTGATACACTTTGGTGGTGGTATATGTTAATCACATGGGTGCAATCAAGTCAAAGTATCCAGTGATAGTTTACCTAACCTCATTTAGCACTGGTGTATCATCATGTAAAATCAATGACAACACAGAATGGATGTGCGATCACAACGATCGAGATGTGGAACACTAACGATGGAGATGTTTGCATCCAGGCTCAATCACCAGTTGCAAAAAATATGTGGCATATCAATGGCGATGGGTGCATTCTCGCTACACTGGGGAGGAATGTTCTTTTATGTCTTCCTCCATTTTGCCTCATCAGACGGGTCTTGCAAAAATTCAGCAAGTTCCCGCTTCAGGCATTTTCGTAGTGCCTGCCTGGCTTATACAGCCATGGTTCCCGCTGATGTGGGGAATGATAATAGAACCTTATATGGTTATTTCCGGACACAAAATTTGCTGGTTTAGCTGTGACTCGGGAAACCATCCTCTGCATGATATAATCAATTCATTGACTTACAGACTCGGAGAAGACCGTTCCCGCGGCTCGGGTTGTTAAACCAAAAACCTTGGACGTGCTCACTGCAGATTGCAGGGATAGCACCAAATAGCAGTATTTCCTCATAAGGAGATGGAGAGGTATTTGTTTTATGCTTATATTACATTTAATTCGGCAACGGATGACTGACGTCTTGAAGTTCAGTTTTATATGGGTTTTGATAATCATTAAGTTAAAGTGCCATTTACTGTGCCTAAAGTGCCTTCTCATCATATTGGCCGCGGGAGCAGAATCCACTCTGTCGGGTCTCACCCTCTGAGATCTAGATTATGAATGGTATCTTCAACTCAAAACGTCCAGGTCTAGGTACGCAGAGATATGGGATGTTAACATTGTGCTACGTCGCTTCGCCGGTGGGCTCCAGCTACATCCCTGTCCTTGGTCAAACTCACTTACAAGTGGTTATGCTCATGGCGCTGAGTTCAGCGCAACGGGTCCAGTCATTGCATAAGCTGTGACTGGATAGGATGATCATATTTGAGCGGCTAAATAACATTTTATGTTTATGACTTAGTCAAGCAGAGTAGACCAGGGGCATCAGGTCTCCAACTACATTTGTTTGCATATCCCATGGACCTTCGGTTGTGTGTGGTTCACACATCTACACCAGAATGTTAAGGTCACTAAGAGCCTTACAGACTCTGAACTAGCAAATGTTGTTAGTTACATAAGCCTTCGTAAGAAGGTATCACTACAGACCATCTCCAGGTGGTTTAAAACGGGTCTGGCTTATACAGGAGTGAACACTGACATTTTCAAATCTCACTCCACCAGGGCTGCAACAACTTCAGCAGCAGGGTTATGGACATTAGCGGGGACCACATCCTAGCGGCTGCAGGATGGTCAAACAAACAATCTTTCTAAATGTTTAGAACAAACCCATTGCCAGATCGGGGGTATTTGCCACCTCTATGTTAGGTTCTGTTTCATAGTTTCCTCCCGGTTGAGGGAGTTACTATTATCATTATTTGTTCATTAAAAGCATCAACAATGTCTATATCTATGTCATGTCTGAATGCATTATTAATGTTCACTCATCATTGGTCAACTGATGCAGTGTGTGACGCCATGGACTCGTTTCCACGGCATGAAATCACAGAGCTTTGAAATCTTCACGTAGTCACTCACGTGACTCCGAAGTAAAATAGTAAGATTAAACGTGAACTTACCAGTTTGAAGTTTGATCTTTATTTTGTGAGGAGTTACGTTGAGGGATTACGTGAAGAACCCCGCCAGCACGCTTGCGTGTCAATCTTCAAAGCAGCGGTGTGAAATCACAGATGACAGTAACTCCTCACAAAATAAGAGATCAAACTTCAAACTGGTAAATTCTTGTTTAATCCTTACTATTAAGCACTACTCTCTGGTTGTGGTAGGATGTTTCAGTTGCCTGATAACAGCTGGGAATGTAACCATTCTCTGATCTAACCATTCTCCCTGATCTAACAGAAGAACCTTTTATTAAGGAATCGCTTGGGATCAAGGATAAGTGTTGTTTTAGTTCAGGATCTTTCCATTTGTAAGGAGCTAATGAGGCCAACATGAATGTCTTTGCACAGGTGGAAACACGAGGTGCTTGATAGGGTGGGTGGATTGAGTTGTTGTGCGCTCCGTTTGCTCTGGGCTACTGTGTGTTTCTGTTAATTGGTTTTAAGATTTAGGATTAAGATTCTCTACGCACAATCCCCATTATGTCATTTGTGCTATCTCTGATTTTTGCCAGTTCAAGTATTCATCAGTTTCTTGATTCATCTCGTCTTATACTGACAGAACATGGCCAAACTCTGTATGTAGAACAAAAATCATCATATGTGTTTGTCAGCACACTGCCATTTTGTGTTTGGGATTGAATTAAAATTCAGTACTACTACGTACTTATGTGATTGTCCCCTTTCCTTCCTTCTGTCTACAATCTGATAGTGTGAGTTGCACATTCGATTTGATATCGATCGCACTCATGAATATGTAGGTCTCTTTAATCACTGCATAAACCCTTGCATTGTGGACTATAAAATGCCTTACTATGGATCAGGAAGATGGAAAAAACATATTTTTTACATAATCAACATGTCATAGGGAGTGGAAACAGCTCCTTTGGCCCAACTTTCCCACACCGAACAACATGCCCCAACATACTACTAGTTCCACCTTTCTGCTTTTTGCCAATATCCCTCTATATCTAGTCCTATCCATATACCTATCTAAATGTATCTTAAATGTTGCGATAGTACCTTGCTCAACTACCTCCTCCGGCAGCTTGATCCATACACCCACCACCCTTTGTGCTTTGAGAAGGCTGATTATGGCGTGCATTAAATCCAGCGTACCACTGCACTTCACCTACCCAGCACCAACAGTTCCACGGCTGGTGCCTTCTCCCTGGCCCTACACGCATCTCTGGAACACCTGGATAAGAACGACATTTACGTCAGACTCCTATTCATGGACAGCTCTGCTTTCAATAGCATTGTCCCAACCAATCTCATCTCTAAACTCATGCAAGATGGTCAGCTCTGCCCTCTGCCACTGGATCCTCGAATTATTGACCAACAAATCACAATCTGCGAGGTTTAGGTGACAAATCATCCTCTACAATAATCCTCAACACTGCAAGGATGTGTTCTCAGCCCCCTACTATACTTCTTATATACTCATGACTGCAGCCAAATACCAAATCCAACTCAATTTATATTTTTGCAGACACCACCGTAGTGGGCTCCGAATAACAAATTACAGTGAGGTGGAGTACAGGAAGGAGATTGAGGACCTCGTGACCTGGTGCCAAGACAACAATCTCTCTCTCAATGTCAAGACAAAGGAGATTGTGATTGACTTCAGGATGCAAAGCCCTGGTATCCATTGATGGCCCCAGAAGTAGAGATGGTCAAAGCATAAGTATCGCCATCAATTTGAGCTGGAACAGCCTCATCAAAGCAATGGCCAAGAAAGCACACCAACGCCTCTACTTCCCTTGAAAAGCTCGTAGGACGTTCAGCATGTCCCCCAACAACCCTTACCAACCCTCTAAGTCTACAGATGCTCCGTGGAAAACATTTTATCAGGATGCATCACAGCATGGTTTGGGAAGAGATCCATCCAAAACTGCAAGAAATTGCAGAGTTGTGGACGAAGTTGTGGCATCACGCCAACCAACCTCCCTGATGGACTACATCGACACTTAACGCTGCCTCGGTAAGGCCACTAGCATAATCAAGGACTGGTCTCACCCCGGCAACTCCCTCTTCTCCCCTCTCCCCTCGGGCAAGAGGTCCAGAAATTTGAAAACGCATACCTCCAGATTCAGGGACAGTTTCTGCATAGCTGTTATCAGACAACTGAACCGTCCCTCTCACTTGACTACAATGCCATCTATTTAAGTTTCTAGCAGTCCATGGTGCTTTAGAGACACGGAAAGGGTATAATTAGTGGGGTCAGAGAGGTGGAAAATACTCTGTTGGTCTGGCAAAATTGGTCATCTGGCAAGGCTCTGAAACCAAGGTGCTGCAAAATCGGTGGTGGACCTGTATTGTGTTCAGTTTTGGTCTCACAACTGCTATGTAAAGGATGTTATTAGGCGAACAAGAGTGGCAGAGAAAATTTTATGAGGATGTTGCCAGACTCAAGGTGTTGAGCTATAAGCAGAGATTGGGCAGGCTATGACTTTGTTCCTTGGAGTGCAGGAGGCTAAGGGGTGATCTTATAGAGGTGTATAAAATCATGAAGAGAATAGTAAGATTAAACGAGAACTTACCTAAGTTTGAAGTTTGATCTTTATTTTATGAGGAGTTACGTAGGTGATTACGTGAAGAACCCCGCCAGTGCGCCTGCGCGTCAATCTTCAAAGCAGCGGTGTGAAATCCAAAAAACAACAACCGAAGTAATATAGTCTCATAATAAAACGAGTAATACAAGAACTTCCATCTGACCTTTATGATAGAGGGTAGGGTCGTGGTGGGCACGTAATCACCTACGTAACTCCTCATAAAATAAAGATCAAACTTCAAACTTAGGTAAGTTCTCGTTTAATCTTACTATTTTACTTCGTGAGTCACGTGAGTGACTAAGTGAAGATTTTAAAGCTTTGTGATTTCATGCCGTGGATCAATCCCGGCTTCTCACTGCATAGATTGACTCGGAACGAGAATAATCAATCATGCATTCATAATAACATTTGTACCACAAATGCAGTATTTCATTTCAATAATGAAATGAATCAGATCCCCTCTAAACCAGAGAATTTACACAGAACTTAAAATAGTTTCTGCAAACAACCCCGGATTAACAATAGGCCGATGGTAAAAATGTTGAAACATCAACTCATTGGACCACCCGGCGGCCTGCGAGGGATATGGTCGACGGGGCCGTCTTTTGCCCTGACCGCCGACGTTTCTGCTGCCCCTAGCCGAGTGAGACGTAAAAACATAAGTGTTAATACCAGCAGCTGTTAAGACTTATTTTATCCATCAGGAAATAGTCTGTATTGAAACTCTCTTGTGTGGTTTCTTGTGTGTGATCAACAACCCAGTTTCCGTATTCTCAAATTCTTTGTGACCTCAATGTATTGTAATAAATATGTCTTAATACAGAGACATGGATCATTTTGGATATGCTGCAAGCATAATTTTTAAATCCTGTCACACCTGGCCTAATTTACTTTAGTAGGTCATAGATATAGAATGTAACCTTGTCTTCAGTTACTTCCATACTGTCTATTTGTAATTTTCCAAGTGTTTGCACTCGTTGTGCTGTCACTCATGCCATAAGCATGAATACTTTCATACTGAGCTTGACCAAAGGTAAAGACACACTTGATGACCATTCACGAAGTAGTTTCAGTACCACACTTACATCCCAGATTGTCACGTACCTAGGTTTCGGTGGTTTGGAATTAAAGATTCCTTTCATTAGTCTGGAAACAATTGGGTGTGACCCAATTGAGTTTCTTTCTGAATCCAGAACCAAATATGAGGACAATGCACTTCTGGCTGAATTAATTGCACTACAAACTCAGACCTTCATCATAATAAAGTTTTTGACAGAAATTCTAAACATTTGAAATATCTGCAGTACTTTATTGCACATTCTTTTGTACACAGAACTCTTCCCATTTCTTAATATAGAAAGGTTACTGTTTTTGAGTGCTCTTCCTCCCGGCTGCCGTAAGCATGTCCACAGTATGCTCAGACAGTCCCTCGTCCCAGAAAAGGCATTCTTAAAACCTGCAAATCAACAAATCCAAACGATGATATAATGGATGTTGTTACTCCTGTTACAGGGGTGCAGCAATAAATTACTCCTTTTTGGGACTTTCATCAACATTTGTGTTGTGTTAATTCTAATATCAACAGATACCATGGCTGTATAGGCCAATCTGGTACTTACCAATACCCTTGAAGCAGCATCTTGCCTGATTTTAAGCAAACATTGGCTTATGAGGCAGAAAGGTGGAAATATATATGAAAACATACCACCCCAATGTAGCGAGAAAGCATCAATCGCCACTGCTCCTGGATCTGGTTTCCATGAGACATATCTCGATAGCTGATGATTCAAAGTCGATGTCGGTCATTCCAAATCTGATTACTATATCATTGAATACCTCTTGATTCAACATCCATTCTTTATTATCATGGAACTTTTCGTGACCAGGTGTCTGCTATCGTGTTCATTCTACCTGGTAGATAGATAGCTGAAAACCAAATGTTCTTTTCAATACACCAAGATCGAAGTTGATTTAACCATTTTGTCACATGACACCGACTTAATTCCACCCATATCATTAATATAGGCAACTACTGTTGTGTTTATTAATTTGAACTTGAACCTTCCTTTTAGTTGTGTTAGAACCATAAGCTTGGAGTCCATAGAAACCTCCTAAAAGCTCCAAATAGGTAATTCCCCATGTCTGCAGTAACACTAACTTTTCCTGATTCCATCTGCCTCCGCAGCTCCATGTTAAGTCAGTTGCACCCCATCCTAGTGCACTGGCATCAGTTTGTAATATCATGGAAGGTTGTTCAATCAGCACTTTGCCTGAACTGCTTGAGACATGTAGAATCCACCACTGCAACTTAGAAACAGCATTTGTTGTTACTTGCATGTTCTATCAAAATGACCAGCATTTATTCTCAGTGCCTGTTCTTTAATTCTCTGCAGCTGTTGATAATGTAATGGTCCATACTGGACTGCTGGGAATCTACTAATTTTCCCAGTACTCGAGCCACCTGTCTGATTAGAGGTTTTTTGCTCGTTTAACAGATTACTGCAATCTTTAATCAACTCCACCCTTTTTTCACTGGGCAAAGTAATTTGCATTTGGGCTAAATCAATTGTGAACCCCAAATAATTAATCGAGGTACATGTTTTTAACCTTGATTTCTTTGGATGAATTTAGAAACCCCCAAACTTTCAAAAGTTTGATTTTATTACTGCAACCGATGCTTCTGTTGACTGTTTTGTCCTTCCTATAATCAGGACATCATCCAGGTATGCCATTAGTACATGAACTGAACTGCCCTAATTGGTTCATCCATGTAAATTTAAAATACTTCATATCTTGCAAGTGAACAAACACTGAACAAAAGGATTCAGACTTGTCAAGTCTATAATAATCCTACATCCTCCATCCTTTTTGATCGAGGGAATATATTTGACCCAAATTGGTGAATTTGGTAGACTGATTCTTTAATAACACCTTTTATATATAGGGTTTTGAAGCGCAACTTGAACCTCCATTACTTCGCAAAGTGGAGAGTTCTGCTAGGAACATGCTGGACAGGCAAATCATAATTTGGATTGAAATCCTTGTATATTATTCAGAATTACCACATCTGAAGTAATCTTCCAATGTTTATAGAAGAGACGTAATCTGCCTCCAACTTCTGGACTTAATCCAGTTAGTATGTTCCCCTGAGAACCAGGTCCACCTACCTCTTGAGTCATTTGAGTATTTTGAGATCCCTGGATTCTCCCGGAAGCACAACCACTTGTCCTTACTCCCGCTGCAGGCCGCCAGCTACGTCCCTGCGTTGATGAGCGACTTGGTCCTGGTATAGGATCCGTATGATGTCTGAAAGGATACTTCCTCTTTACAGACTTTGCAACCATTGATGTATTTATCAATCCTGTTTTTGCTTCATCTTCCAACTCTTTAATACGTCTCCCGAGATCTCTCCAAAGAGTAAGTTGGGTAATTGTATATTACTTGGTTTGCAGAGTGCTGCGAATTTCGGATTCATAGTAGACCGTATAGCACTTTCCTCAGATAATTGATCTCGAAGTGGGTGCTGCATAGCAACCCCAGTGCTTGCTGATGCAACTTCGTCATCTTTTGGTTGTTACCTGCTATTCTGGTAAAAGCAGTTATTCCAGAACCCAGCAGCTTTAATATTCTCTGCAACTGATTCCAGATAATTTGATTCACTGCTGCTGCTTTCAGCAACCCACAGTTACTTCTTGCAGTCTCATCCATTTCCTGCTGTTCCAGCTAATGGTAAACCAAGTAATTTATTAAGGAGGCCAGTTCTTCTCCTAATGGCTCTCCTGACCCTGACGGGGCAGCGAATCCTACTGCCAGGGGTGGAACATCTGGCAGCTGCCGTTCATCGCCTTGTACAGCCTCACCGTCAGAGTCGGGGTCTGAAATCTCATGACCCGTAGCACGCTCCTCATTCCTGAGGGTGCATTCCATCAGCCCTGAGCCAGGTGCTGTTAAGCTGCTCCTGCAGCTTGGATTACAGTACACCCCTTCCTGAGTGAACTTTGCTCCAACAGCCTATGAAAAAGGCTTTCTATTTGGGCAATACGCTCGAAAGCAGTATCTAGCCCTGTACCAGGAGCTGTTTGATCTGTTTCCAGCAGCTTGGCTTTCAGAACACTCCTCCCTGAGTGAACTTTGCTCCAACAGCCTATGTAAAAGGCTTTCTATTTGGGCAATACGCTCGAAAGCAGTATCTAGCCCTGGAGCTACTTCCATTGCCTGGGACTCCCTCCGTTGGGATTTAAACTTTGTCTTTTGCCCGACAGGCGCTGACTGTGTTTTCACCAGCCCCAGGTCCACAGTCGCTATGCTCACCGCTGGCGACTGTACCGGGGTTTAGAGGCGGTTGGTCTCTAACCGCGGACTCCCGACTTTCCCGACTTCTGTCGGCTGTGTCGCTCGCCTCTTCCCCCTGTCCGTTTTTTCCATGGCGTCTGTGGAAAAAATCCCCATAGACCCACAGTAAACGGACCTGGAAAACCTGAATTTTTTTTTACTTACCTTGTAGTTGAAAAACTACAAACCACTCGAGGAGCACTGCTCCTCACGTCCGTTTGCGTCAAGGCGTCTGACGTAATGACGCGCAGGCGCACTGGCGGGGTTCTTCACGTAGTCACTCACGTGACTCCGAAGTAAAATTGATGGGGTGAATGCATAGAGGTAGTGCTACACAGGGTAGCAAATTGAAGAATCAGATCACTTCGGTTTAAGGTGAGAGGAGAGGGATTTAATAGAAACCTGAGGGGCAACATTTTCACTCAAAGAGTGTTGTGTATATGGAATGAGCAGCCAGTGGAAGTAGTTGACACAGGTACAATAACAACATTTAAAATACACTTGTACATGGATAGGAAAGGTTTAGAGGGATAAAGGTCAAATGAGGGCAAATGGGACTAGTTTAGATGGTGCATCTTGGTCGCCATGGATCACGTTGGGCTGATGGGAATTTTTCTATGGTGTATTATTCGATGACACCAGTATTGAGGATCATGGTAAAAATAATGTGCCTGGAAAGATCTGGAATAAAAGCGGAGCAGGAACCTAATCTCAAACCATGTCCAAGGCAGACGTAAACATTTGATCTAATTAGCACCTTTTACTGACTCCAGATATCTTTTACTTTGAACTACTGGATTGGAGTGTTGATAATAGCTTGATCTGAGCAATTGGCTGTGCGGTATGATCTGTGACCAGCAGGGGTTGTGCTTGCTTCACGTGCCGTTGTTATGTGGGCATATACTATATTTCTACTATGTGGCCATTTCTATATTTCTCACTACTGCCACCTGCTGAAGGGTTGCCACTACAGTATTTGTTCATTTCAGTTCAATTACTTTTAAATTTTAAAAAATTTTGTTTTTATAAATTGACAGAAATGGCTTTTCAGAATCAAAGGAAATAATCAACTCAAGAATGTAAATATTCATGGATAAAGAATAATTTTCTTTAAATGTTATCCTTGACATTACTAAACTTAGTTTTCCCTTCTGAATATGAATTATACCCAGACCATTTGTTGCAATGATTAACCAAGACAATTCAATATTTCAGCAAAGTTAGATTTTTGTGATATTCCTTCCCCAAATGTGTTGCGCAGATATTATCCTATCATCTATGGGACAAGGATTCATATCCACCCCAAATGGATGGGATGAAGAATTCTTCTGCCTGCAGTTTTAGGAGTTCTAGGACGAATGAGGTCCAATGTTTTCAATCCAGTTCCATATCTATCATTCTATGGTTAGCAGGCAACAAAAGCCTCTCACTGTAGACGTGTACTGTACACTGCCTGGGCTCATGTCACAAAAACTCAACTATAAAGTTTAAAAGAAAAACTCATGTAGAATTATTAGTGTATCCCTTGAAAATGGAAGGTTAGGGGTTATTTGAATGTTTTTATATAATACTAGACCAATTGCAGACCTGTTCGGTCTGTTCCCCCAACGCACGGTTGCGAGGGGAGGGGGCAGCCTGAGGCGTCACACACACACTAACCACCCCTCACACACACACACACTAACCACCCCCATTGATATTATATTAATATTATTAATTCACTCCTTTTACCCCATGCCCTGCCCTATCCATTCACACATAGCCCCCAATTCGCAGGCATGGAGGGGGAGACAGAGGCACAGAGAGAGAGACACGGAGGCACAGAGAGGGAGACACGGAGGCACAGAGAGAGACATGGAGGCACAGAGGGACACCGAGGCACAGAGAGGGACACAAAGGCACAGAGAGGGACACGGAGGCACAGAGAGGGACACCGAGGCACAGAGAAGGACACAAAGGCACAGAGGGACACCGAGGCACAGAGAGGGACACCGAGGCACAGAGAAGGACATGGAGGCACAGAGAGGGACACAGAGGCACAGAGAGGGACACAGAGGCACAGAGAGGGACACGGAGGCACAGAGAGGGGCACAGAGAGGGACACGGAGGCACAGAGAGGGTCACGGAGGCACACAGAGAGGGACACACAGAGAGGGACACAGAGGCACATAGAGAGAGGCACACAGAGAGGGACACACAGAGAGGGACACACAGAGAGGGACACACAGAGAGGGGCACAGAAAGGGACACAGAGGCAGGGGAGCTTCCTGCCTTTTGGAGCTGGGGTTTCCGGGTATCCGCTGCCTTTTGGAGCTGGGGTTTCCGATTTGCGTCATCTTTTGAATGGGTGACCCCGCTGCTGCGAGCGGGCGGACGGTCAAAAGCAGCAGAGGGCCGACCGAGAGAGAGGGGGAGAGAGAGAGAGAGAGGGGGAGAGAGAGAGAGGGGGGGAGGGGGGAGAAGGGGGGGAGAGAAAGGAGGGGGGAGAGAAGGGAGGGGGGGAGAGAAGGGAGGGGGGGAGAGAAGAGAGGGGGGGAGAGAAGGGAGGGGGGGAGAGAAGGGAGGGGGGAGAGAAGGGGGGGGGGGAGAGAAGGGGGGGGAGAGAAGGGGGGGGGAGAGAAGGGGGGGAGGAGAGAAGGGGGGGAGGAGAGAAGGGGGGAGGAGAGAAGGGGGGGAGGAGAGAAGGGGGGGAGGAGAGAAGGGGGGGAGGAGAGAAGGGGGGGAGGAGAGAAGGGGGGGAGGAGAGAAGGGGGGGAGGAGAGAAGGGGGGGAGGAGAGAAGGGGGGGAGGAGAGAAGGGGGGGAGGAGAGAAGGGGGGGGGAGGGGTAGGGCCGCCCAGCAGCAGTCGGCCTCAGAGTGAGCCTCAGCTCCATGGCCTCGCATCCTCGGCCCATCCTCTCTGTACCCCCGGAGCCAGCTGGTTATCTCCGGGTCGTCACAGAGGACCGATTCCTGAACGCTTCAGACCCCGAGTACGGGGAGAGGGGGGGGGGGAGGGGGGAGTGGATGTGGTCCCGAGTGAGCCTGCGATCTGAGGACGGCGAAAAGCAGCGGGGGGACCAGCCGATTGTGGCTTCCGCCAGCATGACAGAGCCGGGCCGGGGGGTGGGGGGGAAGTGGAGGAGAGCCGGGCAGCAGCAGCCGTTATCGTCGCGCGGGGCACGCAATGAGAAGGTGGCCAGCGGGAGGCGAAAAAATGACTGAATGGGGGGGGGAGGGGGATTGAAAGTGCGATGACAGCGTCTGCTTGAATCGAGACCGGGTGGCGGTGCCGCGAGCGCAAGGGCATTGTGACGTCCGCAGCTGCCGCAGCTTGGCAGCGGCTCTTTGAAAATAAATGTTAATGTTGAACAATTAATCCAGGACTGAGTGGGGGGGGGGGGGAGGGGGATTGAAAGTGCGATGACAGCGTCTGCTTGAATCGAGAGCGCTTGGCGGTGCCGCGAGCGCAAGGCCATTGTGACGTCCGCAGCGGGGGGAGGGGGATTGAAAGTGCGATGACAGCGTCTGCTTGAATCGAGAGCGGGTGGCGGTGCCGCTAGCGCAAGGGCATTGTGATGTCCGCAGCTGCTGATTTAAAGAAAACAGTAAGTTTTGTGAAGAATTTTATTGAAAATGTACAGATAAATGACCAAAATTAATGAGGAGTGGATATCCGAATTCATAAGTTAAATTCCTAGCGAAATGGCAAAAATCTCCGCGTTTTTGCGTCTGGTTTTCGCGGAGTAACGTAGCAAAGGCAAAATGCCGTACGCCCACACACACACACACACACAGAGTTTTAAAAGTATATAGATGCAGACTGATAGGACCCGGTGGGCCGAAGGGCCGGATTCTGTGCTGTATCTCTCTAAACTCTCTAAGCGAGTGAACTGCACCTGTGAGACACTGTACACATGACAATAAACTAAACTGAACTGAAGTTTTTCATATTGATCCAAGCTGGCCTTTGGTGTTTTATTCACTTCACTCTTTGTGTGGCAACTTCTGTCATTCCCCAAATACTGATTTGTTAAGATGCTGCATTAAAGCAAATTGTAGTTACCCATACATTTAGGAAAAGGTTTAATAACTTTGATGTTGAGAAGATACTTCCACTTATTGGAGAGTTCAGTAAGAGATAAGCTATTACAATAGATGTCCATTGGTTCAGAAAAGAAGATCAACTTGAAATGTTAACTCTATTTCACTCCTCACCGATGCTGTGATTTATGGGCCTGTCCCACTTAGGCGACTCTTTAGGCGACTGCTAGGGACTAATTATAATGGAATTCACCTACGACAACCTACGACAGCAAAAATTGTCGCAACTGTCGGCGAAAAATTTTCAACATGTTGAAAATTTTGCAACAGTCTCCTGTAGTCGCCCAAAAAATCGCCTAAGTGGGACAGGCCCATTATCTCCAGCATTTTCTGTTTTAGTATCGTATTTCCATTATCTGCAATTTTGTTTTAACTCAGAGATGCCATGTACACTAAAAATGCCATTATGCTGCAATGAGTACAGAAATGATTTACGAGGATGTTCCCAGGACTCGAGTACCTGAGCTATAGGGAAAGGTTAAGCAGAATATGACTTTATTCCTTGAAGTGTAGGAGTGGCATTATAGAGATGTATAAAATTATGAGGGGAATAAATTGTTAACTTTGTTGGCGTTTAAGGAATGGAGTGGGGTTTTGGTATCAGTTAGTTAGCCATGGACTATGTTGCAGAGATGATATTAAGCAGCAGTAACTAGATTTGTATATACATTTGACATGGTCGAAACAGGTCAAGGTACTTCATGTTTTAAAGAGGATCTGAGGGGTAAGGTTTGTTTTGAACACAAAGCAAGTTAATATCTGAAGTGCCTGCTAGAGGTGGTGATAGAATGAGTAAAAAAGACCACATTTAAGAGACATTTAGACAGATTCTTAGAAAGGCAAGGCAGAAAAGGATACGGTTCTAATATGGACAAATGAGATGAGTGCAGATGGGCACAAAGATCAGTGTGGAATTGGAAGGCCAAAGGATTAATTTCTGTGCTGTATGATTATGACTTGTCTGGAAGATTATTGATCTGTGGATATGTGGAATCTAATGATTTTTAGTCTTTCCATGATGGAATGGCTGGACTGAATGTTTGTAAAGTTGAAATTATTTTTTTTGAAAATAATCCATCTTTTTTGCTTTGCAGATGTTGCCCTGGTGGACAATGCGATGTGTTAACATTTACCAGCAGTTACTGACAGAGCGCTCCTCTCAACTCTTCACCATTATTCAATGCTGTGTTGACAAAGGTACAGATTCCCAACAAAAAATGTTTTTGGGGGGTGAGCAAAATGCACATTATCAGTGTGCAAAGGGAGGAGAGTTATAATTCCAAAAGAAGAAGGGTCCCAACCAGAAACATCACCCATTCTTTTTCTCCAGATATGTTGCCTGATCCACTGAGTTACTCCAGCACTTTGTGTCTATCTTTGGTATAAACCATCACCTGCAGTTCCTTTCTGCATAATTTCAAAACACTTGCCTTTATTTTGTTGAAGTAAAAGTTCAATCAAAATTCAACATTGCTCATTCTGGGTTCCATTATACTTCAGGAGAAGACAAAATGAGTAACGCTGACTTTCATTTCCAGTTTGATATTCACATGGTTTTGCTGTCATATGACCTGCAGATTCTTGAAATCAGATTCTTGAAATGCACAGATATTGAACAATTAAAAGTAAGAAATTCCTTTACTTGTTCCCTTGAACAAAACATTAATCTTTGCTCTACTTTGTATTAGAACCTCTAACTTTGTGTGAAAAAGTTACCCATCAGATTCCTATTAAATCTTTTCCCCTTCACTTTAAACCTATGTCCTCTGGTCCTTGATTCACCTACTCTGGGCAAAGACTCTGTGTTTCTACCCGATCTATTCCTCTCATAATTTTATCCACCTCTATAAGATCACACCTCATCCTCCTGTGCTCCAAGGAATAGTCCCACCCTACTCAACCTCTCCCAATAGCACAGACCCTCTAATCCTGGCAACTAAGGACTGTTGTTGAACACATTTTTTTTTCAAAAACAATTGCTTTTTTAATAGTTCCAATTTAAATTCCCTGTGTGCAGATGGGATCCAAGGGCTTTTGGAATGTTGGACTTCATCGGTCAAGGAACTGAGTATAGAAGTTGGGATGTTATGTTACAGTTGCACAAGGCACTGGTGACTCTGCACTTGGAGTATTGTGTTCACTTGTGGTCATCCTGCAATAGGAAAGATGGACAGAGTGCAGAGAAATTTGGAAGGATGTTGCCAGGACTAGAGCTACAGGGAGAGGTTAGGCAGACTAGGACTTAATTCCTTGGTGCGCAGGAGGCCAGAGGTGTATAAAATAATGAGAGGAATAGATAGGGTGAGTGCACAGTCGTTTACCCAGGCTAGAGAAATCAAGAACTCGAGGGCATGCATTTAAGATGAAAGGGGAAAGATTTAATCAGAACCTAAGGCACAACTTTATAGAGGTTGAACCTGGTACAATAATTTAATTTAAAAGACATTTGGACAGGATCATGGATAAGAAAGGTTCAGAGGGATATGGGCCAAATTCAGGAAAATAGGACTAACATAGATCGGGCATCTTGATTGGTGTGGACGTTTGTCCAAAGGGCCTGATTCCTTGCAACTGTGCATGAATATAGTGTGTGAGTGGTAACGATAGATCTCATCAATTGTTATATCATGTAAACACAGAACATGTTAGAAACGTAGCAAATTAGGGACTATCTATGGTGAGAGAAACAGAGTTAACATTTCCAAACTGATGAATGTTGGTTGAGCTGAAATGTTCACTCTTTCTGCGAATGCTCCCCTACCTGTTGACTCTCCCCAACATTGGTATTTTTTAGGGTAGATCAAAGACATTGTTCTTCAGGTCCAAAGCTGCCGCAGCAAGATTGGAGAGTTGTTTCTCTCAGGATCTTCATCCAACCTTTCTTTTAGTGAATTAGGCACAGTGGAAGGATTTGATGCCTCTTAGCTGAAGTGATTCTGATGTCTGTCACTTACATAACTATTTTTTACAATTCTTTTATTCTCATTTGTCAGTGAGGAAGCTGTTTTATTGGGGATTAGCTCTATCACAAACCCGGAATGAATACATATGGAAAGTTCCCCGTGCACAGTACATTCCTGTCTGGGAAAGGAGTCAGGGGGTGAATGGAATGCGTTTTATATTCCCTCATATACTGTTTATAAACACAATAGCGTGATCGGCTTAGTTACTTCTTACTTTCTTGTTTGGAACTGAAGCGAGGGAGGCATGTACCAACGTTGCTTCCTGAAAGTCACTGTTTTTTTTGCTGGAAAGCATGTATAGCATTTTTTAAATGTGCCAGGAAGGCATTCCAGATTTCTGAATGTACTATAGCTTAACGAGTGCCTTTCAGCGAATATGTGTTTTACTTGTATATAAGAAAAGCTCTAATGTTGGAGTAGCACAATTAGTCCCACTTTGCAGATGTTGTACTGATATTCTTTTGCTATTTCAACACATCTTTCTTGCCTCTTGCATGGATGGTTCCCAGAAGTTTAGGACTTGAAAGGACTCCACCATGGTTATTTTGGCCTCTTCCCTTCATTTACTAGCACACTGGTGCGATTAATATTAATTTCTGTCAGTTTTTAATGATGATGCTGTTGTATGACAAAGGAATGTCACTGCTGTATAAATACTTGATTTTTGTCTTTGTCTCTTTTTAATTTCTTACTCGTTTTCTGTTTGCACCTTTTACAACATTGGGTTTGAAAATGTAATTTGCATTTTGTTATTGCATTGTATTAGAAAGGCTTGATGAATATTTATTTTGTATTCTGATACAAATTTTCTGATTCATTCCAGATTTAAACTCCCCCATTCCCTGCACTCCACTCCCACAACATCTCACTACCTTCCATGGAAGCCTGCTTTAAACTTCTGCAAGAAGATCTTTATGCTAAGCTGAGAGAGTAGGTGGAACCTCAGTTTGGAATTGCAACTTGAAAGACAACACCTTATGCAGTACATTGCTCACTTCGTACAGTGGTAGGGTTGCCAGCGTGGATCTTGCGTTAGTTTCTGGAGTGGGACTGGAACCCACATCTTCTGGTTCTAATGTGAGAATGCTCTGGACTGCTCCATTGATAAAATATTTGTGAAAGATGTGAAATGCTTTAAGATAGATTTTTCCTGGTTTGGAAGTTAATGCTTTAAAAAATAAGTTGTATAGCATGTGGAGTACTGGTGCGAAAAATATAAAGTGAAAACCCAGAAAAAGACTTGATTGTGAAGCTCTGGTTTGAATTGCATCCATGGCTGAAAAAAATCTGGACGTCCAAATTTTAGAGCAGCTAATTCTGCGATATCTACTTTATTTTACGTTTTAAACATTCATGATGAGATGTACTCCAAAAAAAATGAAGTGAATTGAATGGGATGGATAAGGAATGACCTAAAAGGAACATTCAACTTTAAATTTCAGCTAAGATAGTTAAAATCAAAATCAGAGAATAAGATTTTCCCCAAAATAGTGTGCAATTATAAATGAACTGCCCTTACTGGTCAAAAATGATCTCAACTGAATATTGAAAAGAAGGCCAATTGTCACAAATAATTACATACTTGGACAATAAAGGTACTCTAGCAATTAAGAGGTAACAAAAATAGAAGACCATACCTAATGGGTTGAATGATTCATTCCTGTTCCTTTGCACAACAACATTATGTTTTAACTTGGTTGTGTAAATACCGCCAGTATTGAACATTGTACTTTGTCTCAGCATTAGCTGGCTTAATTGAAGCCACAATCTGTTTAGGCCTAAGTTCTGGAGTTTACTACTCAAACTTTTCCACATTTACTTTTCCTTCTTTCTTTGCTTAAAACCTTTTACCTTGACCATGTTTATGGTTATCTACACTCCCTACATTGATGAGTGCCAAATCTTGTTCTGTAATATGCACAATTAAAACACAATATTAAAATGCTGGTGTAAACTGAAATAAACGTTCTGAAGTTACTCTATGAATATTTTTAAGCATCCTTCTATGCCAGAGTCTACCTACATTTGTTATGTCTTCAATTTATTTTCAGTGCAGTCAAACAAGACCTATTTCTGCTCTGGGGAATGCCGAGATTTAGCTGTTCAGGTCCACCTGGAATGTTGATACGCTTTGCTCTACTACTTTAAACAAGGGCCAATGAGAATTTCTGTGCAGCCTAGAAAATGGCAAGAACTTCTACTACTATGGCATTTTTTAGTTCTTTTCATTCCATTTTGCAATTAATTGACTGGAGGCACAAATGCAGCTAAGGGTGCTGTCTCAAAATAAGACATTTGCCACTAGATTTAAATGAGAAGAAACTTGTTTATTGAGAATGTCAATGAGGGTGGCACGGTGGCGCAGCGGTAGAGTTGCTGCCTTACAGCGCCAGAGACCTGGGTTTGATCCTGACTACTGGTGCTGTCTGTACGGAGTATGTACGTTCTCCCTGTAACCTGTGTGGGTTTTCTCCGGTTGCTCCGTCTTCCTCCCACATTCCAAAGACGTACAGGTTTGTAGGCTAATTGGCTTAGTAAATTTGTAAATTGTCCCTATTGTGTATAGGATAGTGTTAGTGTGTGAGGATTGCTGGGCGGCGTGGACTCGGTGGGCCGAAGGGCCTGTTTCCGTGCTGTATCTCTAAACTAAACTAAAGATGGTAGTTGATCTTTGAAATTCTCTACTCAAGGTGACTGGATTTTGTTCAAGACAGAGGTGAATAGATTTTTGAATGTTAAGTGAGTCTAGGGGTTGGTAATTAGTGCAGGGAAATGATGGTGGGGTAAATGCTAAGATCTGAATTGAGCAGAAACTAACGGCTGAATGGCCTGTCCCTATTCCAAATTAATTATGTTCAATATTGAGTAACTCTGGAAGGAAACCAACCCATAACTGCACACATTCACCATGTTTTATTCTGCCTTTAGCTGTCAGACTTTCAAATGTACTATGCTCATTAGAAGTTGAAGATGCTGAGTTGAAGGCAAAAATAGCTTAGTTTCTGTTAAGGTTGCAAATCGTTTCAAAATGGAATGAATTCAAAATATATTTTCATGCCGCCATATATTTTAATCTTTTTAATTTTAGAGCTACCAAATATGCTCTATTCTCTGAATTATTCTTAACATGTTTTTTGCTCAGTCTCGCTGATTATTTGGTTGTACTGTTAAGGAGGTTGCTGCTGGAAGTTAAAGGCAGGGATGTGAGGTTTCCAACTTTTGGCAGAATCCCTGCTTTTCTAATGATTAAATCCTGGCTCTCCTTGCCTGCCATTGTAGCCATGGTGAACAACACACTGGGCTGGGTGTGTCTGGCCTGACTGTGCAGGTCCATTTCTGCCTGGCCTTTTGCCAGGCTAGCTGTTTCATTGTAAGCTTGCCAACCATTCCCGGAATCCCTGAGAATATTCCCAGGAATATGCCTGGAGACTGGTAGGAACACTGTGGAGGATATAGGTAGGAGGAGAAATGGGTGGGGGGGAGAGGATTAAGGGGAAATCTAGGAAATATCTCCCATCGCTCATCTCCTATCCCCGAGTCCTATATTTCTCTTTTATTTCCCTCTTTCTCCCCTATCCCCTATCAGCCATATGCCTCCCTCTGCTCTATTTCATTCCTCCTCTTCTATCTTTATCTGGCACACCCTTTTCTCCTTTTCACCTCTCGCCTTTGTTACCTACTTCAGTCTTTTGCTACTCAAATCCCCCTCATCTGTATCCAACTTAAGATATAGACAAAAAGCTGGAGTAACTCAGTGGGTCGGACAGCATCTCTGGAGAAAAGGAATAGGTGACGTTTCGGATCGACACCCTTCTTCAGACTATAACTTGTCAACTCCAACTATCACAACAACAACTATAATTATAACTTGTCAGGCATTGCCCAACCTCCACTTCTCTTTTCCAGTTTTCCAGTTTTCTCTCCCTTATTCTATCAGTCTGAAGAACGATCCCAACCTGAAACATTGTCTGTCTATTCCCTCCATAGACGCTGACCCAATATGTTCCTCCAGAACTTTATATTTTGTTCCAGCAGGGATGAACTGTTTCTGGAATGACTGGCCTATGGCATCCAAAACTATCATCCTTTGTGTGAGGTGTAGGTTTAAACCAGTTTTATCAGAGTCCATTGATGTCAAATGTTGCCTGATGTCAAGGGAGGTCACTCTCACCTCACCTCCAAATTGAGTTATGTTTGAACCAGAGCTGTAACGAGGTTTAGAGCCAATACACCTGGTTAAACCCAAACTGAACAGATTATTAGTGAATACGTGCTACTGGATATCATTTCTACCAGATCTACCATTTTGCTGGTGATTGTAAATATACTGATTAGGTGGAGATTAACTGGATTTCATTTTGTAAGTAGCATGTACCTGGACAATTTTCAAAATTATTGCATAGATGCTGGTGTTGTAATTGTACAGGAGCAACTTTATTCAAGTTGGCACAGGTCTTCAGTTCACAGCTGGGCTGTTGACTGCTTCTGGAGCATTTGCTATATCAAGAGTCAAGAGCCAGTGATCTCAGCCATGCCTCGACACTCCTTGAAGTGAATCAAAATTGGTGTAGACTGGCTTATTTATGGTGGGAATCTCAGGAGAAAGCTGAGATGGAAGTTTTTTCTTTCACACTGGGTTCTATTATTTGGTTTAATTTAGATATACAGCGTGGAAACAGGCCCTTCGGTCCCACCTAGTCCACACCGACCAGTGATCCCTGCACATTAACACTATCCTACACACACTAGGGAACATTTTTTTAAGACACTTATACCAAGCCAATTAACCCACAAACCTGTACGTCTTTGGAGTGTGGGAGGAAACCAAAGATCTTGGAGAAAACCCACGCAGGTCATGGGGTGAATGAACAAACTCCGTACAGACAGCACCCGATGTCAGGATCGAACCCGGGTCTCTGGCGCTGTAAGGCAGCAACTCTACTGCTGCACTATTGTGCCTATTGTTGTGAATGGGATGTACCTGAAGCCACCTCCTCCCATCAGCTATTTAATTGTCCACTTAATGTGCTCAGACAGCAGAGTTTCAATCTGATCCATAGTTTGAAAGGCTGCTTAGCTCTTTGTATCGCACTCTGTTGTTGCTTTGTAGAATGCTGTGTGGCATCCTCACCAGGCTGACATCTCATTATGTTTACATATGTCTGGCACTTCTCCCAACAACGCCTCCTCACTTGCCATTTAATATAATCATAGATAGACACATAAAGATGGACCAACTCAGTGGGTCAGACAGCATCTCTGGAGAAAAGGAATAGAAGACTTTTCGGGTCGAGACCCTTCTTCAGTCCCTTTAGTTCACTGAGGGTTAAACATAGAACATAGAAAACAATTTGTCCAACCTCTCCTTATAGCATATATCCTTTAATCCAGGTTACATTCTGGTAAACCCCTTCTGTTCCCTCTCCAAAGCAGAACTTCATACTTCAGAACCTCTCCAAATTTCGCATATTCTGAATCTTTAGTCATTCAGAATGCTAGAATCTAGATGCATAAGCATGTTAATACCACTTTTGCTTTCATTATGTTATAATTATGAATTTGATGTTAACAATTGAATAAGGAATATGACTAAAATTGCAATAGGTTCTTTAAAGTAATTGATACATCTTCATTTTAATATCTTTCGTGGGCATAGAGCAATACTTCATTCCTTCTTATAAATCTTAAATTCAGCTTTATATTCAGTGAATGTAATATCCTGTTTTTTTCCATCCACCGAAGGTTCTGAAAGCCTGCCAGTCCCTTGATGGTCAATACTGAATGTAAAATCAGACTTGCTTCTCTTTAAGGTACCTTGGGGAAGCGTACTCGATTCCAGGAAAAATATTTGGCTCAGCTTCTCCTGGTTGTCCAGCGGGAAGGCGATGTCCTTTGTCAACCAGATCTCATGCTACCACCAATGCCTTTGGAAAATTTGCCGAAGGTAACTCCTGAATGAAATTACACTTTAAAAGCAGCATTCCTTTGATTCACTGCAATTTCTTGCGGTCTTGGAAGGAACTGTTTGCAAACCAGGTTGTGATGCACCTGATAAGATGCTTTGTACAGCACATCTCTAGAAGTTGGTGAGGGTTTTTGGGCACATAACAAACTTCCTAAGTCTTCTAAGGAGGTAGAGGAGTTGGTTTGTTTATTTGGCCACAGCTTCCATGTGGTTGGTCCAGGACAAATTGCTGGTGATATTTATTCCTAGTAACTTGAAACGTTCGTCCATCTCTACTTTGGTGTCATAAATGAGTTTAGGGGACTGAGAAGCATAGTTAAGAAGGAAATCAGGAGGGCCGAAAAGGGGGCAGGGGATAGCTTTGACGGATAAAATTAAACACTAAACACTGTTTAGTGCCCACTGACAGTGGAGGATGCACGAAATGTCGTGACTGGTGCGCATTAGATGCTATTTGGTGAATTGAGTTGAGTTTCGTTTATTGTCACATGCACTGCATCTCCTGTCCAGGTGTACTGTAGATGGCTTTAGGTGTGCGGGGGAATTGTGCTGGTTTATTAGACATCACAGAAGCTCCTTATACTGAATAGTCCAGGGGTTTATAGGTTTAGTCACCAATAAGCAGACCATGCAACAGGCTGTAAATTTTTAGATGCTGTTAATAGTAGTCTCTGCTTTTCTGATTGTTCACTAATATTTGACTAGTCAGGTGGATAATAATAATAAAACGTCCAGGTACTTATGCGAACAATAAACATTCTTAGGAATTGGTGAGTTACCTTCCATTGGGACCCTGGTCAAGATTTCGTCAGATAGAATTTATTTTTACACTTTGTGCACATTTACACCTACTAAAGGTGCAGATGCTAATGGTATCACGGTTTATATCATTTGATGTATTATATGTTTACCTTTGGAGCCAGGGATCATGATATTGCAATCTGCAGACAATGTTATTTATGTAGAGTAAACAATTAGATTTTAATTTAGAGTTATAGTGTCATATAGTCATACAGCGTGGAAACAGGCCCTTCGGCCCAACTTACCCACACATGTCCCTACTACACTGGTCCCACCTGCCTGCGTTTGGCTCATATCCCTCAAAACCTGTCCTATCCATGCACCTGTCTAACTGCTTCTTAAATGTTGCGATAGTCCCTGCCTCAACTACCTCCTCTGTCAACTCCTTCCACACACCCACCACCCTTTGTGTGAAAATGTTACCCCTCATATTCCTATTAAATCATTTCCCCTCCACCTTAAACCTATGTCCTCTGGTCGTTGATTCCCCTAGTCTGGGCAAGAGGCTCTGTGCATCTACCCGATCTACTCCTCTCATGATTTTATACACCTCTATAAGATCATCCCTCATCCTCCTGCTCTCCAAGGAATAGAGTCCCAGCCGCCTCAACCTCTCCCTATAGCTTAATAATTCTTTAAATTATTGGACATCAGGAATTGATCGTCCCTGCAGCCTTGCATAATGTGTGATCGTTGGACAGCAGCCAGAGGCTCTGCACCAGCTCATGATTTTTAAGAGAATTTTATCGCATGTAATACATCTGGAATTTACATTAAGAGACTTTCATTAAACTGAGTACCTTTAAAATCAATAGAAGTAAAGTTTGGGACAAAATGCACTAAGGTAGAGTTTAGAGATCTGATATTTTAATGTGACTGGGTTTCAGACATTTTTATGACCTTATGGAGTTTTACTAATCTTTACTAATAAAATGTCAGAATAGTTTCAAGAGTCCATAGATCAGGTTATGGGGGGGGGGGGGGGGGGGGTGGGTGGGGTGGTGGGAGGGAGGGAGGGGGGTTCGGGAGAGAACGGGGCTGAAGAGCATTTCCATTCTTAACAACCGTGGATGGCAATCATGTGAATGTCAAAGACAAAGCTGTATACAATGTTGAGTCGGAGCTGATGAGTTTGAAAAATTGAAACCCCAGAATATTGAGCTGCCAGTTGTGTATTTCCCACAACCACATTTCTACAATGACCACAACATCATAATCCCAAGCTCTGCCTTCATCTACCTTTTTGGTCACAACCTCAAAATACTCAAATCAAAATGTGTGAGTGATGACCTCCCTTGTACAAAACCGTGTTGACTATCCCTAATCAGCCCATGTCCATCTTCGGACAATCTTGTCTATCCTGTTGGAATAATACTTTCAAACAGAGATACTTAAAATTGATAAAGTCATACACTATGGAAACAATTCCTTCGGCCCAACTTGCCCATTCGGACCAAGATGTCCCGTATACACTCGGCCCACCTGTCTGTGTTTGGCCTATATCCCTCTAAACCTTCCCTATCCATATATTTGTCCAAATGTTTTTTAAATATTATAATACCTGCCTCAGCTACCTCCTCTGGCAGCTCGTTCCATATTCCCATAACCCTCTGGGGAAAATATTGCCCCTCAGTTTCCTATTAAATTTTATCCACTCAGCTTAAACCTATGTCCTCTAGTTCTTGATTTCCCTACTCTTGATTTCTCTACTCTATCTATTCCCCTCATGATATCATACACTGCTACATGATCACACCTCATCCTCCTACTCACCAATGAATAAAGTCCTAGCCTGCCCACCCTCTCCCTACAGCTCAGGCTTCAAGTCCTAGCAACATCCTAGAATATCTTCACTGCACTCTTTCCAGCTTAACAACATCTTTCCTATCGTAGGGTGACCAAAAATGAACACAAGGCTTCCAAATGTGGCATCTCCATCGTCTTGTACACCTGTAACATATCGTCCCAACGTCTATACTCAGTACCTGATTGATGAAGGCCAATGTGCTGAAAGCCTTCTTGACCACCCTGTCTACCCTTTCAAGGAACTATGTACTTGCACTTTAAATCCCTCTGCACGACAACACTCCCAGAGCCCTGCCATTCACTGTCAAGGTCCTGCGCTGTTTTGACTTCCCAAAATACAACAGCTCATTATTACCTGCACTAAACTCCTTTAATCATTCCTCAGCCCACTTGCCCAACTAATCTAGATCCTGTCGTAATTTTTGATAACCACCTTCACTATCTACGATACCACTCACTTTAGTGCCATCTGCAAACTTACTAATCATGTTTTGCACATTCTCATCCAAATCGTTGATATAAACCACAAACGGTAATGGTCCCAGCACCAATCCCCGAGACACACCACTCGTCACAGGCTTCCAGTCTGAAAAATAACCTTCCACCATCAGCCTCTGATTCTTTCCACGAAGCTAATTTTCTATCCAGTCAGCTAGCTCTCCCTTGAGCCTCTGCGATTTAACCTTCAAGAGCCGCCTACCAGGCAAAACCTTATCAAATGTCTTGCTGAGGTCCATATGGTCAACGTCTATGGCTTTGTCCTCATCAACCTTTTCTTCAAAAATGTTATGCTCCGCATTTTATTTGATGGTTTACGTGTATATAAAATGTCTGAATTTTAGCTTTAAGGTTATCAAACTAGATGCACGAGGCAGTTGGAGATGAAAATATTGGTATGCAGAGCTCATGTTAGTGATGTCATGCAGCCCTGCAGGGATTTGGCTAACCGATCTGGCAGGTCGCAGACATTTAGATAACCTTTGTTCTTTATTTTTCCTTCTGACATGACTTAATTACATCTGTGTTTTGGGCCATATGGAGGAACATGTGTTACAAAATACAATTCAATACAAATTGCCTTTATTGTCATTCAAGCAGAGAGGTTTGAACGAAATTTCGTTCCCTGCAGTCATAACAATAAAATAAACAAAACATCACACAAAATTAGTACAATTTCACACATACATCCATCACAGTGAATCTCCAAACACCTCCTCAGTATGATGGAAGGCAAAAGTCTTATCTCTTCCCTTTTCTTTATTCTTCTCCCGCGTCGAGGCGATCGACGCTCCTGATGTTAAAGCCCCCGGTGAGCGTTGGTAAGTCCCGCGGCCGATTAAGCCGCACCTGGCGATGTAAGGCCCTGCGACGGGCCGATTCAAACTCCTCGATTCGGGGCGGGCGAGGTTGCTGTTGCGGGAGCTCTCGGACCAGGGACCTACGAGCTCCCGATTTTACCTTCCACAGGGCCTGCGGCCGAGGCTCCGCAGTCGGGTCGCCGCCGCCTCGCCACCACAGCCTCCGCGCCAGCCAGCTCCACAAGGTAAGGCCGAGGCTCCACGATGTTAGGCCCCAGCAAACGGAGACACGACAAAGGTCGCCTCTCCGTTAAAGGAAGAGATTAGAAAGATAAAAGTTTCCCCCACCCCACCCCCCACACATATACACAACTAAAAATAAAAACAGAAAACATACTCTAACTAGACGGAAAAAAAAGAAAAAAGGACAGATGGACTGCAGGTGAGCCGCAGCCACAAGGCGCCGCCACACCGAGTAATGTAGTCGTTTACCGATCAGATAATACTATTTGTTCGTAGACAAATGCTGGAGAAACTCAGCGGGTGAGGCAGCATCTATGGAGCGAAGGAAATAGGCGACGTTTCGGGTTGAGACGCTTCTTCAGACTGATGTGGGGTGGGGGGGCGCCAAGAAGAAAGGATGAGGCGGAGACAGTGGGCTGTGGGAGAGCTGGGAAGAGGAGGGGAAAGAAGGAGAAAGCAGGGACTACCTGAAATTGGAGACGTCAATGTTCATACCGCTGGGGTGTAAACTACCCAAGCGAAATATGAGGTGCTGCTCCTCCAATTTACGGTGGGCCTCACTCTGGCCATGGAGGAGGCCCAGGACAGAAAGGTCGGATTCGGAATGGGAGGTTGAGTTGAAGTGCTGAGCCACCGGGTGATCAGGTTGGTTATTGCGAACCGAGCGGAGGTGTTGGGCGAAGCGATGCCAAACCTACGCTTGGTCTCGCTGATGTAGAGCAGCTGACACCTAGAGCAGCGGATGCAATAGATGAGGTTGGAGGAGGTGCAGGTGAACCTCTGCCGTACCTGGAAAGACTGCTTGCGTCCTTGAATGGAATCAAGGGGGAAGGTAAAGCGACAAGTGTAGCATTTCCTGCGGTTGCAAGGGAAAGTGCCAGGAGAGGTGGAGGTTTGGTGGGAAGGGATAAATTGACCAGGGAGTTACGGAGGGAGCGGTCTCTGTGGAAAGCCGAAAGAGGAGGAGATGGGAAGATGTGGCCAGTGGTGGGATCCCATTGGAGGTGGCGAAAATGTCGAAGGTTTATTTGTCGTGTGTGACGGCTGGTAGGGTGGAAGGTGAGGACAAGGGGGACTCTGCCCTTGTTATGAGTTGGGGGGATGGGGAGTGGGAACAGAGTTACGGGGTGTAGAAGAGACCCTGGTGAGAGCCTCATCTATAGTAGAAGAGGGGAACCCCCGTTCCCTGAAGAATGAGGACATCTCCGATAGTTTGCATTACTTTAGATTGCACTATGGTCTTTGCTGCATTCTGCTGTTTTGTATTTGTTATTCTCTTGATTGTTGTATGTATTTTTATCAGGTATCCTACCAATTCTATGAACTTCAAGCGAACAAGGAATTTTATTGCACCCTGGTGTATATGACAATAAACTCACCCGAATCGAACCATGGGTTTCAAGATTGCCTCAAAACATGGCTATTTAAGAAAAAGGTTACCTGGCCTCATGCTTTCTGCATTAGGATGGAGAGGGACAGTTAATTCAGAGACTAGGCTTCTGAACTTAAAGACAGGAGACTTTGAAGGTATGAGACGGGAATTGGCTCGGATAGACTGGCAAATTATACTTAAAGGGTTGATGGTGGAGATTCAATGGCAAAGATTTATAGACCGCACGGATGAACTCCAAAAAATTGTTCATCCCTGTCTGGCGAAAAAATAAAACGGGGAAGGCTGCTGAACCGTGACTATTGAGGGAAATCTAGGATAGTGTTAAGTCCAAGGAAGAGGCATATAAATTGGCCAGAGGAAGCAACAAACCGGAGGACTGGGGGAAATTTAGAACTCAACAGAGGAGGACAAAGGGGTTAATTAAGAGGGGGGGGGGAGAAGAGCATGAAAGAAAGCTTGCGGGGAATATAAAAACTGACTCTAAAAGCTTCTTCAGATATGTAAAAAGGAAAAGATTAGTGAAGACAAATGTAGGTCCCTTACAATCAGAGACAGGTGAATTTATAATGGGAAACAAGGAAATCGTGGAACAGTTAAACAAGTACTTTTGTCCTGTCTTCACTAAGGCAGACACAAACAATCTCCCAGAAATACTAGGGGACTGAGGATCTACTGGAAGGGAGGAACTGAAGGGAATCCACATTTGTGTTTAAGGAACTGCAGATGCTGGAAAATCGAAGGTAGACAAAAGTGCTGGAGAAACTCAGCGGGTGCAGCAGCATCTATGGAGCGAAGGAAATAGGCAACGTTTTGGGGCCGAAACCCTTCCTCAGACTGATGATAGGCAACGTTTCGGCCCGAAACGTTGCCTATTTCTTTCGCTCCATAGATGCTGCTGCACCCGCTGAGTTTCTCCAGCACTTTTGTCTACCGGGAATCCACATTTGTCAGGAAATGGTGTTGGGTAACCTGTTGGGACTGAAGGCAGATAAATCCCCAGGGCCTCATGGTCTGCATCCCAGAGTACTCAAGGAGGTGGCCTTAGAAATCGTGGATGCATTGGTGATCATTTTCCAATGTTCTCTCGACTCTGGATCAGTTCTGGTGGACTGGAGGGTAGCCAGAGAGTACTCCACTTTTTAAGAAAGGAGGGAGAGAGAAAACAGGGAATTATAGACCAGTTAGCCTTACATCAGCAGTGGGGAAGATGCTTGAGTTGATTATTAAAGAAGTTATAGCAGCACATTTGGAAAGCAGTGACAGGATTGGTCAATCAGCATGGATTTATGAAGGGGAAATCATGCTTGACTAATCTTCTGGAAATTTTTGAGGCTGTAACAAGTAGAATGGATGAGGGCGAGCCAGTGGATGTGGTTTATCTAGACTTTCAAAAAGCCTTTGACAAGGTCCCACAAGAGGTTAGTGTGCAAAATGAGAGCACATGGTGTTGGGGGTAAGGTATTGACATGGATAGAGAACTGGTTGGCAGACAGGAAGCAAGAATTTTGGAGATTCTCGCTAGAATTTAGGAGATTGAGAGGGGATCTTATAGAAACGTACAAAATTCTTATGG
Source organism: Malacoraja senta (assembly GCA_038087875.1). Classification (NCBI taxonomy): domain Eukaryota; kingdom Metazoa; phylum Chordata; class Chondrichthyes; order Rajiformes; family Rajidae; genus Malacoraja; species Malacoraja senta. Next base: position 116,687,082 of record CM075978.1, on the reverse strand, counting down.
GGTTGGACAGGCTAGATGCAGGAAGATTGTTCCCGATGTTGGGGAAGTCCAGGACAAGGGGTCACAGCTTAAGGATAAGGGGGAAATCCTTTAAGACCGAGATGAGGAAAAACTTTTTCACACAGAGAGTGGTGAATCTCTGGAACTCTCTGCCACAGAGGGTAGTTGACGCCTGTTCATTGGCTATATTTAAGAGGGAGTTAGATGTGGCCCTTGTGGCTAAAGGGATCAGGGGGTATGGAGAGAAGGCAGGTACAAGATACTGAGTTGGATGATCAGCCATGATCACATTGAATGGCGGTGCAGGCTCGAAGGGCCGAATGGCCTACTCCTGCACCTATTTTCTATGTATCTATGTAAAGCGTAGGAATTAACAGGTCCTTTTCAGAATGGCAGGCAGTGACTAGTGGGATGCCGCAAGGCTCAGTGATGGGACCCCAGTTATTTACAATATATATTAACGATTTAGATGAGGGAATTAAATGTAACATCTCCAAGTTTGTGGATGACACAAAGCTGGGTGCAGTATGAGATGCGAGGAGGATGCTATCAGTCTGCAGGGTGACTTGGATAGGTTGGGTGAGTGGGCAGATGCATGGCAGATGCAGTATAATGTAGATAAATGTGAGGTTATCCACTTGGGTGGCAAGAACAGGAAGGCATTATTATCTGAATGGTGTCAGATTAGGAAAAGGGGAGATGCAACGAGACCTGGGTGTGCTTGTACATCAGTCACTGAAAGTAAGCATTCAGGTACAGCAGGCAGTGAAGAATGCTAATGGCATGTTAGCCTTCATTGCGAGAGGATTTGAGTTTAGGAGCAAGGATGTTCTTCTGCAGTTGTACAGGGCCCTGGTGAGTCTGCACCTGGAGTATTGTGTGCAATTTTGGGCTCCTAATTTGAGGAAGGACATTATTGCTATTGAGGTAGCACAGCATGGGTTCACCAGGTTAATTCCCGGGGTGGTGGGACTGACATATGATGAAAGAATGGGTCGACTGGGCTTCTATTCACTGGAGTTTAGATGAGAGGGGATTTTATAGAAACATAAAATTCTTAAAGGATTGGACAGGCTAGATGCAAGAAAAATTTCCCGATGTTGGGCGAGTCCAGAACCAGGGGTCACAGTTTAAGAATAAGGGACTGAGATGAGGAAAAATGTTTTCACCCAGAGAGTTGTGAATCTGTGGAATTCTATGCCACAGAAGGCAGTGGAGGACAATTCACTGGATGTTTTCAAGAGAGAGTTAGATTTAGCTCTGAGGGCTAAACGAATCAAGGGATATGGGGAAAAAGCAGGAACAGGGTACTGATTTTAGATGATCAGCCATGATCATATTGAATGGCGCTGCTGGCTCGAAGGACCGAATGGCCTACTCCTGCACCTATTTTTGCTATGTTTTCTTTGTTTTCAACCAAGGTGGTAAAAGAGTTTCATGGGATCTGGCTTTTTTAAATCATTTATTTTATTTTCATTATTAGCGTTTATTTTCAATTTATTTCAATTTATTTATAATTAATTTTGATTGGACCAATTTGGGATTTTGTTGTATTCTGTCCTAATCCCTTTCTAGGCTCTCTTAAAGTGGAGAATTCATCCTGATATGATTCCTTAAGGAGTAATAAACTTCTGTAATTTGACTGTTGCCATGTAGTTTGGTTTGGCAATCAAGGTGTGCACCTTGTGATTACCGACCTATGGTCACGTTTCCATTTTGAAAATCGTGAAATCATGAGGAAAATGTAGCACATGTCTACTCTGTAATTCCCACCACCATTGTCCCCTTAAAGCTTTTGCTTTCTTCAAGAGCTGTAACCTCACTATCAGCAGGGAAAAATAGCTGGTGAAGCTGGTGAACTTCAGCCCCATTCTTTCAGAACTGAATATACAAGCCAAATTCTTAAATTACTGAATTCTGCTTTTTTTGGAGCAAATGTGTTTCAGCTGAGAGTGAACACTTAACAAGAATACCACATACATCATAATATGGTATGGCCCTTATGGAAATCATGGGGCCTGACAGGTTATATAGCATGCAAACTTGTCATTTTATCTACAAAATAATTTCTTGCTGCTGGCAGCACTGTATTCTTCATAGCTTAACGTTACCACCAGCATTGTATGCCTCTCGTTGATTACTTGTGGCAGCACAATGCCTTACTGTGTCCCTTTCTATCATTTCCTCTTCTCAGTAAATGCAGACATCAAAAAGCTTTCAAGCATTTTCCAAGCAACATATTTGAGATTGTTTTCAATTGAAAAAAAGATGAAAACTATCTACCCTATCTCTGCCTTGCATAATATTATATACTGCTATCAGGTTCCCATTCTAGGGATACCTGAGTGTTTCTCCATTTATTGTCTAGACCATAAGGAATCTTCAGACAAGTGGAAAGGTAGCAGCATCTTCTTTTTGGTCAATACTTTATGGTGCGCTGATGTGTGGTCGTAGCTCAATTCTGCTCCCCAGAACTGTTATATCTATGTATAAAATGCCATCCATTTTATCCATGTTGGAAATTCACCTCAACCATCTATGGTCCACATATCATCCCAAGCCAAAATCAAGGTGACGATGGATGAATTATATTCCGTGTCAACTCTCTTGAATTAACAAACTGATGCCCCCGTCATCCTCCCTCGCGACTTCAATCAAGCTAACTTTAGGAATGCGCTCCATAAATATCATCAGCACATCCCCGACCCCATGTAGGATGTTAATACTCTTGACCACTACTACACCACCGCCAAGTACACATATCACGCCAATCTTCACCCTCATTTTGACCTCTTTGATTATCTGTCGGCACTGCTCCCACTGGCTAGTAGACGGAAACTGAAGCGATGTACCAACAAATAGAATAATGAGGAGGTGTGGGGTCTACCTCAGGACTGCTTGGAGTCAGTGGTCTGGAACATGTTCAAGATCACGTCATCCAGCTTTAGTGAGTATGCCTCAGTTGTCATCGATTTCTTCAAGTAATGCTGTTGGGATACATCGCAGTCTGGTTTTCTCTTGACTGCTGAAATCTATGAATCTGAGAGTGGTGAACACAGCCCAGTCCATCGCGTGTTCGATACCATTCCACATCTTCACAGTATGTTTCATCAGGAAAACTGGAAGATCGTTAAAAATGCCTGTTATCCTTGCCATTCCCTTCCCTTTCTTATACCTTCTGGGAGAAGATACAGTAGCTTGAAAGCTTGGAAATGCAGACTTATGAACAGCTTCTCCCCCACTGCAATCTGACTCCTGGACCAATCACTTCTTTCACACTCCATGTGCACAACGACCTCTGGCTGTTCACCCTTCCTCTTGAGAGATGCATGGCCCTGGCACCAGAGAGGTAACACATCATCCTGGAGTCCTGTTTGAGGCCACAGAATCATCTCTCTGTTTGATCCCTAACTATAGAGTCTCCTATCACTATAGCACTGTCTGACTTTCCCTACCCCCACTGTGCCTCAGAGCCAGACCTGGTGTTATCAGGTTCAAGTATAGCTTCTTCCCAACAACCATCAGTTGCACTAAGAACTTTGGGCATTTGCCTGTACTCGCTGGAGTTTAGAAGAATGAGGGAGGACAGAAACATATCGAATTGTAAAAGGCTTGGATCGAGTGGATGTGGAGAGGATGTTTCCACTAGTGGGAGAGTCTAGTACTAGAGGTCATAGCCTCAGAATTAAAGGGCATTCTTTTAGGAAGAAGATGAGGAGAAATTTATTTAGTCAGAGGGTGGCGAATGTGTGGAATTCTTTGCCACAGAAGGCAGTGGAGGCCAAGTCAGTGAATATTTTTAAGGCAGAGATACCTGTAGATAGATTCTTGATTAGTACAGGTGTCATAGGTTATGGGGAGAAGGCATGAGAATGGGGTTAGGAGAGAGAGATAGATGAGCCATGATTGAATGGCAGAGTAGACTTGATGGGCCGAATGGCCTAATTCTACTATCAGTTATGACCTTATGATATTGTGGTTATTAATTTATTGAATTTTTACTTGTTATACATTATCTCTTAGTATTGTGTTTACAGGCCTGCCATGCTGTTCCTATTAGGAATTCCGTAAGCAGTACATATGACAATGAAACACTCTTGACTCTTGAGGAGGAGCTCACCAGTGCCTTGCTTGCCATCCCAACTGCACTTTGACTAAAGACAAAGTTACAAAACATTATTACAAAAACAAAGGAGTCAAAGCCTCAACACTTACCATCAAACACAGCAATCCACCTCAAAACACAGCCTCTCTCAAGGCACCCATTCCGATATACTTTCACTTCTTATCGACTCCTTTGACTCTCAATGAGTCAATTAAATGGCACCTTTTTAATCCTTGCTGCTGGTGCTCTGCTCTGCCTCCTAGCTGGAATAATAAAGACTTTATACTTGCAGATTTCCTTTAAATGAAAAGTTTTTTGCTACCTTCGGAACCCTGCTTTGACGGCAGAGGGTAGCAAAACAATTGAATTAAGCTTTCAAGCATTTTCCAAGCAACATATTTGAGATTGTTTTCAATTGAAAAAAAGATGAAAACTATCTACCCTATCTCTGCCTTGCATAATTTTATATACTGCTATCAGGTTCCCATTCTAGGGATACCTGAGTGTTTCTCCATTTATTGTCTAGACCATAAGGAATCTTCAGACAAGTGGAAAGGTAGCAGCATCTTCTTTTTGGTCAATACTTTATGGTGCGCTGATGTGTGGTCGTAGCTCAATTCTGCTCCCCAGAACTGTTATATCTATGTATAAAATGCCATCCATTTTATCCATGTTGGAAATTCACCTCAACCATCTATGGTCCACATATCATCCCAAGCCAACATCAAGGTGACGATGGATGAATTATATTCCGTGTCAACTCTCTTGAATTAACAAACTGATGCCCCCGTCATCCTCCCTCGCGACTTCAATCAAGCTAACTTTAGGAATGCGCTCCATAAATATCATCAGCACATCCCCGACCCCATGTGGGATGTTAATACTCTTGACCACTACTACACCACCGCCAAGTACACATATCACGCCAATCTTCACCCTCATTTTGACCTCTTTGATTATCTGTCGGCACTGCTCCCACTGGCTAGTAGACGGAAACTGAAGCGATGTACCAACAAATAGAATAATGAGGAGGTGTGGGGTCTACCTCAGGACTGCTTGGAGTCAGTGGTCTGGAACATGTTCAAGATCACGTCATCCAGCTTTAGTGAGTATGCCTCAGTTGTCATCGATTTCTTCAAGTAATGCTGTTGGGATACATCGCAGTCTGGTTTTCTCTTGACTGCTGAAATCTATGAATCTGAGAGTGGTGAACACAGCCCAGTCCATCGCGTGTTCGATACCATTCCACATCTTCACAGTATGTTTCATCAGGAAAACTGGAAGATCGTTAAAAATGCCTGTTATCCTTGCCATTCCCTTCCCTTTCTTATACCTTCTGGGAGAAGATACAGTAGCTTGAAAGCTTGGAAATGCAGACTTATGAACAGCTTCTCCCCCACTGCAATCTGACTCCTGGACCAATCACTTCTTTCACACTCCATGTGCACAACGACCTCTGGCTGTTCACCCTTCCTCTTGAGAGATGCATGGCCCTGGCACCAGAGAGGTAACACATCATCCTGGAGTCCTGTTTGAGGCCACAGAATCATCTCTCTGTTTGATCCCTAACTATAGAGTCTCCTATCACTATAGCACTGTCTGACTTTCCCTACCCCCACTGTGCCTCAGAGCCAGACCTGGTGTTACCAGGTTCAAGTATAGCTTCTTCCCAACAACCATCAGTTGCACTAAGAACTTTGGGCATTTGCCTGTACTCGCTGGAGTTTAGAAGAATGAGGGAGGACAGAAACATATCGAATTGTAAAAGGCTTGGATCGAGTGGATGTGGAGAGGATGTTTCCACTAGTGGGAGAGTCTAGTACTAGAGGTCATAGCCTCAGAATTAAAGGGCATTCTTTTAGGAAGAAGATGAGGAGAAATTTATTTAGTCAGAGGGTGGCGAATGTGTGGAATTCTTTGCCACAGAAGGCAGTGGAGGCCAAGTCAGTGAATATTTTTAAGGCAGAGATACCTGTAGATAGATTCTTGATTAGTACAGGTGTCATAGGTTATGGGGAGAAGGCAGGAGAATGGGGTTAGGAGAGAGAGATAGATGAGCCATGATTGAATGGCAGAGTAGACTTGATGGGCCGAATGGCCTAATTCTAATCCTATCAGTTATGACCTTATGATATTGTGGTTATTCATTTATTGAATTTTTACTTGTTATACATTATCTTAGTATTGTGTTTACAGGCCTGCCATGCTGTTCCTATTAGGAATTCCGTAAGCAGTACATATGACAATGAAACACTCTTGACTCTTGAGGAGGAGCTCACCAGTGCCTTGCTTGCCATCCCAACTGCACTTTGACTAAAGACAAAGTTGCAAAACATTATTACAAAAACAAAGTTAAAAACATTATCTTATCTTGCCGAAGCCTCAGGAGTCAAAGCCTCAACACTTACCATCAAACACAGCAATCCACCTCAAAACACAGCCTCTCTCAAGGCACCCATTCCGATATACTTTCACTTCTTCTCGACTCCTTTGACTCTCAATGAGTCAATTAAATGACACCTTTTTAATCCTTGCTGCTGGTGCTCTGCTCTGCCTCCTAGCTGGAATAATAAAGACTTTATACTTGCAGATTTCCTTTGAATGAAAAGTTTTTTGCTACCTTTGGAACCCTGCTTTGACGGCAGAGGGTAGCAAAACAATTTTATTTCATTTTCAAGCATCCAGTTCTCATTTTCAAACATCCATAATACAGGATACTTTTCAGCAAGTTCTTTTCCACAGTTTCCTTTAATCTTATTTTTGATCTGGCGAGCATGCATATGAAAACGTTTTTTTATAGAGACATAGTGTCATATGATGTTGAAACAGACCCTTTGGCCTAAATCCCTCTAAACCTATCCTACCCATGCATCTGACCGAATGTTTCTTCAACGTTGTGATAGTACCTTCCTCAACAACTTCCTCTGGCAGCTTATTGCAGACACCTACCACCCTTTGTGTAAACACTTTGCCCCTCCAGATCCTCCATTAACCATTCCTCAGCCCACCAACAACTGCAAAAACCTGCAAAAGATTAGCAAGATCCGGCTGCAATTTCTGACAACCATCTTTGCAATCTAAAATGCATTTAGTGTCATCTGAAAGCTTACTAAGCATGCCGTGTACATTCTCATCCAAATCATTGATATAGTTGACAAACAGCAATGGGCCCAGCACCAAACTCTGGGGCACACCACTAGCCGGCCTCCAGTCTGAAAAACAAACTTCCACCATCACCCTGTGCTTCCTTCCATGAAGATAATCTTCTATCCAGTTGGCTAGTTCTCCTTGCTTCCCATGCGGTCTAACCTTCCACATCTGCGCCAGGTGCATCGAGATGGGGCTCCTAAGAGACCGTATTAGGAACCTGGAGCAGCAGCTCGATGACCTCCGTCTGGTCAGGGAGAGCGAGGAAGTCATTGAGAGGAGTTACAGGGAGGTGGTCACTCCAAGACCACAGGAGGCAGGCAAGTGGGTCACGGTTGGGAGAGGCAAGGGGCACAGGCAGGGACTAGAGAGTACCCCGGTGGCTGTACACCTTGACAATAAGTACTCCTGTTTGAGTACTGTTGGGGGGGACAGCCTACCTGGGGGTAGCGACAGCGGCCGGGCCTCCGGTACAGAGACCGGTCCTGTTGCTCAGAAGGGTAAGGAAAAGAAGAGGAGGACATTAGTAATACGGGACTCTATAGTTAGGGGGTCAGACAGGCGATTCTGTGGACGCAGTCGGGAGACCCGGATGGTAGTTTGCCTCCCTGGTGCCAGGGTCTGTGATGTGTCTCAACGTGTCCAAGATATCCTGAAAGGGCAGGGAGAGGAGCCCGAGGTCGTGGTACATATAGGTACCAATGACATAGGTAAAAAAAGAGAAGAGGTCCTGAAAGGAGAATTTAGGGAGTTAGGAGGGGAGTTAAGGAGAAGGACAGCAAAGGTAACAGTCTCTGGATTACTGCCTGTGCCACGCGACAGTGAGAGTAGGAATGGAGTGAGGTGGAGGATAAATGCGTGGCTGAAGGACTGGTGCAGAGGGCAGGGATTCAAATTTCTGGATCATTGGGACCTCTTTTGTGGAAGGTGCGACCTGTACAAAAAGGATGGGTTGCACTTGAACCTGAGGGGGACCAATATCCTGGCGGGGAGATTTGCAAAGGCCACTGGGGAGACTTTAAACTAGAACGGTTGGGGGGAGGGACTCAAATAGAGAAAGCTATTAGACAGTGTGTGAGGCAGGAGGCAGAGAAGGAAAGCACTCAGACCCAACATGTAGGGGGGAAAGAAGAAAACAATAATAAACAGAGAATAAGAGGTGGTGGGGTTCTTAAATGGGTGAGCAGAGAAACAGAGGGGTGTAAAATGCGGGCGGAAGCAATAGGTAGCAAGGTGAAAAGTAAAAGTGGCAGGCAGACAAATCCAGGGCAAAAATCAAAAAGGGCCACTTTTCAACATAATTGTAAAAGGGGTAAGAGCGTTGTAAAAACAAGCCTGAAGGCTTTGTGTCTCAATGCAAGGAGCATCCGTTATAAGGTGGATGAGTTGAACGTGCAGATAGCTATTAATGATTATGATATAGTTGGGATCACGGAGACATGGCTCCAGGGTGACCAAGGCTGGGAGCTGAACATCCAGGGATATTCAATATTCAGGAGGGATAGAGAAAAAGGAAAAGGAGGTGGGGTAGCGTTGCTGGTTAGAGAGGAGATTAACGCAGTGGAAAGGAAGGACATTAGCTTGGAGGATGTGGAATCGGTATGGGTAGAGCTGCGAAACACTAAGGGGCAGAAAATGCTGGTGGGTGTTGTGTACAGGCCACCTAACAGTAGTAGTGAAGTTGGGGATGGCATCAAACAGGAAATTAGAAATGCGTGCAACAAAGGCAAAACAGTTATAATGGGTGACTTCAATCTACATATAGATTGGGTGAATCAAATTGGCAGGGGTGCTGAGGAAGAGGATTTCTTGGAATGTATGCGGGATAGTTATCTAAACTAACATGTAGAGGAACCAACGAAAGAGCAGGCTATTCTAGACTGGGTATTGAGTAATGAGGAAGGGTTAGTTAACAGTCTTGTTGTGCGTGCCCCCTTGGGCAAGAGTGACCATAATATGGTTGAGTTCTTCATTAGGATGGAGAGTGACATTGTTAATTCAGAAACAATGGTTCTGAACTTAAAGAAAGGTAACTTTGAGGGTATGAGACGTGAATTGGCCAAGATTGACTGGCAATTAGTTCTAAAAGGGTTGACGGTGGATATGCAATGGAAGGCATTTAAAGACTGCATGGATGAACTACAAAAATTGTTCATCCCAGTTTGGCAAAAGAATAAATCAGGGAAGTTAGTGCATCCGTGGATAACAAGGGAAATCAGGGATAGTATCAAAGCAAAAGATGATGCGTACAAATTTGCCAGAAAGAGCAGCATACCAGAGGACTGGGAGAAATTCAGAGACCAGCAGAGGAGGACAAAGGGCTTAATTAGGAAAGGGAAAATAGATTATGAAAGAAAACTGGCAGGGAACATAAAAACTGACTGCAAAAGTTTTTATAGATATGTGAAGAGAAAGAGATTAGTTAAAACAAATGTAGGTCCCTTGCAGTCAGAAACAGGTGAATTGATCATGGGGAACAAGGATATGGCGGACCAATTGAATAACTACTTTGGTTCCGTCTTCACTAAGGAAGACATAAATAATCTGCCGGAAATAGCAGGGGACCGCGGGTCAAAGGAGATGGAGGAACTGAGTGAAATCCAGGTTCGTCGGGAAGTGGTGTTGGGTAAATTGAATGGATTAAAGGCCGATAAATCACCCGGGCCAGATAGGCTGCATCCCAGAGTACGTAAGGAAGTAGCTCCAGAAATAGGGGATGCATTAGTGATAATTTTTCAAAACTCTTTAGATTCTGGAGTAGTTCCTGAGGATTGGAGGGTAGCAAACGTAACCCCACTTTTTAAGAAGGGAGGGAGAGAGAAAACGGGGAATTACAGACCAGTTAGTCTAACATCGGTAGTGGGGAAACTGCTAGAGTCAGTTATTAAAGATGGGATAGCAGCACATTTGGAAAGTGGTGAAATCATTGGACAAAGTCAGCATGGATTTACGAAAGGTAAATCATGTCTGACGAATCTTATAGAATTTTTCGAGGATGTAACTAGTAGAGTGGATAGGGGAGAACCAGTGGATGTGTTGTATCTGGACTTTCAGAAGGCTTTCGACAAGGTCCCACATAAGAGATTAATATACAAACTTAAAGCACACGGTATTGGGGGTTCAGTAATGATGTGGATAGAGAACTGGCTGGCAAACAGGAAGCAAAGAGTAGGAGTAAACGGGTCCTTTTCACAATGGCAGGCAGTGACTAGTGGGGTACCGCAAGGCTCAGTGCTGGGACCCCAGCTATTTACAATTTATATCAATGAGCTGGATGAGGGAATTGAAGGCAACATCTCCAAGTTTGCGGATGACACTAAGCTGGGGGGCAGTGTCAGCTGTGAGGAGGATGCTAGGAGACTGCAAGGTGACTTGGATAGGCTGGGTGAGTGGGGAAATGTTTGGCAGATGCAGTATAATGTGGATAAATGTGAGGTTATCCACTTTGGTGGCAAAAACAGGAAAGCAGACTATTATCTAAATGGTGGCCGATTAGGAAATGGGGAGATGCAGCGAGACCTGGGTGTCATGGTACACCAGTCATTGAAAGTAGGCATGCAGGTGCAGCAGGCAGTGAAGAAAGCGAATGGTATGTTAGCTTTCATAGCAAAAGGATTTGAGTATAGGAGCAGGGGAGGTTCTACTGCAGTTGTACAGGGTCTTGGTGAGACCACACCTGGAGTATTGCGTACAGTTTTGGTCTCCAAATCTGAGGAAGGACATTATAGCCATAGAGGGAGTGCAGAGAAGGTTCACCAGACTGATTCCTGGGATGTCAGGACTTTCATATGAAGAAAGACTGGATAGACTTGGCTTATACTCGCTAGAATTTAGGAGATTGAGAGGGGATCTTATAGAAACTTACAAAATTCTTATGGGGTTGGACAGGCTAGATGCAGGAAGATTGTTCCCGATGTTGGGGAAGTCCAGGACAAGGGGGAAATCCTTTAAGACCGAGATGAGAAAAAACATTTTCACACAGAGAGTGGTGAATCTCTGGAACTCTCTGCCACAGAGGGTAGTTGAGGCCAGTTCATTGGCTATATTTAAGAGGGAGTTAGATGTGGCCCTTGTGGCTAAAGGGATCAGAGGGTATGGAGAGAAGGCAGGTACGGGATACTGAGTTGGATGATCAGCCATGATCATATTGAATGGCGGTGCAGGCTCAAATGGCCGAATGGCCTACTCCTGCACCTATTTTCTATGTATCTATTTATCTATGTAAGATCTAACCATCTAATCATGCGGAACGGTATCAAATGCCTTGCTGTAGTCCATATAGACAACATTTATTGCTTTGTCCACATCAACCATTTTTGGTTACTTCTTCAAAAATAGTCGAACAGATTTGTAAGACACGAGCTACCTCATACATAGCCATGCTGCCTATCTCTAATCTGCCCCAGTCCATCTAAATGCATCTATATCTAGGCGCAACTTTGCTGAAGATTGGGTGCTGCATGTAGGTTTCTTATCATAATGCATAAAGTCCCAGCGCATCAGCCCTAATCCAGTTTTATGTTCTTCAGTTAAATGTCTATCAAATTTTTATCTGCAGTAAGAAAATTGATGCAATATATAGACCCTTTTTTACAATTACAGATTAAACAGACAATCAGACATTCTTATACCGTTAATTAATTTAATTTAGTTTAGAGATACAGCATGGAAACAGGCTCTTTGCCTCACCCTGTCCAGGCCAACCATCGATCACCCATTCATACCAGTTCTATATTATCCCACTTTCACACCTACTCCCTACACACAAGGGGGCAATTTACAGACGACAATTAACCTACAAACATGAATGTCTAGGATGTGGGAGGAAACCCACACAGTCAGGGAGAACATGCAAGCTCCACCCAGACAGCATCCCATCTCAGGATCGAACCCAGGTCCCTGGCGCTGTGAGGTGGCAGCTCTACCAACCTGGAAAAATGGCAACACCAACAACGGAGAGGTCATCACAGACCCCACAGTGAAACCACTGGGTTTTGACCTCCATCGCAAGCAATGGCTAACCCTGAACAGAATCCGCACCCTCCATGCAAGAACAGCCCATCACCTGCATAAGTGGGCAATGACAGACAGCCCTGCTTGTGACTGCGGACATCCAGACCAGACCTTCCCACACATCATGAATGACTGCGCACTGAGGCTTTTCCCTGGTGGCATCAAAGCCATCCACCCAGTAACTGATGCTGTCCTGGCCTGGATGTCTACCCTTGATCTACAACTTTAGGCTGTGCACGCCATACACAAGAAGAAGAAGAAAAAGGAGAAGAAGACCAGCTGTCCTGCCCCTATCTGCCATGGTGCTGAGAATAACACATAAGTGGCAAATCTCAGTGGATTTAGAGCAGTAAATGTATTGTTCAGTGTGCCTGATGTGAAGTATCCTTCAGGAAACAAAATGCCAGGGAGCAGGTCAATTTAATGGTCATTTGGTCCATTCCAGAGCTGCTTCCTGGGCAACTCTGGATCAGATTGCAGTTGATAATGTCTGACTGCCACTTGAAGCAATTATTACTGCATTAATGCTTGTCCAGATCTATCTACAGCATTTGACGTACTGTGGCAGTTCTGTCATAGAAACATAGAAATATAGAAGCATAGAAAATAGGTGCAGGAGGAGGCCGTTTGGCCCTTTGAGCCAGCACCACCATTCATTGTGATCATGGCTGATCCTCCTCAATCAGTAACCCGTGCCTGCCTTCTCCCCATATCCCTTGATTCCGCTAACTCTCTAGAGCTCTATCTAAAGCCCCTGTCCCACTTACGTGTCCTTGGCACGCTAATTTTCTTGGCCCCGCTCTTTTTTTTAAATTTTTTTATTTTTTATTTTTTTTACCGTAAATGTTTTTTTATTAGATTTTTAACCAAATGTACAATTTACAAGGAAGGGTAGAAAGCTCACACAATTTAAAAAACATTTACACAAAACTATCA
>CM075978.1:116537992-116673681 GCA_038087875.1 Malacoraja senta | reverse complement strand
CTCTATAATTCACCAGACTGGAAAATTTCATCTGCTGGGTCTAATTAACATTTGAAGTTAATAAAAAAAAAGGCCTGGAGTGCTTGCAAAGAAAAATGCAATTAGAAATAAAACATTTTTGATCCCCTAGTGTATGATTAGCATGCCAATGTTTGTTAAGTGCTAGGCTGAGTACTCTTATAGGTCAAATGGTGTTCACCAGCCACCCCGAAGGAATCATTCAACACAGAATAATTTCCCTCATCTGCACAAGGCAGTCCATGGATTGCTGCATAGATTCTGATACCAACAGTTAACGCCTTAAGAAATCTCTGCCGAACTCAATGACAAGGAACATTGATATTCTGGGTTAAAAGAAACAAAGATTTGATTCAATCTGCAAGGCCTTCTGGCAATCAAACAAACCTCTGGAGCTCTGTGCAAAATGTAATTCCATCCTAAGCTTGCACCTATGTGCCGAGAAAAATCGGTCAGTGAAATAATGTCTTCACATTGCAGACTATCAAAGACTTGGAAGATAATACACTTCCCTGCGTTCTTCCTGTTTATTTATAAACCAACCAGACAACTTTTCTGAGAAGCATCTCTCCTTTCATTCTCGTGGTTCATTCTCCCCATTCTTGGGGAGAAGGCAGGAACGGGGTACTGATTAGGGATGATCTCTGTTTCTTTTAACCCAGAATATCAATGATCACATTGAATGGAGGTGCTGGCTCGAAGGGCCGAATGGCCTACTTCTGCACCTATTGTCTATTGATAGGACTTCAGACATTGAAAGCCTGATGGCGCCAAATGCAAGCAGGCGCCGTCACTTGTGGGTCCTGTGCAGTGAGTGCTGACAAACCATTTTTCCAATGAGAGATGGAACAGCAAGATCAGCTCCACACAGCCAGCGAAGCCCAGCAGGAGGCAGTGGAGAGCCAGCTAGTCAGAGTCATAAACACGGAAACAAGCCAAAAACAAATTGCTGGAGGAACTCAATGGGTCAGGAGGAAATCTGAAGGAGGGTCTCGACTCAAAACGCCATCTCCTCATTTCCCTTTGCAGATCCTTCCTGGCCTGCTGACTTCCTTTAACTGTTTATATTTGGCTCAAGAATCCAGCATCTGCAGTCTCCTGTGTCTCCATGTAAACAAGCCAGTCAGTCCACCACACACAATAGCGGCCATCTGAGTTAATTCCATCTTCAAAATTAATGGTTGCATTTGTGAGTGTGCACGCATGGGGTGGGGATAGGGAACACAGGGAATGTGTCAGCCAGCAGTAATTCCATCGAATTAAAGGGAAATTAGTGGATGCCAAATATGCTGGGGCAAATGAGAACAGACCTTGCAATGGAATCTAGGGGAAAAGGTGGAGATCTAATAAATATGTACAAAATGTTGTTAAATTTTATAAAATCATGAGAGGAATAGATCGGGTAGATGCACAGTCTCTTGCCCAGAGTAGGGGTATCGAGGACCAGAGGACGTAGGTTTAAGGTGAAGGGGAAAAGATTTAATTGAGAGGTAACTTCTCACACAAAGTGTGGTGGGTGTAACGAGCTGCCGGAGAGTTAGTTGAGGCAGGAACTATCCCAACATTTAAGAAACAGTTAAGACAGGAACGTGGATAGGACAGGTTTGGAGGGATATGGGCCAAATGCAGGCAGGTGAGACTACTGTAGCTGGGAGATGTTGGCTGGTATGGGCAGATTGGGCTGAAGGGCCTGTTTCCACAATGTATGACTCTATGACTCTATTAAATGATAAAGCCAGAGAATAGCTACTATTTGCATTGGTGTGGCTTGAAGGACCAGATTTAAAGTGACGTAAATGATTGGTGCAAGAAATACATCTTTGCAGTGAGTGGCTGTGATCTAGAATGCATGCATTGCCTGAAAGTGTGTGAGATAAGATTCAAAGATGGTTTACATCAAAGATGGTGTGGCGGCGCCTAACGGCAGCGGCTCGACTACAGTCGTTCGTCTTTTTTTAATTTTTGTTAAATGTATGTCTTGGAGCTTAGTTTTTATTATTTTTTAGCTGTGTATATGTGGGGGGTGGATGTGGGGGAAACCGTTAGTCTCTTCCCTGTTCAGGGACCCGACTTTTTCCCTGTCGGGTCTCTGGTGTCGTTGGGCCTAACATCGTGGAGCCGGCGGCGGCCTCCGGCCGGGACCAACCTGAGGGCTCCAGTCGCGGAGCCTGCGAACCTGACATCGCGGAGCTGGCCGACTTCGGAACAGGGAGCGCTGTGGTGGCGCGCGGCTGTGACCCGACTCTGGAGCTTCGGAAGCTCCGGCTGCAGGCCCGGTGGACAGGAACATCGGGAGCTCCAGGTCCCTGGTGGGAGACGGCTTTCGGAGCTCCCGCAACGGCAACTTCTCCCGCTGGAATAGCGGGGTTTAAAGGACACGGAGCGAGGCCGAACATCGCCCGGTGCGGGTTAGCGGCCACGGGACTTACCATCGTCCGCCGGGGGCTCTAACATCGGAGCCCCAGTTCGCCTAGACGCTGCAGTTGGACTGCTGGACCGCGGGTGAAGAACAAAGGGAGGATATAAGACTTTGCCTTCCATCACAGTGAAGAGGTGTTGGAGACTCACTGTGATGGATGTTTATGTAAACTGTGTTAAGTGTGGGTCTTGGTTTTTTTTTGTAATGTAAAAAACTGTAGTAAATGCAATTTCGTTCAAACCTAGGTTTGAATGACAATAAATAGCATTCCATTCCATTCCAAAAAGAAGACTGGGCAATTATTTTAAGGCAATAAAATTGATGGGCAAAAAATAAAATAAAATAGAGTAAAACAATAAAATAGGGTTAAATTGAAAGCTATTCCAATAGTTAATAAATTGGGCAGTGTTTACTAAAGTTATAACATTTATATATTTAAATGAATAACAAGTACATCTACTTTTTCTCTAAATTAGAAAGAAAGTAAGTGCAGCCTTGAAACATCTAGTTTTGAGAGCATCATTTCATTCAACAGTACATAGATGGAATACATTATAGCAAATTGTGTATTTCGGTAGCAGGAATAAAGGTGTAGACTATTTTCTTAATGGGGAGAGCATTCAGAAATCAAAGGTGCAAAGGGACTTGAGTACTGGTACAGGATTACATAGAAAATAGGTGCAGGAGGAGGCCATTCGGCCCTTCGAGCCAGCACCACCATTCATTGTGATCATGGCTGATCGTCCCCTATCAATAACCCGTGCCTGCCTTCTCCCCATATCCCTTGATTCCACTAGCCCCTAGAGCTCTATCCAACTCTCTCTTAAATCCATCCAGTGACTTGGCCTCCACTGCCCTCTGTGGCAGGGAATTCCACAAATTCACAACTCTCTGGGTGAAAAAGTTTTTTCTCACCTTAGTCTTAAATGACCTCCCCTTTATTCTAAGACTGCGGCCCCTGGTTCTGGACTCGCCCCACATTGGGAACATTTTTGGATTCCCAAAAGTTAAGTTGCAAGTCTAGTAAGGAAGGCAAATGCAATGCTAGCATTTTTATTTTGATAGGACGATAATATAAAAGCCTCAGATGAGGCTTTATAAGACACTTGTCAGACCACATTTGGAGTATTGGAAGCAGTTTTGGATCCCACATCTGAGGATAGATGTGCTGGCGTTGGAGAGGATCCAGAAGAGGTTTATGAGAATGATCCCAGGAATGATTGGGTTAACATATGATGAGTATTTGATGGCACTGGGCCTTTGCTCGCTGGAGTTTAGACGTTGAAACTTATCGAACAGTGAAAGACCTGGATAGAGTAGATGTGGAGAGAATGTTTCCACTAGTGGGAGAGTCTAGGACCAGGGGCCTCAGAATTAAAGGACAGGGAAGCACAGATCAGCCATGATTGAATGGTGGAGTAGACTTGATGAGCTGAATGGCTTAATTCTGCTCCTATAACTTATGAATTTATAGCCTCAAATGTTTCACTGTAGTGCCTTCTCCACTGAGGCAAATGAACAAAGTACAAACAATAGTGCAAAATCTGGGATATTTTGTGAAGGGTGACACAGCCACTTGCAGACGGACGCACTGAATGTTCCTGGCACTTCCATGTCTTATTGCCAAAAAGCACAGTACTTTGGTTCAGTTATATTTTGTCTGATTCAACCAGTTTAAGTACATCGACTTGGAGAATATCTAACAGGGATCTTACCCCTGAGGCCATTTATGCACATTGAGTCAGGAAATGCTCCTTAATAGGAATCCACAAAGGCTACCCTGAGGTGATTATCCATATTTCCACTGCCTGTATCCCGACTCCAGTGACAACAGCATGGTGCGGTATGAGCTCACAAAATAAGACAAAAACCCACAGGCTGCCCCATAAAGTTATGTGGTGCTTTCGGCTTTCCGATGTTAACTTTTTTACCTTGTCATCCCGAGTGGAAACAACTGCAACACATGTAAATGAATAAGCCTTTGATGTTCATACACCCGCCACTCAAAACTGTATTGCACCCATGGTAGTTTCTTACCATCACATCCACGCCCATCTGCTGATGCTGTGAACCCCTGCTCACAAATGCAGTGGAAGGAACCTTCCGTGTTCAGGCAATCTCCATGTACACAGCGCTCTGGGGCCAAGCATTCATCCACATCTAGTGAAGAGCAAAAAAACATCAAATGTGTCACTTCGTGAACAAGGAAACTTTTGGAATAAGTTTACAATCAGATCAGATACACTATATATATAAATACAATCAAGTCAAACTCAAGTGCAATAGGGCGGCATAGTGGCGCTGTAGTAGAGTCACTACCTTACAGCGCCAGAGACGCGGGTTTGATACTGACTACGGGTGCTGTCTGAATGGAATTCTCCTTGTGACCATGTTCTCCTTGTGACCACATGGGTTTTCTCCAGGTGTTCCGGTTTTCTCCCACACTTCAAAGATGTACAGGTTTGCAGGTTAATTGGCTTCGGTAAAAATTGTAAAATTGTCCCAAGTGTGTATGATAGTGTTAGCATACGGGGTATATCGTTGGTCAACGTGGACCCAGTGGGCCGAAGGGCCTGTTTCTGTGCTGTATCTCTAAAGTCTAATAGATGAGGAATGGATATATAGACACATATGGTGAAAATGAGGTGGTGAGGACCAGGGAATTGGAAATTGGTAAAAATGGTGGTGAGCAAGCAAGATTTTGCTTTGAATTCTGTTGCAAACTGTGTTTTGCACTAATGTCTTTTTTTGTACACTGTTTTTCATTTTACTGTCTTGCATAATTTTATGTATAATTATGGATAATTTTATGATTTAGTGTTTTTGTCTAAGTCTGTGTGCCTACGATGCTGCTGCAAGCAAGATTTTCATTGTACCTGTGTCTCACCATATTTGTACGTGACAATAAACTCGACAACTTGATTTGTTTGTAGGTAGGAAGGGACCACATGGTGGGGGGACAAGATGGAGTCATGGTATGAGGAGATAAATTCATTGGTACAAGCGCAGGCCTACCGGGTCAGCACTATTTGTGAATCACGGGTAGAAGCACGGTGGCGCAGCGGGAGTGCTGCTGCCGTACAGTGCCAGAGACCTGGGTTCGATCCCGAATATGGGTGCTGTCTGTACGGAGGTTGTACGATCTCCCTGTGACCGCGTGGGTTTTCTCCGATTTCTTCCCACACTCCAAAGACGAGCAGGTTTGTAGGTTAATTGGCTTGGTATAAATGTAAATTGTCCCTAATGTGTGTAGGATAGTGTTAGTGTGCGGGAATCATTGGTCGCTGTGGACTCGGTTGGCTGAAGGGCCTGTTTCTGTGCTGTATCTCTCTAAACTAAAACTAAACTAAAGATAGAAATGGGTAGTGCAGAGTTAGGAAACTATTAGGTTGGAGTCTGTGGAGGAGAGATCTCCCGAAGTGATGAGATCTGTGAAGGTATGAAGGACGGTGGCTTATTGGTGAGGTCACGGTCCGGGGGATGGTATGTAGTGATGTCCAGGAGTCGCCTGTTTAACCTCTGCATGTTAGAGGTTAATCCAGCAGATCACGAGGACACTGCCCTTGCCATCACAATGCTGACAACTCGGTCATTGTCGCATTGCTGTTTTGCTGGATCTTACAACAGTGACCACTCTTCAAAGGAACTTCACTGGCTGCACATTTGGGCAGCACAAGAGCATCACGGGTCTTCTCCAGTGACAAATTGCCAGGGATCAAACATGGAGGGGTGTGAGGGCATGAGATAGTCAATCTACCACAGGCTCTCCCATGGAAGTTACGTGGCGTTTTCTGGCTTCTGGCATGAACACTACCTTGGCACCGTACATCATCCACGAGCTGGAAGCCACTGCGACACATGCAAACAAAGGATCCTTCGGTGTTCATACACTCGCCTCCCTGGCAAGCATCTGCATTTTCTTGGCATTCGTCAATGTCTGCAACAAGTAAGTTTAGAAAGCTGTTCAGCTGACATTGCCTATAAACCACTCTGATGAACTCCAACTTTTTTATTGCTCCCTCACTATTAGAACATCCAGAGAAAATACTCCTTGGATAACCGCTGTTTTTGCACAGCTCCCAAAGCCACAAAGGGAATTGACCACAGTTAATTTGGTTACAGTGTCTGTAATTTTAGCCAAAAATGTATAGTTTTCAACAAACAGCACAGGCCAAAAAGCCTTTCTCCCACTGAGACTATGCAGGATGTGTTCATTGTGTGGTCGGTGGGCCAGGTTAAAATGGGCAATCTTTCACTGTGAGGTTTAATAGGCCTTCTGCTGTCACCACCACGTAAAGTGATGGAGTCACATCCTCCCACATTCTCCATGAAAACAGAGCGTGCTGGAAAAGACAGCCCTGCAATATTTAAACGGGGTACATTGCAAACTTCAGGAGATCATCTATTTCTTGTTGTTTCCACAAACCTCCTCTAGATCATTACTTCTATTCATGTCCCTTTATCACCACCCCTTCACTATAAAAAATTCCGTTTCTTTCAATCTCTCCCCCTTTCAAACTCAGAACTTCCCCTTTTCTTCCATATACCCCTCCTTCAACATAGAATATTGAACATAGAACACAACAGCACAGGGACAGGCCTTTCGGTCTGGAGAAGGGTCTCAACTCGAAACGTCTCGACTCGAAACGTCACCCATTCCTTCTTTCCAGAGATGCTGCCTGTCCCGCTGAGTTACTCCAGCATTTTGTGTCTATCTTTCAGCTCTCAATCTCTATGCCGAATATGATGCCAAATTAAACTAATCCCCTCTGCCTGCACATGATCCAGAAGCCTCCATATCCATATGGTAACCTTTCCATGCATCTTAAACCCAGCATTTTCAAAATTTCATATACACTGTATGTTCTCTCACTATGAATGCTCCTTGGCTTGTGAGCATTCCCAATAATTTTATTTTAAGTATTGCCTGTTTACAACAGCTGAAGCTGTTCAAAAAGAGAAGGATTCTTCTCTTCCTTGGCCTGGCTGCAGAGAGCCGAGCAAAATCAAGGAGAAGGTGTGGAAACAGGAAAATCTGCCCATGTTCCCCCCTCAACACACCGAGCCTGTCGTCTCCCTCTTCGAACAATATCTATGTGTACGTTTATTTCAGAATGGCAGCTGTATGACTCCATGACAGCTCGTTCCAGATATTCATCATTCTTTGTGAAATGTCAACTCCTCAGGTTTTCTTTAAACTTCTCCCCTCTCACCTATGTCCTCTTGTCTGAGACTCCTCTGCCATGGAAACAAATATTCTAACTATCTATCCTATCTATGCCCCTCGTAATTTTGTAAATGTCTATAGGGTCACCCCTCAGTCCTCTATGATCCTGTGAGTAAAAAAAACCTAGCCCAGCCGTGTTTTTCTTATAACTACAGGCTTCCATACCAGGCAACATCTTGGTTAATCTCTTCCACACTTTCTATTGCTACCACATTCTTCCTGTGGTATGGTGACCAGAACTGTATACCAAGTGTGGTCCAATGAATATTTTCTACTCTAAATGTGGTCTAGCCAATATTTTGTTTTGCACTCATTCTATGCATCTCTTCAAGTGTGACGTGTTGGACCTTGAGAGGTGAAATGTAAGGGGAAGTATACAGCTAATGACACCATCCTTAACAGCATTGATGTACAGTGGGATCTTGGGGTCCAATTACATAGCTCCCTGAAAGCAAGGACATAGAGTGATCAGGAAAGTTACTGTCTGCTTACATTCATCTGTCAAGGCAATGAGTATAAGAGCCAGGAAGTTATGTTGCAGCTTGATTTGGAGTATTGTGTGTAATTATAATTGCCCCATTTTAGGAAGGATGTGGAGGATTCAGAGAGGGTGGACGAGAGGTTTACCAGAATGCTGCAGGGATTGGAGGGTATTAGCTGCAAGGAGATGTTGGACAGACTTGGATTGTTTTTTCTGGAAATCTGCAGACGATCAAAGGGATTAAGTAGTCGCAATGAAGTCTGCTCTTTCCAATCAAGCCTTTGTTTTGGGGGAGATTGTTCAAGAACCTGGATCTATGTAATGTTTTTCACATCTGTGGGGCCTGCTTTTTTTTTTGATTGCTGAGGAAACAAAGAGATAGACGGCAAGATGATTTTAAACAAAATTTTGGGGCTAACATGAAGTTTAAATAAACTGACTATTGTGACCCACATTTTACTCATGTAGCTGAATCCTATCTAGACACATGGCCTTGAGCTTTTGTAAAGGTTAATAGTCGCCTGTGAGGCAATTAACCCGATTAAGTCTCTATAGATTGGACAAGCTGCCCCGGAGCATAGGAGTACGAGTGAGGGGCAGGCAAGTGAAGGTCGATTCTTTAGAGACCCACAGGTATGTTACGATAATAAATTTGTGGTTTCCACAAAGCCATCATGAGGCCCCATCAGTGGAACAAGCACTAAATTTCCTTTCCAATTCAGCTTTAATTTTTTTGAAAAATTTACGTTCATTTGCACCATCCTGCTCTCCATTTTATGTGCAAACACGAGAACCAGGAGAAGTCCAGAACAGGCCACTTGGCCCTTCAAGTTTGCTCTGCCATTTAATGAAATCGCTGCTAATTGTTTCAACTTGAGTCTCCGGCTTGATCCCCAAATCCTCCAATTCCTTGAATGCATGAAAAACTGTTAAACCAGTCTTGAACATAGAAATATTACTCCCCCCAAGTCCAAATACAACTGATTTAGACTTTTAGACTTTAGAGATACAGCATGGAAACTTTGGCCCTTCGAGTCTCCACCGACCAGCGATCTACACCAGCACTACCCTACACACTGAGGACAATTTACAATTTGTACCAACGCCAATTAACCTACGTTTAGGGTGGCACATAACATCACAAAAAAAACTGTTTATGCATCAGCAGGGAATATTAAACATTCTAACTATTTTACAACAGCTTTGACTCTTCCACTAATATCTTGTGTGAGATTCCTCTAGGGCAACATAATGA
The DNA here is from genome assembly GCA_038087875.1 of Malacoraja senta. Taxonomy (NCBI): domain Eukaryota; kingdom Metazoa; phylum Chordata; class Chondrichthyes; order Rajiformes; family Rajidae; genus Malacoraja; species Malacoraja senta. Next base: position 116,664,281 of record CM075978.1, on the reverse strand, counting down.
TGCATAATGCTGCCTCACGACCACAGACCCAGATTCAATCCTGACCTCGATGCTACCCGAGTGGAATATCCCTGTTCTCCCTGTAGCCACACGTGTTTCCTCTGGGTGCTCCGGTTTCTTCCCAAAGCTGTGTGAGTCAGTGCTTAATTAGCCACTATAAAGTCCCCCTGGATTTTGGGTGTGTAATAGAATATGGCAGGGGGCGGTAGTTGAAAATATGGGGGAATTAAAAACATAAAGCAATATACTAGGAATAGTGTTACTGAGCAGATGATGTTCTGTGTGGATTTGGTGAGCCCAAGGGCCTATTTCCGTGTTGTATCTTTCTGACTCTGTAGTTCTAGGTTCCTTCTACCTTCACACTGGTCCCCAGAGGCAGCCAGACGGTGGCCAGACTTGCATTCACAATGGAAGGATCCCTCTGTGTTGCTGCACTGCCCATTGGTACACAGGATGACATCCTGACACTCGTCGACATCTGCAAGAAAGAGGGAAGAACCCATTAATTTCCACGCCCATTCAAACAAAAGCTCTGCCCGCCCAAAGAGGATTAACATAAGCAAACTTTGGCACAGGAAATCAGTTTCAGGCCAATTTTCTAAGCATTGAAAAATCTGGGCGGCACGGTAGAGCAGCAGGTTAGTTCAGTCTTGATTTTGGATGCTGTCTGTGTGGAGTTTGCACATTCTCCCGGTGACTGCGTGGGTTTCCTCCACGTGTTCCGGTTTTCTGCCACGTTCCAAAGATGTACAGATTTGTTGGTTAATTGGCTTTGGTAAAGATTGTAAATTGTCCCTAGTATATAGGATAGTTCTAATGTACGGGGATCACTGGTCGGTGTGGAATTGGTGGGCCGAAGGGCCTGATTCCATGCTGTATCTCTAAACTAAGCTATACTAAACTAAACATGTGGGTTGGTAGGTAAGAGATATTTAAAGACATATGTGCACAGAGAAAATTAGCTTGTTATTGTTGAATAATTGTGCTACATGAGCACTAATAAAGCTGTTCTCTGAGAGTGCCAGCCACGTTCATGGGTGCTGTTTGTGTGGAGTTTGCATGTTTTCCCTTCAGTTTCCACCCATATGCTAGTTGTCAGGTTAATTGGCCACTGTAAATTGTCCCTAGTGTGTAGGTGAATGGTAACGTCTGGAGGGAGTTAATAGGAAAATAGAGAGAATAAAATGTGGACACTAGAAACTGCGGATGTTGTAGGTACAGAGAACAAATTTCTGAAGGAGCTCGATGGCCCAGGCAGGCAGAAGCTGCAGAGACAATGGGATAGTCAACATTTCAGGTCAAGACTGCAATCAAGGCTGCGAGTATAGAGGGGACATAACCCATATAGAGACGAGAGGATGGGATGAGCAGGTGCTGGAAAGCAATCGTGGAATGAGGTGTGGAGAGAATGGACTGATGGAGCCAGGTGGGGGAGGGGTAAGTAGTGGTAAAGACAGTCCAGAAGGTGATGTGGAGACACAAGAGGCTCCAGATCCCAGAAAGTTATAAGCAGGTAAGGTCATAGTAAAATGGAAATAGAAAAGGGAGAGATGATGGGCAGATGCAAGTAGATGGGGGTGGGGATAGAAGACCCAGTAGTCATAGTGTTTGCATGATTGATAGATGGTATCAGATAGTGGGGAGGGAAGGGAAACCTGGGTGGATCAGAGATAGAAAGAACATGGAGAGTGTGGGTTACCTGAAATTGGAAAATTCTATGTCCCAACCATTGGGTTGTAGGTTATCAAGATGGAATATGAGGTTTTATTCCAGTTTCTGTTTGGTTTCACTCTGGGAGTGAAGGCTGAGGACAGATAGGGTAATGTTGGAATAGAATGGAGAGTTCAACTTTAATGCAATTGGTAGCTCAGGATGGCAACTGCAGATAGAATGCAAGTGTTCCATCAAACGGTTGCATAGTCGATGCTTGGTCTCGCAGATGCAGAGGAAGCAACGTACAAAGCACCATGTGGGTAAAGCTGATGAACTTAGAGCCTGGATCAGTGCTTATGATGTGGTGGCCATTAGGGAAACTTGATTGCGAGAGGGACGCAACCGGCAGTCAACATGCCTGGATTTCAGTGTTTCAGACGAAATAGAGAGGGGGGTGGGGCATTTAATGAGGTGGAGGAGTTGCTTTGTTAATCAGGGAGAATGTCATGGTGGTACTCAGAGAGGACGTACTGGAGGGTACATGTACTGAAGCAATATGAGCTCAACAAATAAGAAAGGAACAATTACTCTAATGGGATTATATTATAGGCCATGCTATAGCCAGCGGGAGATAGAGGATCTGATATGTAGACAGATTATGGAAGGATGCAAGATCCACAGAGCTGTTATGGTGGGTGACTTTAACATCCCCAATACTGACTGGAACTTACTCTGGACAAGAGGATTAAATGGGGTAGGATTTGTAGGCGCATCCAAGAAGGTTTCCTCAAACAATTTGTACATAGTTTGACTCGAAGAAGGATCATACTGGACCTTTTATTGGGAAACAAGCTTGGTCATGTGATGTAGTGGTGGGAGAAGAATTTATGGATAGTGCTCACAACTCCATAAGTATTATAGGTAAGCCCTTTTACACTGGACATTTCCACCCTGGAATAAAAGTTCTGACTATCTACCCCATCTATGCCTCTCATAATTTTATTTACTCCTATCAAGTCTCCCCTCAACCTCTGACGTTCCAGGAAAAACAACCTATCCAACCTCTCCCTGCAGAAATCCTCTAATCCACGCAGCATTCTGGTAAACCTCATCTGCACCCTCCCCAAAGCTTCCACACCTTTCCTGTAATGGGGTGACCACGATTGCATGCAATATTCCAAAAGTGGCCCAACCAAAGTCCTATAGAGCTGCATCAGGAGTTCCAGACTCTTATATTCAATGCCCCTAGCATACCAAATGCCTTCTTTGTCAACGTATCTAACTTGTGTTGCCACCTTTAGTGCTCTATGAACTTAGACTCCAAGATACCTCTGCACTTCAATGTTGTTAAAGATAAAGAACAACATTGGAAATGTATTTCAATTATTCGGCTTTGTAGGGTTACACAAATGTGATTGCTTTGAGTAGGGAAGGGAAGGGGAGCATGTTAAACAGATGCAAGTCATTTATAGACACATGCAATAGTCAGTCAATAAACAAGCCTCTGTGGGGTTGAAGCCCTGCAAGAATTGTTACCTTTGCACGATTTGCCTTCAATGGATGGTTCATACCCTCGGTTACATGTACAGATATAGCCACCCTCGAGATTGGAACACTCTCCGTTGCTACAAACTGGCATGCTGAGGCATTCATTGATGTCTAGGGAATGGAAAATAGAAAACTAGGTGTTAAGGACATAAGAAACATCAGAAACAGGAATATTAATGATGCCCAACATTCACAATGGTCCTTAACCTTTACTCCCATCCAAACCCCATAATCCCCGTAAAGCAAGAAAAATACTGCTGACGCTGGAAATCTCAAACAAAACAGAAAATGCTGGAAATTCTCTACCCAAATGCTAGGAATGTGGATTCTCTGCCGCAGAAGACAGGGGAGGACAATTCACTGGATGTTTCCAAGAGAGAGTTAGAATTAGCTATTAGGGTTAACGGAATCAAGAGATATGGGGAAAAAGCAGGAACGGGGTACTGATTTTGGATGATCAGCCATGATCATATTGAATGAAAGGATTTTCCTACTGTGCTGGCTCGAAGGGCCGAATGGCCTACTCCTACTCCTGCACCTATTTTCTATGTTTCTAAATACCTTACAATTCATGGAACATCTGTGGACAGTATCAGTTATGATGAAAGATCATCAAGCTGAATTGTTTAATCGTTAATTTTCCACAGATGCTGCATGGTTCAAGAGCTCATTGTTCATGGTTCAATGAGTATTTTTATCCAATATTGCTTCAACTTTTTGCCTTCACAGGGCGAAGTCCATTGGCGTCTACTTTGAGTCCAAGGTAGACCACCTCTGACTGCGCAAATGCACATTTACTTTGTCGCAGTTTGACATTGTGGCAGTTTAGTTGTGTGAGAACTTGCTCGAGGATTTCCAGATGTTCTACCTTGCCCTCTGTGAATATCAGTAGGTCATACTGGTTGCACACACAGTGCGGAATGCCTTGCAACATTTTGTCCATGACAGACTGGAAGATTTTTGGGGAGGATTTCACACCATTGTATATGAATACAAGCCCTTATGTGTGTTGATAGTCAAGTACCGCTGACTTTCCTCGTCGACATGGAGTTGGGCGTAAGCGTGAGACAAATCCAGTTTAGTTTAGACTTTTTCTCCGCTAAGTTCTGTGTACAGATCTTGCGAGGTTGGTAACGGATTTTGTTCGTCGTCAATGGCTTGGTTGATTGTGACTTTGTAGTCACCGCATAGTCAAACAGTTTTGTCAACCTTGGGTACGGCCACAATTGGCGTTGCCCAGTTACTCTGGTCTGTCTTCACGAGTACTCCATTCTGCTCTAACCTGTCGAGTTCTTCCTCCACTTGTTGCTTTTGTGCATATGGTATAGGTCTTGGTCGACAATACACAGGTTTCACATCTTGCCTAAGTCGAATGTGTGCAGAGTACCCTGTTATTCCCGTGTAACTGTCGGCCAATATTTCTGTATGTATGCTTATAACATTTTCAAGACGTGATTTGGACAAATCAATGTTGAAAATGTTTTTCCAGTCTAACTCTATTCTACTCAGCCAATCCTTTCCAAGGAGGGTTGGTTTATTTCTGCAGCTGGCCACTATGATGGGCAGTGTTACCGACTGACCATTATGCTGAACTTTACTGTTCATTTGTCCACATGTCTCCAAAACTTCACCCGAGTTGGTTCTCAGCTTGACCTTACTCTCAAACAATGGTGCCTGTAGGAACTATGTTTCGTACAGGTCTTTGCTCATGACCGAACAATCTGCTGCCGTGTCAATACACATATCGGTTAACTGTACATTAATCAATAGTTTAGTTCGAAAGTTCTTGCCTTGGCTGGTTGTAGGCTTATCGATGTTGGTTGCATAAATGGTGTACAACCCAAGTTCATTTTCATCTGGGTTCATCTCCAAGTTGTGAACTCCTTTCTGGTGTTGTCGCTTGTTTCCCGCAGATTGTTGGCCTTTCTTCTGGCAGTTCTAGCACTTGGCCATTTTGAACTGATAAAATTGCGATGAGTGATTACCGTTGCAACAATTACAACTGGCTTAACTCGGCTCCCCACCATACTTTAGTTTTGGTTTAGCGCCTCTTGGTTTGGCAATAGGCACTGCCTTGTGACTGTAAACGGCCACTACAGTCTGTGGTGGACGAAACTTGCGAGCATTATTTGATGCCATCTCCATTGTGCTAGCAATCTTGCATGCTTTCTCGAATGTAAGATCTGGAGTGTTCATGAGTTTGGACTGAATTTGTTCATCCACTAGACCACAAACAAATCTGTTGCATCCGAGAAAGGTTCCAAAGTTACAGTGCAAAGTTATGTTTTTCAAGGCAACATTTGATTGTCTCATTCTGCTTCTGGTTTCTAGCGCCGAATTTATAGCTTTCTGCAATTTCCAGAGGGTTTGGGTTGAAGTGCTCCACCAACCTCTTCATAATGTCATTGAATGGCACGTCTTTTGCCTTTATGGGCGCAAGGAGATTCACGAGTGTGCCGTACACTTCAGGACTGATCTCCGTGAGCAGAATCACTTTCATGTGATCGCAAATGGCCTTATTTGTTTCAGTCACTACCTCTCCTTCACCGCTAATCTCCATTATGTTGTTTGCCGTGAAAAACATGTGCGCTCCCTCCATATAGGAGCTGAACGGTTCTCTACTCTTATCGAAAGTGCCAAGGTTTCCGATGTAGCCCGTGGACGCCGCCATCGTGTCATTCTCTTTTTTTTAAAAGTCCGTTCAAAAGCCCCGATTTCCTGCCTGTTCTGGTGTAGCAATTCATCTAACACTTAGCTGTACAAAGGCTATACAGCTTGAGGAACTCGACAAAAAAAACCTCAGTCTAAAATCCTAAACAATCCCAAGGACGCAATCTTGCCACGCAGACACAACATAGAGATAGCCTGACAAACTCTCGACGATTTGTACAGCTGCTGTTTTAAACTACAGTCCCATGCATAGAAGGATCTGCGGCCTATCATGTCCAGTTTGCAAACAACTGTGACACAGCTACGTATTTGCTGGTTAAATTGTTAAACAATACTGCATGTTGCAAAACAGTTCTGCACTGTATTTAAAGGACGAGTTCACAAACTCTATCCCGTCCTCGTCGCCAATTTTGTTATATTCCGGACGGCAGAATGAAGAACTAGACTTACACCCTGATTGCCTGGGTCACGAGAGAGATTTATTACCCAGCATTCCCTGCTTATATTGAACACCAACTCATTAACATACACATGAATATGTATGAATACATTACACTCATCATTCCATAACTGTCCAAAAATCCATTAATCTCACCCATTAATATAGTCAGTTGCCAAATACCCACAGCCCTCCAGGGGAGAAGTCCTAAGATTTATAACCATCTGACTGAACCTGTTTCTCATCTCGGTCCTGATTATCATCACCTTTCCCATAGGCTATGACCCCGTTCAGTAAGATCAATCTACGCATATCTTTTTCGCAGGAAAATCCCTTCAATTCAGGAATTAGTCCAGTGAACTATTTCAATTAGGCAATATATCTTTTGAAAAGGAAATTAACTGCACACTACTCTTTCGGTATGTGAAGAGGAAAAAATTAGTTAAGACCAAAGTTGGACCCTTGAAGACTGAAAAAGGTGAATTTATTATGGGGAATAAGGAAATGGCAGATGAGTTGAACAGGTACTTTGGATCGTCTTCACTAAGGACATAAACAATCGTCCTGATGTACTAGTGGCCAGAGGATCTGGGGTGACGGAGGAACTGAAGGAAATCCACATTTGGCAGGAAATGGTGTTGGGTAGACTGATGGGACTGAAGGCTGATAAATCCCCAGGGCCTGATGGTCTGCATCCCAGGGTACTTAAGGAAGTGGCTCTAGAAATCGTGGATGCATTGGTGATAATTTTCCAATGTTCTATAGATTCAGAATCAGTTCCTTCGGATTGGAGGGTAGCTAATGTTGTCCCACATTTTAAGAAAGGCGGGAGAGGGAAAACAGGGAATTATAGAAGTTAGCCTGACATCGGTGGTGGGGAAGATGCTGGAGTCAATTATAAAAGATGAAATAACGGCACATTTGGATAGCAGTAACAGGATCGGTCCGAGTCAGCATGGATTTACGAAGGGGAAATCATGCTTGACTAATCTTTTGGAATTTTTTGAGGATGTAACTAGGAATATGGACAAGGGAGAGCTAGTGGATGTAGTGTACCTGGACTTTCAGAAAGCATTTGATAAGGTCACACATAGGAGATTAGTGTGCAAAATTGGGGCACATAGTATTGGGGGTAGAGTGCTGACATGGATAGAAAATTGGTTGGCAGACAGGAAACAAAGAGTAAGGATTAACGGTTCCCTATCGGAATGGCAGGCAGTGACTAGTGGGGTATCGCATGGCTCGGTGCTGGGACCGCAGCTATTTACAATATACATGAATGATTTAGATGAAGGGATTACAAATAACATTAGCAAATTTGCAGATGACACAAAGCTGGGTGGCAGTGTGAACTGTGAGGAGGATGCTATGAGAATGCAGGGTGACTTGGACAGGTTGGGTGAGTGGGCAGATGCATGTCAGATGCAGTTTAATGTGGATAAATGTGAGGCTATCCACTTTGGTAGCAAAAACAGGAAGGCAGATTATTATCTAAATGGTGTTAAATTGGGAAAAGGGGAAGTACAACGGGATCTCGGGGTCCTTGTTCATCAGTCAATGAAAGTTAGCATGCAGGTACAGCAGGCAGTGAAGAAAGCGAATGGCATGTTGGTCTTCATAACAAGAGGAGTTGAGTTTAGGAACAAAGAGGTCCTTCTGCAGTTGTACAGGGCCCTAGTGAGACCACACCTGGTGTATTGTGTGCAGTTTTGGTCTCCAAATTTGGGGAAGGACATTCTTGCTATTGAGGGAGTGTAGCGTAGGTTCACAAGGTTAATTCCCAGGATGGCAGGACTGTCATCTGCTGAGAGAATGGAGCGGCTGGGCTTGTACACTCTGGAATTTGGAAGGAAGAGAGGGGATCTTTTTGAAACATATAAGATTATTAAGGGTTTGGACACGCTAGAGGCTGGAAACATGTTCCCGATGTTGAGGGTATCCAGAACCAGGGGCCACAGTTTCAGAATAAGGGGTAAGCCATTTGGAATGGAGATGAGGAAACACTTTTTCACACAGAGAGTTGTGAGTCTGTGGAATTCTCTGCCTCAGAGGACGGTGGAGGCCGGTTCTCTGGATACTTTCAAGAGAAAGCTAGATAGGGCTCTTAAAGATAGTGGAGTCAGTGGATATGGGGAGAAGGCAGGAACGGGTTACTGATTGTGGATGATCAGCCATGATCACATTGAATGGCGGTGCCGGCCCGAATGGCCAAATGGCCTACTCCTGCACCTATTGTCTATTGTCTAGAAGCTACCACAACATCTTTAAAAATCGATTGAACTATTTTCCCTTCGATTGATGTCAAACTAATTGGTTTGGTTTCCTATTTTTTCCTTCCTTCTCCAAACAACTATGGCAGGACTTTCATATGAAGAAAGACTGGATAGACTCGGCTTGTACTCGCTGGAATTTAGAAGATTGAGGGGAGATCTTATAGAAACTTACAAAATTCTTAAGAGGTTGGACAGGCTAGATGCAATAAGATTGTTCCTGATGTTGGGGAAGTCCAGAACAAGGGGTCACAGTTTTAGGATAAGGGGGAAGTCAACAACCAAAGTCCTTTTGGGAAGAAAATCTCGCAAAATTTAGACTCCATCAAAGTGCTTGTTGAAATAACTCAGAATGCCACACAGTTCCAGGGCAATTATCGATGGTGATGCCCAAATTACTTAAGTACACAGATAATTATATCCCCTCCTGCCTCAGTCTTTAAGGGACACAGGTTTACATTTGATGATCTGTTTTTACAGTTGCCTTATAATCAGCAGTTTTACTTCTTGCTGGTTTACTTTCACAATCTACTTTCTCCGTTTCTGAAAGGTTGTTCACAATTTTTTCATAGTCCCCCAATTCTGGGTTTTATTTCTCGAGGAGTAGACAGCTACCATTGTTTAATTTAAACATAGAGTAAAGTGATTATCTATGTGGGAATTAAGCAAAATATTCTGAGAAAAAATAATAGAACAATTAAAAGGAAAATAAATCCATGGAATGTTGTTTCTATAATAACGTGCTGTCATATTTATCAAGGAACATCTGCAGCATCCATCAGCCATACAACTTAACAGAAGACTGTCTGGATTAGTCTTAAATAGCATTCTTCCTAGCATGTGACTGCATGTTCTATTTGTAACAGGAAATTGAAAAGAGATACAGTTGATTCCCAATGAGGCCTGTGTGGTTTGCCAAGAAGGATTATGCATGGAATGAGCTTTCAGCAACCTGTCTATGAATGCCACTTTCTGCTATTAGTATCCCAAGCAACTAAATTATTCACCCTAAAATTGATTCTAAATGTAAACATCGCACCCTGCTAATGAAAAGAAACTTTCTTTCACTCAAAATTATTTCCAGAAATGTACAAAAGTGTGGAAAATACACGTACAAGTAGATCTCAAAATTTGATATTTTACAGCGAGTCCAACATGAGCCTGAAAGATGGATTTTATACACAAATTGCTTATGCATTTCTCTCTCCTTCTGTTCATGTGTAAGGTAATACAGTATCTAAGCAAAGAGCAGAATACAGGGTAGAAATTTGTTCTTGGTTACTGACACTAAAGGCATAATATAGGGCTCTACTTCTGATATTCTGTTCCAGTGGAACATTATATCCTCCACTGCTATTTTGGTTCTTGTACCCAAGGTCAAATTTCTACCCAATGGTCACTCTCTTATTCACTTCTGTAGCCTTCATAAATACTGTTTTTCTCTTTCTCTCATTCTTTCCCACTCATACTTAACACTCCCGCCCACCCTCCGTTTCACTTTCTTCCTCTCCCCCACATTTCCTCTCTCCCTCTCTCACCCTCTCACTATCTTTCTCCATCATCCTCTCTCACCGCCTTTCTCTCTCTCAGCTCTTCCTTTCTCACTCTCTTCTGATCTCCCTCAACCTCTTCCTCTCCCTCTTCTTATTACTGCTCTCTACTCAGTAATTTCAGTATCTCACTTTATCCTCTTCCATTATGTGAGCAGTCGATAGGGAAGGTGCAACATTTGAGAATGGGCCCGAGAGCTGAGAGTAACCTATGATGGCTGTGTGGGGATATGTGGTCATTGGGAAAGCTTCACTGAGAAATGTTGCTCCTTTTTGACTAAGACGAGACACTGAAAATGCACAGGTGCCTTAATTGCTTTCTTTTTTTTAATCATAGTTATTTTAAATTATTCTGCTTAATTTTAAATGCAGACTATTTAATACCTGAAATAACATGCAGACGTCTAGTCAATAAAATGTGATATGTGATTTTAGAGTTGCGCACATTAGAAGACGGAAAGGAGGCAAAGCACTCGGATACAACTCAGAAGCAAAGGGAATGAATTCATCTTAAGGGCCACACTATTAGTGTGGACCCAGTGTATAATTGATCCACACTGGAGCAATTACAGTAAACACTCGCAATAATGGACCACGGGAAGGGGAATGTTATCCATTATCTGATATACTGAGTGAGGGGATTTAACCCAAGACCAGGAAGGGAAGAAACACGGTATTGGGGGGTGGTTTAACAAGCGGGAATTGACAGGCTGGAGAGCTGCAGAGGCCCTGGCCCCATAAGCAGTGCAATAGGAACAGGTCCGGTACTCACGCTGTCTTCATGATGCTTGCTCTCTCTGCTCCCGCACCCGGAAGCTCCCACCACGTAACGCCAGCTCAATGTGTAGCTGGCGGAAGCGGGGGGTGCAGCGGGAGCCTCGGTCCGCTATAACTCTCCACTGGCTCCCTATGCGGTTCCGTATACATTTCAAGATCCTCCTCTATGTCTACAAAGCCCTCAATGGGCTTGCCCCCACCTACATTAAAAGTCCCACCACTCCACCTCCAGGTCCCTCAGATCGGCCGACTTGGGGTTGCTGAATATCCCGCGGTCTAGGCATAAGCTCAGGGGCGACCGCGCCTTTGCGGTTGCAGCCCCTAGACTGTGGAACAGCATCCCCCTTCCCATCAGAACTGCCCCCTCCATCGACTCCTTTAAGTCAAGACTAAAAACGTATCTATACTCTCAAGCCTTTCTTGACGTCCTCTGAGCGAGGGCTATATGTATATATGTATGTAGTTTGTTTGTTTATATTATTCATATAACAAATGTTAAGCACTTTGGCCAAAGAGAGTTGTTTTTTAAATGTGCTATATAAATAAATGTGACTTGACTTGACTTGACTTGACTTGATAACTGAAATCCGCTAATCAGAGGTTCGTTATTGTGAGAGTTTACTGTATTCCATTTCAGGGCAAGTATCGACCGATTTAAATAATCACAGTAATCGAATGGTACCATATTCCATGGGACTACGATGACTGTACAGGAAATGTTACCATCAAAGAAAGTGACGTAAAAAATTGTAGATCAATTGCCAAGGTAAAATATTGGCTTCTGACTGGTCCCGGCACTTAAAATTAAACCAGAAGCAGTCAAGCCATAGATTCGCAGACCTAGAAACATCACATTAGGATGGGACATCCGTCTACCAATAATGCCGTTCACAGTCTGACAAGCAGGTCTACACTAAAGCTCTCACAAAGAGCTTGCTGCGTGAATAAATAAAACTTTGGGTATACACACGAGAGACAGTATTTCCCTCCGTTTTTCCCATATTGCAGTGCCCACCTGAGATGGTACTGCCCTTTACTACCGTTTCAAATTATTAACTAAATAATTGGTATTAAACTGAAATTAGCAAATCAGCTTACTGCAGCTCACCTTGCTAATACATACACAGACATACCTCCATCACATAAGAAAACTTAGTTAAAAGTCTCAGATTTGATAGTACAAGGTTTTTGCAGAAAAGAGCAACAAAATCATTGAGTCATACAGCAAGGAAACAAGCCCTTCGGCCCAACTTGCCCAACCCGTCGAATATGTCCCATCTACACTAGTCCCACCTGCCTGCATTGGCCCATATTCCTCTAAACCTATCCTATCCATGTACCTGCCTCAACTACCTCCTCCTGCGGCACGTTCCATACACCTATCAAGCACCCTTTGTGTAAAAAAAGTTACCTTTCCAGTTCCTATAAAATCTTTTCCCCCCTCACCTTAAACCTATGGTTCGCGATTCCCCTACTCTGGGCAAGAGACTTAAGCCCCTGTTCCCCTGTCTGGAGTGCGTGACGTAATTTGAAGATGGACACAAAATGCAGGAGAAACTCAGATGGACCGGCAGAATCTCTGGAGAGAAAGAATGGGTGACGTTTCGTGTCGAGTCTCTTCTTCAATCTGAAAGAAGGGTCTTGACCCGAAACGTCACCCATTGCTTCTCTCCAGAGATGCTGCCGGTCCCGCTGAGTTACTCCAGCATTTTGTGTCTATCTTCAATTTTCTTGGCCCCGCTCTGGGAGTAGAAGTGGGGGCGGTTCCGGACCGCAATGGCCGTGAGCCCCAGGCCGAGTTCGGCGATCGTTTGCCTGCTTCTGCTGCTGTTGGAGGTGAGACGTTGCGCCGCGCCAGGGTCTTGGGCCTGTCCCACTTTGGCCGTCAGTTACGCGACAGGCCGTTGGCGCGCGAAGGTTTCGTTCGCTACAAAATTTCGGAGCGCCGCGCGATATCGCGCACAACTACATACCCCTCCGCGCTTCTCAGTGGGACCGGCCCCGCGCGGCCACACGATGCCCGTGCGCCTCAACGCGTCAACGAGGTCGCGTAATTTGCGTGCCAAGAACACGTAAGTGGGACAGGCCCTTTACCCGATCTATTCCTCTCATGATTTTGTACACCTCCATAAGATCACCCCTCATCCCCCTGCGTTCCAAGGAATAGAGTCCTAGCCGGCTCAACCTCTTCCGAATGCTCAGGATTTGAGATATAATAAAGATAAGCTCAAGCATCTCAGCTCAATGTCATTCTGGTATTTGCTTCCTCTATTTAACAAAAAGGTATTGCAAGTGTGATTCGTGAGAGATTATTTAATTCCCCTTCCATTCTAATTACCTCTTCTACGCTTTGGTAAGTTAACATCAGTTAGTCAGTAACATCTACAGATCAATGGGTATTTAAAGACATCCAGCAATTTGTCTTTCTATGTTTGCAATGTCTCCGCACCATTCCTTGCAGTCCATTATTAAGTATCACTATGGGCCCAGGAATTCCCAATATGTTCAAGGTCATCAAAGCAATGTGCGGTTATTTTCCAAAATCTACTTTTAAAAGCAGTTCTCGGAATATGTTGAACAGGTACAAAGAACCTAATGAGGCACAGCTGCTATCTGCAGTATTCTGCTCACTATTTTCCTGAGACAGAATCACTGTCTTAAACTAGGTTCCAGTCATTTGGTATTCCTTATAATAACAAACTGACTACTTGTAACATTAAACAAATGAACTTAATTAAACATACTTTGATCCTTATACTTTGATCCTTGAAACTTATACATTAAATCTGATATGTGTAGGAAGGAACTGCAGATGCTGGTTTAGACCGAAGATAGACACAAAATGCTGGAGTGACTCAGCGAGACTGGCAGCATCTCTGGATAGAAGGAATGGGTGACATTTCGGGTCGAGACCCTTCTTCAGACTGAGCAGTCTGATTTAATTTGATTGAGTTGTTTGAAAAAGTAACCAAGAAGGTTGAGGAAGGCAGGGCCGTGGGAATAGTCTATATAGCCTTCCGCAAGGCCTTTGATAAGCTTCCGCATGGTAGGTTGCTCTGGAAGGTTAGATCATAGGGGACCCTGGGAGAGTTTGTACAGAATTTATTTTATGGTAGGAAACAAAGGATGGTGGTGAACTGGAGGCCTGTGACTAGTGTGTGCCACAGGGTTCAGTGCTGGGCACATTGTTGTTTGTCATCTATATCAACGATTTGGATGAGAACATACAATTAGTAAATTTGCAGATGGCACTAAAATAGGTGGCATCATTGACGTTGACAATGGTAGCATGAATTACAGCAGGATCTTGATCAGCTGGGCATGTGGACCGAGGATTGGCTAATGGAGTTAAACTCAGATAGTACGGGGTGTTACATTTGGGAAGTCAAACCAGGAACCAGGGCAGGATCTTCACGGTGAATGGTCAGGCCCCTTCGGACTGCTGTGGAACATAGTGATCTTGAAGTTCCCTAAAAGTGGCATCACACGTAGATAGAGTGGTGAAGAAGGCTTTTGTCACGCTGGCCTTCATGAGTCAGGGAACTGAATATAGAAGTTGGGATGCTCTGTGATAGTTGTACAAGATGCTGGTGAGGCTGCACCTGGAGTATTTTGTTCAGTTCTGGTCACTCTGCTACACGAAGGATGTCATTAAGCTGGAAAGAGTGCAGGGAAGATTTACATGGATGTGGCAAGGACTCAAGGGCTTGAGCTATTGGGAGAGGTCGGGCAGGCTAGAACTTTATTCCTTGGAGCACAGGATGTTGAAGGATAATCTTATAGATCTGTATAAAATCATGAGGCAAATCGATAGGCGATTGTATATGGCCTTTTTCTCAAGGTTTGAGAACCAAGAACTAGAGGGCATAGGTTTAAGGTGAGAGGGTGTATATGGAACGAGATGACAGAGGAATAGTTGAGGCAATTACAATACAACATTTACAAGACATTTGTACAGGTAGGTGGATAGCAAAGGTTTGGAGGAATAGGGACCAAATGTGTGCAAATGAGACTAGGTATCTTGATTGGCATGGACTAGTTGGACAGAAATACTGGTTCCTATGCTGTCTGCCTCCCTGGCTCTAAGAGCACATATGGAATCAGTAAAAATCAGCGTCATGATAGCACGATATATATTAAGAGATGGAAAACAGATAGCGCTGTTCTACCAGAAATCTGGTATGAATCCTTGTTGAACTCATGCTGTGTGCTGCTGTGCGAGGAACCGGGCACAAATTACTGCCCTCTGCTGGCTCTTCCACCAAAACCAATCTGTGTGCAGGTTAAGGCCCTGTCCCACTTTCCCGAGTTACTCACGAACTCTCCCGAGTTTTCCCCTTGATTCAAATGTCGGGTAAT
This sequence comes from Malacoraja senta, assembly GCA_038087875.1. Classification (NCBI taxonomy): domain Eukaryota; kingdom Metazoa; phylum Chordata; class Chondrichthyes; order Rajiformes; family Rajidae; genus Malacoraja; species Malacoraja senta. Next base: position 116,649,015 of record CM075978.1, on the reverse strand, counting down.
GTTGGTAGCGAGTCCGTAGGAGTCCGTAGATGTTTCGTAGCGGCTCGTAATGCCAGCCCTATGAACTCGGGGCATCAGGTAAGTCGGGACGTGTTTTCAACATGTTGAAAAATGTCCACGAGTTAAAATAATAGCCCCGAGTACCTACGAACAGCTATTACCGTAATTCTCCGAGTTCGAATCAAGGGGAAAACTCAGGAGAGTTCGTGAGTAACTCGGGAAAGTGGGACAGGGCCTTTAGTGTGGAGGGGCTGCCTGGAGAAGAGTAGTGCAGACACTCCGCACTGATATGCCAGGTTCAGGTTTGCACCCTGGCTGGCACAGTGAGTGCTGCGGACTAACTCAACCTGCTCATGGTGTTGTTAGGCTACCTGGATCCTTTGGACACCTTATCACTTCCTGCTGGCTATGTTGGAAGCTGCCAAGCACAGTGCCTGTTACCATAGCAAAACCTCTGGGCTGTGGAAAGCAGCAAAAGAGAGTGAGAGAGACAGCAGCTTCCAACACATCCAGCAGGAGGTTGTGCGCAAGATGCATGATCCAGGCAGTCTGTCAGCACAAAGTGCAGCCATTACTATTCCCAGGGCTCACATCTCTGTGCTGAGTATAGAGGTGTATAAAATCACGAGATGAATAGATCGGGTAGACGCGTAGTCTCTTGCCCAGAGTAGGGGAATCAATGACCTGAGGATATAGGTTTATGGTAAGGGACAAAAGATTTAATAGGAATCTGAGGGGTATTTTTTTCACCCAAAGGTTGGTGAGAATATGGAACGAGCTGCCAGAGGAGGTAGTTGAGACAGGGACTATTGCAACATTTAAGAAACAATCAGACAGGTACATGGATAAGATAGGTTTAGAGGGATATGGGCCAAACGCAAGTAGGTGGGATTAGTGTGATGAGATGTTAACCGGTGTGGGCATGTTGTGCCGAAGTGTTTGGTGTTTCTCTGACCATCCAACCTGTATTTATGGCATTTGGAAAGAAACTGATGAAATGTTATAAATTAAATTTGAACATGCCCTTTCAGAAACTGCTTGCTGCATTATCAATATTTTACATTCTTTCTGCTGTACCTTATTTTCATTCTAACTTGAATACGGATCAAAGTAATCATTTGAACTATACCCTTGTCAGGTTAATGTTTGGGTCTCTAATAAGCTTTACTTTCTTATTTGATGTGTTCTTTTCTTTTATGTTTCTATAAAACATCCTTATTTGTATTTGATTCTACAAGCCAACATTTTGGCACATACTCTCTTTGCTAAGTCAATGGAAGTGAATGGACTGGGGTGAATAAAAATTGTAACCCATATTGCCAGAGATGTAAGGAGATATTTCTTCCATTCTATATATTTCCTTTTTAAGATAACACACAAGAGATGGTGTAATTTATAAGATAATATATTGCAGGGCTATGCAATATACTTAAGAGGATATGCTTCATGGAATAGGTATTCGGCATCAAGATTTGTAATCCTATCCCCCACTAATGCAAGATTGTTGAAGCCAAAGTTACATTTTAACCACTAGTTACAATAGATAATATTGGAAGAAATTAAGATCTTTCATACATAATGTTTCAAGTGAAAAAAAAAAGCACACTCTGTATACAGAACAACCAGTGTATAGTCAGACGACACTACGTACCTATGCACTGGCCATTTCTGCCTGTGTATCCTTCTGGGCAAGATACACACTCATAAGAGCCAGGACTGTTAATGCATCTTCCAGACAGACATGTATTGGAATCCTGGCATTCATCAATGTCTGTAAATTTAAATAAATCACACAGCAAATTCATTTAAACATGCTTCAACTTCAATTTTACAATTTTAATAGCAGAAAAGGGTAACATTTTAAAGTGACAATGTCCTATTTCCTTGATTGTTAGATCAGCTCAAATGTTTCAAATTTTAAACATTTCAAAAGACGATTATTACAGCAGACCGTGTAGAGGAGGTCCCTGCTTGTCACTTGTCACTGACTAAACCCACGTGCACGGTAGAAAGGTATACATTCGTTAGCTGCTCTCCACTGATGTTCATGAAAACAATAACATTCATTGTTCGACCAAAGTGCATCATCTGCTCATTATGATATCGCTGTTTGTGAAAACATAATGTGTGCACGTTTGCTTCTACATTTTCTACATTCCAACTGTGATTATATTTCTTTGTTGCCTCTGTCTCCCTTTCAAACTTGCTGAGTTTGTGCAAGGTGTAAGACTTTCTAATACTTTCAGCCTTTTATCCAAGGTAGTTCCATGCAACAGTGTCAACATTCACTCTGTGCAAATGTTGCCTCAAACCCGAGACAAAGTAGTTCAATGCACAGGGGCAACTGGTAACCAATGAAAATCCATTGGAGAATCTCATGACAAATCTGCCCAGAGTATGGTGAGTGTCACAGGAGGTAAGGGTTAGTAGCTCACACTATGATCAGTGCTGAGACCAAGCAGGAAACCATTAAACTGGAATCTGCTTCCATGAATTTGGTGATTCAAGAGAAGGTTAAAGTTCTCAATCATCTTCATGGTGGCTAAATGGTCTTTACTTCCAAGATCCTGCTCCACTTGGACAGTGAAAGCACAAACCATGTGCAGGCACCAGTACAAGTGCATGTTTATACAAAGAAGAGGCAATGAATTTCCATCTCATACAACTGCTTACTTAATGGAGAAATTAATTCTGGTGGGGAAGGAAACAGGTGGCTGGGTGGCAATGAGGAATCATGCCAGCATTTCCTTTGGCCAAAGAAGCTCCCATCATTGCCTGATCCCACACTCAAGCTTTTGATTTCATTTATGGCGCTGGATTATGGATGTACGAGCTTGTTTATATTTTTTAGATAACATTTTTGGATTGATTTTAAGTCATTCCCTGAAATTCTCGGGTCAAAGGCAGTGGCTGTGGCACAACAATGAGGTAACCACAGACTGGTAATGGGAAGCACACTGTTGTTTTGTTTGTTTGGAGTATGATTCCGCAATCTCCTTGCACATTGCTTTATCCTGCTTCCAAATAACGTGAATTCGAAATCCGTGAGAGATTCCATGCCACATCCTAACTGCTAGATAGTACAAGCTGGTTTTCAAAGCCATTCAGTTGCACAGGGTCTATTTAACAACTGAAACACACACTCACCTTCACATTGGCCACTGTTCATTCTGTACCCTGCATCACAGTACTGGCATCTATAGGAGCCTTCAACATTAATGCAATGGCCTGCTCCACAGATATTACGTCTCAGGCACTCATTGATATCTTGAAATTATAAAATAAATAGTTCAACTTAGGAGCAAAATATCATATGTTTTAGCTAATAACATCTAATAGTGTACAAATAATCAGAGCTGTTAAAGCAAAAGGCGGCACGGTTGAGCAGCGGTAGAGTTGCTGCCTTACAGCACTGAGCGCCAGATACCCGGGTTCGATTTGGTGTTCTCCCACACTCCAAATGCGCTCAAGTTTGTAGGTTAATTGGCGTAGTATTTTTAAAAATTTAAATTGTCCCGTGTGTGTGTAGGAAAGTGTTATTGTGTGGGGATCGCAGGTCAGTGTGGACTCGGTGGGCCGAAGGGCCTGTTTCCACGCTGCATCTCTAAACTAAGCAAAGGAGGCCATTTTGTTCCATTTTCCAGTTCTTTCCATATTGCCTGCATTTTTTGTCCCCGTCAAATATCCATTTGATTTTCTTTCAAAAGTAATAACTAACTCTGCTTCCCCACCCTTTGAGGAGATTTTGTGTGAATAAACATTCTGCTGTGAATAAACATTCCCTCATGTTACCTCTAAATTTTTTGCCAATCTCCTTTAACACGTATTCTCTAGTTCTCAACCCTACTGCCAATGGAAACAGTTTCTCTTTAATTAGTCTGTCTAGATTCTTGATGGATACCTTTCAACCTTGTCTGTTCCAAACACCACATTCTCAGTTCTCCAGACTACCCACGTAACAGGAGACCCTCACAGCACCGGGATCGTTCCAGTAAACCTTCAACGCACTCTCTCTTGGATCTTTACACCCTTCGAATAGTGCAGAGTGCAGAAATGGACACAATATTTTCATAATGTCTCAAGATAGATAGATAGATAGATAGTGGGTGGAAATCGGAGCATCCGAAGTAAACTTATGTGGTGACAGGGACAATATAAATATTCCACATAGACATCACTTGATGTCAGTATTGTTCCTGGGTCTTTAGAGCTGTGAGGTAGCAGCTCGAGCAGGTACACTACTGAGCCATACCATTCAATCCAACCTCCTTGCTTGGTATCCTATACTTAGATTCTTAGAGTTGTGCAGCACAGAAAAAGCCCTTTCAGCCCAATTGAGTCATACTGACCAACATGCCTATCGACACTAATCCCATTTGACAGCTTTTAGCTCTCACGCCTCTATTCCTTCCCAATCCATGTATCCCAATGTCTTTTAAATGTCTTGCAACCACGCTCTATCCATAAAACTACACAGGCAGCTAATGCTACATATAGGTCTAAAATTTCACTTGCATTACGCATGATCACCACGGTAGTCTTTAGTCTATACAACCAAATATTATACATATAGTTTATAATTTTTCTGGATCTTTCACTGTCAGGGCCAAGATTGGGGCATTTCACACTATCTTCCACTGAACACTATTTTTACAGCAATAGCACACGCAGCTGATGCTATTTCAAAGCTGTCAACAGCTCTTTTTAAATAGACAGGTTATCAACTGGCTAAATATAAATGTGAAGAATTTATTAGTTATTAATTTAGTTAGTGTGCTCAAAAATGTGGAAGTCAGACCTCTACTATAATGAGTAAATATTTCTAAGTTGGAGACACAAGAGGCTGCTGATGTTGGAATCTTGAGCAAAAACCAAAGGTCTGGAAAACATAAGTAAGTCCAGCAGTATCTGTGAAGGGAAAAGGACAGATGACGTTTCGGGTCGGGACCCTTCTTCAGAGCAGAAGAAATGTCTGACCCGAAACATCGCCTGTCCACTTCCCTTCACAGATGCTGCCTGACACGCTGTGTTCCTCCAGCACTTTGCTTTTTGTCAAGATGATTCCAAATTCTTGCTCACAGGAAAATCCACTGGTGCTTAACGTTGCTTGTAAATCTAGGGAGAGGTGCTAGGCTCGTGCTGGAATTACTTCTGAATATCTGTACTCTACGACAGCAGTGAAACTAACTTCTGAATAAACCATGGTCATTCATGAAAGTTAAACTCGACAAAATGTCCAGCGGTCTTCCTCTCTGGCCTTCGGCAGAACGACACTATTTCCATCCACTATAGCATCAATTATATTTCTTTTGAACTTCTATTCGCAAGGGAGTGGGAGGTTAATGGTGTTATAAGGTCATAAGGTCGTAAGTGAAAGGAGCAGAATTAAGCCATTCGGTCCATCAAGTCTACTCCGCCATTCAATCATAGCTGACCTATCCCTCACTCCTAACCCCATTCTCCTGCTTTCTCCCCATAACCCCTGACACCCGTACTAATCAAGAATCAAGAATAAAGAATAAAAATATCCATTGACTTGGCTTCCACAGCCTTCTGTGGCAAAGAATTCCACAGATTCACCACCGTCTGACTAAAAAAATTCCTCCTCATCTCCTTCCTAAAGGAACTCCTTTAATTCTGAGCCTATGACTTCTAGTCCTAAACTTTCACACTAGTGGAAACATCCTCTCCATGTCCACTCTTAGAGAAATGACTTTTATTTCCTTGCAAAATTGCAAAATTCCTTGCAGAAGTTCCAGGTTTTGAATTCTGTAAACTAGTATTCCAATGGCCATGACATTAGATCCTCCTTTTGAAACGTGGAGCATTACCAGTGCATTGTGTTCCTCCATTTAATGTAAAGCCTTGGCGACAGATGCATCGGAAGCTCCCTTCGGTGTTCTTACAGTGGCCATTGGAACATGGTTGTAGGGCCTGGGCACATTCATCCACATCTGTGAAAGTCAGACCACGTTCATTAGTGGCTTCAATTAATCCAGCCCTGTTCAAGCTGAGGCAGAGTCCAGAGTGGGTTTCAGAGTGAGAATCAGTAGGCACCAGAGTGAGAACTATTGCCAGGATTCCAGGTCCTGAGCTTCAGGGAGAGATTAGGCAGGCTAGAACTTAATTGTTTGGAATGCAAGAGGCTTTGGTGCATAAAATCATGAGGAGAATTGATAGGGTGAATGCACAGAGTCTTTTACCCAGGGTAGGGGAATCAAGAGCTAGAGGACATAGGTTTAAGGTGAGAGGTGACAGATTTAATAGGAACCCGAGTGGCAACTTTTTCCACTCGGAGGTGGTGGTTATATGGAATGAGCTTCCAGAGGAGGTAGTTGAAGCAGGTATAATAATAACATTTAAAAGACAATTGGACAGATACATGGTGAGGAAAGGTTTAGAGGGATATGGGCCAAATGGGACGGTTAGTTGGTGCATTTTGGGCTGAAAGGCCTGTTTCTGTGCCATATGACTCTATTAAGTATTACTCCCAGGCCTCTGTTAAAAGCTCGACTTCCAACTAGAGCAGGTGACAGTGCAAAGCCCAAGTCGGAACAAAAATACACATCGAGGTGGATTGCCAAGGAAATAGCATGAGGACTAAGGTTCTTAAAGTTAAGCAAGTGCTGGGTTAGCCACAGAAAACTGAATGCTAAAGCCACATTTGCACTTCAGTTCAAAATTTGTCAACTCTGTGCATTTGTCTAGTCTGTATAATTACACCCAAAGAGGAAGGTCTAGGCTGTTGATTCTTACCGTCGCATGCGGTTTGCAAGGTGTTGAGGTGGAATCCAGGATCACAGTTACACGTATATCCCTCTGGAAGATTAATACACTGTCCAGGTCCACAGATTTGAGGGCTAACTGAACACTCGTCGATTTCTGAAAATAGAAATTCGAATTAGAACATTGGAACAAAGACTCAGCGGGTCAGGCAGCATCTCTGGAGAACATGGATAGGTGACCTTTAGGGTCGGGACTATACTTCAGACTGTAAAGATTAATGCTTTATTATTGAATTGCATTGCAAATTAGTTAGCGATATACTGAGCTACCTTCCTTATAATATGATGTTTGGATACATTTCATTAGTCCACTACTTTTTAGTGTACGAAGGGAAACTGTCTGATCATGTAAAATATCTTTGCTACATTCCTATTCAAAATCTTATTTGACCCTGTGTGTACATTACTATGTAAAGTACTATGGGCCCCTCTAGCCTATTGATACATGGCTAAACAAGGTCTTCTTTCACAACGTGCATGATTTTAGAAATCTCCTAAATCAAGGTATTGGAGGGAACGCCTCCAGCAAGATATTCTTATCCTTCCTCATTCTTGTATCATGGGAATGATGACAATAATCTCGCCACATTTACGTGTCAATAGTAGGGGGTGTTGTTAATCTGTAAGTGTGCGACAGAGGAGTTCCAATTCATTATTTACAAATCCGCTAAAGGGTGCAATGTGATCAGCTCCAAAATATTGTTTGTCCTCACCTCACAAATAACACGTGCACACCAATACCCTACATTCCATTGAGTTTGTATCTCTGTTCCGTTTCATTACTGGTTGATTTAATTTGTTCCATTCTCCCTAAACTTCAGTTCATCTCAATCTCAGCAACCAATATCCTGACCTTATCTCTCACTCCATCTGTAACTGACCCCTGTATCTCCTCCTTCCCTCCCCTCCTCCACCAACTCTCACTATTGCTTGTTAAACCGCTCTGGCTACGAAGGCCTCATTTTAACATTCTCAATCTGCTCTTAAATCTCCACCCTGAAAATGTCCACAGTCTTTGCTCCACTCCTCCACTCCCACCATCCCAATCAAGCCTAATTTTAACTGAACAGCCACGTGGCTATATTTTCAAGATCAAGCTCTAGAAATGCATCCCTCAACAACTTAATTTCCTTTTGTATCCTTTAAACCTAATGTTTAAGGCCTTTTGCCCTTATGCAGCTCAACCAAGGGTATTTTTTGATTGATAACATTCCTATGAAATGTCTCAGAACACTTTGCTTCTGAGACATCATGTAAATGTTGGTGTAAAAAGCAAGCAAACCATTTTTAAGAAAATCAAACAGATTAATGCACACAGCTTCTTTATTAAGACTCGCACACAATCTTATATATTAGAAAACAAGAATCAAACATCTGCCCTATAAAAGACACAAAATGCTGGAGTAATTCAGTGGGACAGGCAGCATCTCTGGAGAGAAGGAATGGGTGACGTTTAGGAAACGTCTCTCCAGAGATGCTGCCTGTCCCGGTGAGTTACTGTAGTCTTTTGTGTCTCTCTTCAGTTTAAACCAGCATCTGCAGTTCCTTCCTACACATCTGGCCCTTTATGTCTGGTTGCAATCGTCATAATTGCAGATTTTGTACTGCAATACCATTTTCTTGCACTGTCCCCATATCATTTGATCCTTTAATATGCAAAACTCAAACAATCTCTGTTTAAAAAGAATGCATTGACTAACCCTCAAGCCCTTTGGGGTATAGAATTTAAAAAATCACATCATTCACGAAATGTCTCATCTCAGTCGTAAATGGCCCATAGGTTTTTCTAAGTTTATGACACATGGTTCTAGACTCATCAGCCGGGGGAAACATTCTCGCGCCACCCACCCTGTCAAATCCTTTAAGAACTTTGTACATTTCAATGAGATCACCTCTCACTCGTCTAAAGAGTACAGGCCCAGTCAAACCAGCTATCTCAGGAAGTAGTCTGGTGAATCTGCATTACACTCCCTCTATGGCAAACATATCCTTTTCTAGACAAAGAGAATAAATCTGTACTCAGTGCAACATGTCCCACAAATCTACGCATCACCTACATTGAAAACAATTTAATGTTTTACTCCAATAAACTTTTCTCCCAAAATCATTCTTTCACATTCTTGTTCACTTCAAGGTAATTGTGGACATAATGAAAGAAATGACAACGGTTATTTTCCATCAATATTACCCTGTTTCTCATTTCTTAATCTGCCATTAATAATGTCACAAAAATACAAAGCTCTGACGGGACAGATAACAGCATTAAACAACAACTTCTTAATGACACACCGATCCATCAGGCAATTGCAGTTTGACATCCAGAAGCAGAACACAGGCAGAACAGACAGGAAATTCTGGGTTATTTTCAGACATCTGATAACGGGTATGTGGCAGTAATAGCAGACCCGCGTAACCCTGGAGTTAAAAAATATCTGTATATCTCCTCCAGAATGCTGGCACTCTAGACTGAAGTGCACATCTGGGAATTATCCTTCACGATTGCAAACATATATCAGGAAATGTTTGGATAAACAAGGAACTCTAATTGCCTACAATGTTACTTTGAAGCACTTTTCCAATTAATTGCTGTCATCAGTGGGAACCTCTGTCATAATCATGTCTGTACATCAGGAGAGAATCACAGACAGAGAAGAATTATCTGAAGACAGACACATAAAGCTGGAGTAACTCAGTGGGTCAGGCAACATCTCTGGAGAAAAGGAATAGGTGACGCTTCGGGTCAAACCCCTTCTTTATTTGACATCCATATCCAGCAATCAAAGATGTCACCTGTTAGTATACAATGCTGAACCATCATCCCTTAGCTACTTGCAATTGCCTCAGTTCCTGGCTTTGTCACTGAAGCAGTAATTTACAGAAATATAAGTTTACTGGCACTGAAATTAGTTTAAAAGAAAAGAAAAGATAATTTTGTTTTAACTGAAAGTTTGTGAAAACTTTGGACAAGAGCCTAAAACATTTCAAAGACGTGCCGGTTTGTAGGTTAATTGGCTACTGTAAATTGTCCCTAGAGTGTAGGATAGAACCAGTGTATGGGTGATCATTGATTGGCATGGACTGTGGGCCAAAGGGCCACAGCTGTATCACTAAACTAAACTAAATCGAAGCTTTATATTACAACAGCATTGCTTTCAAAAGTATTTCACCATTCTTTGTTCCAATATTAATATAGAATTATCAGCAACAAAAAGATTTACTGAGTTCAATCTATTTATTTGCCATTTCATTATGCAGTTCATTTTGTGTAGAACAGTTCAGATGTTTAGTTCAGAACAGTCATGCACCTGCAGAGGACAATAATCAAAGGATGGTTTGACAATGAGGCTGAAGAAGATTGATGAAGTGAAAGCACTAGTGAGTAATGAACTAGTGAGCAGTGAGTATAATCTATAATGCATGCGAGTCACTCCTATAATCTAAGCATGCTACGCTACTACCACCAAGGGAGCAGCTGTTGAATGGGAAGTTGTAAATGCTCAAGCTCTATGAAAACTATAGATAAACATGAACTATAAGGTCCTAACATTTCTGAGTTAGGTCATTACGGTCTATGTAGTAAATTAAGTTGTGACATTTGCACTCAGATTACGGATGGGGAAATAGTCAGCCAAAACCAGATCAAACTCAACTTTGCATTCCCCATGTTCGGGAAGCTCTCACTGTAAACCATTGGCATAATATGGGATATGGGACCAAGTGTTCAACTTTTAGAGACCAGATGCAAACCTGAAGGGCTCAATTTCCTCTATTTGGTTGGCATGAGCTGTTTCCAAAGAGGACTGGGCATTTAGCTACTCTAAGATACCATTCCATTAGGCAACAGTGTGCCAAACTTCAGGCCACAGCTGACTGATGCTCCTGGAATAACAGGCCATTTGATACTCCTGAAGTATCAGGCCATTACAGCAGCTGGCATTTTCTACACTGATGATGGAGACCCAAAGAGGACAGAAACCCACAAATATTTCCAAGAGCGTTTTTAACCCGGCATCATTGGCTCATGGCATTTTAATATTGGACCATCCCTCTCGTCCTGCTGTTGTGATGAATTGGGGGGGGGTGGAGTGGTGTGACAAAGATGTACTTAAATATAGCTCCATCTGATGCTTGGTCAACCTTCCCTTGCTGTAAACTAGACAATGTAGAAGATAGATCAGTGGTTCACAGTCTTTTTGAATGAAATCTCTGTTTCTGCTCAATAGAATATGCAGTGTCCCAGCCAAGTAAGCCTGCTGATATCACAGGCCACTCCTTTTAGGGAGGTAAGTCTATCCCAAGGATTCTCTGAGACTGCTAGCAATCAACGGGGGGGGGGGGGGGGAAGCAAGTGTGTTTGTTCTAGTTTTATACAAAATGCTGGAGTAACTCAGGCTGCATCTCTGCATAGAAGGAATGGGACATTTCGGGTCGAGACCCTCTTTGGACTGAAGATGCTGAGTTATTGCAGCAGTTTGTGCCTATCTTCAGAGTAAACCAGAATCTGCAGTTTCTTCCGACACATTGTTCTAGTTTAATAACCTCAACATTATTAAAGGTTCAAGTGCAACCTGCTGCTTTTTGCACCTTCAACCCCACTCGGCCCCATAAACCCAACAGGGTGACACAGCCTTGAAGAGAACCGGTGAGCTGGGAGAGGCCCCTCAAGCCTGCTTTGCCTTTCAATATTACACACTTTCTCTTTCAGCTCTACTCTCTTATCCCATCTCCATTTCTCTCTTCCCTGCAGCCTTTCGGCTATATATATATATATTTGATCTATATATATATGTGTATTTGTGAGTATGTGTATATATATACACACACAGACTGAACTTTTTTTTCTCTCTCATTTATTATATTGTTTACAGAGTACTATGTTTACATATTCTGTTGTGCTGCTGCAAGTAAGAATTAAATTGTTCTATCCGGGACATTTGACAATTAAACACTTTTGAATCTCCCTCTTGATATCTGCCCAAAAGCCACCGTAGCTTTGAACAGTCCCATTGTTGGACTCCCATGGTAGGCATTTTATCACATGGTTAACACATGTCAGTTTAATATAGATCATGTATGTACCAGTCGAACTATCCTACTCAGTTGTATCTGCAATGTGAGGAATCTTCCACAAAGGCTATAAAATCCTACAATAATTGTGTTCTTATGATATCCTTAATGTCCTCATCATAACTGTCCAGAAATTTAACTTCGCCAGACAAGAGACTTTTGCAAACAGAGCAATACATCTAAAGACAGAAGGAACCTTTGTACAGCTCTGTGGAATCTTTAAATAAACATTGCTATGGATGCTCAAAAGGAAACCAAATACACGATACATGCCAAATACATGCAAACTGGAGAAACAGCACCTCGTATTCCACTTGGGTAGTTTACAATCCAATGATATGAACATTGAAATTTTCAATTTTATGTAACTAACTCCCGCCCAGACCTTCTTTTTATCCCATCCGTTTTCCCAGTGCCCCACCTGGATGCACACGCGATCCCACACCCTTCCCCCCTTTCCCCTGTCCACTTCCACTTATATCTCTCCCTCTGGCTTTACTCCTTCACTCTTCTCTCCTTATATCATCTACCCAGGCTTCTGACTTCTTTTCATCTCTAGACATTGTCCACCCATCTGCCAGTCAACCCCCTCCCTCATCTTGCTTATCAAAGGTTACAAGGGGCTTTTGATCAGTTGGGCAAGTAGGCAGAGGAATGATTAATGGAGATTAATGCAGATAAATGAGAGATGTTGCATTTTGGTAAGTCTAACCGGGGCAGGGCTCTGGAGAGTGTTGTAGATCAGAGGGATCTATGATTGCAGGTATATAGTTCCTTCTCACAGTTAGATAAGGTGGTCATGAAGACTTTTGGCACATTGACCTTCATCAGTCAGGGTATTGAGTATAGAAGTTGGGATGTTATGTTACTGCTGTACAGGGCACTGGTGAGGCCACGGTTGGAGAATTGTGTTCAGTTGTGGTCGCCTAAACATTTGAAAGGTGTTGTTAAGCTGGAAAGAGTGCAGAGAAGATTTACGAGGATGTTGCCAGGACTTGTGGTCCTGAGCTGTAGAGAAAGGTTGGCCACACCAGGACTATATTCCTTGGAGTGAAGGAGGATGAGAGGTGATCTTATAGAGGTGTATAAGATCATGAGAAGAATCAATAGGATAGATGCACATAGTCTTTTAACCAGAGTGGGGAAATCATGAACCAGAGGACATTGGTTTAAGATAAGAGGGGAACGATGGAATGGGAATCTGAGTGGCAATTTTTTTTACACTGTGTGTGGTGGGTATATGGAACGAGCTGCCGGATGAGGTAGTTGAGGCAGAAACTATAACAACATTTAAAAGGCATTGGATAGGTACATGGATAGGAAAGGTTTAGAGGGATATGGACCAAATGGGGCAAGTGGGACTCATGTAGATGGGGCACCTCGGTTGGCAAGGGCCTGTTTCCATGATGTAGTACTCTATAACTCTATGATCTGCATTCACCAATCACTTGCCTCACCTTGTCCCACCCCACATCTCTTCCAACTTTCTCCCCCACTCTACAATCAGTCTGAGGAAGGGTCCCGACCCAAAATGTCACCTCTCCATGTTCTCGAAAAATGCTGCCTGACCCACTGAGTTACTGCAGCACTTTATGTCCTTTTTCGTAAACCAGCATCTGCAGTTCCTTGTGTTTAAGCTATTTCAAGTCAAACATTTTTGAATTTGATAAAACGACTCATATTCTCTATGCTTGCCCACACTGGTACCAACAAAAGTGGCAGGGCTCTGAAACCAAAGCTTATGGTGTACCTTCACAATCCTCAGAGGTAGACAAAAATGCTGGAGAAACTCAGCGGGTGAGGCAGCATCTATGGAGCGAAGGAATAGGTGACGTTTCGGGTCGAGACCCTTCTTCGGATCAAAACCGTCTACTTCACAATCCTCAAGTGAATTTGAGAGAGAATTTTCAAGTGGCAACCTACAATATGAGTTTGTTCATTTAAAGGGACTGTGGATTGTGAAGGTACAGCATTAAAAAGGATTACCAAATATGTAACTATATCCTGAAATTCATACAATCCACTGCATTGTTTGTTTTGGTAAATAGGTCAAATTTTGGATGCTTCAGCCAAATGTTAGTAAATTAGGTCCAAGAATGTTGGTGGGGATGGAGATGGGGAATCGGAAGGTTAAACTTTTACCGGTTACTGAGTGCATCCATTAAAGTTGTATAAAGAGATTTGGGAAAGAACTGGGTAGGTGTATGAGGAAGACTGCACTTACGAATAAGATGGAAAATAATGCAAGGATATGTGTAGACTTTACCTGGGAGAAATTTTATGTTTCTTTGAATTAACTGTTCACAATTCCAAAGGAAAATTGGTCCAGGTAATGACTCCTAGAGTTAACTAAAGTGTTTCTTTAGTATCTCTTCTCCAAACCAAATGATATCCACTGCAGTGCCTCTGCTGATGTAATCATAATGGATGGTCAGCAGAAATATTGGCTTGTCCTGAATTTCCCAATGGATGTCAGTAGCCATTTGGGAAAAACAGAGAGGTAAACTATTGCGATCTGTTTACTGTACCTGCGACTTGAGTAGATGCAATGAAATGAGTCAAGCTGGATGCTGATGCCTCAGGAGCAATATGGACAGGGCTTGGTGGGGAGTTTTTTTCTACCACTTCTGCGAAAGACAGGAAGATATAAAAGTAAGCAGCAAATGGTACAGCACAATTTTTTTCCAAATACAGTAACTGCCACTCAGTTCTGCAAATGCACCTGGAGCCAAAATGGACAAAGGCATCACATTGCAGTCTAAATTCATACTAATGCTGCAGCCTATTTTAGGGGCAAGACCACCCAACCATTGCAGATTGTCTACACAAATGATATTTAGAGCCTTTCCTATTCTGTGCAAACAAATCACATGTCCTTGGTATTAAATGTACAGGCCTCCCACAAGGACCAGATGGAGAAGGAGAGCTTAGAGTCAGTTGGGAAAGAAAGTCTTCAGGAACTCTCATGCTTAGCTGGCTCTGTTAAGATTCAGGAGTGAAGGTTATTTTCAAAACCCAGGCTATGTCAAATGGAAAATCAGTGCTTGACTAAAATATACTAACAGACTTAGTTAATCCCGCGCATTCAACAAACCATAAATAGACCCACAGTTCCCTGTTGCTACAACTACACACAGAGAAAAGAAACATCAATATATGGTGTTGGTCGGTTGTGATAAAAAGAGAACATACCAGGGAAGTCAGAGTCTATCTGTATCGTACTAATACTGGGAGATAGCTGGGGCAGACTGGATTCTGCAACTTGCTTCTCCTCAAGCTCCTAAATGCAAACAAAAGATGTGTTTTTTAAATTATTGTAAAGGCAGAAATGTTTTGATTAAAAAAACACTAAAAATCACCAACCTCACATAATAATCAGCCAAACCCTGACATAGCCAGTGATTACCTTATGATATTGAAGTATTTTTAAATCAGGCAGAACCACAATTGTTCCCATGGTTTTTCCTTCATTTCTGGGAATTGTCTACACATGGATATTCCATTCCTTAATGTTCACTGTCCTAATCTATCAACATTAGACCACCAGGAGAGATTATTAACCTAAAGCATTACTTCTGCTTCTCACTCTGCAGATGCTGTCTGACTTGCTGAGAATCTCCATTATTTTGTGGTTTTGATTGTCTCAGTCTCTATGCCTTTGTTTGTCCGTCTGCCTCTTAATTTCCACAACTCTTTCATTTTCCCTTCCCTCACCCCACTTTGCTCTTTCTTGTTCTATCCATTTCTGTTCACCTTCCCTTCTACATTTCTGCCATATAATTCCTTCTTTATTTCATCCTTCCCTCTTCCCTCAATGCATTTTTATCTTAATTTTCCTCTGACATTCATTCATATTAACTCATTAATTTCTCTCCCCATCTCTCTCTATTTTTCTTTCTTTTTAGTTTAGTTTTACGGTTAGTTCGAAATACAGTGCGGAAACAGGCTCTTAGGCCCACTGAGTCCTCACCGACCAGCGATTCCTGCACTCTAACGCTATCCTACACACACTAGGGACAATTTACAATTGTACCAAGCCAATTAACCTAGAAACCTATATGGCTTTGGAGTGTGGGAGGAAACCGGAGATCCCGGAGAATACCATGTGGCCACTGGGAGAACGTATAAACTCCATCCAGACAAGCACCCGCAGTCATGATTGAACCCGGGTCTCTGGTGCTGTAAAGCTGCAACTCTACCACTGCGCCACCGTGCCGCCATTCTTCTTCTAGCACTTGACTTTTTCTTAAACCTAAACTTTCCTAACATTGTTTTTACACAAGTCACCTAATTTTGATACAATGGATGGAGATATGAAACAAAACTGGGATTTATAAGGAGGGCATCAAAGGGACAGCACTAGGGTTTAGAAAGGGACATTCAGGGCTCAGCTTCACACTTTCTGGTCCCTGAAACCAATGCTCTCAGGGATGACTGGATGCAGTAGCTATGGATGCAGTAGCTTTATGAAAGCCAAGCAGAATGTATGATTTGGATTACATAATACGAAAACTCACATATAAAATTGCAATGGACGTTGCAATTACCTGCAGAGTTTATAACGGCATTTAGTTTGGATATTTCTATTCTGCAAAGTAGCTTTATCGAGTTAGCATTCATAAATTGACTTGCACAAATATATTAAGTGGCTTTAAGTGAGCCAATGCTTTTATTAAGACAGTGTGCGGTTAAGATGTAAATTAACATGCTGATCCCACAGAGTTGAAGAGACAACCAGACAGCATTGCATTCATCTGTCATCAGCATATATTAAATTAATCAACAATTCCAGCAGTTCTGCCTAATTTACAGCCAATGCTTAGGGCCTGGGATTATGAAGCCTCGTAACCCAGTTTTCTGATGGGTTCTACATGGATTTGGAAGAACTTCATTTTAGTTCTCAAATGCTCACAAGAATGCAAACTTCTGCAAAATGTAACTGTCAATATTAATGTAATTCTGCACTCTGTTTTATCTGAAATAAGAAATTTCCCTGGAACAATGTCATTTTGCACTCTGTTTATTTTCTCAGCACTACTTGATGTATGTGTGCATGGTACGATTTCAGTTCAGTTTAGTTTATTGTCACGTGTACCGAGGTACAGTGAAAAGCTTTTGTTGCTTGATTTGTATTTTGATTTGCTTGCATTCAATGGAAAACAAAGTTTTTTGCTGTATCTTGGTACAAGTGACATTAATAAATCAACAGCAATCTTCACACTGGAAAAACATACTAAGCATTGATTTATATAAGTGAGTGATTTATATTGAACAAACTGAAAATCTAATAACTATGCTGCAATAAATCCAGGACTGCAACTTACCTGTTCTGGTGTGGTGGTGCCCACTGTAATAACAAAAACATGACAAAAAGAGGGATTAATCTTGGGAAATGAAATAGTTTTTTCACATAAAACAAAGTTTAATGAGTTCATGCAAAGTTACAAAGGTAGTGGGTATTTTGAGAGATTTTGGAAAAGCATTAAAGAAATGTAAGGAAATGTTGCATTTATTTGGATTGGCTGAAACTGGAAAAAAGATTGCTTTACAATATCCTGTGGCTACACACTGTCCCAGAAATGTATTATTATTTGTGGCAGAATAGTGAATGAAAAGTACGCATCATGGTAAACCTTCACTACTTACTGGAGAATATAGAACATAGAACAGTATAGTACAGGAATGGGCCCTTCAGCCCACAATGATTGTGCCAAACATGATGCCAAGCTAAACTGATCTTATCTGCCTGTACATGATCCATAGCCTTCAATGCCTTGACCTTCCATGTGCCCACCTTAAAGCCTCTTAAACGCCACTATCCTATCAGCCTCCACCACCATCCTTGGCAAAGCGTTCCAGACCCCTAGAACTCCCTGTGCAAACAACTTGCCCCGTACATCTCCATATAACTTTCCCCCTCTCATCTTATAGCTATGCCCTTGAGTGTTTGACATTTCAACCCTCGGAGAAAGGATCTGACTGTCTACCCTATCAATGCCTCTCATCATTTCATATACTTCTATCAAGTCTCCCCTCAACCTTTGACGTTACAGAAAAACAATCCCAAGTGTATCCAACCTCTCCTTGTAACTGAAACCCTCTAATCCAGGCAGCTTTCCGGGAAACCTCCTCTGCACACTCTCCACACCCGCCACATCCTTCCTGTAATGGGGCGACCAGAACTGCACGCAATACTCCAAATGCTGCCTAACTAAAGTCTTATGGAGCTGCATGATGACTCATGTCCATCGCAAACAGTGTGGGCCGAAGGGCGCATTCCTGTGCTGTTCTGTTTGTTCTATGTTTTATCGTGTCAAATCAAATTTATTGTCATATACAATAAGTTAAGTAAAGTGCATGTACAATGATGAATCTTGCTTGTAACAACATCACAGGCACATAGATTCAGAGCAACATACAAAGACAAATTATACATAAATCTCACGTAAACTTTCTAAAGGAAAGAATGAGCAAAAAAAACAAGACGTTAGTGCAGAAGGCAATTTTTTTTTTTAATGAGACCATGGTAATGCTGGAGGAGTTCTGTTGTTGAGGTAGGATTAGGGTTGCGTGGAAGCTGATCAGTGGAGGAAAGTAGTTGTTCCTGATCTGGTTGTGTGTGACTTCAGGCTTCTGTACCTCCTGCCCGATGGCAACAGTGAGAAGAGGGCATGGCCCAGATGGCGTGAATCCTTGGTGATTGATGCTGCCTTCTTGATGTAGCGCTTCATGAAGCTGCCTTCGATGGAGGGGAGAGGTGTGCACCATTAGACAACCTTTTGTATTCCTATGAATCGGGTTTGCCACACCAGTCCATGATACAATCAGTCAGGATACATCCTACAGTGCATCCATACAAGTTGCTTTGATTATTCAGAGACATGCTGCATCTCTTTAGATTCCGAACAAAATAGAGGTGCAGGCAGAACTTCATCATGATTACATCTATGTGCTGGGCCCAGAAGAGGGTGTCTGTGAGGTTAACGCCAAAGCATTTGACACTGTTAACTCTCTCCACCACCGAGCCATAAACGGAACCTGGCATGTTGTCTCTGGTTTAGTTCCGTGAGTGAGGGATTGTTGTTGCGGCACTACTTAACCACGTGTTCTATCACTCCCCTGCACACTGACTCACCATCCACCAACCACAGTGATGCCATCAGTGAATTTATAAATGGTATTGAAGCTGTGTTTAGCCACATAGACATGGATGTAAAGAGAGAAGAGGAGACAGCTAAGCACTCCGCCTTGATGTGCATACACCTGTGTATATTGTCTGTGAGGAGATTTTGTAACCAATCTGCACTGATTGATGTCTGCTGATGAGGATGTCAAGTTTCCAGTTGCAAAGGGAAGTATGGAGGCCCAGGTATGGAGGCCCAGCTTGAAGAATTTGGACGGGATAATAGTGTTGAACGCCAATCTGCAGTTAATGAACAGCAGCCTGTTGTGT
Source organism: Malacoraja senta (assembly GCA_038087875.1). Classification (NCBI taxonomy): domain Eukaryota; kingdom Metazoa; phylum Chordata; class Chondrichthyes; order Rajiformes; family Rajidae; genus Malacoraja; species Malacoraja senta. Next base: position 116,629,710 of record CM075978.1, on the reverse strand, counting down.
ATGTTTTATTATCCAGACGGTCAGAGCAACATGGCAACAGCTGTTGATATGTTGCAGCGACAGGCAAATTGAAATGGATCAAAGTCATTTCTGAGGAAGAAGTTGGATCGCACCATAGCAAACCTCTTGAAGTATTGGATGTAGGTGCTATCAGACAGTTACCAATTAGGCCGGTCACCGTGCTCTTCTTGGGCATGGGTACAATAGATGCCTTTTGAAGTAGGTTATACCACAGAAGTGAGAGGTCGAGGATGTCCTTGAATACTCTAGCAGTTGGTCCACACTTTTGTACCTGGCCAGGTACACTGTGGTTTTTATGGATTCACTGTCTTGAAGGATGGCAATCTCTTACTATTCAAAAATAATTTGCTTTTCAAATTTTATTGTCAGTCTTGATCAAAGATGATCAAAGTCTTTCCCACAAATAATCCATGATATTCCTCACCCATTCACTTCAAATATTTACATCCGCTGCAGCCTCTCCACATCTTCCTCACAGCCCATGTTGCATTTTATAAGAAGCAAACTTGCTTATATTATGCATGATCTGTTCACCCAAATCATTGCTATAGATTATTAACAGCTGAGACTCCAACGCTAATCCCAGCCGTATCTCCGTAGTCAGTCACACAACCCAAATATCACCCATTCCTTCCTACTGTCCTGTCTATGTTCTGTCTGTTAATGATCCACAGCATAACATTATCCCCCATGCCATGTGTTCTAATTTTGAACTTTTTTGCTTTTCTGCTAGTTAAGACATTAAAGTTCTAATTTGCCAAAATGGCACTTTCCTCCAATATTCTTTTTATGTTGACTCTTTCCAATCCTATTATTATTTTCTACATGCCCTACTATCACTTCCTTAATGGTTAAAGACAGAACATTCCCCACGTTCACCATCTAGATGTATGGCTCCCCTACTTAGAAAGCAGAGAGTAATTGCTAACCCTGTTAGTATTTAGCAACAGGAGCCATTACCTTCAGGGAGGGTGCCACAGGACCAGACTAGGAACAAAATGAACTGCAATTTTATTTTGCTGCATTTTTCATTTTTATGAAGGAGCCAAGCAATCTAATAATAAATCAAATCAAAGATTACTTCATACACTAATATACCTTTCTCCACGTCTGTATCTCATTAAGTGCTAAATCTGCTCTCTCTAGCGTTGTATAGAACACTGTTTTCCCAGACAAAGCTTACATTGTCTTCAAACAACAGCTGACTCAGTCAACAAGCATCTTAAAAGACATTACCCTTCTGGAATTCCAATCTTCACTTAACATTTTATTAAGGGCTTTTTTTTAAACAGCTTGCCTGCCTGTTACAGCCTGTAACATTTTGAGTCAAATTGGCAGCAGCAGTTTCCAAACAGAAACCTGGATAAAATGCTATATGCACGAAATGGTAGAGGAACTCAGTAGATCATGCAGCATTTGCGGAAGGAATGGACAGACGACGCTTCGGGTTGAGACCCTTGTTCAGACCCTCAACCCTTTCCTGACATTGAGTAATATCAAGGGTTGATCTGAAATCTAACTCCATAAACCTGGATTCACCTTTAAAATGAAGATGGACACAAAATGCTGGAGTAACTCAGTGGGACAGGCAATCAATACTAATCAAGACTCTGTCCCGGCAATATCCTCGTAAATCTTCTCTGCACCTTTTCCAGCTTGACATTTTTCCTATAAAATGGTGCCCAAAACTGAAAGCAATACTCTAAATGTGGCCTCACCAATGTGTTATATAGCTGCAACATGACCTCCCAACTTTTATACTTAATACTCTAACTGAGGAAGACTAACGTGCCAAAAGCCTTTCTGATAATCCCTATCTACCAGTGATGTCACTTTCAAGGAACTATGTACCTGCACTCCAATCCCTCTGCTCTACAACACTCCCCAGAGTCATACCATTCACTGTGTAGGTTCTGCCCATGTTAGTGCTCTCAAAATGCAACACCTCACATTTCTCTGTATTAAATTCCATCAACCATCCCTCAGCCCACCTGCCCAACCGATCAAGAACCTACTGCAATTTTTGACAACCATCTTCACTATTTACAATCCCATCCACTTTAGTGTCATTTGCAAACTTGCTAATCATGCCATTTACGTTCTCATCCAAATCATTGATGTAGATGACAAACAGCAAATGCTAATGAACCGAACCCTGAGGTACACCACTAATCCCATGCCTCCAGTTCTAAAAGCAATCTTCCACCATCACCCTTCCATGAGGCCAATTTTTTCTTCACTAAACTATCTCTCAGCCTCTAACTTTCCAGAGGAGCCTGCCATGCGGAACCTGGTCGAATGCCTTGCTGAATCCATAATCTACAGTTCTGCCCTCATCAACCTTTTTGGTCATATCTTCAAATATCTGCCCCTCCCAATTTCCAAAGACTAAATCAAGCGTTGCCCTCTCCTGTGTGGGGCTCTACATATTGCCGGAGGAAACTCTCCTGAATACATTTGTTAAATTCCACCCGTCTAAACCTTTCACAGTTTGACATTTTCAGTCAATATAGGGAGATTAATAACCCCTACTACGACAACCTTATTAGAGCTGCAACTGCCTGCAATCTCCTGGCATATTTGCTCTTTTATTTCCCATTGACTATTACGGGGCCTGTAGTTTATTCCCAACAAGGTGATCATCCCTTTCTTGTTCTTCAGCTCCACTCATATAGCCTCACTAGACGAACCATCTGTAATGTCACCTCTGACCACTGCCGTGACATCCTCCTTAACTAATAACGCAACACCCCATCCTCTTTTACCCCCATCTCTGTCTCCCTTGAAGCACCCTGGAACATTGAGTTGCTCTATTAACCAGGTTTTCGTAACGGTAATAATGTTCCAGTCGCACGTATCTATCCATGCCCTAAGGTACACAAAAATGCTGGAGAAACTCAGCGGGTGCAGCAGCATCTACCAGTGATGCCACTTTCAAGGAACTATGTACCTGAAGGAGATAGGCAACGTTTCGGGCCGAAACCCTTCTTCAGACTGATAGGGGGTGGGGGGGGGAGAAGAAAGGAAAAAGGAGGAGGAGGAGCCCGAGGGCTAAGGGAGAGGTAGGAAGGGGAGGAGACAGCAAGGGTTAACGGAATTATGAGAATTCAATGTTCATGCCACCCGAATGCAGACTACCCAAGCGGAATATGAGGTGCTGTTCCTCCAATTTCCGATGTTGCTCACTCTGGCCGTGGAGGAGGCCCAGGACAGAGAGGTCAGATACGGAATGGGAGGGGGAGTTTAAGTGCTGAGCCACCGGGAGGTCAGGTTGGTTAGTGCGGACCGAGCGGAGGTGTTCGGCGAAACGATCGCCAAGCCTACGCTTGGTCTCACCGATATAGATCAGCTGACATCTAGAGCAGCGGATGCAATAGATGAGGTTGGAGGAGGTGCAGGTGAACCTCTGTCGCACCTGGAACGACTGCTTGGGTCCTTGAATGGAGTCGAGGGGGGAGGTAAAGCGACATTTCCAGCATCTGCAGTTCCTTCTTTATCCATGCCCTAAGTTAATCTGCCTTAAGTCCTTTTATTTTGAGGCTGTGCCCTCTGGTTCTGGACTCCCCCACCAGTGGAAACATTCTCTATACATCCACTCTATCCAGGCCTTTTTTTATTATTTGATAAAATTCAATAAGGACCCCCCTCATCTAAACTCCAGCAAGTACAGGTGCAGCGGCGTCAAACGCTTATCATGTTAACCTAGTCATCCCCGGGATCATTCTTGTAAACCTCATCTAGACCCTCTCCAACGCCAGCACATCCCTCCTCAGATATGGGGCCCAAAACTGCTCACAATACTCCAACTGCAGTCTGGCCAGTGCCTTATAAAGCCTTAGAATTACATCCCTGTTTTTATATTCTAGTCCTCTTGAAATGAATGCTAACATTGTATTTGCCTTCCTTATTACCTATTCAACTTGCAAATTAACCTGGTAATCCTGCACCAGCACTCACAAGACCCTTTGTGCCTCCAATTTCTGAATCCTCTCTCCATTTCGAAAATAGTTTACGCCTGTATTCCTACTACCAAAATGCATGACCACACTTCGCTACGCTGTATTCCATCTGCCACTTCTCTGCCCACTCGTCCACCCTGTCCTGCCCCAGACTCCTTGCTTACTCTACACTACCTGCCCCTCTACCTATCTTCGTATCATACGCAAACTTGGCCACAAAGCCATCAATTACATCATCCAAATCATTAATATACACGTGAAGAGGATCCAACACTGACCCCTGTGGAACACCACTAGTCACTGCCAGCCAACCAGAAAAAGTCCCCTTTATTCCCACTCCTTGCGTTCTGCCATTCGGCCAATCTTCAATCCATGCTAGTATCTTCCCTCTAATACAATGGGCTCTCATTTATTTAGCAGTCTCACATGTGGCACTTATCAAAGGCCTTCTGAAAATTCAAGTAATCAACATCCTCTGACTCCTTTGTCCATCCTGCTATTTACTTCCTCAAAGTTTTCAAACAGATTTGGCAGGTAAAACCATGCTGACTTCAGCCTATTCTTATCATGTGCTTCTATGTACTCAGAAACCTCATCCTTATTGATATTGGGATCTTACCAACGGCATGGTCAGAAAGTGTTGAGAATTCACTGAATGCAGGGTCAGGAGATACTGGAAGCAAAATATTAAAGGCATTGGCGATACTGGAAGTGCACTGAAGAAAGGGACAGGAAGGTTCTTAAGTGTCCCTGAAATTATCTAGCAAGCCACTCATTTCAAGGACATTTAGAGATGGCCAACAAATGCTAGCCCAGCCAGTGACGACCATGCCTCAATAACAAATTAAAAGTAAAAGCAGGTCAGGCAACATCTCTGGAGAAAAGGGTACCTATTCCTTTTCTCCAGAGATGCTGTCTGATCCACTGAGTTACTTCAGCTTTCCATGTCTATCTTTGGTTTAAACCAGCATCTGCAGTTCCTTCCTACACAAAAGTAAAAGCAGGACAGGGATGAAGCAGCATTGAAGGAAGAGGTTACACAGGCCATAGAAAATGTCTAGCTCCAGGAAACAATGAACCATAAGCAAGTTCCAGTATGGGAACACAAGTAGACATACTCTGGAGGTATCCAACATTCGTGCCCACTTACTTAGACCCTGTGAACAATAGTCAAAGCACGAAGTGCATCAACAATCCCAGAGGAAATTAGAGCTGAAGTATTATAACCTGCCTGTGTTCCATTTCTGCAGAGCTCTTGACAGTAACATGCCCATACAGACTGCGCTTGTGGGTTCAAGTTTCTTTTATGCAGTGTTCCAACATTATTTGCATCCTGTGAACTTCTCAAAATGTAGTCATCTCACATTCTCATTGAGTAAAAAAATAATAATAACACAATTTTTCCTGGTAGGCTTGCCAAGATAGATAATATTTGAAAATATTCTCTGCCCTTAATTTTCTTTTACAACACTGGTTATTTTCCACTGGGGAATAAGATGGGTTTAGCTAAAACTAATATAGCACAAATTTTCCTGGATGTATTTTTCCAAAAAAAACATTTTTAACTAATTCAGTATCCATACCATCCTCCCGAGAACGCAAAGATGATGCAATTGAGGTATTTTACGCCCAGAGAAGGGTAGTCTGACCTTTCTGTCCTGGGCCTCCTCCATTGTCGGAGTGAGGCCCAGCACAAATTGGAGGAACAGCACCTCATATTTCGATTGGGCAGCTTACACCCCAGCGGTATGAACATTGACTTCTCTAACTTCAGATAGCCCTTGCTTTCCCTCTCTCTCCATCCCCTCCCCTTCCCAGTTCTCCCACCAGTCTTACTGTCTCCGACTACATTCTATATCTGTCCCGCCCACTTCCCTGACATCAGTCTGAAGAAGGGTCTTGACCCGAAACGTCACCCATTCCTTCTCTCCAGAGATGCTGCCTGTCCCACTGAGTTACTCCAGCATTTTGTGTCTACCTAAGTATCTCTCAATTCTTTCTCTCTATTCTGTGAAGTATCTCGAATATATTTACTTTCTCTGATTGAAGACTGTTACTTAGAATAATTTTAATCATACGCAGTGGACTTGGATCAGAGGAACCCTACATGAGACGCCTTGGAAGGAGATAACGATCTGGGCTAACTTATGGCAGACCAATTGGTTGCGTTTGAAGTGCTAGACTTCCCATCCCGCATCAGATAAGGCGGCTGATGTAAGGTTTTAAAACTGCTGGAAGCCACTGAAAAAGATAGAATTCATTCATAGGGTGCTAGCATCACATGTTGATTTTGGCAGTGATGCTGTTAGCTAATTTTATTAAGGCCTTGTACTAGAATCAGCATGTACTGGAATCACTCACAGCCAAATACAGTAAGTACTTTAGGCACAACGCAATCGTATAAACAGGAATCAGGTTAATCACCAAGAAATCTTTTTTGAGGCACTGATGAAGGCACTGATGAGGCAAGAGACAATAGTAGGGCTGCACAGTGCCGCAGCGGTAGAGCTGCTGCCTTGCAGTGCCAGAGATCTGGGTTTGATCCTGGCTATGGGTGCTGTCTTCACGGAGTTTGTACGTTCTCCCCGTGATCTGCGTGGGTTTTCTCTGGGTGCTCCAGTTTCCTCCCACACTCCAAAGATGTACAGGTTTGTAGGTTATTTGTCTTCAGTACAAAATTGTTAATTGTCCCTAGTGTGTAGGAAAGAGTTAGTGCATGGGGTGATCACTGGTTGGCGCAGTCTCGGTGGGCCGAAAGGTCTGTTTCCACGCTGTATCTCCAAAGTCTCAAGTCACACTGGGACGAGATCCATTTACTTCTTCAAATTCTGCTATGAAATATTTTATATCCTAAGATTAACTTCTTATTCATGAAGACAGATGGATAATAGAATATTTCTTGAACCAAAGTCAACCTTGCATGTTTATCATTTTTGTGCCACTTTTATTCTTAACTTTTGGATAAAACGTCCCTAACCAGTTTTTAACATGACAGTATGACCTGAGATGCAGCTGCACATTAGGTATTCCTATTTGCGGTTTCAGTTTTATTGAACCTGTGGCTGACCATTGGAATTCCAGAGGCCCGGACAGCAATGCCTAGCCACAAACATAATTATGAATGTTTTATGCATGTCTCAATAAGGATTGCCATCACAGTATGTTAAACAGCATACAGAGCGATTTGGTTAAGCACTGGAGAGTCAGCTTTCTCTTTCATCTGAAGCCAAGACAATTTATACAGCTCCTTACCTTCTGGGATTATAATCTCAGGCTGAGGGGTTTGAATGGAGGAGAAGGCCTCTAAGGGTTGCTCTGGTGGAACTTGTGCTGGAGTGGGTATTGGTCCAGAGTGTTTAATAACAGGGCGAGAGTTTGCAGATTCAGGAACCCTGTGGATCTTAACATCAGGCCGAGGTTTGACTGCCACCTTCTTGAATGTTTGACTAACATGATATCCCATTCCACCTGGACAAATTTGCTTGAAGGCAGCTGTTTAGTGCAAGATAAAATAACAGTGAGCATGAATTTAATATCCCAGCCCTTTCTTTATACACACACTATTTAAAACAAATGTCAAGAAATCGTACTTTCATTGAATAACCTCAAAAAAAATATCAGAATTTGATGTTTACTTTGGCTGTTAAAGAAGCAGGGACGAACAGTCCACCTGACCCCCGGATAAACTTCATGTGTTAGTGCGATTAGTAGAGATATTTTGTGTCTTGAGTGATGAGACCGACTCTAGACATATTGGCAAACAGAGGGTAATTGTGTGCAGGAAATGTGTTACATGGGAGGGGGAGAAGATCTTGACTTGCAGAGACCTGAGCCAAGGCTGCAGACTCACACAGTGCTACAACATGTTGCAGAATTTCTTTTTTTGTGTGCAAATTTGTTTTGATGTATTTCAAGTCTTTAAAAAAAACATGCACAGATTAAGCAGCAAGGCACTGGGCTTGAATAAATGTATATTTATTTCAACTTTCCATATGATATAGGTGGCCACTTCCATTAATCTCCATCCCTCACCTACTTCCCTAAATCTTAATCTCTTTTACGTGCCCGTTAACATCCTCCCTCATTCCAGCCTCTTTCAGGGATAAAGAGGGATTGTGTACGAACTGCAGATGCTGGAATCTTGAGCAAAATACAAAGTGCTGGAGTAACTCAGCATCTGTGGAGGGAATGGATAGCCAACGTTTTGGGTTGGGACCTACCTTCAGAAGAGGGATGTTTAAGAAAATGTCCTCCGACATTTTCGCCACCTCCAACGGAATCCCACCACTGGCCACATCTTCCCATCTCCTCCCCTTTCGGCTTTCCGCAGAGGCCGCTCCCTCCGTAACTCCCTGGTCAATTCGTCCCTTCCCACCCAAACCTCCCCCTCCCCTGGTACTTTCCCTTGCAACTGCAGGAAATGCTACTCTTGTCGCTTTACCTCCCCCCTCAACTCCATCCAGTCTTTCCAGGTGAGGCAGAGGTTCACCTACACCTCCTCCAACCTCATCTATTGCATCCGCTGTTCTAGGTGCCAACTGCTCTACATCGGTGAGACCAAGCGCAGGCAACCAACCATTCCAAATCCGACTTTTCTGTCCTGGGCCTCCTCCATGGCCAGAGTGAGTCCCACCGCAAATTGGAGGAGCATCGCCTCATATTTCGCTTGGGTAGTTTACACCCCAGCGGTATGAACATTGACATCTCCAATTTCAGGTAGTCCTTGCTTTCTCCCTCCTTCCCAGCTCTCCCACAGCCCACTGTCTCCGCTTCCTTTCTTCTTCCTGCCCCCCCCACCCCCACATCAGTCTGAAGAAGGGTCTCGACCCGAAACGTCACCTATTCCTTCGCTCCATAGATGCTGCCTCACCCGCTGAGTTTCTCCAGCATTTTTGTCTACCTTCAGAAGAGGGATTGTGCATTGGCTGGAGATTCATCCACAGTCTAATGAGTTAAATGGAATTGAGTACAAATGCCCTTGCCGTGCATTGTGAGCTTACTGCTGCTAACTAATATGCTTTCCTGGTCAAATATCATCATCTGGCAAGGCTATCCATCTGTTCCTTTATTGTTTTGCACTATCCAGAGTTGTGCTAGTTTTTTAATATACCCTTCACTGTGCAAAATAGTTACTCTCGGTGTGCTAGGAAAACGTTCACTTTCAAACATGTTTAGATGCTCAATTAAATCATGATTGATCGATACCATCAATTCATTTTGGTTTAGTTTAGTTTAGAGATACAGCGCGGAAGCAGACCCTTCGGCCACCGAGTCCGCGCTGATAGCGATTCGCGCACATTAACACTTTCCACACACACTTGGGACAATTTACAATTGTTCTAAACTAATTAAACTACAAACCTGTATGTCTTTGGTGTGTGGGAGGAAACCGGAGATCCCGGAGAAAATCCATGCAGGCTACGGGGAGAACGTATAAATTACGTACCAACAGCACCTGTAGTCAGGATCGAACCAGGGTCACTGGTGCTAGAAGGCAGCAGCTGTGCCACCTGCCTCAGTTCTATAACACTGATCAAACAATCTAAACCTTGGTCTTTTCAGGTTAACCTTCCCAGCTTTAGTAAACTGGAGATGGTTCCAGATTTCCATTACCATTTCTGTTGAGAACCATCATCTTGAATAGCAAACAAAGGCAGTGTCAACCTGTGTAAATGGCACCTCAAACATCATAAACCATCCCATGGTGCCTAATGGGGGTGTTTATAATCAAAAATATTCCATTGTCTCAGAAAGAGATAATGGGGACAAATGTCTGGAGGCTTGGTGAGAGAGGTAAATCTTACAGAGTACCTTAACGGAAGAGATGTGGTGAAGCTGAAAATCAGTGGTCAAGGTGGCAGTGGATATGTGGATGGAAATTCAGTTCTGTGTCAAACACAACACCAAACCTGCATACAATTTGACCAGAAATAATCATGAAAATGACACTCATCTTTAATTTCCTTCCATCGCCGATTTCTAATGCACGTCTAAATCTTCTCTTGTGGCAGGACAAGGTTTCACGTCCTACACAACTTTCCCTACTCCACAGATGTGACCACACCAGATGTTTGGCAGAGAGTTTGGCTGCAGGACTTCCTGCCATAGCTCCGCTAGGAGAGCCTGTTAGTATTCAGGGAAATGTTGGCTATTATGTGGACCCCTGCACTCCTTCACCATCCACCCACTACACGGCCAGTGAGAGAAGTTGTGTAGCGGCCATTGTTTGGCATGCCACCACTTCCTCCCCCGCCACCCCCCCCCCCTCTGATGACACCTCTGTGTTACCACGGGTAAGCTTCTCCCAGTGGGCAGCACAGTGATGCAGCGGTAGAGTTGTTGCCTTACAGCGCATGCAGCGCCAGACACCCGGGTTCAATCCTGACTATGGGTGCTGTCTGTAGGGAGTTTGTACGTTCTCCCCATGACTGCGTGAGTTTTCTCCGAGACCTGTTTCCTGCACACTCCAAAGATGGATAGGTTTGTAGGTTAATTAGCTTGGTATAAATGTAAATTGTCCCTAGTGTGTGTAGGATTGTGTAAATGTGCGGGGATCACTGGTCGGCGCGGATTCGGTGGGCTGCAGGGCCTGTTTCTGCACACTATCTCTAAAACTAAAACTAAAGTAGAACTATCAACATTTTGACCTGTTGAAATAATTGAGAAATCTCACCACTTGTTCAAGGGCCAAGATACTCCATCAACTGCATTTTAATTTTCCAACCCTGCTGAGTATCCACCAGAATGAGCATGGGAGATAGCGTCACGTAAAGCACAAATAAAATACACAACTCTGGTAACAGGGCAACACGGTGGCATGCGGTAGAGCTACTGTCTTGCAGCATCAGAGACCCAGGTTACTATCTAAATGGTGTCAAGTTGGGAAAAGGGGAAGTACAACGGGACCTGGGGGGTCCTTGTACATCAGTCTATGAAAGTAAGCATGCAGGTACAGCAGGCAGTGAAGAAAGCGAATGGCATGTTGGCCTTTATAACAAGAGGAATTGAATATAGGAGCAAAGAGGTCCTTCTGCAGTTGTACAGAGCCCTAGTGAGACCACACCTGGAGTATTGTGTGCAGTTTTGGTCCCCTAATTTGAGGAAGGATATTCTTGCTATTGAGAGAGTGCAGTGTAGGTTTACAAGGTTAATTCCCGGGATGGCGGGACTGTCATATGCTGAGAGAATGGAGCAGCTGGGCTTGTACACTCTGGAGTTAGAAGGATGAGAGGGTATCTCATTGAAACATATAAGATTGTTAAGCGTTTGGACACGCTAGAGGCAGGAAACATGTTCCCGATGTTGGGGGAGTCCAGAACGAGGGGCCACAGTTTAAGAATAAGGAGTAAGCCATTTAGAATGGAGATGAGGAAACACTTTATCTCACAGAGAGTGGTGAGTCTGTGGAATTCTCTGCCTCAGAGGGCGGTGGGGGCGGGTTCTCTGGATGCTTTCAAGAGAGAGCTAGATAGGGCTCTTAAAATAGCGGAGTCAGGGGATATGGGGAGAAGGCAGGAACGGGGTACTGATTGGGGATGATCAGCTATGATCACATTGAATGGCGGTGCTGGCTCGAAGGCCGAATGGCCTACTCCTGCACCTATTGTCTATTGTCTATTGATCCTGACTACAGATACCGCCTGTACAGAGTTTACACGTTCCCACTGTGACCCCATGAGAGGACATAGGTTTAAGGTGAGGGGCAAAAGGTATAACAGGAACCTCAGGGGCAGCTTTTTTTACATTAAGGGTGATGGGTATATGGAATGAGCTGCCAGAGGAGGTAGCTGAGGCAGGTACTTTCACAACATTGACAAAACATTTGGACAGCTAAACGGATAGGAGAGGTCTAGAGGGATACGGGCCATCCGCTGGCAGTTGGGACTAGTGTAGATGGGACATGTTGGTCGGTGTGGACAAGTTAGGCAGAAGGGCTTGTTTCCGCACTGTATGACTATGACTCTATTAGTCTCTGTGTGTGGATTCTGGGACATATTTTAGAAATCTTTCCGAATGTAACACTATAATCCAAATTGGAGGTACAGCACAATTCCACCTGCGTAGCTTAAACCCTGACAGTATGAACATTAAATGCTCCAATTTTAGGTAATTAACCTAGAAACAACCTCCTTTCACCCCCATTTCTCCCCCCTCTCTTCCCTGTGCCTCACCTGGATACGCAACCACCTCTCTCCTTCCCTCTTCCCCCATCTCTTTCCACCTATATTTCACCCTCTGGCTTCACAGTTCGTGCATTTTCGATCCATATTTCCATATCTCACACTTTTTCGGTCTTTTCATCTCTGGTCTTTATTCAACCATCTCCAAATCAAAACACCCTCTCACCTGTTTCCGCCTATCAGACTTTGCCAGACTTTGTCCTATACTCACCTTTTTCAGCTTTCCCCTCCCCATCCCCACCACAATCAGTCCGAATAAGTGTCCTAAACCCAAAATGCCGCCTATCCATATTCTCCAGACTTGTCCTGCCAAGTTACTCCAGAATGTTGTGTTCTTTTTGTAAACCAACATCTGTAGTACCTTGTGTCGACATATTAGAGGTACATGTTTAAAGAACTGAAATATTTAGTACAGGTCTTACCTTAAAGATTATGGGGCAATTTATTTCAAAATCAGATGTGATATATGTGAATAAAGATTTGCCCTTCCTCCCAAAGATCAGATAAAGTTAGGAGATGATTGGGAAGGACTGGAAGTCAACTAAGAGACTATCTTTTTTTGGATTACCTCTTTGATGAAAATCTCCATTCAGTCACGCTAGGTAGGGCTCTTAAAGATAGCGGAGTCAGGGGATATGGGGAGAAGGCAGGAACGGGGTACTGATTGGGGATGATCAGCCATGATCACATTGAATGGCAGTGCTGGTTCGAAGGACCGAATGGCCTACTCCTGCACCTAATGTCTACTATCTATTGCAAGGTGGGCGGCACAGTGGCGCAGTGGTGGAGTTGCTGTCTTACAGCGTCAGAGACCCAAGTTCCATCCTGGCTACAGGTGCTTGTCTGTACGGAGATTGTACGTTCTCCCGATGACCTGTGTGAGTTTTCACTGAGATCTTTGGTTTCCTCCTTTGGTGTAAATGTAAAATTGTCCCTAGTGTGTGTGGGGTAGTGTCAATATGCGGTGATCACTGCGGACTCGGTGGGCCAAAGGGCCTGTTTCCACGCTGTATCTCTAAACAAAACGAAACGAAACAGTCTGCAATTATGGTCTGAGCTTCCAATTACTTTAATTTTCTTTCCATTAATTAAACCAAGAAAAAATTCCTGCCAGTTCTGTCACAGAGTCGTGATACCTGGGAATTCAATTCTGTATTCTCCTTAGTTTCTAAACAAACCTCGTAAGAACATGAATCATGATCAATAAATTCATGTTATCATTTCGAGTGACTCTGAAAATGCAAGGGTATATTAATAGTAGCTCATCCGAAATTTATTAGGCTAAGAATTTTTATTAAGAGCCTGGTACTACTCATCAGAAACGTGTGTTTTAAAACCCTAAAATGAACTGCAACAACATCTAAGTACAGGGGCATGCAGGGCTGCACTGTCCACCTCAGAAGAAGGTGCCAAGTTTATCCTAGATGATACTGGAAGAAAAATTAAATGCAACAAAAAGTGAGATTAGTCCTGATGTGTATTTTGTCACCAGGGCAGATACAATGGGCCATATAGGGCACATTTCTAAGCTAGATAATTCTATGAAGTCAGGGTGATTCAAAGCAAAACCAGTGCACACATTATGAACTGCTGCAATGTCTGCTAATACAAAATATCCAAGCGCAAATGTCCAATGTGTGATTGGTGTGCTGGCTACACTGTGCTTTAGAATGCTTAGCTTATTATCCTGAGTTCCTGCTTATTTTGAGGGCCCTCTGTTTCTAACCTCCCCACCCCGTTCCCTGGCTATAGTCTGCATAAAATTGGTTGGTCCAATTTGTTTCAGGATTACTATTATAATATTCACGTGATCCCAAATGCAGTTCCAAAAGTTGGATAATAATCGTTACCGATTTTTGTTTCTGAGGTGGTTGCGTGAAAAGAAGGGCCTTCAAGTACTCAGTCACGTCCTTGCCCATCACAGGCAACGGGCCTTTCTCTCAGGAAAGCTGGGAGAATTGGTAAAATGGAAGGGACACGTGGGTGACGTACAATTGGAAAAAGCAAGAAAGTTATACATTTTTTAAATGTATAATTCCTGGTCAGCCATCCCTGACCTTCGCATTTGTACGTAAAATTGATCAATATCAGCAAATTCACTGTGTGGTTCACAAACCAGAGAAGCCATTTTAAGTGTTGAGGGAGGATCTGAAACATAAGAAAGAGAAGGTGCTTGCCTTTCGGCCCCTGTGTCTGCTTTAACATTCAAGAAGCCATGAAGGGTCATCTATCTATGTCTTCCGGAGATGCCGCCTGATCGCTGAGTTATTTATAGTCTTACAGCACAGAAACAGGCCCTTCAGCCCAACATGCCTGTGCCGACCAAGATGACCCATCTACACTCGTCCCGCCTGCCCGAGTTTGGTCATATACCTTTCCTATCCATGTACTTGTCCACTTTGTGGGGCTTTTCCAGTAAGATCATAGTCAATCGTGTACCTCAGTGGCATTTTCCTGCACAGACCTTATATCTGTTAACTCCGTTAATATCTAAAAAAATTATTCATCTCTGTCTGGAATATATTCAGCAACACAAAAAGAGAACAATTTTTGCAAGAGTGCAAAACTCCATTCTAATTTGTTGAAAATGATGTACATTAGTAATTTCAAAGGATCTCAGAAATAGGGCCCTTTGGACTTCTTTTGAGATGAAATGCATACAAAAAAATGTCTGCCAAATCCTTAAGAATGTTTGAATCGTTGGTTTTGGCTCATTGGCCTTCATTAGTTAGAGTATTGAGTGTAGAAGTTGGAGGTCATGTTACAGTTGTAAAAGATATTAGTGAGGCCACATTAGGAGTATTGTGTTCAGTTTTAGTCACCCTGTTATAGAAAAGATGTTGTTAGGCTGGAAAGGGTGCAGAGAACATTTAAGAGGATGTTGCCAGGACTCGAGGGCCTGAGCTATGGGAAAAGATTGAGCAAGTTAGGACTTTATTCCTTGGAGCGCAAGAGGATGAAGTTTAAGGTGAGGAGGGAAAGATTTAATCGGAACTTGAGGAGCAACTTTTTTAACATAAAGAGCAGTAGGTATATGGAGCGAGCTGCCAGAGGAGGTACTTGAAAAAACATTTTGACAGGTACATGGATAGGATAGGTTTAGAAGGATATGGGCCAAACATAGGCAAGTGGGACAAGTGTAGATGGGGCATGTTGGTCAGCATGGGCAAGTTGAGCCAAAGGGCCTGTTTCCACACTGTACGACTGTATGAAATATCACTCTTGGAAATATAGA
Source organism: Malacoraja senta (assembly GCA_038087875.1). Lineage (NCBI taxonomy): Eukaryota > Metazoa > Chordata > Chondrichthyes > Rajiformes > Rajidae > Malacoraja > Malacoraja senta. Next base: position 116,614,315 of record CM075978.1, on the reverse strand, counting down.
ACCAGTAAAGTGGGGCATCAGCATTTGCTATCAATAAAATGTGCAGCAAATGTACCAACTCTATTGTTCAGTAATAATTTGACTGTACAGAATCAGAATTCACAAGCAACATAGTTAAAAAGAAAAGCAGCCAGCAAAGGAGGACATAATAGCAGTATCTGTGAAGCAAAATAAAAAGTTACATAGTGTGTTCTCCTGGCCTTACCTGTTCCCAGAATGGGACATTTCTCACAGATTGTGCCCCAGGCCTTGCCAACGCTGCAACAACACATCTGCTTGCTGAGCTGCACAGACAGAGGGTGCATGCACTGCTTTCCTGCACTGACAAGTCGGTAGCAGGGCCCTTTCTCTTCAATTAAAAGATTTTCGGCTGCAGCAGAAATAGAAAAGGGAGGGAGGTTGCCAGAAATGATCTAAGAGAAAACAAAACTGCAGAAATTCCATCACCAGCTAACAAGGACAGAACAGCAAACAAGCTGAAACAAAACAACAAACATTAAGGCACAACAGTGCGTGTGTGTATGTCTGTGTGTGTACCAGACTACAGCCCCAAGACTTGAAGCAGACAGTGGCAGCCACCTGACAAATACATTAAAAGTGTTAAGCTCTGTGAAAGGTTTGCGTGCACCAAACAGAAATGTGCAATCCACGAGTTCTCTTTACATCCACCTGTGTTAGTACAGCAGCAGCTTTAGCATTCAGGAGCAGCACAGAAAACAGCTGTTATGCTCAACAACAAAAATGATCAAAACTCCTTAAAAAAAAAACACAGCACTACCTCTGAGGCCACATTATTGGAATAACTTTGGCATGCTTGCAAACCAATCCATTTCATTCAGTTTTGCAGGCAATTGGGGCAATTTTATTCTTCACTTCAATCTGCATTTGGTTAGTTATAATTGCATTAGACAAACTGCATGTGCAGAATATTTACGATCTGTTAGATTGTCATACCTTCTTGTCAAATAGATCTATTTAGGCCAAGCTATCACGGGACCATATGTGAGGCTTTAATCCTACTTTGTCAAATACAAATGGAACCATTCTGCATTCATGAGGATTATCAAAGCTTGGTCTGAGGAAAAGCTCAAGCTGTCATACCACTGTGACCTTTTGCACATCCCACTTTTGAGTCTTCAAACAGTGGACAAGAAACTCCTGAAATAGGCCAACCAGACCTGTGGAGCCAAACATTCATTCCGGCTCGAAACATTGAAAAGTAAAAATAATAGGGTGGCCCCAAATTAGGAGAATATGAATCGAGAAGCCAAATATTCCTACGGTACAAAAATCAAAGTAGCTCCCTCCACCTCTATATCAAGTCAACCTCGGCAGTGGCATGGATTAGGAATGGTTAGAAAGCCAATGTTTTTTAACATTTTTTCCATGAGATTGAGTGATATTGGCAAGGAAAGCATTTATTCCTCATCCATCAAGGTTTTGGATTGAAAAGCTTACTCAACCATTTTAGAGGGCAGTTAAGCCCAAGTATAGATTTATTTTTGTTAAGTACCTTAAAAGGCCAGAGAGGTTTATTTATAACAATTCAATAACTTAATGGACACCATTACAGATGCTTACTCTTTATTCCAGATTGTTTTAATTTGTTGAATTTAAATGATCGAACTGTTAAACTGGAATTTGAACTCATCCAGATCCTTACTTGAGGCCTACTTGATTATTATTGGAGCGATTGAACCACAATGCCAACCTTGGAGGGAATTGCCTACCAGCAGAACCATCAAAAGTGAGTGTCCTCAGCATTCCTTTTGGAACCTGTCCACATATTCTAACAATGACAATTAGTCTGCGGTTGCCTTAAATTATTTTTAGGAGGAGAAATTTGTGGAGACATGGTGAGTGCAAATGGTCAACAGAAAGCCCAGTTTTGTAGCTCTCCACGTGACTGGTGCTTAGTAGAGTTTGATGAAGCATTTACAATCGTGTTGCTCAAGATTCATCATCCGAAACAACCATTGTGCTTTTATCAACACCCAGAGAATATAAAGCTACCACTTACCATTTTTGTTTTGAAGAGATCGTGGAATTTTACACAGGCATATTTTAAAAATGCAGAACTTATTTTGAACTCATACCTTGATTCTCTCACATTAGTGACCGCATTTCATAATTGAGTCACAACCATAAGCTAACACCAATTGCAACAGAGTTATAAAACAAATCCGTTTTGGATTAGGTTTCACTCAATGCCCATGGACATTAACAATATTGTGTTCTGGATAATAAAATAAAATGAAAATTATCATACTTTAAAGCTTAGATGATCATTGCCTTTTGTTCCTTATCTTCTGGCAAAAACGACAATATTGCTCAAAGTTTTCAAACGGCAATAAAGAGATGTATAAAGATACAAGAGTCCATGTGAACAAACCTACCCTCAGTAACTTGCACGAGATATGCGCCATTATGAAAGGTGTCCATTTCTTTGACTAAATGGAGCTAAATTTTGGTAGCGAGAGCAAACTCAAGATTGTATTGTGCAATTAGTGTTAACGGCCAAGATTGATTTTGTACCCATAAATTTACTCTGTAATTGAGAAAAACATAGATGACAAACTGCACCTTTTTTCACAAAAAGAATAACATTGGCTCCTACTTGCTTACGGATTTATGTTCTGCAAAAATGCCAACAGAGTATTTAAATATACCAAATTAATGATTAGGATTCCTAACTATGGTTGGAGTGGGTAGTGTAGTCCTTTGTGTTGCTTTTGTTATATAATCATAGCTCTTAACTAAATGCTGTGCTGTCATCAAGAATAGTTTGCTTTTCATTGTTAATATTGTTTTTAATGGCTTGCAAATATTACTCCAGACAAATTGAGGACAATGCAGGGGAGAGAGAAAAAGAGACAGTGAGATACAGAGAGAGAGAGAGAGAGAGACACAGAGAGAGACAGAGACGGGGAGAGAGGGAGGAGAGAGGGAGGGGGAGACGGAGAGAGGGAGAGAGTGAGAGAGGGAGAGAGGGAGAGGGAGGGAGAGAGGGAGGGAGGGAGGGAGGGAGGGAGGGAGAGAGAGAAAAAGAGAGGGAGGGAGAGAAAAAAGAGAGAGAGGGAGAGAAAAAAAGAGAGAGGGAGAGAAAAAAAGAGAGAGGGAGGGAGAAAAAAAGAGAGAGAGAGAGAGAAAAAGAGAGAGAGAGAGAGAGAGAGAGAGAGAGAGAGAGAGAGAGAGAGAGAGAGAGAGAGAGAGAGAGAGAGAGAGATAGATAGATAGATAGATAGATAGATAGATAGATAGATAGATAGATAGATAGATAGATAGATAGATAGATAGATAGATAGATAGATATAGATAGATAGATAGATAGATAGATAGATAGATTAATTATATATCTGGTGGCTAGAAATAGAGAGTTGCTCCAGCAGAAATATGAAGGGTTAAATAATCTCCTTTTGTACCTTAACCATTCCATTACACATAAGACATGTTTGTCACAGTGCCATGTAATAATCTTATCAGAAAAAAATGAATTGAATTGCAGCAAAGATAGAAATTGTCTGAGGCACTGGAAAAGGGCAGTTGTAGGGAGTGGTTGTTTATTGGACTGAAGGAAGTGAGTCAGTGGCATTCCACAAGGTTCAGTGTAGGAACCACTGACTTTCTTATTATTTATTATTTACTCGTGTGCAAAATCTGAAGAAGACTAGAATGGGTGACAAGCATTGAGCTGTTAATGATAGCTGTCAGGAGGAGTTAGACAGTCTGGTAATGGAGGTGGACACATGATAGATAAAATCACACAGGGAAATGCAAAAAGACGTACTTTGGTAGAACAAGGAAAGGCAGCACAATAAACATTATGATGAAGAGTCATTAACCTGAAACATTTAATTTGTTTCTTTCCCTGTCCAGATTGGACTGAACTGCAGAGTAGTTCCAGCACTTTGTGCTTTTATTTATCGTATAAAGGGTGCAAAGCTGAAGGAAGTGAAAGGACAGAGAAACAATCCTTTCGAGGGTGAAAAAATGTTGAAAACCATAGAGCACCCAGGATTTTATACTGAGAGACACGGAGTATAACAGGACCAGGTTACAGTGAACCTCCAAAAGGCACTGGTTCAGCTACAAGTAGGGTATTTTGTAAAATTCTGGGCAGTGTATTTGAGGGTGCAGAAATTTAGAAGGATGAGTTTTGTGTATGAAGGACTTCAATTATATAGACTGACATAACACACTTAAAGCAAAGAAGATTGAGAGGAAAGGTAAGTCATATGTGCCAGGGAGTCAGGAGAGCTGGCAGACCCACCAGAGAACAGCTTTGCAGACAGTAACTTCAGGGAACTCCTCCTGGAATGAGTTTCTGCACAGTAGAGGAATGCAGAGGGAAATGTTATATCCTCTGAAGAGAGATCAGGCCGGTCTCCATTTTATTTGTCTCTATTTGGATGTCAAGATTTCTTAAAATGAGATGACACTCATCAGGTAATACAGATATGTTGTTTTGAGCCACTTCCATAACTGGAGTAAGGATTTATTAATTCACATGGAATTATAGAGTCTTACAGCGTGAAAAAACGACCAACATGCCCCATCTACACTCGTCCCACATGCCTGTGTTTGGCCCATATCCCTATAAACTTAACCTATCCATGTACCTCGCTAAATGTTTCTGAAATTTTGTGATAGTACCCAACTTCCTTGTGATAGTACTCAACTACCTCCTCTGGAAGCTTATTCCATACACCTTCCACCCTTTATGTAATAAAAGTTGGCCCTCACATCCTATTAAATCTTTCCCACCTCAACTTCAACCTATGTCCTCAGGTTCATGATTCCCCTGCTCTGGGTAAAAGAGTGCATTTACCCTTTACAATCCCCTCATGATCTTATGCACCTCTGTAAGATTCCCCCCACATCTTCCAGCGCACCATGGAATAAAGTCCTAGCCTTCTCAACCTTTTCCTATAGCTCAGGCCCTTGAGTCCTGGCAACACCCTTATAAATGTCACGATCAGTGAAGATGAACCTCTGTAGCAGGATATGGACTAGTGGTGTGCATCAGGGTTCTGTGCTAGGACCTTTGCTGTTAATCATCTATATAAACGATTTGGATGAGAACGTACATGGCTTGGTTAACAATTTTGCAGATTACACTAAAGTGGGTGGTTTGTAGATCGTCATGATGGCTGTCAAAATTAGCACCAGGATCTTGAATGGTTGGGCAGGTGGGCTGAGGAATGGTTGATGGAATTTAATACAGAGAAATGTGAGGTGTTGCATTTTGGGAAGTCTAACATGAGCAGGAGCTGCAGTGAGCAGTGGGGCTCTGGGGAGTGTTGTAGAGCAGAGGGATCTAGAAGTTCAGGTACATGTTCCTTGAAAGTGGCATCACAAGTAGATAGGGTGGTCAAAAAGGCTTTTGACATATAGACCTTCATGAGTATTGAGTATAGAAGTTGGGAGGTTAACCCTAACCCCAATGAGGAAGTTTAAAAGATTTAAACTTTACAAAATTGGATTCAGCTGAAACTAAGGAAGGCTGTTACCTTTCTCTTATTAATTGCAAAGCCAGCAGAAAGCTCTTACCCTTGCTCCTGTTAAACTAACAAGGCTAACAAAGATGTTGATGTGCCTTTTTCCAAAAACACAAGCGAGATAACAAGCACAACTTCATGAATGTCTCCTCTATAATATAAACATTTAGAGGATGTTCAGACTCTCGGCTCTTACCCTGGCTCTATAAGATTATAATGTGCGTCATTTAGTAAAAAAAAATAGCCTTCTCATATAACCCTTCCTCTCTCGGAAGAACCTGTCAATCTTAAGAAGCTGTCAATCTTAAGAAGCAAGAGGCTGTACTATGCTCTGTAGATAAGGTACTGATGAATCGCTGATTATTGGAGTATAAATACATGTACTTAATCACTGCCCCTTTGTGTGGGGATACTCTGTATAGTCTGTATCTACATACTGTAAGAGTCTTTACCACACCCACCTGGCAAAATAAAGATTACTGATTTTAAACTTCCTCAATGTTGCAGTAGTACAAGACATTGGTGAGGCCACACTTACTGTGTTCAGTTTGGTCACCCTGTTAGAGAAAAGATGTTGTTAAGCTGGAAAGGGTGCAGAAAAGATTTACAAAGGTGTTGCCAAGACTCAAGGGCCCAGGCTACAGGGCGAAGTTAGATGAGGGGGCAAAGACTTAATAGGAACCAGAGAGACCATTTTTTTACTGAAATGATGGAACGCCAGAGGAGGTAGTTGAGGCAGGTACAGTCACAACATTTAAGAAGCATTTAGACAGGTACATGGATAAGATAAGTTTAGAGTGATATGGGCTAAATGCAGGTAGATGGGATTAGTTTAGATGGGGCATGTTGGTTGGTGTGGGAAAATTGGGCCAAAGGGCTTGTTTCCACACCGTATGACTCTATGACTCTAAATGAAGGGACATTACCTTACATAGGCTCCCCCCCGTGTTGCTTATGATGCTAATAAAGATTGCCAAAGAAGGTAGAGCCCATAGTAGTGCGTCAGCTGAAAAAGTTGAGGAAATTATAGGTTGGGCAGTACAGTGAGCGTGGAAGGTTTGAATAGCTAAACGACATATATTTTAATGCAAGAAGCCTGAGAGGTAAGACAGATGAGTCCAAGATGTGGATGTTGTGATGTTAAAGCTATAGCGACATGCAGGGAGAAGTGAAGGAATGTAGACGCTCTGATGTGCAGGTGTTTATTTCAATACAAGGAGCATTGTGGAGAAAGCAAATTAATTTAGAGCCTGGATTGATGCTTAGGACAATGATATTGTGGCCATTGTGGAAACGTAGGTGCGGGTGGGACGTGAGTAGCAGCTTAATGTTCCAGGGTTTCAATGTTTCTGATATGATCAAGAGGGAGGCAAAAGTGGAGGAGTTGAGGCAGTGATCAGGGATTCAGTCATGGTGGCACTCAGAGAGGACATACTGGAGGGTTCGACCACTGTGATGGTATAGGTGGCGCTTAGAAATAAGAAAGGTGGAGCTTAGAAATAAGAAAGGTGCAAGCATTCTAATGGGATAATTCTATCCCACCCCGCACCCCTCCCCAATAGCAAGTGGGAAGTAGTGGAACAGAAAATTGATAGATTATTGAAAATTACCAAACCTTGTACAGTGAGTTGTTCAATACTGGTTGTTGGACACGGATAACATCCTGTGCGCTGCTTTGAATCAGTGGACTGGTCTGACTTTCCTTGCTCCGCATTCTGTGTAGTCACACCTCTGCGGCCGACTTCATCAGCAAGTTCCTAGAGGAGTGCTTGCCGAAGAAAACAATCCAAGTGTTCCTCAACTGGAAACCATGGATGAACCGTGAGGTGCAATCGTAGGTGATGCCAGGTCCGCTGCATACAAGTCAAGTGATCCCGAGCGGGACAAGAATACTCGCTATGATCTTCGCAAAGCCATCAAGAATGCCAAGATCAACACCAGAACAAACTTGTGTCGCAGTATAATCACTTGCAGACGGTGGCAAGATCTGAATACTACAGCGGCTTGCAAAAGTATTCATACCCCTTGAACTTTTCCACATTTGGTCACGTTACAACCACAAACGTAAATGTATTTTATTGGGATTTCATGTGATAGACCAATACAAAGTGGCGCATAATTGTGAAGTGGAAGGAAAATGCTACATGGTTTTCAAAATTTTTTACAAATAAAAAACTGAGAAGTGTCGTGTGCAAAAATATTCAGCCCCCTTTACTCTGATACCCCTAAATAAAATCCAGTGCAACCAATTGCCTTCAGAAGTCACCTAATTAGTAAATAGAGTCCACTTGTGTGTAATCCAATCTCAGTATAAATACAGCTGTTCTGTGAAGGCCTCAGAGGTTTGTTAGAGAACATTAGTGAACAAACAGCATCATGAAGCCCAAGGAACACACCAGACAGGTCAGGGATAAAGTTGTGGAGAAGTTTAAAGCAGGGTTAGGTTATAAACAAATATCCCAAGCTTTGAACATCTCACGGAGCACTGTTCAATCCATCATCCGAAAATGGAAAGAGTATGGCACAACTGCAAACCTACCAAGACATGGCCGTCCACCTAAACTGACAGGCCGGGCAAGGAGAGCATTGATCAGAGAAGCAGCAAAGAGGCCCATGGTAACTCTGGAGGAGCTGCAGAGATCCACAGCTCAGGTGGGAGAATCTGTCCACAGGACAACTAATAGTCGTGCACTCCACAAATCGGGCCTTTATGGAAGAGTGGCAAGAAGAAAGCCATTGTTGAAAAAAAGCCATAAGAAGTCCCGTTTGCAGTTTGCCACAAGCCATGTGGGGGACACAGCAAACATGTGGAGGAAGGTGCTCTGGTCAGATGAGACCAAAATTGAAGTTTTTGGCCTAAATGCAAAACGCTATGTGTGGCGGGAACCTAACACTGCACATCACCCGGAACACACCATCCCCACTGTGAAACATGGTGGTGGCAGCATCATGCTGTAGGGATATTTTTTTTTCAGCAGGAACAGGGAAGCTGGTCAGAGTTGATGGGAAGATGGATGGAGTCAAATACAGGGCAATCTTGGAAGAAAACCTGTTAGAGTCTGCAAAAGACTTGAGACTGGGGCGGAGGTTCACCTTCCAGCAGGACAACGACCCTAAACATACAGCCAGAGCTACAATGGAATGGTTTAGATCAAAGCATATTCATGTGTTAGAATGGCCCAGTCAAAGTCCAGACCTAAATCCAATTGAGAATCTCTGGCAAGACTTGAAAATTGCTGTTCACAGACGCTCTCCATCCAATCTGACTGAGCTTGAGCTATTTTGCAAAGAAGAATGGGCAAACATTTCAGTCTCTAGATGTGCAAAGCTGGTAGAGACATACCCCAAAAGACTTGCAGCTGTAATTGCAGCGAAAGGTGGTTCTACAAAGTATTGACTCAGGGGGGCTGAATAGTTTTGCACGCGACACTTTTCAGTTTTTTATTTGTAAAAAAATTTGAAAACCATGTATCATTTTCTTTGCACTTCACAATTATGCACCACTTTGTGTTGGTCTATCACATAAAATCCCAATAAAATACATTTACGTTTGTGGTTGTAACGTGACAAAATGTGGAGAAATTCAAGGGGTATGAAAAACTTTTGCAAGCCACTGTATAACTGGCCGCAAAGCCCTACCTGATGAACTTAATGCATTCTATTCTCACTTTGAGCAGAAGGCCCACGGGGCAATGACACCGGTCCCATCAGACTCGAGTGCGCCGCTTACCAGTGTCACTGTCGCAGAAGTTAGATCGGCCTTCCTGAAGGTGAATCCACGGAAAGCAATTGGCCCGGACGGAGCCCCTAGCCGCATCCTTGGTATCTGCATGGACCAACTAGCGGGTGTGTTTGGACATCTTTCATCTCTCCCTACTCTGTTCTGAGATACCCGCCTGCTTCAAGAAGACCACTATCATCCCGGTGCTGAAGCAAAGCAAGATCTCATGCTAGAGGATGTACTTCTTGCAGCAGCTGAGGAAACACAATCTGCCACAGGCAATGATGGTCCAATTCTACACGGCCATCGTAGAGTCTGTCCTCACCTTCTCCATCATGGTCTGGTTTGACTCAGCCTCCAAGCACAACATCTGGAGGCTGTAGCGAATCATTCGATCAGCTGAGAAGGTTGTTGGCTGCAACCTTCCCCCATTGCCAAACTACACTGCAAGGGCCAGGAAACGTGCAGGTAAGATCATCTATGACCCCTCTCACCCTGGCCACAAACTTTTTGAAGCACTTTCCTCTGGAAGGCGACTCCAGACTGTCAAAGCCTCCACGGCCAGATATAAAACAGCTTTTTTCCACGAGCAGTAGCTCTACTCAATAACCAAAAGTCTGTAGCCTCCTTTTGCTCTGGTATTTTGTTTCATTCACATGTTTAAACTATAATGTTTCATTCTTAATATTTTAATGTTTTATGTTTTATTCTTAATTGTTTACTGTATGTCGTGTTGTTACTTGCGAGTGGAGCACCAAGGCAAATTCCTTGTAGGTATACATACGTGGCCAATAAACTTATTCATTCATTCATTCATTCATTAACGACTACCGTCCAGTGGCAACATCCACATGAAATGCTTGGAAAGGCTGGTTATTGAATGCAGTCTACCAAGCAACCTTGACCCATTGCAGTTCGCCTACCGCCACACAGGTCCACAGCATATGCCATCTCCCTGGCCCTACTCATTCCTGGAAACCTAGATTAGAGAGACCCCTACTTTAGACCTCTATTCATGGATCACAGGTCTGCTTTCAGTACCATCATCCCATCCAAGCACATCGTGAAAATCGTGGAACTTGGATTCAGCACTCATCTCTGCAACTGAATGCTCAACTTCCTGATCAACAGACCACAATCAGTGAGGATAAGTGACAAATCATCCTCTACGATAATCCTCCACTGGTGCTCCACAAGGATGCCTTTGCAGCCCCCTTCTTTATACATTATACACCCACAACTGAACAGCCACATACAAATCCAACTCCATTTACAAATTCGGAGACAACACCACTGTAGTGGGCCGATATCAAATAATGACAAGACGGATACCGGAAGGGAATTGATAACCTCGTAATCTGGTGATAGAAAGATGTTGTCAAGATGGAAAGAGAACATTTACAAGGATATTGTCAAGATTCGAACGCCTGAGCCAAAGGGAATGGTTGAGCAGGCTAGGACTTTATTCCTTGGAGCGAGGAGGATGAGGCCTGATCTTATAGAGGTGTACAAAATCATGAGAGGAAAAGATCTGGAAAAAAACTACTTTTGCCCAGAGTATGGGGAATCAAGAACCAGAGGACATAGGCTAAGTGAGGGGGGAAAGATTTAATAGGAACTTGAAGGCGTAACTTTTTTACATAAAGAGTGGTGCATGTATGGAACAAGCTTCCGGAGGAGGTAGTTGAGGCAAGTACTGTTGCAACGTTTAAGAAGCATTTAGATAGGTCTATGGATAGGATAGGTTTAGAGGGATATGGGCCAAACGTAGGCAGGTGGGACTAGTGTAGAATGGGCATGTTGGTCCGAAGGGCCTGTTCCAACGCTGTATGACTCTATGACTTTATTTTAAATAGAGTGCATTTATAAATTATCCAATAATTGGTTGCCTGGTGTTTATATGGAAGAAACCTGTAGGCTGCAGGAAGGTAATAAACTGGTTCGCTGGCCGGAAAAGCAATCCAGAGAAGAATGAGGTAATGCTTTTGAAGAGAGAAATGAGACGTGGTAATGCATTTTAAATGGTAGGATATTAATAAGTGTAGAGGAACAGAGGAATCTTGGACGCATTATCCACAGCCCCCTGAAGGATGCAGGACTGGGAGGTAAAGTGGTCAAGAAAGCATGTGAAATACTTTCCTTCAGTGGCTAACGTACATGGTATGAGGCCAGGGAGGTCATGATAGAAGTGTATAAAGCTGGAATACTGTTCACCACATTACAGGAAGGATGTGGTAGCACTGGAAAGTGTACAGAGGAAATTTATGAGGACTTTGTCAGAGATAGATCACTTTAGTTATGAGCTAAGATTTACTTGGCTCAAATCACTTTCTTCGCAACAGAGGAGGCTAAGGAGAGCTTTAATTGAGGCATATAAAATTGAGAGGACTAGATATGGTGAACAGAATATGCTATTTTCCATTAGCTGCAAGACTAATACCAAGGAACATAGATTTATGGGATTAGAGGGATGTCGAGGCATTATTTTCTTTCCTCAAAGCATGGCAAGTGTTGGGGTAGGTTTTATTGATTGAATTGGTTGAAATATATATCATGGAAACAGGCCCTTCAGCACTGCCAACTATCGATCGCCCATTCACACTAGTCCTACGTTATCCCACTTTTACATTCACTCCCCAAACACTTGAAGCAATTTACAGAAGCCACTTTACCATGCAAATTCACATGACTTTAGGATGTGGGAGGAAATCGGAGCATCCAAAGGAAACCCAAGTGATGACAAGGAGTATGTGCACACTCCACACAGACAGCACCCAAGGTGAGGATCAAACCCAGGTCTTGGGTGCTGTGAGGTAGCAGTTCTACCACCTGCATGACTATTTGAAATATACCTGGGCAAACACTGGAAGGGCCGAGTGCTGAACAGTATGAAAACAATTAGCCAAACGGCCTCCTCGTGAACTATGTGATATGTAACTTCTTAAAAACAGGTTTTTTAGTGCAAAATGTAACAAATCCAATTTTACAGGTTTATTCACAACCTGTGAAATTGTGCAGAAACATTTTCTTTTGAACATATGTATGGGACAGGAAGCATAGCACAGCCCAGTAACAGGCTGGTACCCATTACAGTAAAAGAGATGGTATGAAATTTGAGCTGGGCAAGACTGCGACAGGGATGACAGCATAAATACTGTTTGATATGCATCCATCCCCATACTTCATGTCCAATAATAATGTCCTTCATCCCTACCCAAATAGAATCTCTCCCCTTCCCTCCCCACTGGAAACTATCCCATGATCCACCAAACTGTTAGTTTGTAAGATGACCTCTCAGTTACTGTACTGTTGTCTTTCATGAATGGATTACACATCATCTGGAAACTCTTGGCAAGAGATTGCGAGGGAAGAAACAGGTCATGTTTTAGAAATTACTCAAACCCAAGTTTGATAAAGCAGAGTTCAATTTTTGAAGAGCTCGGATCAAATTTAAAATACAGTCCTCCATAACCAGTACTTACGGACACAGGCCGTGTGTGAAGAAGCAGGAACAAATCCGGGTTCGCATGTGCACCTGTAGCTGCCTGGGGTATTCAAACAATCTCCATGTGGGCACACACCTTGGAGCTGGCATTCATTTATATCTATAAGCAAGAAAGAGTCCATAAATGGGCATCCAGGATGGACAATCATGCCATTTAATTACACCAAAAACTATGCAACCAAATAGATCAATGGGATTCATGCAGATAGGTACAAATGGCATGGTCTTAGAGAGTGGAGGGCAAAGAGCCTGTTTCTGTGCTTACAACTCTATGATTCCATCATTATATTGCTTTATTTAAAAGCTTTCAATTATTGCAAAATGTTTTTATATTTTGGTTAGCTTTCCTATATTTTAAAAAATCAGACTTTTGTTTAAATTGTTGATTGCAATTCTGATGTCTTCTGTATTTTTAAATGTCTCTGGATGTCATTTAAAAAAATACTAACCATCAACAATAAGCAATGCTTCATCCATGGATTGTCATGCTGGGATAACTTAGTGGGTGAAGCAGCATCTCTGGAGAAAAAGGATAGGTGACGTAGTATGGGGTGGGGGGGGGGGGGGGGAGTTGAAGAGCTGGAGACGAGAAAAGTCCAGGACCGATCAGGGCTGGCAACAAATAACCTCAGGCTGGGTGGTGCCATTGTTGGCCTGGGAAGTTGTGATCTCCAGAGGGACACAATGTGATGAACTGTGCAACTGTAAAACAACTAGGGTGGAGGACGGGCACCATGAGAGAGGGGAGGGGAGGGTTACTTAAAATTAGAGAATTCATACAGCTGCGTTGTATGTGGGGCCCCAAGTGGTATATGGGGCGCTGTTCCGCCAATTTGCTTGTGGCCTCACTCTGGCAATGGAGGAGGCCCAAGAGACAAGAGAGACAAGAGACATTTATTGTCACATGTACCAATTGGTACAGTGAAATGTGTGGTCACAATACAGCCATACGAATAAAAAAGAGCACAAAAAACGATAGTCTTTAACATAGACATCCCCACACAGCAGAATCAAAGTTTCCCACTGTGAGGGAAGGCACCAAAGTTCAGTCATCCTCCTCTGTTGTCCTCTGTTGTTCACCCGTGGTCGGGGGGCTCCCGAACCCCTCACTGTCGCCGCTACGGGCGGCCCGATGTTCAGGCCCGCTCGCCAGATGATGGGACTCCGACGTCGGACAGGAGAACTTTCTCAGCGGCTTGGACTTCCGAATCAGCCAAGGCAGAAAGGTCAGTGTGGGAATGCGAAGGAGAGTTGAAACGGATGGAAACCGGGAGATTCCGTAGGCCTTGGCGGACCAGACGCAGTGTTCAGTGACACGGCCGCCAGGTCTATGTTTGGTCTGGCCGATGTACAGCCCACATCGGGAACAATAATTTCCCTCGACTAACACTCTCCTCCACCTAGAACTTGTCCTCACCCTCAACAAATTCTCCTTTGATTCCTCCCACTTTTCCCTAATTAGAAATGTAGCTATGGGCACTCACATGGTCCCCAGCTATGCCTGTCTTTTTGTCTGTTACGTCGAGCAGTCTTTATTTCAGGCACACATTGGCCCTATTCATTAACTCTTTCTCCACTGCATCAGGGCTACCTCCTGCGCCCGTGTAGAACACATGAACTTTATTAACTTCACCACTAACTTCCACCGTGCCCTCAAGTTCACCTGGACTATCTTGGACATCTCTATCCCCTTTCTCCATCACAGGAGACAGACTTGACGGACATAGACAATAGACAATAGGTGCAGGAGTAGGCCATTCGGCCCTTGAGGCCAGCATCGCCATTCAATGTGATCATGGCTGATCATCCCAATCAGTACCCCGTTCCTGCCTTCTCCCCATTTCCCCTGACTCCGCTATCTTTAAGAGCCCTATCTAGCTCTCTCTTGAAAGTATCCAGAGAACTGGCCTCCAGCGCCCTCTGAGGCAGGGAATTCCACAGACTCACAACTCTCTGTGTGGAAAAAGTGTTTCCTCATCTCCGTTCTAAATGGCTTACCCCTTATTCTTAAACTGTGGCTCCTGGTTCTGGACTCCCCCAACATCGGGAACATGTTTCCTGCCTCTAGCGTGTCCAAACCCTTAATAATCTTATATGTTTCCATAAAATCCTCTCTCATCCTTCTAAACTCCAGAGTATACAAGCCCAGCTGCTCCATTCTCTCAGCATATGACAGTCCTGCCATCCCGCGAATTAACCTTGTAAACCTATGCTGCACTCCCTCAATATCAAGAATGTCCTTCCTCAAATTAGGGGACCAAAACTGCACACAATACTCCATGTGTGGTCTCACTGGGGCCCTGTACAACTGCAGAAGAACATCTCTGCTCCTATACTCAACTCCTCTTGTTATGAAGGCCAACATGCCATTCGCTTTCTTGTGTTGTACCTGCAGGCTTACTTTCATTGATTGATGAACAAGGACCCCTATCTATTACAAGCCTACCTACTCCCACAGTTATCTGCACTCCTCTTCTTCCCATCCTGCCTCTTGCGAAGATGCTATTCTTTACTCTCAGTATCTCTGTCTCTGCCACATCTGCTCCCAAGATGAGGTGTTCCATACTAGGACATCATAGATGTCCTCATTCTTCAGGGAACGTGGGTTCCCCCCTTCTGTCATAGATGGGACCCTATCTTGTTAGTGTACTGTAGTTCTGCTCTCGCTCCCCCTCCCCCCAGATGCAACAAGGATAAAGTTCCCCTGGTCCTCACCTTTCACCCCATCATCCTCTTGATCCAACACATTATCCTCTGACATTTTTGCCACCTCCAACGGGATCCCACCAATAATCACTTTCCTTCTCCACCCCTTTCTGCCTTCCGCAGAGACCGTTCCTCCGCAACTCCCTTGTTCACTCATCCTCTCCCACCCTAACTCCCAGGTAGTTTTCCCTGCAACCGCAGGAGATGCAACGCTTATTCTTATACCTCCTCCCTCGACTCCATCAAGGCACCCCAAATTTCCTTTCAGGGGGACCAAAGTTCATATATACCTCCTCTAACCTCATCAAACTGCATCTGGTGTTCCCAAAGGGGGCTCCTGTACATCGGCGAGACTACACGTAGACCTAGCAACTGTTACGTTGAACACTTAACCTTGGTTTGCGTCGGCCTACAGGATCTCCCAGTTGCCATATCAACTCCCCTTCCCATACTGACCTTTCTGTCCTGGGCCTCCTCCATTGCTAGAGTGAGGCCACACGCAAATTGGAGAAACAGCGCCTCATATTTCGCTTGGGTATCTTACAACCCTGCTGAATAAATGTTGAATTCTCTCATTTTAAGTAACTTCTACTATAACTCCCCTCCCTTCAGTCTCAACCCAAAACATCACCTCTCCTTTTTCACCAGAGATGCTGCCTGACCCGCTGAGTTACTCCTGCACTTTTTCTGTATCTTTGGTATAAACCAGCATCTGCAGTTCTTTGTTTCTCCTAATATCTCTCATAATCACTGCAGGTGCCTTGTTGGCCCCCACAGCATGTTTCAACACAGATTGTCCAGAGGGGGGGATGTTGGGGAAACCGTTAATCTCTTCCCTGTACGGGGACCTGACTTTTTCCCTGTCGGATCTCCGATGTCGTTGGGCCTAACATTGTGGAGCCGGCGGCGGCCTCCGGCCGGGACTGACCTGAGGGCTCCAGTCGCGGAGCCTGGGACCTGACATCGCGGAGCTGGCCGGCTTTGGAGCGGGGAGAGCTGTGGTGGCGCTCGGCTGCGACCCGACTTTGGAGTTTCGGAAGCTCCGGCTGCGGGCCTGGTGGACAGGAACATCGGGAGCTCCAGGTCCCTGGTGGGAGACGGCTTTTCGGAGCTCCCGCAACGGCAACTTCTCCCGCTGGAATCGCGAGGTTTGGAGGACACGGAGCGAGGCCTAACATCGCCCGGCGCGGGTTGGCGGCCATGGGACTTGCCATCGTCCGCCGGGGACTCTAACATCGGAGCCCCAGTTCGCCTAGGCACTGCAGTTGGACTGCTGGACCGCGGGGGGTAGAATAAAGGGAAGAGATAAGACTTTGCCTTCCATCACAGTGAGGAGGTGTTGGAGACTCACTGTGATGGATGTTTATGTAAACTGTGTTAAGTGTGGGTCTTGGGTTTTTTTGTAATGTAAAAAACTGTAGTAATGATATTTCGTTCAAGCCTAGGTTTGAATGACAATAAATAGCATTCTATTCTATTCTATTCTATTAAAGTCTGATCACAGAATGCTGAACACAATTGCAGACATCATAGAGAATGAATATTCAAACAAAATGTCAATCAAATAAAACCCATACGATGCATTTTATTTAGGTTCTTATTCAAACTGCATTGCACAAAATGGCAATGTAAAATATAATCCACCTTTATAATGATTAAAACAATCTCCACCCATATACTCTCGTTGGTCCTATTCCAGGCCCTAACCGAGTTTCCAACCTTCAGCATCTGCAATTATTTTTCCTCATTTAAAACCACACAAGCTATGCTGCACTAAGAACTGTGTTTTTGTTAATAAACTGCTCCCAGAAGTTCGGCATGCTTCAGGAGCTCTCAAAAGCCCAACATCTAGTTATTTCATCAGTTTCCCTTCCCTGGAGCATTCAAGGTAAGCTCAAAACATGTCCAATGTGCTCCACTTTCCAGACAATATCCTCACCCAGCTCATTTCTTAAGAACACTCAAAGACTCATCTCCAAATATTAAACAAAAGAACCGGTTACAGCAAACAACAGGGGGGTGGAAAATTGGTAGTGATGGGATGCACTGAGAGCTGCCATAGACTTGATGGACCGAATGGCCTCCACACATTAAAAGATGAGAAGTATTTACAACAGTGAAATTCCTCAGTTCCCTTCCCAAAGCAGTCCAATGAAAAGTTGAAAATGAAAAACGTTAGAATTATGACGTGATGTCCCTTTACAATGATTTGTTGACTATCTGGTGACACAGCTGGAGACATCTCTGTCTTAACATTGAACATGGAACAGTAGAGAATAGGTTGACACAAAGTGCTGGAGTAACTCAGCGGGATAGGCAGCATCTCTGGAGAGAAGGAATGGGAATAGAAACAGACCCTTCAGTTCACGATGTCAGTGCCAACCATGATACCATCTGCCTGCACATGGTCTATATCCTTCCAATCCCTGCCTGTTCACGTGCTTGTCTAAAGCTTCTTAAACATTGTTTTTATATCTCCCCCTCCAATGCTGCATCCTCCTCCTTCTCCCTTTCCCCAGAGTGGCCAACATCTTCCACCTTGGAGTACGTTGGAGATGGGGGGGAGGAGGTGGTGGTGGAGGTGGAGCGAACAAAGCGAGGGCCGACAACGAGTAGCGGCAGCTGGTGAGCTGGTGGGGCTTGGGAGTCACACAGTAAACTGTGCGCGACCTGTCAGTAGCGGTGGCTTGAAGAAAGCACTGTCCACCAGGGACTACAACTAGCGATGTTACAAAACTTACCTTCAGCAGCGCTGCAGTTCTGCCACTGGCCGTGTGCGCGACTTTGGCGCCTTTGAGGGGGGGGCAGGATTAAAATCCCGTTTTCTACTGCCTGACGGAGGCGGATTTCCTCGGGCTGCTAGCTGCTGAAGAAAAATCGATCCGACTTCCGTTCCCGATATTTTTTTTTAAATCGCTAGACAATTTAATAATTGGATTAAAATAAAAAGCGACTTCTAATTCCCTCAACGCCTACAACGTGACGGATCGCAAGAACGGGACAAAATAAAGGGTAAGTCGTTTATTTTACATATAATCTTGTTTCTTGGGATGACTTTAATCTAATTTTACGTTACGAAAATGTTATTTGGGCCCCATACGAACCGGCAGTGTTTTTCCTGCTGATAAGGAGTTCAAATTCACCACAAATGCAAAGTTCCATTCGATCGCGTTCCAGAAAAACCCACTCGCAAGATGATTTAAATGCTCTTTTTTTTGGACAATCAAGTCATAAGAGCATCTAAATCGTCTATATTTTATGTTAAATAGAGGCCCAGGAGCGGTTGGAGCGGGAGGAGCAGCATCCGGGCGGTGAGTTTAAAAACGGAGCGCGGGGCTTTGTTCTCACAGAGGCCCAGGAGCGGTTGGAGCGGCCACACTGCAACGTTCCATCACACTTCAAAGGAAGTGTTCTGGAGGAAGCCGCTGATTGGTGGAAGCGGACTAGAGGAAGCAGCTGATTGGGAGCAACCCCACGTTTGTATTTCTGCTTTCTGGTTAAGGTTTCAGTGAGTTAAGGGTTCAGTGAGTTAAGGGTTCAGTGAGTTAAGGGTTCAGTGAGTTAAGGGTTCAGTGAGTTAAGGGTTCAGTGAGTTAAGGGTACAGTGAGTTAAGGGTTCAGTGAGTTAAGGGTTCAGTGAGTTGAGGGTTCAGTGAGTTAAGGGTGCAGTGAGTTAAGGGTACAATGCATTTTAGTAAAGGTACAGTTTAAAGGATTAAGATTTTTATAGTGTGAGTGAGTTGATTTAATTTGGGGGTAAGCCATGTCAGTTGAGATCGGCCCCATGGTTTGCTCATCCTGCAACACGTGGGAGATCAGGGATATGGTCGGTGTCCCTGGTGACTACGTGTGCAGGAAGTGTATCCAGCTGCAGCTCCTGGCAGACCGCATTGAACGATTGGAGCTGCAGCTGGATTCATACTGGAGCATCCACGATGCTGAGAAAGTCATGAATAGCACGTACAGTGAGTTGGTCACACCGCAGGTAAAAGTTAAGCGGACAGAAAGGGAACGGGTGGCCACTAGCCAGCGTAGCAGTAGGCAGGTAGTGCAGGAGTCCCCTGCGGTCATCTCCCTCCTAAACAGACATACCATTTTGGATACTGTTGGGGGAGATGGCTTATCAGGGGAAGGCAGCAGCAGCCAAGTTCATGGCACCGTGGGTGGCTCTGCGGCACAGGATGGGAGGAAAAAGAGTGGAAGGGCTATAGTAATAGGGGATTCAATTGTAAGGGGAATAGATAGGCGTTTCTGCGGCCGCAAACGAGACTCCAGGATGGTATGTTGCCTCCCTGGTGCAAGGGTCAGGGATGTCACTGAGTGGCTGCAGAACATTCTGGAGGGAGAGGGTGAACAGCCAGTTGTCGTGGTGCACATTGGCACCAATGATATAGGTAAAAAACGGGATGAGGTCCTACAAGGTGAATTTAGGGAGCTGGGGGATAAACAAAAGTAGGACTTCAAAGGTAATAATCTCTGGATTACTACCATTGCCACGTGCTAGTCAGAGTACAAATAGGAGGATATTGCAGATGAATACGTGGCTTGAAAAATCACGTGCAAGGGGGAGGGATTCAAATTTCTAGGGCATTGGAACCAGTTCTGGGGGAGGTGGGACCAGTACAAACAGGACGGTCTGCACCTGGGCTGGAATGGAACCAATGTCCTTGGGGGAGTGTTTGCTAGTGCTGTTGGGGAGGATTTAAACTAATGTGGCAGGGGGGTGGGAGCATGAGCAGAGAGACAGAGGGGTGTAAAATGAGGGTAGAAGCAATAGGTAGCAAGGTGAAAAGTAAAAGTGGCAGGCAGACAAATCCAGGGCAAAAATCAAAACGGGCCACTTTTCAGCATAATTGTATAAGGGGTAAGAGTGTTGTAAAAACAAGCCTGAAGGCTTTGTGTCTCAATGCAAAGAGCATTCGTAATAAGGTGGATGAGTAGAATGTGCAGATAGTTATTAATGAATATGATATAGTTGTGATCACGGAGACATGGCTCCAGGGTGACCAAGGCTGGGAGCTGAACATCCAGGGATATTCAATATTCAGGAGGGATAGACAGAAAGGAAACGGAGGTGGTGTAGCGTTGCTGGTTAGAGAGGAGATTAATGCAATAGAAAGGAAGGACATTAGCTTGGAGGATGTGGAATCGATATGGGTAGAGCTGCGAAACACTAAGGGGCAGATAACGCTAGTGGGAGTTGTGTACAGGCCACCTAACAGTAGTAGTGGAGTTGGGGATGGCATCAAACAGGAAATTAGAAATGCGTGCAACAAAGGTAAAACAGTTATAATGGGTGACCAATCTACATATAGATTGGGTGAATTAAATTGGCAGGGGTGCTGAGGAAGAGGATTTCTTGGAATGTATGCGGGATAGTTTTCTAAACCAACATGTAGAGGAACCGAGAGAGCAGGCTATTCTAGACTGGGTATTGAGTAATGAGGAAGGGTTAGTTTGCAGTCTTGTTGTGCGTGGCCCCTTGGGCAAGAGTGCCATAATATGGTTGAGTTCTTCATTAGGATGGAGAGTGACATTGTTAATTCAGAAACAAGGGTTCTGAACTTAAAGAAAGGTAACTTTGAGGGTATGAGACGTGAATTGGCCAAGATAGACTGGCAATTGATTCTTAAAGGGTTGACGGTGGATATGCAATGGAAGGCATTTAAAGACTGCATGGATGAACTACGATAATTGTTCATCCCAGTATGGCAAAAGAATAAATCAGGGAAGGTAGTGCATAACAAGGGAAATCAGGGATAGTATCAAAACAAAAGATGAAGCATACAAATTAGCCAGAAAAAGAAGCCTACCAGAGGACTGGGAGAAATTCAGAGTCCAGCAGAGGAGGACAAAGGGCTTAATTAGGAAAGGGAAAATAGATTATGAAAGAAAACTGGCAGGGAACATAAAAGCTGACTGCAAAAGTTTTTATACATATGTGAAGAGAAAAAGATTAGTTAAAACAAATGTAGGTCCCTTGCAGTCAGAAACAGGTGAATTGATCATGGGGAACAAGGACATGGCAGACCAATTGAATAACTACTTTGGTTCTGTCTTCACTGAGGAAGACATAAATAATCTGCCGGAAATAGCAGGGGACCGCGGGTCAAATGAGATGGAGGAACTGAGTGAAATCCAGGTTAGTCGGGAAGTGGTGTTAGGTAAATTGAATGGATTAAAGGCCGATAAATCCCCAGGGCCAGATAGGCTGCATCCTAGAGTACTTAAGGATGTTGCCCCAGAAATAGTGGATGCATTAGTGATAATTTTTCAAAACTCTTTAGATTCTGGAGTAGTTCCTGATTGGAGGGTAGCTAATGTAACCCCACTTTTTAAAAAAGGAGGGAGAGAGAAAACGGGGAATTACAGACCAGTTAGTCTAACATCGGTAGTGGGGGAAATGCTAGAGTCAGTTATCAAAGATGGGATGGCAGCATATTTGGAAAGTGGTGATATCATTGGACAGTCAGCATGGATTTATGAAAGGTAAATCATGTCTGACGAATTTTATAAAAAATGTTGAGGATGTAACTAGTAGAGTGGATAAGGGAGAACCAGTGGGTGTGTTATATCTGGACTTTCAGAAGGCTTTCGATAAGGTCCCACATAAGAGATTAGTATGCAAACTTAAAGCACACGGTATTGGGGGTTCAGTATTGATGTGGATAGAGAACTGGCTGGCAGACAGGAAGCAAAGAGTAGGAGTAAACGGGTCCTTTTCAGAATGGCAGGCAGTGACTAGTGGGGTACCGCAAGGCTCAGTGCTGTGACCCCAGCTATTTACAATATATATTAATGATTTGGACGAGGGAATTGAATGCAATATCTCCAAGTTTGCGGATGACACGAAGCTGGGGGCCAGTGTTAGCTGTGAGGAGGATGCTAGGAGGCTGCAAGGTGACTTGGATAGGTTGGGTGAGTGGGCAAATGCATGGCAGATGCAGTATAATGTGGATAAATGTGAGGTTATCCACTTTGGTGGCAAGAACAGGAAAGTAGACTATTATCTGAATGGTGGCCGATTAGGAAAAGGGGAGATGCAACGAGACCTGGGTGTCATGGTACACCAGTCATTGAAAGTAGGCATGCAGGCGCAGCAGGCAGTGAAGAAAGCGAATGGTATGTTAGCATTCATAACAAAAGGATTTGAGTATAGGAGCAGGGAGGTTCTACTGCAGTTGTACAGGGTCTTGGTGAGACCACACCTGGAGTATTGCGTACAGTTTTGGTCTCCTAATCTGAGGATAGACATTCTTGCCATAGAGGGAGTACGGAGAAGGTTCACCAGACTGATTCCTGGGATGGCAGGACTTTCATATGAAGAAAGACTGGATAGACTCGGCTTGTACTCGCTGGAATTTAGAAGATTGAGGGGGGATCTTATAGAAACTTACAAAATTCTTAAGGGGTTGGTCAGGTTAGATGCAGGAAGATTGTTCCCGATGTTGGGGAAGTCCAGAACAAGGGGTCACAGTTTAAGGATAAGGGGGAAGTCTTTTAGGACCGAGATGAGAAAAACATTTTTCACACAGAGAGTGGTGAATCTCTGGAATTCTCTGCCACGGAAGGTAGTTGAGGCCAGTTCATTGGCTATATTTAAGAGGGAGTTAGATGTGGCCCTTGTGGCTAAAGGGACCAGGGGGTATGAAGAGAAGGCAGGTACAGGATACTGAGTTGGATGATCAGCCATGATCATATTGAATGGCGGTGCAGGCTCGAAGGGCCGAATGACCTACTCCTGCACCTATTTTCTATGTTTCTATGTTTCTATGTTATTGTCTATGCGTAGTCAATATTTTTATACTAAATATCAGTTTTAGTCCCATGTATTGTGCAAAAAAAAATTTTTTTAATTATATTGAGTGGATGTTTCTAGATTAATTTATGGGAATTAAACATTAAATTCCTTCCATCTGGCATATAAATTCATGACAGTGAGATTTAAAAATCATGTTATATTGTGAATTCTTGTGTGAATGGGATTAGTTTGTTATTTGGATACTTAGGCTATTTAAAAAAATCATCCTTTTCTTAAGAAATGGAATCTACAGGACATTCTTAATGGGAAAGTAGTGGGCAGAAAGGCATGTCATACGTAGTTTGAAGAGCAAAAACTTGTAGTTTACAATGCCAAAAATTGAAAAGTTGAGGAAAAACAAGGTGTACAGAGTTGCTTATTGGTTACAATCTGAGGAGTATGATGATGCTACTGATTATGATATGCCAATGTACCAGCTAGCAACTGATCTTCTCCATAAAGACTTGGTCTATTGCTAGAAATTGTAATTTATTTACCTATCTGTAACGGACTTACAGCATATAATACAAGTTCTGATCTTGAGAATATCACATTTTTGAATTTTCAAGGCACTCTGGGTGTTTATTACTATTTTCGTCACAACAGTCAATTTTGTAATTAACTACAATTAGGTAATTAACTAATTATATGCTTTAATTTCAGGTCATCCAAGTAAGATGTTTTATATTTGTTTCAGAATGCTTCAATCTATAATAACTGAAAATTTCATTGAGTTCTCTTAATTTTTAATAAAGTTATGGGCTTTTGACTGTCCTCGATCACAGCTTTTGTGTTAAGTCAATGGAAAAGCAATAGGGAGCAAGTTGCTAATTTCCGAGTATGGCCATAACTTTTTTAATACTGAAAATATGAAAGTGAATTAGGTGTCAAATTAAACTTCTTTTTATGCTTTATCTGATGGGATAAATTGCAGACTTGATTTTTTAAATCTCAAAATTTTGTAACATTGCTACTACAACGTGAGCCGCAACAACAGCCGCATCAACCAGAAGGGCTCGCTGGTGCACCTTGTCACCTTCCGAGTGTCGCTGGAAGAGCAGTGAGCCCAGGCAGCATTTCTCTATCTATAAAGCGGACAGGAAGCCCTCTCTATTCCCGCGATGAAATAATACAAGTCATTCAGGAAACAGGACCGCCTACTGTGAACTGTTTACATAAATGCAAGTTAACATAACTCTCCTATTAACTAAGTCAGGGGGTGCCTGTATGCAGTGTGTTTCATGTCTCGCTCAGGATACCTTCGAAGCATGGTCACTGTTGTAACATAGGGAATATAGCAGCCTATTTCAACACAGTAACAGATGAACAAATCACTTATAAAGAATAATGCTGCTTGAGGGATAATTACCCCCCAGAAGTCTAGGATTGCCTTGCTCTTCAAAACACCGCCACAACACCTTTCACTCCAGGCTCCATTTTTTAACTTTCCCTGTGGACGTCGGCACCTTCAATGGAGTAATACTCCCTATTCTGTTTCGGATCATCAGCCTAGAGTTTTGTGTTGCAATTTCGGGAATGGGACTTGAATCAACATCTTCCAAATCATGAGGCCAATCTACTGAATCCCCCACCTGACACCAACAATGCCTGGCCCGTTCACACTGTGAGCTTGCCATGTTTGGTGAATTGCTTGTCAAAGGAGGTTAGGAGGATAAGTTGAAGTTTCCAAGTTGGTGGCACAAATTATAAATGAACAGGCCGCAATAGGAGAGATTATGTGAGTAATCATATAATAATCATATCTGTTTCTAACCAGCAAAGTTTTAGCTTCAGCGTTTACAAAGAATCCCCAACTTTGACCAACATGAGCACAAACATCAGCTGCCAATACTATCAGTTGTTCATCTCAGATGGCTTCTGAACTGGGGCGGCAGTAAAGAGAGATCGAGCAAGGATAGCAGATTTCCTTACCCAAAGGACATGAGTGAACCGGGTTTTATTTATAACAAACCAGAGTTTCATGGTCACCATCACAGAGACAAACATTTTATTTAAATTCAGGATTTATTTATTTTCCCCTGCTAACATCGTGGGATTTTAACCCTTGTCTCTAAACCAATGTTGCCAAACAAGCTGTTAGCCCAGTAACTTAACCACTGGGCTAGTATACGCCATCGAGTGTGGCAGCCTCGCCAGCAGCAGTCCATTCTTTCACCATTTTTTGTTATTTTTATGGTGTCTAAAATTATGTTTTAAAGGTTTCTTAGTCTTTTTTATGTGAGGGTGGGGGGGGGGGGGAGGGGGGAATAGGGGAAACCGTTTCCCAGTCACTACCTGGATGGAGATGCGTCTTTTCTCCGAGTCACATCTTCGCCCCCCCCCGCGGCCTACCAATTGGATTGGTGGGCCTTTCCTGCTGGAGACCGGCCAGATCTTCAGCAGCGGCGCAGCACTGATTTATCATCACGGAGCGGGACAATGCCTTGCCAGGGATCGCCATGTTGGAGCTCCGGAGTGTTGGGCCTGCTGATTAACACCGTGGAGCTGTGGTCTGCCGAGCTTCTAGCCGCGGGCAGCGCTGACTTTAACATCGCGGAGGTCTGGGGCCCCTTGCCGGGGGTCGCCAGTGTTGGATCTCTGTCCAGCTTGGCCTGTGGACTTCGGAAACTGTGGTCTCCGGTAGAAAGTGGCCGATTCAGAAACTCCAAGCCCCGTGTGCGTTCCGATCCGTTCCGACGCCGGAGTTCCGATTATCCCGGCGAGAGGGCCTGAACATCGGGCCGTCCGCAGCGGCGACTGCAGAGGGCTCAAAGGCCCCGACCACAGGTGAACAAAGAGGAAGATGACTGAACTTTATTGCCTTCCCTCACAGTGGGAAACGTTGATTCCGCTGTGGTGGATGTTTATGTTAAATTGTGTATTGTGTTCTTTTTATTCGTATGGCTGTATGGTAACTCTAATCTCACTGTACCAATTGGTGCTTGTGACAATTGATGTAACTTGAACTTGAACTTGTCTTCCTTAATTCATTAAATACATCCTCTATTCACTCAAGTTGACAAATTATTTTTTCTCCATATGTGTTCCTATTTTGTTTGGGGGATAAAAGATTTTTTCTCTCTTGCTAGATACAATTCAAGTTAGTTTCAAGTTCCCCCATTTGGTGTTCCTAATACTTAACAGCAATATTTTTTAATGAGAATTAAAGACACATCAAACCAAAGATGCAATTTTTCTGATGGCAGCTAGATAACCATAATAGAATAGAATAGAATGCCTTTTATTGTCATTGAAACAGACAAGGTTTGAACGAAATTTCATTCCTACAGTCATGACATTACAAAAAGACACACAATTTACACAAACATCTACCACAGTGAATCTCCAACACCTCCTCACTGTGATGGAAGGCAAAAGTCTTATCTCTTCCGTTTGTTCTTCTCCCATGGGTCCAGCAGTCCAACTGCAGTGTCGAGGCGACTGGGGCTCATGATGTTAAAGCCCCCGGCGGGCGATGGTAAGTCCCGCGGCCGTTTAAGCATAACATAAATGCACATTTCAAAGGGATGTTTAAATATGTTAATGGCCCATAATAATAAGTACCATAATTTTTGCAAGATTACTTCAATGAACCAGTGGATAATTTTTTGACCTTAGATAAGGTACAAAAAGCTGGAGTAACTCAGTGGGACAGGCAGCATCTGTGGAGAGAAGGAATGGGTGAAGTTTTGGGTCTAAACCCTTCTTCCGACTGGTTAGGGATAAGGGAAACGAGAGATATAGACGGTGATGTGGACAGATAAAGAACAATGAATGAAAGATATGCAAAAAAGTAATGATGATAAAGGAAATGGGCTATTGTAAGTTGTTTGTAGGGTGAAAATGAGAAGCTAGTGCGACGGGTGGGAGAGGGATAGAGAGAGAGAGGTAATGCCGGGGCTACCTGAAGTGAAAGAAATTAATATTCATAACACTGGGCTGCAAGCTGCCCAAGCGAAATATGAGATGCTGTTCCTCCAATTTGCGTTTAGCCTCACTCTGATAATGGATGAGACCGTGGACAGAAAGGTCTGTGTTGGAATGAGAAGGAGAATTAAAGTGTCCAGCAACCGGGAGATCAGGTTGGTTCACGCGGGCTGAGCGAAGGTGTTCCGCGAAACGATCACCCAGTCTGCATTTGGTCTCGCCAATGTATAAGAGTCCACAGCTTGAACAAGGGATACTATAGATGAGATTGGAGGAGGTGCAAGTGAACCTCTGCCTAACCTGAAAGGACTGTCGGGGTCCCTGGACACAGTCGAGGGAGGAGGTATAGCGACAGGTGTTGCATCTTCTGCTGTTAAAAGGAAGTTACCTGGGGAGGGGGTGAGAAGGGATGAGTTAACCAGGGAGTTGCAGAGGGAACGGTCTCTGCGGAAGGCGAAAAGGGGTGGAGATGGGAAAATGTGACTAGTGGTGGGATCCCGTTGGAGGAGGTGGAATTTTCGGAGTGAACCCTTCCTCAGACATTTTCTCAGACGTCACCCATTCCTTCTCTCCAGAGATGTTCCCTGTCCCGCTGAGTTACTCCAGCTTTTTGTGTCTATCTTTGGTTTAAACCAGCATCTGCAGTTCCTTCTTACACAAAGTCCTGACCTTTCCTTCTAAAGTTCTCAACAGTAAAGTATATCTCAAAAATGTAATGTGTAATTATTTAAACTGACCCAGGTGGCAAAATTCAGGTTTCTTTGAAGGAAAGGTTCCACCAATTGTTCATCAGTAAATCACATCTGTGCCACTGTAAAGGATCGGGTTTCTTCCCAACATTTTCACTGAATCCAGCATTCAACAATTATTCAT
This sequence comes from Malacoraja senta, assembly GCA_038087875.1. NCBI lineage: Eukaryota > Metazoa > Chordata > Chondrichthyes > Rajiformes > Rajidae > Malacoraja > Malacoraja senta. The sequence continues at coordinate 116,586,284 of CM075978.1, read as the reverse complement.
ATGCAACATTATTATCAAAGCACTGTTCAGGTCTTCAAGAGGTTTATGTTGGACGTAATCACACTAAAATCACAATAGTTTTGTTTTGTTAAGAGATATTTTGAATAAAAGATGCAACACTGCAACAGATCCATCGACCCACCAAGTCCATGCCAGCCATGGATCACCCGTTCACACTAGTGCTAAGTCATCCCGCCTACGCTTCCACTTCCTACACACAAGGAATTATTTGCAGGCTAATTCATCTACAAACCCGCACGTCTTTGGGATGTTTGAGAAAACCAGAGCAGCCCGAGGAAACCCACTTGGGCACAGGGTGAACATGCAAACTCCACATAGACAGCACCCGAGGTCAGGATCCTGACCTCACGATCGGGCTTTGTGAGGCAGCAGCACAAGTAGCTGCACAGTTCTTTTGTTTGGCTTCTTTTGTAGAAACGCTGACTGAATGAGACTGATGCTGGCAATGAAGCATTCTAATCATTATCCCAATGGCCACAAATTATGTAAAAATTCAGTTAAAATAGAAAGTAGGTCTATTGCTTATCATTTACACACAGTCCTATGAGTATTTATGGTTTTGTTTAAAGAATGTACAGAATTAATTAACTGTAATTTCACTAACCTAATTTTCACGATACATAGAAGTGGGTGCCCTGGAATGTTAAACACATGGCAACTTTAGCAGTAGGAAACAAACCCGTGCTTGACTCACTACCAGTCTGTCCCAGGGATTCCAGGTTTGACAGCTCAACGCTTTATTCTTTCTTCACCTCAGTCTGAAGCAAGAGATGGGAAGAGGGGACGTGTTGCTCTATCGACAGGCAGAGACATGCCGAGCACAGCTAAGGAGTCTCCTCATAAAGCAGAATCTAAAAATAAAGTTGCCATGGAAACCAAGAGGGTGTTGTGGATATATGTGCTGAACTTTTAATTCATTCTCTCCTCCCTAGATGGCGACCGATTTGGTTGGATCACTCTATGGATCTCGATTTACCCCTAATTCCGCCTGCCACGCGTTACACATGATCTGGTCGTGGGTAGAGACCAAGCAGCCCAATCTGTTCTATAATGAGTGCATCTCATCTCATTACTTTTTTGTGTAGGAAGGAACTGTAGATGCTGGATTACACCGAAGATAGACACAAAATGCTGGAGTAACACAGCGGGGTAAGCAGCATCTCTGGATAGAAGGAATGGGTGACGTTTCGGGTCGAGACTCTTCTTCAGACTGAAGGAAGGTCTCAGTCTGAAGAATGGTCTCGACCTGAAACGTCACCCATTCCTTCTCTCCAGAGATGCTGCCTGTCCCGCTGAGTTACTCCAGCATTTTGTGTCTATCTTCATAACTTGTCTGGTTTTGCCCCATTTTCTCCCTAATAATACTAACTTTAAACACTTTAATCGCTTCTGGTGTAGGTAACCCCAAAATGCCTTTGAAGATCATAAAGTTCCCAATTAGCTAATGCCCTGCTGTGATGAGCTGGTAATTACCCTGGAACATCTTTTACACCAACCCACAAGTGGAATTAGCTTCTCTGCATCTACGTTTAACAATGTTTCTTTTATTCAATCACAGACTGTAGTCATTAGTGTGTCCTTTCTCAACTGCTAGTAGTCATCCTAATTCCATTTGGTTTACTAGATTATTTCACAGAGTCATTAAGGATAAATCGCAATAGATCATACTGTATATGAGACAGACTTGTCCAATTTCCTTCCAAAGTGGAATCTAGTAAACTCAATGTTTCGCATCACTTCTGTAGTTCCAACATTATTCTTAAAGCGTCTTATTCTAGAGTTATTTAATTTATTGCATTTTAGGCCCTGTAATGAAATTTCATCTCACGGCTCCAAATTACTTGTCCAGACATCTGGATTATTCCTCAAATTACATAATCATTCTGCTAACAAATCAACTCTAATCCCTCTCTTCGAGGGAAGAACATCCCAAAGATTCAACCTTAATTGAGAGCTGCATTTGTTCATCTTAGTAGTTTGGAAAGTTTTTCCCATTCTTATTTCATCATCTCACCCAATAGAAATAATCTGTTAAGGACTGCAGTAAAATAGACACAAAATGCTGGAGTAACTCAGAGGGACAGGCGGCATCTCTGGAGAGAAGGAGTGGGTGACGTTTCGGGTCGAGACCCTTCTTCAGACTGGACCCGAAACGTCACCCATTCCTTCTCTCCAGAGATGCTGCCTGTCCCGCTGAGTTACTCCAGCATTTTGTGTCTATCTTCAATTTATACCAGCATCTGCAGTTCCTTCCTACACAAGGATTGCAGTAAAACCATTTGACGGCAATTTAAATGTTTCCCTATCTGCTGATGTGCTGATTGTGAAAGTCCATCTGTGCTCTGAACCAGTCTGGTCACAGAGCCATAGGCCACCTTAATCAGTGACTCCACCTTGCCCTGACTTCATAGCCGCTTCATGCATTGCTCCATTGCCAAGTGAAGATCATCCAGTTTAGGAACCCTAGGTAATTTGTTAGAAAACAAAACTGACATCTTGACACAGCCACATCAATACACCAAGATATGACTAATGGCTTCTGTCGTAGGGATCTATTGCATGTAGATTTTGCTGTTATGCTCGGAGCAATATTAGGCAGGAAGGATTGAACTTTAGAAATGATTGTTTCCTTGGCTACCTGGAGCAACATATGGAAAGGAAATGGCAGCACTCCCTTAACAGCAGACAATCCAGCCAAGTGACTGTCTTCCTCATGCTATTTCCAAGGCCTGCTCCAAGGCCCCCAAGGAAAATCAACCTCTTTTTGCATGAAGGGTCCAAATCAGATCATTAAGCCAGATTGCTTACTGGATGCGTCCAGTGGTGAGGTAATCAAAAATTAAAACAGCTGTGGCATGCTAAAATTAGAGAGCACTTTCTACATGGCCGGCTTAATGTGGCATGGTTCTACATTTTTGTGAAACCACACACAGAACCTCTCTCAGTAAAATGCACACCACTGCACTCAGTGCTGAAAGCCAACCAGCCTGATGGCATCTTAAGCATAAAGTGTAAAAAAGTTTCATTGAATGAATGCCACCAAAGGCCAAATTGCAGGCCACACCTGGGGAAGAAGCACGTAATCTTCTGTCCTAAGAATATAAAAGCATAGAACGGTACAGGATAAGAACTGGTCCATCGGCCTACAATGTATGTGCCAAAATTAATGCCAAGTTCATCTCCTCTGCCTGCATGCAATCCATATCCCTGCATTTTCATGTGCCTATGTAAAAGCCTCTTAGAAGCCTCTATCTTTGAGTTTAGTTTAGAGGTACAGCACGGAAACAGGACCTCCCCGCTCACTAAAGGGCCTGTCCCACGAGCATGCGACTGCATGCGGCAAGCGCGACCTAACGTGGTCGCTTGAGCCATACGGCCTCGCGGGGCCGGTCCAACTTCGATCGCTGGAGCCGTATGGAGTTGTGCGGAGCTGGTCCCGACATCGCGCGGGGCTCCGAAAAACTGACACTGTTCAAAATTTCCGCGCGGCAACGGCATGCCGGCCTGCAGCCGCCTCAACGCCGTACGCACCGCCTCGACGGGCGTGCGCAGCGTCTCGACGCCGTACGTCACGCACGAACTTCCCGCGGACTTCACGTCACTCACTCGACCTCCGCGCGGTCCCCGCTTCCAGTTTGGTCGCGCTCGCCACAGGCAGCCGCATGCTGGTGGGACTGGCCCTGTACGGGGATCACTCGACCTCCGTGCGGCCCCCGCTTCCGGTTTGGTCGCGCTTGCCGCATGCGGTCGCATGCTCGTGGGACAGGCCCTTAACACTATCTGACACATACTAGAGACAATTTACAATTTTACCAAAGCCAAATAACCTACAATCCTGTACGTCTTTGGAATGTGGGCAGACACCAGAGCACCCGAAGAAAACCTATGCGGTCACAGGGAGAACGTACAAACTCAGTATAGACAGCACCCATGGTCAGGATTGAAACTTGGTCTCTGGCACTGCAAGCTAGCAACTCTACTGCTGCACCACCGTGCTGCCCCTATCATATATGCTTCCACGTCTGACTGCATGATCCAGCCACCCACCACTCTCTGTATAAAAAACATGCCCTGCACATCTCTTTTAAATTTTCTTCATGATTACCTCAAAGCTCTGCTTTCTAGCCTTGGCATTTCCACCCTGGGAGAAAGGTTTTGACTGTCTACCCCATCTACACCTCCCACAATTTTATAAATTTCTACCAGATCTCCCCTCAAACCACGACATTCCGTAGAAAACAACCGAATGGTTCTTTAGTGAATGTTTTATACAGTTGACCTATGGATTTGAAGTACCCTGGTTGCCTCTCGTTGCCCACCCTACCCACCCCCACCCCTACCTCCCCAACAACTCATTCACACCGTGTCGTGGAGAGAAGTGAAATGTGAAGGCAGAAGAAGCAATATCGAGTTTAGTTTAGAGTTTAGAGATAGAGTGTGGAAATAGGCCCTTCGGCCCACCTACCATTCCCACCATCGATCACCTGTATGCTAGTTCTACGTTATCCCACTTTTGCATCCTATATACTAGGGGCAATTTACAAAAGCCAATTAACCAGAGAAGCCAGAGAAAACCCACACGGTCACAGAGAGAATGTACAAATTCCGTACAGACAGCACCCATTGTCAGGATCGAACCCGGGTCTCAGGCGCTGTGAGGTAACAGTTGTACGGCCCACGATGTGTGGAAGGGGACAGGGGAGAGGGAAAAGAGGGGAATTGTATCCCTCCCTTTGGCTTGACATTTCATTCATTGTCTTCCCTCCTAATCTGACACACTTTTGTTTCCTTCTCATCTCTGGCTTTTGTCACTTACTCCATGCATTGGCTAATCAAAGCCCCCTCACATATAACTCAGCAGGCGTTGTCCTGTCCCCGCGTCTTTTCCTGCATTCTCCCCATTACTACAATCTGTCTGAAGAAGGGTCCCGACCGGAAACGCCTATCCACATCCTCCAGGGGCTCTGCCTGACCCGCTGAGTTACTCCAGCACCTTGTGCTTTTTTTCCCAATTAGTATAACTGAGAATAAGTGCGACACACAGCAGAGCCTCAATTATTCCCTCCCAAAAGAATGGAATTAATTGGTTGCTCTTACAAAGAGCATCAGGCACAGTGTCCTCCTACTCTGTATACAATTTCATTATAACTCTGAAATGAAAAAGATACTTAAAAGCAGTTCTTCCACTAAGATCAATGAATATAGTCTTGGATGAAAGATTATTTAAACCAGATATCCATGTACTTCCCAGAATGGTTTACTGCCAGGCACAGTGGCCATAGGATGCATGGCGATGTTGACTTATGCAAGAATGCTTGGCCTTTAGTTTAGTTTACCAAATCCATGCCGACCATCGATCAGCTGTTTGATTCTTCTTACATACCTCAAATAAACGAGGATATTTTATGCAATAATGGTTAATACTCCCCTTGCCATTCTTGGGAATATGCTGTGCCTAATTTCCCGCAATACATTCTGTCCAGCCTTTACAATTTACAAAATTTCGCATAAAGTATTTTCCAGGAATGCAAATCTTTTGCAAATTAAGGAATGGCTGTTTAGAAGGAGACCATTCAACCCACTGTAACAGTACCAGCCCATAAGCTAAATTGTAGATCTTCCAACCTACCTCACTGCAGACTTTGCTTTTCTTATTAACTGCACTTTCTCTGCAACTGTAACATTATTATCTGCAACACGATATTTGGCATTTTGATTTTTTTTTCTTTGTACTACCTGTTGTCTTTGTGCATGGCTCAATTGTACTCATGTATGTTTGAGTTAACTGGATAGCATGCAAACAAAGCATTCATCTCGGTACACTTGACAATTATAAACCAATACCAATGCCAATAACTGCAACCTAACAACCTGTTTTTGCAGTCTATATTTGATGTTCTTTTACCTGACTGCCCTAACATATTTTTTGCAATTGGAAAATGCTGAAAAGGCCATGAAAAAGAACAGAAAGTTAGAGTTTCACCTCGTATTTTTATATATCTCCCAAGTTGATGTTACCGTATATTTAAATAATGTGAACAATCCTCAAAATACAGTGCCCTCCATAGCAGGGTCACACTAATCCATTATTCTTACAGTCAAAATTATTAAAATTAGAAGATTTGGTTGCATTTAAAACAGCACAGATAATGTTTAGGGCCAAAAATAAAAACTTACCTGGAAATATACAAAAATTATTTAATGTGCGAGTGGGGGGTTATAATTTAAGAAGAATATTTAATTTTAAGGTACAAAGAGTCCGCACGACCAGAAAAACTTTTTGTATTTCGGTTTGTGGAGTAGGATTGTGGAACAGTTTGAATGTGGAATTAAAGCAATGTCCAAACATGAACCAATTCAAAATGACATACAAAAAACTTGTTTTCACAAGGTACAGGGATGAAGGGGATGGTTGACAAACAGGGGTTAATGGTTATTTGTTGTTTTATTTATTATTTGTTTATGTCTTTTGGTTACTTCATACATATTACTTGTATGTGTATGTCAGTTGTATGCATATAAATGTCTGTATGTATCTCTAAAAATTGTCTGGGGTATTATTATTATTAATTAATTAATTATTAAATATGGAAGAAGGGTTTAGGGAGAAGGGGTGAGATTAAATAAGTTATTCTTCTTCTCACTCTTTTTCGAGCTTGTAAAGAAAAAGTGTTGGACATTTAAATTTTGCATTATGTTTTTCATTGATTTGCAAATATTGCCTGGAATGTCCAATGTTTGACTATTTCGACTTAGTTGTTGTTGTTTATTCCTATTTATGTCTTTACTTGTTCGGAACAAATAAATAAATAAATAAATAAATAAATAAATAGATAAATAAAAGAATAAATAATGTTTGGGACAAAAAACCATCATTTATTTATTTATTTGCCTCTGTTCTCCACAATTTGAGATTTGTAATAGAAACAAACCACATGTGGTTAAAGTGCACATTGTCAGATTTTAATAAAGGCCATTTTTATACATTTTGGTTTCACCATGTAGACTAAGGTTTGGCTGATGTCTCTAACAGTTTTATTCTTGTTTCTCAGTCTCATAATGGCTTATTTAATTTTCATTGGCATAACTTTGGTCCTCATGTTGAAAAACAGCAATAAAAGTTTCCAAAGGTGATGGAAAGACTGGAGGAAAGACTAGGTACTGAGAGCTCTCTTATACCTGCATTAAGGAGGCAATTAAACACACCTGAGCAATTACAAACACCTGTGAAGCCATATGTCCCAAACATTATGGTGCCCTGAAATGGAGGGATTATGTATAAACACAGCTGTAATTTCTACATGGTGAAACCAAATGTATAAAATACCCTTTAATAAAATTTGACGATGTACACTTTAACCATGTGATTTTTTCTATTACAAATCTCAATTTGTGGAGTACAGAGGCAAATAAATAAATGATGGGTCTTTGTCCCAAATATTATGGAGGGCACTGTCTGATATAAAGTGCTAGAGGAACTCAGCGGGTCAGACCTCAAAATATTATGGTTAACGAAAATAATTGAAACCTCTGTAATATTAAACAATCCTTTGAATACATGGACTTTACCGCTAAAATGTAATTGAAATGCAACAATCCCTCATCTACTATTTTTTTTACTTTATATGGCGTATCGATGGGGAAAGAAGCGAAAGAGATTGTTGAAAGTTATTACATAATGCATTCTTCACCCTGTAATATTTAATAGAGCGGCCACAGATGCTGCATAATAAAAGAGAAGTGAAGATAAAATTGGAACGGGTTTGTTCTAGGAGGCACTTTGCTATAAAATGAATGCAATTGTTAAACAGACCCTGTAGGTTAAAAGATAATACACTTTAAATCTGTTGTATGCTTCATGTTTCTATGAAACCCTGCATGGTGTAATGGTGTCAAGTGATTTGGCAGCAACCGTATTCATCAGTGTCTGGGTTACTTGATGGACATCATCTTTTTGTGTCAGTTACATACAAAACTGACTTGTTCTCCTTCCTCTTACATATTTAACGTGAGGTTGAAATCAGGGCCTCCCATGTAAAATAAGCGTTTCAAACAGCATTTATCATTTACAAGGCACACCCGTGAAATCTGTTAATTGGGGATATTTTAACACACTTACCCTGACAATGCGTGGCATTAACCTGCTTGTAACCCAGGGGACACTCCACCATTTGTCCATTTCCTGGAATAGGAAAAGCTGAAATTGAAACAAAATCAATAATTACTGAAACAAACAATAATTAACAATCTCGTCAATACCTATGATTATTCACAGAAACTCCAAGAAATAAATAGTGGATTTAAATCATCGTCATACCACCGACAATACTGCATCTTGCAATACTGCAAACGTAAACACTTCAAATCACAGCATTATTCCGTGGCAGCAATGGTAAAAGCCCACCTGATTTGGCTGGAATTTGATGTATAAATCTCAATCTCTCTCATCTCCACTGTGCTGCATCACACAAGGTGCTGCTCACCAGGCAACCATTTAATATGGATTTGTGTGGGACTGCCTCTCCACAGCTTCAGGGACGCACGCACAAGATACCAACTAGACAACATGAGTGACTCAATTCTTTCTAACCAATTAGACAACACCACAGGGGGCTCAAGGGTGAAGAATTTTACAGGAAGACCTGTGAGTGAACTTTAACAATAGGATATGCTGCAAATGTTACCTTTGCCTGTTGACCAGTATGATTTACTGGCAATTTGTGCTTTACTTGGTAATTAATTAAAATGAAAATTGGGAATGCTAGAAATGCACAGCAAGTCAAGCTGTGTTTGTGGTAAGAGAAACAAAATCACTGTTTTCAGTCATGTTGAGTCCTGTGTGTTCCGGGCTTCGTCATTCACTGTGTATGTCTTGCCATGGTTTAACCATAAATTCATGTTCTTAAGTGATAGGAGCAGAATTAGGTCATTCAGCCCATCAAGTCTACTCCGCCATCCAATCATAGCTAATCTATCTGTCCCTCCTAACCCCATTCTCCTGCATTCTCCCCATTACCCCTGGCACCTGTAAAAATCATGAATCTATCTCTGCCTTAACTTCCCAAGTGCATCATTTTTAATTTCTCTAAGCTAAATTTCACTTGCTATTCCTTTGCTCACTTTACTGTTGGTCTACTGTTCTCATTTTTTCTGTCACGTCCCTACCTCAGGAAAATAAAACAGAAACTTGCATTATGAAAGGTATATAAAAGAAAGACCATCATATGACACAAATAACATGCACTACAGCAGTGATTCAACAAAATTAGAAATAACCAGTTGGGAGAAATAAACATTCCTAGGTCAACGTGACGATCTTGAAAGCATCACTTCTTAGGTTGCTCTCCTTGTTCCACATTTGGCTTTCCTATGCTATCAACAGCTGGACCACAATGTTTAACATGTGTAGGAAGGAACTGCAGATGCTGGTTAAACCGATGAAAGATAAACCAAACATGTTTAACTTGTTTTATATCCAAAATCCACCACTGCTTCCTAAACCAATTGCCACTTCTGACTAACCCCAATCTGGAACACACAACTCGAGCAGATATTATAGCAAGCCGACGAAATAGCCTGCAGCATAAAATAAATTGTATCTCAATAGGCCAGTTAACAATTGTAACAGTAGTCCAGGCAGCATAAGTGGAGCAAAATAGACAGATCACTGCCTCCACAAATCCTGCCTGGCTTGCTGGGTTCCTCCAGCAGTTTTATTTCCATACTCTAGCATCTGCACTCTCTTGTGCTCAGATTAAAAAGCCCACAGCTTCGGTAACAAATCAGTTTTTTTAATACCAAGAATGGATGCCTGGAAGTGCTACACACCATCTTCATGCCGATTCCAGACAATATTATAAGCAGCAAGTAAATTATTAGGCAATTTGTTACTCCCATTTTTGATTTTCAATTACAAGTCTCAATCATTTAAAATTCTTCCAACAAATGATATAATCCAACATTCATTTTCCCACAACATTACTCAGTGACTGAAAGGATATATTTATTTATAGCACCAATTCATGTTCCAACATAAACCGTCTTTTACCCCCAGTAAGAATTGGCTCTTTATGCCCAAACAGCTCACAACTTCCTCAGCCTAATCATGAGGTTCTGTGTGTCTGTTCCGTCTCCTCAAATTGGGTTTCTTTTTCTTGTTAGATCCCTTAATGTCCATTACGCTCTTGTTCCCTTCAACTCACCCCTCGCACTCACTGCCACCTCCTTTCCACCTCCTCATGGGATGCCAGTGTGTCAAACTCATCCTGCTCAACATTACTAAGCATTTTAGAAAGCATAAAATGTATGCAAAGCATTCTATTGGGATGCATCACGGCTTGGTTTATGAACAGTTCCATCCAAGACCGCAAGAAATTGGTCTGGAGATCAGCGATCCACACACCAACACTGTCCTACACATACTAGGGACAATTTTACCATGCCAATTATCCTGTAAACCTGGATAGACACAAAAAGATGGACTAACTCAGCGGGACAGGCAGCATCTCTGGAGAGAAGGAGTGCGTGACATTTCGGGTCAAGACCCGAAACAACACTCATTCCTTCTCTCCAGAGATGCTGCCTGTCCCGCTGAATTACTCCAGCTTTTTAAAATCTATCTTTGGTTTAAACCTGCATCTGCAGTTCCTGCCTACACGTGTACGTCTTTGGTTTGGCAGGCAGTCCTTCACTCCTGGGCCAGGCTCCCAAAGCCTGCACCGGCTCACACCGTCTCCCCGGTAAATGCCAGGCTGGACCTACTGCCGCCACTGCCAGCCCACACAGCTTCCTCGGCCGCTTCCACGCTGCGCCTGCCACCACCGCTGCCGACCCTCACCTGCACTCCAGCCACCCACTGACCACGACTAATGACCCCGCTGATTTTTCACTGCTCCCCCAGTCGCCAGCAGACCGGGCCGTCAACTCACCTGGAATCCAGGCCCTGTTCCAGGCAGAGGGTCTGAAGAAGGGTCTCGACCCGAAACGTCACCCATCCATTTTCTTCAGAGATGCTGCCTGACCTGCTGAGTTACTCCAACACTGTGTGTCCTTTTGTGCATTAACCAGCATCTTTGGTTCTACCACTTATACAATGATATTACTCGGTAATCCCTTACTCAGTAGTGGTGGACAAATGGCAATAACGGTCCCCATTCCCCCCTCCCATGGTCCGTTATAACGGGGGTTTACCGTATTTCTATTCAAGCTTTATTGGACTGGCAGTGGTATATGAAGGGTTTGTGCATTTTTAGCAGTTACCATGACAACATAATTACTGCATGCTTTCTGGAAACCGTTAGATCTTATTACGTGCAGCATTTTTCCTTTCAGATTCCTCCCAAAATCCCATCGAGCAATTCAGAAAAATATCAGAGGCGATGTTATTTTCTTACACTGCTTTATACTGCAGAGGTCAAAGAACTGTTCTTAACAAGGAGATCACAAGCAGCTTGGTTGAGAAAATTCATTCAGCTTTAGAAAGATGTAGGCAAACTCATTGCTGAAGTGACTCTTTCAATATTAGACCCTTCTAATGATGATACCAAAATTGGTCATGTGGTTGAGTCTCAGAAATAAAACTGTGGACTGGGACTAAATATCAGTGTTCTGGTAGTGAGCACAAATGTGCCAGACGGAAATCAGCCCACAATGAGGTAAGAACAAACTAGGCAATGGACTACACACAAAACGAGGTAAGATATTAAAACATGTGGAGTAATAGAGGGAATCGACAGATGGATAAGGCGAGGAGAAAGAACATTCTTGATATATTCTTCTATTTGCCAAAGCATAAAATAGAAAGAGCAGAATAGTCGTGCTAGGACTGTGCAAAATACCAAGTGGAGAACATCTAGAGTACAGATGCTCGCCAACTTACGAAAGGGTTACATTTCACGGATTCTTGCGTAAGTCAGATGCTACGTAAGTCGGAGATGGAAGTGCTACTGCGCATGCGTCAGGTTACTATTCGACGCGGCGACCACGTGGGAACTCCAAAGCAGAGACCAGGTGAGAGCATCCACAAGAACAGCTGACTGGCTTGCAGAAACAGCGCACTGCTACCAAGACTATCGAGCTTGAAGAATTGCTTATGTAACTGTGACTTTACATAAGTCACCTATTACGTAAGTTGCGAAGTGGATGTACTGAATATAGTTCTGGTCACAATGATACAGGAAGGATTTGACACCATGCGATAAGGTGAAGGGGGGATTTATGATTTTAGAAAGGGGTTGAGTTGTTGGGTTGCGATGTTTTCTTTGTAGTAAATGTAAAATTATGAAGGGTGTATTTTCCCAAGATAATTGTCGTAAGACTGCAACCATAATGCATTTCTCTTTTACGACTATTACATTATGCTGCCTTACAGCGCTTGCAGCGCCGGAGACCCGGGTTCCATCCCGACTACGGGTGCTGTCTGTATGGAGTTTGTACGTTCTCCACGTGACCTGCGTGGATTTTCTCCGAGATCCGAATGTCCTAATTTGAGGAAGGACATTCTTGCTATTGAGGGAGTGCAGCGTAGGTTTACAAGGTTAATTCCCGGGATGGCGGGACTGTCATATGCTGAGAGAATGGAGCAGCTCGGCTTGTACACTCTGGAGTTTAGAAGGATGAGAGGATATCTCATTGAAACATATAAGATTGTTAAGGGCTTGGACACGCTAGAGGCAGGAAACATGTTCCCGATGTTGGGGGAAGTCCAGAACCAGGGGCCACAGTTTAAGAATAAGGAGTAAGCCATTTAGAACGGAGACGAGGAAACACGTTTTCACACAGAGTGGTGAGTCAGTTGAATTCTCTGCCTCAGAGGGAGGTGGAGGCGGGTTCTCTGGATGCTTTCAAGAGAGAGCTAGATAGGGCTCTTAAAAATAGCGGAGTCAGGGGATATGGGGAGAAGGCAGGAACGGGGTACTGATTGGGGATGATCAGCCATGATCACATTGAATGGTGGTGCTGGCTCGAAGGGCCAAATGGCCTACTACTGCACCTATTGTCTATTGTCTATTATCTTCCGTTTCCTCCCACATTCCCAAGTATAAATTGACTTGATAAATGTAAAAATTGGCCCTAGTGTGTGTAGGATAGTGTTAATGTGCGGGGATCATTGGTCGGCATGGACTCGATGGGCTGAAGGACTGTTTCCATGCTGTATCTATTAACTAAACTAAATAAACTAAACTAGAATTAGAAATGTAGAAAATGTAGAAAATGCAAAGAATCGTGGCCAGACACCTTTACCACATTACTTGCTAAGCACTGTAGTTTCTGTAGCCTACAACTAATAGCTGGGGCATTAAAATACCCGACTGGCAGTTTAATTTAACCAATATGCTCATGAAAGGGACTTCGCTCTATGCAAATTTGTCATTGCTCAGTTGCTTAACAACCAAAGTTGTTTTCCCAAAATTGATATGTTGTGGACGATGAAGTGTAATTGTAAGGTCCTTCTGCTCTGAGTGGGCAAACAGCAAAGGCAGTACATTCATGAATTGGCTGAGATGTAACTTGAATATTTACTAAGTAAATTGAGCGGAATTGTTATCTTGTGCTCAGAATCACATTTACCAATGAAATGTTTAAAATTAGTGGGATGAATGGTGCCACAGGACAGAGCCAGCTAATGTGAACATAAAGGCCTATGTGTGGTCCAGCCATGTCACACAGTGCAGGCTCATCTGAACAGTGAATGATTTTCTATGGTATCAGATCAGATTTTGTGGTCTTTACAGGGAATCAAAAACAATATTATGTCATGCGCTAAAATTGACTGAATAATTTATATGCGGTTATTTTTGCCATCTCAGTTTAAATAACGTGTCATTAGTTTTATCACAGAGCAATTTGTAATCCAGAGACTTTGACAGCAAGAACCATTATGTATTCCACTCATTTAAAAAATTTTGAGTTTCTAGGCAATAGTCAGTGACTTCCTTCCCATTCTGCACCTTAATCAAACTTACTTCCCCATTCTCTTGGTCCCGTCACATCCCCTAGAGCTTGTTCAAACACTGATCTTTCCCAAGATAGACACAAAAGCTGGAGTAACTCAGCGGGACAGGCAGCATCTCTGGAGAGAAGGAATGGGTGATGTTTCGGGTCTGAAGAAGGGTCTCGACCGGAAAAGTCATCCGTTCCTTCGCTCCAGAGATGCTGCCTGTCCCACTGAGTTACTCCAGCTTTTTGTGTCTATCTTCCGTTTAAACCAGCATCCGCAGTTCCTTCTTACACACTGATCTTTCCCATTTCTAACCGCACTGCAACTACTACCTTATTCTGTGTCCCCCACTTAAAAACCGTTTATACTATTCCCCTCAAAGTGGTATTTTCCTCAGAAATATAATCAGCTTGAAATAGAGAGACTGCATTGGTGTTCTCACTTTCTCCAAACCTATGACAAACATTGGGCTGGATTGTCCAGGACTCATCCTACATTTCATGATTGCCACCCCACACTGGACCTGTAGCCACACTAATCTTCATAAGTTCATGTGATAGCAGCAGAATTAGGCCATTCAGCCCATCAGGTCTACTCTGCCATTCAATCTTGGCTGATCTATCTTTCCCTCTCAACCCTATTCTCCTGCCTTCTCCCCATAACCCCCGACACCCTTGCTAATCAAGAATCTATCTATCTCTGCCTTGAAAATATCAATTGACTTGGCCTTTGCAGCCTTGTGTGGCACCTCTTCAATTCCTCAGGTTCACTGCCATAGGCACTTAGAAACACAAATATGAATTAATTGACAATATCAATATTAATTACGATAAATTAAACAAAAAGACCAGTTACCTTCACTAAATGTTTCCATCCAGGTCACCTACCCGATTCAAATGAATGGAACTGACCTCGATATGTCAGCTCTGGCTGACATACAGCTGATGGACTGGGTACAGACTGTATCCATTATGGATACAGTCTTGTAATTGATGTTGCATCAAGAAACAGAGTAAAGAATCACATTCACCCCCAGGGTGGCAAAGTAACACAACTAGTTGAGCTGCTGCCTCACAGCTCCAGCAATTCAACTTCAATGCTGACCTGGGGTGCTATCTGCATGGTTTGCACGTTCTCCCTGTGAATGCATGTGCTTCTTCCAGCTGCACTGGTTTCTTCCCACATACCAAAGAGATGCAGGATACCTGGCCAAGATAAATTAACCCTAGTGAACACGGGCAGTAGAACCTAGGAATATTAATGAGAGCACGCAGAGTATAGGTTACAGGAAATCAGGCCGAAAGGGGTCAAGTTGCTTATTCTTAGTCCTATTTTCGTGTGTATGTGTGAACATTCGTGGAGAAATGCAAATGCTCTAAGAACTGACATTTACTGGTCCAAATGGGGTTCCTTTCATAAAGAAATATGGAAGCATTTGACCTCCCTGCATTGTCTATTTCCGTGCATGGAAATCAAGAATGCACCAATGTATATGCTGCAGCTACAGAACTGCAGACTAGCTGTCGGAGCAATTGTGCATTATCTCCCTTTGCTCTACAACTCTGCCCAGGGCCCTACCATTCACTGTGAATGCCTTGCCCTGGTTTGACTTCCCGAAATGTAACACCTTGCACTTATCTACACGAAACTCATTAGCCATTCTTCAGCCCACTTGATCAAGATCCTGCTGTAATTTTTGGCAACTATCTTCACTGTCTATGATACCAACTATTCACTTATTCAATATAAGTCTTAATCAGTGTAATTTTCTTTTCAAGCTTATGGAACATAAAAGAAAGGTAATATGCATGTCACAGAACAGTGTCACTTCTGTCCTTCACATATACCTACTCCATAATATAAATATGATTATAGAAATTATCTTGATTTTAAATATAAATTGCAGAACATCTATTGGGAAGAAGTTACCTTTAAAACCCCGTCTGTCCACTTTATTGAACATTAACATCCTGGAAAATTAATTCAACTACAAACTAAATTGTAAGTGTAATAGTTCAGAGGAACTAAATTCAAAGGTAATTGAGGTATGGTGAAGATTTCACATGAAAAACATTAAAGACAATCATAAATGCAACAGGACATACATTTAAACAAGGACGTTTTTTTTTAAACATTCTGACATTTTAAATTTCAGTTTCAGAGGAAATAAAAATGGCTAATTATTGAATGATTGGATTCTACTAGGTATACCACACATCCACATGGGGATAATTCCCATTGCAGAAATAGTTGTCATAATACAGTGCTAACTCCGTTATCGTGGAAACAAAGTGTATCACTGGAGCTCCATGGAATTAATGTAATTTATGATAGCAAGATATTTAAAACTTGGATCCAGTTAAACCAAAATCATTGTTCTAAGAGCAATTTTATTCTTAAACAAACAGACTTACAAGGTTTCTTTGGACATTTCAGGCATTTGTGGAATCCCCAAGAGGTGCCCACAGTTCCACAGCAATCTTCTTGCTTTGAAAGGCCGGGCAGAGGCTTCCCACACTATAACCAAAGAAGAATATTAAAATTAGTCCCAGTTCTCCACTATGACCAAAGGCAAACAGTTCATTTGAGATTGCTGGATGTTGCGCACATTTAGAACTATAGAGTCATAGTAGCATGGAAACAGATCCTTCGGCCCAACTTGCCCGACCAACATGTCCCATCTACACTAGTCCCACCTGCCTGCATTTGGCCCATATCCCTCTAAACTTGTCTATCCATGTACATGTCTAATTGTTTCTTAAACATTGCAATAGTCCTTGCAATTTGTCCAGATTTTTGAAGGTAACAGGACAGTTAAATAAGCTAGTTTAAAGGGTTCATGGAACATCTGCTTATCCTGGCCTGGACACATGATACAGGAGCAGGAAATTTCCTTCCTATGACTCTGCATGCTAAACCTATATAAAGCACCAGTTTAGATTAATTTAGTTTAGAGATACAGCGCAGAAACAGGCCCTTCAGCCAACCAACTCCGCACCGACCAGTGATCCTCATACATTAACACTAGGGACAATTTACATTTATACCAAGACAATTAACCTACAAACTTGTACGTCTTTAGAGCGTGGGAGGCAACTGTAGATCTCGGAGAAAATCCACGTGGTCATGGGGATAGTACAAACTCCATACAGACAGCACCTATAGTCGGCATCAAACCCGGGACTCTGGCGCTGTGTGCACTGTAAGGCAGTAATTCTACCGCTGGGCCACAGTGCCGATCTAGTTAGGTCACAGCCAGAGCGCAGTCAACCTATCATACAAAGATTGTGATTGTGTAATAAGAAAAGGTGCAAAGCAAAGCAGCAAGGTTGTTGCCATGGTTGGGAATTATAGATATAATTAAAGATTGTCTTGTCTTGGAGCCTAGGAAACTGCGGAGAGATTTAATTAAGATGAATAAAATAATGAGAAACCGAGATAATATCACTAGAGAAAACATAATTCACTAAGCAGAGAGGATAATAACTACTGGCCAAGTTTTATGTTAATTACTAGGATTAGTCATGGGTAGCTGAGAAATACATTTCTTAATCCATTTGACAGCCAACATAATTTGAACCCAATACATATGGCGGGACATCATCACTCCCCAGCCTTACTTCCCCGTTTAACTCATTTACAAGATAACCTCTACAACTTGGAAGTTCATCAACTGTAGATTCAGCCTATCATAGATGTTCCCTTTGTCTTATCTACCTCTCCTCGACCCATTTGGTGAAGGTGCCAAAGTGAAGACAGCCGAGAGCTTACAGTTCCAAGTTCAAGAGTTCAAGAGTTCCAGAGACATTTATTGTCACAAGCACCAATTGGTACAGTGAGATTTGAATTACCATACAGCCTTATGAATAAAAAGAACACAATACATGATTGAATTTAACATGAACATCCCCACACAGCAGAATCAACGTTTTCCACTGTGAGGGAAGGCAATAAAGTTCAGTCATCTTCATCTTTGTTCACCCGTGGTCGGGGCCTTTGAGCTCTCCGCAGTTGCTGCTACGGGCGGCCCGATGACCTTAAATCCATGTCCTCTTGTTCTCGATCCCCCCTACTCTGGGCAAGAGATTCTGTGCCTTTACCCGAACTGCTCCTCTCATGATTTTGTACATCTCTATAAGATCACCCTCATCCTCCTGCACTCCAAAGAATAAAGTCCTAGCCTGCTAGACCTCTCCCTGCAGCTCAGGCCGTCGAGTCCTGGCAACATCCACATAAATCCTCTCTGCACCCTTTCCAGATTAACAACATCTTTCCTATAACAGGATGACCAAAATTGAACACAGTTCACCAAACATGGCCTCACCAATGTCTTGTTCACCTGTAACATAACCTCCCAACTTCCATACTCAATACTTTAACCGATGAAGGCTAATTTACCGAAGGCCTTCCTGACCACCCTATCAACCTATGATGCAACTTTCATGGAACTGTGTACCTGGGCGGCATGGTGGCATAGCAGTAGAGCAGTAGAGTTGCTGCCTTACAGCGCTTACAGCGTCGGAGACTCGGGTTCGATCCCAACTACGGGTGCTGTCGGTACGGAGTTTGTACGTTCTCCCTGTGAAGGGTTTTCTCCGAGATCTTCGGTTTCCTCCCACACTCCAAAGGCACACAGGTATGTAGGTTAATTGGATTGGTATAATTGTAACTGGTCCCCAGTGTGAGTAGGATAGTGTTAATATGCAGGGATCACAGATCGGCGCAGACTCGCTGGGCCGCAGGGCCTGTTTCCATGCTGTATCTCAAAACTAAACTAAACTAAACTCCTAGACCCCTCTGCTATACAACAATCTTTACTCTACAGGTCCTGCCCTGGTTTGACATAAAATACCTCAACTTATCTGTATTAAGTGCTGTGTTGGGGGGCAACTGTGAGGCGATGCTCAGGAAAAAGAAGGATGTGTGGGCCAGGTATAGGCAGCTGGGATGATGTGTATCCCTGGTGAGGTTTAAAGGACTGAGGAACATCAGGACGGCAAAAAAAGGGACAGGGTATAGCTCTGGCAGGTATGATTGAGGAGAATCCAAAGAAATCAGGTAAGTATATTAAGGGTAAAAGTGGAACATGGGAGAAAATAAGCCCCCTTAACAAACAATGCAGCCATGTATGACAGGAGACACAGGAGATGAGCAACGTTTCCAATCAGTATTTCTTCTTTTTTTTTTACTGTGAGGTAAGTCATGATGACTTAGAACAAAATTTGGAACAAAAAATTGAGATGCCTTGAGGAGGTGCTGGACATCCTAAGGAGTGTGAAGGTAGATAAATCTCCTGGGCCTGATCAAATATACCCAATGACACATAATTCCATGACGAGGACACAGTTCCTTAAACCCATTGCTTTTGATATAAATGAGGCAGCAAGACATCTTTAGACAATTTAGACTCTGCTCTAAAATATCACAACTTTCAATAGTTAAATCATGCAACCAGAAACTGAGGTTTAATCAATTGCCATTTTCAAACAAAATCCAAATAAGAAACAACGGCAACAGCAATTTCCTGCCTCTGGATTTCTACAACACGGTGTGCTGTTTATGACTGGCTATGGTTTGAATGAACACATGATATCGTCTCCTCACGGAAATTCAAAGCACAGCATCAACCAATATTTATATTACATGGAGACACAGAGGCTGCAGATGCTGGAATCTGGAGCAAAAAAACTATCTGCTGGAGGAACTCAGTGGGTTGAGCAGCATCTATGGAGGCAAAAGGATGATTGATCTTTCAGGTTGAAATCCATATCAGGACTGAGAGTGCCGTAGATGACAGCTGGTATAAGAAGGTGAGAGGGAGGGGTTTGGCAAGGGGTTGTGGGTGATAGGTGGAACCAGATGAGGTCATAGTGAGTTAGTCATACAGTGTGGAAACAGGCCCTTCGGCCCAACTTGCCCAACAACCAGCATGCCCCATGTACATTAGTACCATTCGCCCCTCAATTGACCTGTATCCTTCTAAATCTATCCTATCCAGATACCTGTCTAAATGTTTCTCAAAAAGATGTGACAGTACCTGCCTCAACTACCTCTTCTGGCAGCTTGTTCCTTATACATACCCCGCTATCTTTGTATAAAAAAGTTGCCCCTCAGTTTCCTATTAAATCATTCCCCCCTCTCCTTATACCTATGTCCTCTGGTTGTTAATTCCCCTACTCTGGATAAAAGACACTGTGCATTTACCCAATCTATTCCTCTCGTGATCTTATACACCTCAATAAGATCAACCTTCATCCTCCTACTTTCTCCAAGTCGTAGCCTGCTCAACCTCTCCCAATATATCAGGCACTTGAGTCCTGGCAACATCCTCGTGAATCTTTTCTGCACACTTTCTAGCTTAACCACATCTTTCATATAACTGGGTGACCAAAACTGAACACAATATTCAAAATGTGACCTCACCAATGCCTTGTGGAACTATAATATGACCTCTCAACTTCTATACTCAATATTCTGACTGATGAAAGCCTTCTTGACCACCATATCTACTTGTGATGCTACTTTCAAGGAACTATGTTCCTGCACTCCACTCTGCTCTACAACACTCCCCAGAGCCCTGCCATTCACTGTGCAGGTCCTGCCCTGGTTTGCCTTCCCAAAATGCAACACCTCGCACGTTGCTGTATTAAACTCCATTAACAATAGACAATAGACAATAAACAATAGGTGCAGGAGCAGGCCATTCTGCCCTTCGTGCCAGCACCGTCATTCAATGTGATCATGGCTGATCATCCACAATCAGTACCCTGTTCCTGCCTTCTCCCCATGTCCCCTGACTCCGTTATCTTTAAGAGTACTATCTAGCTCTCTCTTGAAAGTATCCAGAGAACCATTCCTCAGCCCACCTGCCCAACCGATGAAATACATGCTACAATTTTTGACAACCATCTTCGCGATCTACAATACCACCTACTTTAGTGTAATCTGCAAACTTACTAATCTTGCCTTGTACGTTCTCATCCAAATCATTGGCATAGATGACAAACAGCACCAAAACCTGAGGCCCCTCATTGGTCACAGGCTTCCAGCCTGAAAAACAACCTTCCATCATCACCCTCTGCTTCCTTCCATGAAACCAATTTTCTATCCAGTCAGCTATCTCTCCTTTGATCCCATGCAATGTAACCTTCCAGAGCAGCCTACCATGAGGAACCTTGTTGGGAAGGATGGGTGGAGGAGGGGGAGGGGAGACTTTGGAGTCAGAAGCTGAAGGGTGATGGGTGGAAACAGAAAAGGCAAAAAAAAAGAAAATGGGCCAAGTGAGAGAAGGTAGAGATTAAAACTGGCAGGTAATAAGTGAAACTGGATAAAGGAGAAATGATGGAGCCAGAAGCATGTTGGGGAGGGTAATAAATTAACAAATCCAGCTAATGGGGGAGGGGGTGGAAAGAATCTTGGTGGACCAGAAAGAGTGGGAAAAATACACAATATCGTATTGTTGAATGCCTGATCAGTACGGAGAGAAAGAAGCTGCCTTATCTGTGTAATTCTTTGCCACAGAAGGCTGTGGAGGCAAAGTCAGTGGATATATTTAAGGCAGAGATAGATCGATTCTTGACTAGTACGGGTGTCAGAGGATATGGGGAGAGGGCAGGAGAATGGGGTTAGGAGGGAGATATAGATCAGCCATGATTGAATGGTGGAGTAGATGCAATGGGCCGAATGGCCTAATTCTGCTCCTATCACGTGATCTTATGTACAGACAAAAAGCTGGAGAAACTCAGCGGGTGAGGCAGCATGTATGGAGCAAAGGAATGGCTTGACATTTCGGGTCGAGACCCTTCGTCAGACTGAAATGTCACCCATTCCTTCGCTCCATAGATGCTGCCTCACCAGCTGAGTTTCTCCAGCTTTTTGTCTACCTTCGATTTTTCCAGCATCTGCAGTTCTTTCTAAAACACTTGTGATCTTATAATCTTAATAGAGCCCAACTGCAAGGTTGGAAATTGATCAATGGCAGTTAACAGTTTGGTTAAATACGGAATGAGTTGTAAAGTCTCACCTGTGCACCTGCGGTTTCCTGGAAGCAGCGTCCCAACTTCGACTGGATTCTGGGGTATAGGCGGGTGCGAACTTGCTGATGATGGTTATATACAGAATTTGGGACGTGGGACACTGAAGGACTTTGGATGTGATAAGAGATTTGTTGTTGGCGTGACTTGGCACCTTTTACCTTCTGACCCAGGGATGAGCTGTCTATTCTGGTAACCTGGTGGATCTGGACT
This sequence comes from Malacoraja senta, assembly GCA_038087875.1. Classification (NCBI taxonomy): domain Eukaryota; kingdom Metazoa; phylum Chordata; class Chondrichthyes; order Rajiformes; family Rajidae; genus Malacoraja; species Malacoraja senta. The sequence goes on along the minus strand of CM075978.1, from coordinate 116,564,078 downwards.
GTTGCTTCAGGTGGATGCTTAACATGGATGTTCACTATGTTGGGAGAGAACTTCACTGTGGAATGAAGAGAAAGAACAGAACACAAGGATGATGAATAAGCATCAGATAAATCTTCTCACTGAATATACTGCGACTGGTCTAAAGTTCATTTGCAAGTATCACAAAACATGGAACATAGCACAGTACAGCACAGGAACAGGCCCTCCAGTCTACGATGCCTGTGGCCAACATGATATGAGGACCACCTTTATGTGCCTGCACATAATCCATATCCCTCCATTCCATGCACATCCATGTGCTTATCGAAAACGCTGTTAAATGCCACTGCCTCCACCACTGCCTCCACCACTAATCCCAGCAGCCCTTCACAGGTACTCACCACCATGTGTGTAAAAAAACCTGCCCCGCACATCTCCTTTAAACTCCGTCCCTCCCACCTTAAAGCTATGCCCTCCAGTATTTGATATTTCCAACTTGGGAAAAGGTTCTGACTGTCTACCTTATTTATGCCTCTCATAATCTTGTATACTTCTTCTATAAGGTCTGCGACATTCCAGAGAAAACAATCTAAATCTGTTCAACCATTCCCTGTATCAATGGTTCTTTATTATTTCATGTCATTAGGGTAAACCTCCTCTGAACCCTTTCCAAACTCTCCACATCCTACCCAGGGCAACCAGACCACTTTTGAAGGCTTTGTGGCCAAGTTTGCAGATAAGACGAAGATAGATGGCGGGGCAGGTAATGTAGAGAAAGCAGGGACTCTGCAGAAGGACTTGGACAGATCTTTGTCTGTCCATTCCCCTTCTCAGTCCTCCCATTTTCTCCCTCTCTGACCTCTCCCTCTCTGTCCTCCCCATCACCCCCTCTATGCCCCCATCTCTCCCCCTCTCTGTGCCCCCCCCCTCTGTTATCCCCCTCTCTGTTCTCTCTATTCTTCCCCTCTCTAACATCAGTTGGGGAAAACCAACTGACAACAACAACAATGAAGAATCGATGGAATCAATCTCTCTCACACGTTTCTCGATTATAACAGCAATAAACAGAAAGGATGGGATGTAGTCCACTGGAACAGTATTTATGGCTATTTTATATTAGCTTCACAGTGATGATACCTGAAGGATATCTACAATCTCTAACAAACTAAACAATTACAAATGGTTTGCTACAAAACAAAGAACTGATGGTGCACATCAAAGATAGACACAAAGTGCTGGAATATCTCAGCGGGTCAGGCAGCATCTCTGGAGAAAAAGGATAGGTGTTTCGGGTTGGGATCCTTCTTCAGTCTGAAAGTAGGGGATGGGGGGTTGGGGGAGGTGGGGGGGAACTTTGGCGAGAAAAGACCAGGACAAATCTGGGCTGGCAACAGATGACCTCAGGCGCGGTGGTGCCCTGGTTAGGCAACTGTTGGCTAGGAAAGGTGTGCTCTCAAGAGGTGAACTGTGGAACTGGTTAAACAACTAGGGTGGAGGGAGGAGGCAAGGGGGGAGGGAAGGGGAGTGTTAGTAGAAGTTTCTTAAAATTAGAGAATTGAACATTCATACCGCTGGGTTATAAGATACACAAGCGAAATATGAGGTGCTGGTCCTCCACTTTACGTGTGGCCTCACTCTGGCAATGGAGGAGGCCCAGGAGAGAAAGCTCAATGTGGGTATGGGAAGGGGAGTTGAAATGGTTAGCAACCAAGAGATCCAGTAGGCCTCGGCGGACCGAGTGTTAGTGTTCAGCAAAACGGTCGTGAGTTTATGTTTGGTCGCACCCACATCGGGAATCCACATCGGGATCACCGGATGCAGTGGATGAGTTAGAGGTTAAATGGTCTTGCTCTTGTGGTGACAGAAAAATGTAACTAAAACCAGAGGTAGGCCATTCAGCCCCTCAAGTCTGCTCCATCGTTCAATGAGATCATGACTGATCTGACTGTTGGCCTCAATTCCACTTGCTGGTCCATTCTTCGTGATCCTCGGCTCCCTTGCAGTATAAAGAAACTCTATCCGCTCGCTAGTCACAGTTTAATTAGATCAATTGCCTTGGCATGACAAAAAAGGAACATAAAGCCAATTGAGTAGTTAAAAGAAAAATGAGCCTTACGTTGCACACCAGGCTTTCCTCCAACTGATAGGGGCAGTGTGTGCATGGAGTGAACTACTGCAGAGGATGGAGCCTTGTCCGGTTGATGCTGATGCCCATTCGAAGACTGCACGGGGATGTGACAGAGTTTGCCAGTAAAATTAGGAGAGCACTGGCATTTGTTGCGGGAAGTGCACTGTCCTCCATTCATACACGGCAAGTGGCAGATGACTGAAAAAAGGAAATCCAAGGATGAGAAACATGAAACATTTAGCACAGCAATTGTAGCTCTACACACACATTGAAAAATGTGGCCCCAAGCATTCATGCTACCATATAATTCCACATAATAACACAGCAGTGTAACTGTAAGCAATATGCATTAATAATACAGTAACGTAGCAAAGTAACGCCATGTATAAATGCCGCAGCATCGCCCCAACCATTAGGAATAAGGGGTAGGCCATTTAGGACTCAGATGAGGAAAAAAAAATTCACCCGAAGATAGACACAAAATGCTGGAGTAACTCAGCGGGACAGGTAGAATCTCTGGAGAGAAGGAACAGGTAACGTTTCGCGTTCGAGACCTTTCTTCAGACACACAGCAATGTATCCCTAAATAACGATAGCAGCTATGTAAAACCATGCAACAACACAACAGTCACCCGAAATAAAATTCTGCATGTAACCCAACGTGTCACCACAAACAATAACCTCACAATGTCAACGCCAAAGAATAACGCAGTCATGCTCAACGCTAATTGAAACATTATGACACAATGTAACCCTCCTGAATAACGCAGCAATTGAACAATAATTTAATAACCTAATCCCAAATAATAACCACAAATAATACCACAAAACCGTTACCCCAAAGTTTTACACAAGTACTTGGCAACAAGATTGTAAGAGAAAAAAAAGGATTAATGATGGCAAATGCAACTCCTTGCAATCAGAAATGGGAGATGAGAATGAGTTAAAAGATGTCTGCACAGGTACTCCCCAGTTTACAGCAGGGTTCTGCTCTTGAGAACTGTTCCTAATCCAGCATTTCGCAAGTTGGAAATGCAGCTGTGAACCGAGTTCCCAGATGGCAGAAGATGCCTGTAGTCCGGCAGCAACCATCAAATCCGTCCCACTGGTGTCCCATAGCCTCCATCATACGTACAGGCTGTAGACACGTCAAACATTCAGAAGATAGTCAAACAGCATGACACAGGCCCTTCAGCCTAACTCATCTCGGCTGACCAAGATGCCCAATCTAAGCTAGTCCCATTTGCCCATGTTTGGCCCATATCCATCTAAACCTTTCCTATCCGTGTACATGTCCAAATGTATTTTAAATGTTGTCATAGTACTTGCCTCGACTACTTTCTCTGGCGAATCATTCCATATACCCACCACCCTCTGTGAGAAAAAATGCCCCTCAGGTTCCTGTTACATCTTTCTTCCCCTCTCACCACCAACCTATGTCCTCATGTTCTTGATCCCTCCGCCCTGAGAAATAAGATCCCATCTATTCCCCGCATGATTTTATACACCTCTATAAGATCATCCCTCAGCCTCCTGAGCTCCAAGGAATGATGTCCCAGCCTTCCAAAACTCTCCCGATAGCTCAGGCCTTTGAGTCCTGGCCACATCCTCCTAAATCTTCTCTGCACGCTTCCCAGATTAATAGCTGGAACAGATGAACACAATACTCCACGTGCAGCCTCACCAACTTGCACAACCTTAACATAACATCCCAACTTCAACACTCAATGCCCTGACTGAAGACAAGTGTACAAAAAGCTATTAAATGTAGACACAAGGAACTGCAGATGCTAGTTTATAGAAAAAAGACACAAAGTGCTGGAGCAACTCATCAGGTCCAGGCAGCATCTCTGGAGAACATGGATAGGTGTTATTTTGGGTCGGGACCCTATCTCAGACTGATTGTGTTTGTGGGGGGGGGGCAGGGGGTAAAAGCCAGAAGAGAGGAGGGGCAGGAGAAATCTTTGGCAAATAATAGGTGGATACAGCTGTAGGGGGGATTTAATAGGCAGATGGTTGGACGAAGGCTAGAGATGAAAAAACAGGTTTGAGACAAAAGGATTAAAGAGTTGCCAATCGTGAAGATAGAGGAAGGAATATTAAGATATTAAGGGGTGGGGATGGAGGGAAACAGGTGCGAGCTCACCATAATGTCAAGCTCTTTGTCCGTTGCCTCCGACTCTGGGCGTTTTTCTCTGGGCAGTAGTCTTTGCCTCCCAGTGGTGTCCCCTTCTCCCATCTCCAACATCCTTCCTCCTCATGGATTCCCCCTGCCTTCTATCCTCTCTGAACCTTTTTATTTCCAACTGCCGGCTGTGACATCGACCATCTTGACTTCACCACTCCCCTCAGCCACTCCAATCTCACCCCCTCTGAACACACAACCTTCCTCTCACTCAGCAACAATCCCAACATTGTTCTTAAACCTGTCATGAAGAAAGGTACATTTGGAGTCAAGCAGGCTGACCTCTACAATGGTGAGGCCGAGTGCCTGCTCTCAGACACCTCCTCATACCTACTTAGTTTAGTTTCGAGACACAGTATGGAAACAGGCCCTTCGACACACCAAGTCCACGCTGACCAACAATCCAACAACAGTACACTAGTTCTGCCCTACATACTACAGACTACAGACATATTTACAGAAACCAATTACCTACAAAACCTGCACATCTTTGGAATGTAGGAGGAAACCGGAGCACCCGGAGAAAACCCATGCGGTCACAGGGAGAACGTACAAACTCCATACAGACAGCACCCATTGTCAGGATCGAACCCAAGTCTCTCACGCTGTAAGGCAGCAACTCCACTGCTGCACCACCCCTTCTTGACCATGACCCACGGACAAACACAAGGCCATTATCTCCTAAACACTTCCATACTCATCACCACTGGCAATCTTCCCTCAACGGCCTCCAACCTTATCATATCCCCAGCCCCGCACTACCCGCTTCTATCTCCTTCCCAAAATCCTCAAACAGGACTGTCCTGGTAGACCCATTGTTTCTGCCCCACAGAACCCATCTCCAAATTACGTGGGTACACAAAAATGCTGGAGAAACTCAGCGGGTGCAGCAGCATCTATGGAGCGAAGGAAATAGGTAACGTTTCGGGCCGAAACCCTTACCCAAAAAAAAATACCCTGCCCTCCAAATTACGTGATTCCATTCTATTCCCCATTGTCCAGTCCCTTCCCACCTACATCCGAGACACCTCAGCCTTCTTTCAACTCTTCAATAACTTTCTTTCTAGGCTCCCATTGCCTCATCGTTACCATGGACGCCCAGTCCCATGACACATTCCTTCCCACATCAGGAAGGTCTCCAGGTCACCCCGGTTCTTCCTTGAACAGAGAAGCAATTAGTAAGTTAGTCCCTGTACTAACACTTTCCAAATAGCAAAGCCTGGAACTTAACAACAATAAAGTAGCAACTTAACATTAAACAATAACAGTGATTTATTAACACAGCAAGTTAACACCGAACAATAATACAGGAACTCAATGGCAACAATAATGCAGCAATATACCAACCAGAAACATCGCAGAAGCCCACACAACCACAATCAAAAGCAGCAACTTAAACGCAAAGCTGCAGTGGCTTCAACACAGCAATTGAACACCATGAAATGAAGCGGCAAACTAACACTACACACAATAAAACAGCAACCTAATACCAAACTATAAAACATTAAAATAACCACTCATAATGCAGCAACTTAACACCAAGCAATAACTAACGCCAAACAATTAAGAAATGCTTGACACCAAAACACTGCATCATAACTACAAACAATAATGCAGCAACATAATACAACTATACCACAGCTTAACACAAACTATAACCAACTCAATAGCAAAGAAAAGTGCAACAACTTCACATGAAATAATGTTGTAGGGTAAGACAGTCAGAATCGTTTTCCCCAAGATGGAAAAATCAAATACTAGAGGGCAGAGTTTCCCGTTGTGGGGGGCAAAGTTTAAAGGGCAAGTTTTATCTTTATGCAGAGGATGGTGAGTGTCAGGAACACGCTGCTGGGTTGGTGGTTCAAGCAGATATGTTATTGCCATATAAAAGACTTTTGGATATGGATATGCTGGGAATGGAGGGATATGGGTTATGCGCAGGCAGATAGGTGATGGTCTTGGCATCGTGTTCTGCACAGACATTGTGGGCCGAAGGGCCTGTTCTTGTGTTGCACTGTTCTATGTCCTCTGTTGTGAAATAACCAATGATGCAGCATCCAACCATATGATAATAACAAAGCAATTCAACATTAAAAATATTGCAGCAAATTAAATTCTACTGTAATGCACAAACTCAATATCAAACATGTGTAACTTCAAAACTCAAAGCAACTCACCACCAAACTATTTGCCAAAAACCTATCACACGAGAACAGTGACACCAAAGAGCAAAAAGGTTACTCTACATGAAAACATATTCACCATCAAAACGTAATGCAGCAACTCAGCAAATACTACACAATGATGCAGGAATTTTACATGGATCAATAATACAGCTGCATACTAGCAACTTAATATCAACAAATAATCTGATTTAACACTTCACAACAACAAATCAAACAACACAAAGCAACTCAAAATCAAAGCAGAGCAGAACAACTCAAATTGCACTAATAATGCAATATTAGGATCAACAAATAGGAACCCAACAGCCAAACATCAACATATCATGGCGCGATTCAACGTGAAACAATAATGCAGCTAATTAACAAGCAATAATAGAAAAGCTGATCAAACAATCACAGTGAAACCCAACATCAAACAATAAAGCGAAGATAGACACAAAAAGCTGGAGTAACTCAGCGGGTCAGACAGCAACTCTAGTGAAAAGGAACAGGTGACGTTTCAGAACGAGACCCTCCTTCAGATTGAGAGTCGTTTCCATTTCCCCTGACTCTCACTTTGAAGAAGGGTCTCAACCCGAAGCGTCACCTATTCCTTTTCTCTAGAGATGCAATCTGACCCGCTGAGTTACTCCAGCGTTTTGTGTGTTTTGGTTTAAACCAGCATCTGCAGTTCCTTCATACGTCAAACAATAAAGCAACAACTGATTTCAATAACCCAACAAGTGATCAAGCAATAACAAAGCAAGCAATATCATACATTACAGCAACACTGTATCAAACAATGACAGAGCTAAGTACCGTTATACAAAACAATAACACCAAAACCTAGTGGTGCAAATTATCAATTTATAATGTACTACGGTAATATTGAACAACAATGCAGGAGCTAAACAACAACAATATAATACAAAAATGTGACATCAATCACAAAGTCATTTGAATCACAATAAAAACAGCAACTTAACATTGATAGACACAAAAAGCTGGAGTAACCCAGCGGGACAGGCAGCATCTCTGGAGAGAAAGATTGGGTGACGTTTTGGGTCGAGACCCTTCTTCAGACTTAACATTGAACGCTAGCAACTCAACATTAAGCAATAACAGCAATTCAAACCAAAAACATGATGTCGCATCCTATCACCAAATAACCCAATTTAACAACTCAGCATTAAATAATTAGAATAGCCATAAAGTCATACAGCATGGCAACAGGCCCTTTAGCTATCTACATATGTGACGATTATTAATTATTTATTTACACTAATCCAATTTTTTCCCTTCATCAACCATGGTTGGTATATTCCCCCCATTCCCATTATCTAGCCATCCACACATGCCTGGGAAACTTACTGCAACCGATTAACAAACTAACCAGCAAGTTTTGAGGATGTGGGAAGAAATCTGAGCACCCAGGGCAACTTACATAGACACAGGGAAGAATGCTCAAACTCTGAACTGACAACGCCCAAGGTCAAGATCAAACCGGGGAGTCCCTGCAACTGTAAAGGAGCAGCACTAACTGCTGCACGCTGTGCTGCCCCAAAACCACAGGTCAATCAAAAGCAGATACATTTTGTATTAACCCAACATAAGCACAATATCAGTACTTCAGAGAGGTCCCCATCAAATCCTCCTCACTGATCATCAACACAGATGCACCTCACCGCTGTCTGCCTAGCCCTCTACTGTACATGACTTATGCCGAAACACAACACCAATGCCCTCTATACTTTCGCCCGTGACACCATGGGCAACACAGTGGCGCGGAGGTAGGAAAATATTAGTGGAGGTGCGCATGAGACCCAAAGCGATGGGCTGAATGGACGTAACCGAATCTATATTTTCTTCGAGAGGAATTTAAGGAAAGGTAATTAAGTTGAGAAAAAACTGACATTTGAGCAATAAAACTCAGTCCTTCTCATTAATTACTGAGCCTAAGTTGCACCCTTAACTTAATTTTCTTGTGCTGAGATGGGGGGGGGGGGGGGGGGGGGGGGGTTCAGAGCAAAAACAATCCAGTTCCTAGTAATCTTAACAGTTATCAAGAAGAGAAAACATTGCTGGGATCTGAATCAATCTTGTTTGCAATCCACTCCAAAAAACAATATATTTTAATCTACACCAAGAGCTGTCAGCCACCCAAAGCTTATTCACCCACAAAGGAATTTTGTCTGCAGCCTGAGGCAGTCTGCACGTTCATACAGTACGTCGGGGCCAAGATGCAATCTCAGATTCAAGGCAGTTTCCTTCTGCTTGGGGCTCCAGAGGAGACAGAAAGCAACGGCAACAGATAGAAAATATCTTATGCGAAGTGAATTGAAACAAAATAACCTTTTACCAGCAACAGAGTCATCTGTTTGTAACAAAGCTGATCAAAAGTATTGACACTAGTGGGTATCAAAAAATGAATGTAAAAGAAATGAGTGTGGAAGTGAACTGTTGCTCTGAACTGTTGTAACTTGTGAACTGTTACGTAACTGTTACGTAACTTGTGAACTCCAGGGACGTTAAGGTGAAACCAATCTGTTTATTGTGGGAGTTAGCACTTAATGCTTCTGAGACTCAGTACATGCTATTTTGTGATAGTTAGCCATGTGAACTCAGCCCACCATGTCTGCATTGACCATGATGCTGATCTAAATTAATCCCATCTGTCCGCATATGGTCAGTCTCCCTCTATTCCGTTTGTTCATGTGCCTGTCTAAATGCCTCAGTGAATAGTGAAAGGCTTGGATCGAGTGGATGCAGAGAGGATGTTTCCACTAGTGGAAGAGTCTAGGACTTAAGGTCATAGCCTCAGATTTAAGCGACGCTCTTTTAGGAAGGAGATGAGGAGACATTTCTTTAGTCAGAGGGTGGTGAATCTGTAGAATTCTTAGCCACAGAAGGCTGTGGAGGCCGTCAGTGGATATGATTAAGGCAGATAGATAGATTCTTGATTAGTACAGGTATCAGAGGTTATGGGGAGAAGGCAGGAGAATAGGGTTAAAGCCCTGTCTCACGGTGCGAGTTGACCCACGAGGTACCCCGAGCGAAAGACTCGTGGTTGTGCACGAGATTCCAAGTGTATGATCAAGAGTTTAACCGAGTTCCCATGGGTATGACGGGTTAACTGTCATTTCTGCGATGTTCCAAGTTCGTCTCCCGAGTTAACAAGTTCCTTTCCCGAGTTACTCTTGAGCCAACCTTCAATGAAGGTCTGTTTTAATAAGCAACATCTCCATCCTGCGGCTTTGAGTCAAAGATAGAATTCAGTGCGGCCGCATCTATTGATGTGACCTACAAAGGGAAAATGCGCACCGTCCAGTGCCAGAGCAGTTATACTAATGATTTGTTTGAAACACACATCACGTAGTTGGAAGACCAGCAGGCGGAGGTTTGCTATATTTTAATTGAATATACTGCCAGGTCTACACACTGCGGGGAGACTGGAGATGAAATCTTTGAATGTGCACGGATGCGCACATCAGATTGTTGGGAGACGGAGCTCAGGGTTTGCCTCCTGGGCTGCTTTGGTGCCCAGGCGTGAGTTGAGGTGGAGGGAGGTTGGGGGGGGGGGGGGGGGTCAGGTTAAACTCACCCATTTGACAGAGGCAGAGGATTACGAAGATCCAGCGAGACTCGGACTGCATGGAGAGCCGAGACTGCCCCGCTGGTGGCCAACTTCCCCCTGTCCTCCGTCGCCGCTCCCGGCCGGCCGGCAGGAGCTGTGCATGGAGCCCGCCACTGGAGTTGTGTCTGACTGCCTGGGCAGCCTGAGGGAGGCAGATGCACCCTGCCCGGGGAGAGGATGATTGATTGGCATAGACTTGATGGTCCGAATGGCCTAATTCTACTCCTATCACTTATGACCTTAAACGTTGCTATGGTATCTGCTTCCACTACCTCCCTTTCCAGGCACGATTACACTCCCTGGGTAAGAAAACCTGTCTCACAAATCCCCTTCAAAATGTCTCCCTCACCTCAAACCTATGCCCTCCCATATTGAACATTTCCACATTGGGAAAAGGGCTCTGACAATCTCACTTCACTGTGCCACTCAGAATTATATAAACAGACACTCCCTGACTTGCGCAGCAGGCGACTTATGTAAACTCGTACTTACGTAAACAATTCTGTACTCGGTAGCTGGTACAATCAAGGCAGTTTGTACTTTCCACAATACTGTAAGATCACTCAGGTTTACATTGGAAACAAGCCAGCAATGGTAGCGGTGCTGGACCAGCAGGGCTGCATGCCGCAGAAAGTGCAAAAGATTTGGAGGGGTGGAATTCCGTCGACCATGCTTCCGGGCCCTATTCTACAGAAAGGTCCTCGCCTCCCAATGATAAACCCTTCTCCCGTCTCCAAACCCTCCTTTTGGACTCCCACCCCCCCAGCTACTACCCTCTCTGCACCTGCTTATTTCTGACAGCTGGCACAAAATCACATTTCACCCCACCAGCTTCTGCAACACATCATCCTCCGACATTTCCATCAGCTCTAAGTGATCCCACCACCAGTCACAGAGATGGGAAAGATTTAATAGGAACCTGAGGGGCAATTTTTTCACACCAAAGGTTGCGGCTATATGGAAAGATTGCTTTGGGAAGTAGTTGAGGCAGGTACAACAACAACATTTAAAAGACATTTGGACATACATGGATAGGAAAGGTTGAGAGGGGTATAGGCCAAATGCGGGCAAATGGGACTAACTTAGATGGGACATCTTAATCGGCATGGACGAGTAAGGCTGAAGGGCCTGTTCACTATCCACTGCTCCAGCCTTTTCATCACTTCTTCTAATATCTCAATCACATTTGTTATGAAGTACCTCTCTTGCACAAAACCATTCTGGCTATCATGAATTTCATACCATTTCAAATACGAGTAAGTCTGTCCTTCAGAGTCTCCAATCATTCCTCTGCAACTGATTCGAGACTGACAGGCCTATAGTTTCTCGGTTTAAGAAGGAAACAAGTGATATCGAGAAATCAAGAGGGTGAGGAATGGGAAGAGAGTTCCAAGGATTCCAGAGAAATTGAAGGGACAACTACCTGCGGCAGGTCAATTAAATTCAGAGATCGATCAGAGTCCAGATTGGGAGGAATGTAGACTTCATGAGAAGATTATAGGGCTGGAGGAGATCACAAAGATAGGGAATGTCAACTTTACTAGAAGCAGAAAATAGAGGTAATGTTTATGTCCAGCCACTGCTTAATTGAGAGCCAGGGAAGATCACAGGCTGATGAGGGAACAGGACTTGAAGTTTAGTTTAGTTTAGTTTAGAGATACAGCGCGAAAACAGGCCCTTCGGCCCACCAAGTCCGCATCGACCAGCGATCCCCGCACATTAACACTATCCTACACACACTAAGGACAATTTACATTGATACCAAGCCAATTAGGTGGCGCTGTACGATGGCAGCCTCGCCAATGGTCTGTCTCGTCTTTTTCTTCTTTGGTTGTTTTTGGTCTGTTGTTAAATGCATGTTTTAATGTATCTTTAGTATATCTTTAGGTTAATTGTAATTGTAATTTTAATTAATTTATTAGCCAAGTATGTAAAAACATACAAGGAATTTGCCATAGTCATACCAAAAACGCAACAAGACACACAACTACATAAAAATCTTTAGTTTTGTATTATGTGGGGGGGTGGAGGAAATTTTTTATCTTTCCTCGACGGAGATACGACTTTTCCGTACCATATCTCTGTCCGCACTGCGGTCTTACATCGAGGAGCTGGCGGCCTCTTGCTGGGGATCGACATTGGGAGCTCCAACTGCGGGACCCTGCAGACTTAACATCGTGGAGCTCTTGGTCCCTTGGTTTAGGGACCGACTTCGGGATCGGGACCTGGGTCTCCGGTGCTGCAAGTGCTGTAAGGCAGCAACTCTACCGCTGCGCCACCGTGCCGCCCATTAAGGGTTAATGACACAGACACAGTTGAGACACATACACAAAGTTTCATTAGACCCTGGATTTGTAACAGCTGTGCAAAGCAGAATGACCAGGTATAAAGGTGGGGTCAATAAAAATTCCAAAACCCAGATTGGTGCAGTTTTGGGAGCAAGAGGTACAGGACAAAAGACTTAGATATTCATCGCTCACTACCTATCTGAATAGGTAGAACAGACCTAAGGGGCTGAAAGACCTGAAATCATTGTTGGAATATTTGGCAATGTATTTAAACCGATGCTGCTTCTCTGCACTTAAGGGGATTGTAAGCCTGTAATTGAAAAGACTTAACACTGAGTTTAAAATAACACAATAGACACGTTGGGATAAGCAGTGCAATGAAACAGTATGCAAATTACTTTGTCACTGTATCTTGAATCTGGGACAAGCATTTCCCTACGCTAAAATATATAATTAATTGTGACATAAAATGCATGTAACCTTAATTTTTATGATTCCATTTTAAAAGCAGACTAATGTATCATTATAAGTAAAACAAATGTACCAAAGTTGACTCATTGTTTAATCATTTTTTCAAAAGTAATAGTTAATAGTGAGTTGTCTGAGTTATGGATATGAAAATTTAAAAAAGGCCAGCATATTAGATTGAAATGAAACACAAATCTTCATAAGAATATCATAGTTAAAGGTTATTTAATTGTGATTTGCTCAATAACATTTTACAATATACTTCCTCATAATTGGTAAAATTCTACTATTTAAATCTACATCATCCTCAATAGCTTGTATTTTAGAGTAGCAGGATCAAAAAATAAGCACGACAGCTTTTAGCACGGGGCGGCACGGTGGCGTAGCGGTAGAGTTACTGCCTTAAGGGCCTGTCCCACCAGCATGCGTTTGCATGCGTCTAGCACGACCAAACGTGGTCGCTTGAGGCGTACGGCCTCGCGGGGCCGGTCCCACTTCGATCACGGAGACGTATGGAGTTGTGCGGGTCTGGTCCCGACATCGCGCAGGGCTCCAAAAATCTTGCACTGTCCGAAAATCCCGCGCGACAATGGCCTGTCGGCCCGCAGCTGCATTGAGGCCGTACGCATCGCCTCGACGGGCATATGCAGCGTCTCGACGCCGTATGCAGCGTTTTGACGGCGTACGCCTAGCGCGTGGCGTTGCGCGATGATGTCACCGCCCCGCGTGCCGTTGCATGATGACGCCATCGCCCGATGCCGTGCGACGTCCAAATTCAGTCGGCCCGCCTCCTGCCCAGCTGATTGGTGAGTGTGATGTCGGGACCAGCCCCGCACAACTCCAGACGTCTCCGCGGTTGGAAGTGGGACCGGCCCCGCGAGGCTGTATGCCTCAAGCCACCACGTTTGGTCGCGCTAGACTCATGCAATCGCATGCTGGTGGGACAGGCCCTTTACAGCGCCCAAGACTGGTGCTTGTCTGTATGGAGCTTGTACGTTCTCCCTGTGAACTGCGTGCGTTTTCACTGAGATCTTCTGTTTCCTCCCACACTCCAAAGACGTACAGGTTTGTAGGTTAATTGGCTTGGTCCAAACGTATAAATGTAAAATTGTCCCTTGTGTGTAGGGTAGCGTTAATGTGCGGGGATCGCTGGTCAGTGCGAACTCGGTGGGCCGAAGGGCCTGTTTCCACGCTGTGTCTCTATACTAGGTTAAACTAAACCACTCGCATTTAATGGCCCAGAGTCTGTGGTAGCAGGGAGAAGTACATCACCAGTTGAAATGACAGCAACTTTAGTGTTTCACTGCTTACAGAGTGTAACACGGAAACCTTGAATTTGTTGTCAGCTGCTCCTCCTCAGCATATGCTGTTTGCAGCAGTCTCCAACAAATCCAGTTCAAATCAAAGTTCCTTGAAAGTGGAGTCACAGGTAGGTAGAATGGTTAGTCAGGGTGTTGAGTAGGGAAGGTGTGATACTATGTTACAGTTATACAAAACGTTGGTGAGGCTGGGATTTGGGTATTGTGTTCAGTTATGGTCACCCTACTATAGGAAGGATGTCAATAAGCCGGAAAGGGTGCAGAGAAGATTTACAAAGATGTTGGCAGGACAGTCAAGGGCCTAAAGTATAGGGAAAGGCAGGTCAAGCTAGGACTTTATTCCTTGCAGCACAGGAGGCTGAAGGGTGTATAAAATCATAAGCGGAATAGATAGGATCAATGCACAGAATAGAGTAGGGAAATCAAGAACCAGAGGAGATAGGTTTAAGGTGAAAGGGGAAAAATCTAATAGCAACCTGAGACCTGAGGAGCAACTTTTTCACACAGAGGGTGGTGAGTATATGGAACGAGCTGCCAGTGAAGGTAGTTGATGAGGTACTATAACAGCATTTAAAAAACACTTGGGCAAGTACATGGAGAGAAAAGGTTTAGAGGAATATAGGCCAAACATGGACAAATGGGACTAGCTTAAATGGGACATCTTGGTTGGCTTGTACAAATTTGGCCGAAGATCTTATTTCCATGCTGATGATCCTATGTCTCTATGACTCGAAATCAGTGGCAGTATCATTACCTGATGCAAATTTAAATGATTTTTTTTGCAGTTAATTTGTGCCTTATTTCTATTTTAACCATGAGCATTCTGCAAACTGTTTAAGAACAATAAAGTAGAAATATATTTTCTGTTTCCTAATTTGCAGATTGCGAATGCTTTGATATGACTAGATGCATCGCCAGCTTGTACCTTCCTTGAAGAAGGGACCCGCCCCGTCCTCTATTCTTTTTCTCCAGGGCTGCTGCCTGCCCCGCTGAGTTACTCCAGCATTTTGTATCTTTCTTTGGTATAAACTAGTATCTGCAGTTCCTCTTTATTATGTTGTAACCTCCTTTGTGGGATGCCAGGGGTTCATCTGATTTCACATCTGGCACCAGAAGTACATGAGAAAATAGGAGCAAGTGTAGGCTTTAAAGGCCTGTCCCACGGGCAGGCGGTTACTGGCGGTGTAGCAGGAAGTTGGGACCGCTCGTGGACCGCCAGAGACCGCGCATGGCCCGCGGGGTCGGTCCCACGCACACCGCCGGGACCGTATGTAGTTGGTCCCGACACCGTGCGGTGCTCACAAAAACCGACACTGTTCAAAAATCTCGGCCTACCGCACAGCCGCCGCCTCTTCGCCGCCTGTGCGCCGCGAGCACCGCCTGTACGGCGCAAACCATCTCGACATCATCGCGTATCGCGTTGCGTTGCGTGATGACGTCATCGCGTAGCGCGTTGCGTTGTGCGATGACGTCATCACCCGACGCCGCGCGACATCCATTCCAGTCGGCCCGTGGGACAGGCCGTGCGGTGACCACCCGACATACGCGCGGCAACAGCTTCCGGTAAGATTGAACTTACCGCATGCTCGTGGGACGCATCCGCGCGGCGCTCCCGTGGCATACGCGCGGCGCTCCCGCGGTAGTGGCGCGCGGTCCCCGCTTCCGGGGACACCGCGCTTCACCGCCAGTAACCGCCTGCCCATGGGACAGAGCCATTAGGGTTCTCAAGCATGAATGGAAGATCATTATGATCAGCATCAGAGGAAGAGATGGTCTCACTATGTGCTTGTGGAGACCTTTCTTCAATATCAGTGTACAATGTTTCACTCAAGTCCATAAATTCCAAGCCAAAATCTTACTAAGACTGTCCCGACCAAGGCAGCAACCCCCTCCACACACTCAGTATGTACACACATGCGCACACACACAACCCAATTAACATCTCCCGTTACTTTGCTTCAACTCTTTTGGAGAGTGTAATCTTGTTGATCTCAGCACAGACTATCCCATAAATACCAACCACTAAAGTCAGGCTAATCGACCTTGAGTTTCCGCTCATCTGCTTCGCCCCCTTCTTGAACAGCGGAGATATATTTACAGTCAGAAGCTTTTCTCAGGGTAGAAATGTCCAATGTTTGAGGGCATAGCTATGAGGTGAGGGGAGGAAAGTTTAATGTAGAAGTGTAGGGTAGGGTTTTTTAACACAGAGAGTGATGTGGGCCTGTAATGCATTGCCAAGGGTGGTGTTGGAGACAGATCCGAGTGAGACATTTAGGAGGCTTTTACATAGGCACACGGAAGTGCAGGGAATGGAGAGATATGGATCATGTACAGGTAAATGAGATCGGTTTAACTTGGCATCATGCTCGGCAAAATGTGGGTTGAAGGGCCTGTTCCTGTGCTCTACTTTTCCATGTGTTTTAATCTATGTTAATCCAGGTGACTATTAATTCTGTCCCTGAATGTTGTTTCTGGAATATTCCCAGCAAAAAGGGGTAAGCACTCTGTTCTGTGTGTGCTGGGTATTTCCTTGGGCCATATTTTGCACAGGGTGGGGGGGGGGGCAATTTTCCAGTCCTCAACACTCCCCCTGCACATGCAGGTGTTTGGATGATGAAGGTCATGGCCTCTACAGTTTGCTCCTCTACTTTCCTCAACAGCGTGGAATGCATCGCATCTGGGTCAGGTGACTTGTCAACATTTTGTGCAGCTAGCGTTTCAGGTACCTCAACTTGACCACAATCTCAACTACATCTTCCTTTGTTGAGGTTCCAGCAGAAGCATCTTCTTCCTTGGTGACGGCTGATATAAAGTACTCATTTTGCACCTCAGTCATATCTACTGCCTCAATGAGCGGATTTCTTTCTTTTGTTTTTATTAATTACCCCTCTTTTGTTACATTCCTTTCCCCGTTTACATCCCTTTGTAATATTTTCTGATTTCCTTTTATGTTTGCTGCTAATTTTTATTCTCATGCTTCTTTAACTCTCATTTCCTTTTTCTTAACTTTCCGTGACTTTTTGTAATTAGCCTGGCTCTCATTTGTGTTTCCAACTTGGTGTGTGAGATCTACGTTTTTTTTCTTGTTCTGCTTTAATCTCTATTATTCGTTATCAAGGGATTTCTCGCTTTAATTCCCCTTCCCTTCTCCCTCATGGAATTTACCCAGATGGCGGCTGAATCATCTCCATCTTAAAGGACTTCCATTGTACAATTATAGTGTTGCCTGCCAAGCATCAATTCCTAAAGGGAGCTGATTTAGCTGGAATGACATTGAGAGGCTGAAAGAACAACATACAACTCTAAATTCTATCATTAAACTTCACTCACACCCAGAAAAATAACCAATTCCAGGTTCTGCATCGCTGAGCATTCTTTTATATCTACTGCAATTCTAAATACATACTCCAGCTTCGTGCAAAAGAACAGAGTGGGGACACAGTGGGACATGGGCTCCTAGAAATACCGGGAACAGAAGCTGAGAAGATCTCAACACATTTATTTAGGAAAGGAAATGAAGCAGTTCCAAAAAGCTGGACAAGGCTTTCAACAGCAGGTACATAACCTCTAACCAGTACTACGTCACCAGAAAGTGGGACTTTGATTTGGAACTCGTTTCTTGTTGTTTACCTCAGGTATGAAATTAGTCCTGTTGAAAGCCAGCCCACATTAGGTTCAGCCCACAGCTCTATTAGTCCATTCACAAATGTTCCTTCCATCCACATCTGCAAACTATTTAAGATATTTAACCTAAATGCTTGAACATTTAAAAAACGAATAAATGTGTACTGCTTATAATCACAGCTATGTTGAGGCATGCCACAAATGTGTACCCGACAATCAGTGGAATGGGGTTGATAGTACAGTGGAAATAGTGAGCAACTTCCCGTGTCTGTAATACTAACCATTGGGCAAGTGTATTTTTAGTTTAGTTTAGTTTAGAGATACAGTCTGGAAACAGGCCCTTCAGCCACCGAGCCCGCATCAACCAGCGATCCCCACACATTAACACTATCCTACACACACTAGAGCCAATTTACATTTATATCAAGCCAATTAACGTACAAACCTGTACATCTTTGGAATGAGGGAGGGAAAACCGAAGATCTCAGAGAAAACCCATGCAAATTTTATTAACACATCACAATTTTTAACTGTGATGAATATGATTTTGTTTATGGCTGCGTGCGCAGTAAAATCAAATAATTGATTTTACTTTTCAAAATTTACCTGAGATTGTTTCATTTTAATCTTAATCTTGTTTAAGTCTCATGACTATCTGTTTATGACCATGCCTGATGGAATAAAAGTCAACTACTGCTCAGAAAAATGTACCCACATTCTCGGGTACATCAATTAACATGGCAAACCGAGCAGAATGCAGCAACACAGACAAGTGACATGGGGCCCATGGAGGGTTTAGCTATAAGATGCGAGGAGTAAAGTTGAATGGACATATGCAGGGCAAGTTTTTTTTTTACACAGAGAGTGGTTGGGGCCTGGAAGTCATTGCCGGGGGTGGTGGTGGAGGTGGTTACGATTGTGGCATTTAAGAGGCTTTTAGATAGGTACATGGAAATGCAAGGGATAGAGGGATATGGATCATGTACATGCAGATGACTTCAGTTTAACTTGGCATCATGTTCGGTGCAAATATTGTGGCCCGAAGGACATTCCTGTGCTGCACTGTTCTATGTTCTATATCCACGCCAATTCTTTCCATTAGTCTCACTGGCTTGTCCTTTCTCCCTACAAATTGAGTCAGAACTTTTTTACGAGGATGGAAAATTCAAACACTATAAGGCGTAGCTTTAAGGTGTGAGGGGCACAGTTTAAAGGAGATGTGCGGGCACGTTTTTGACACAGAGGGTGGTGACTACCTGTAACACACTGCTGGGGGGGTGTGACTTAGATACCTTAGTGGCATTTAACAGACTTTTGGATAGGCATATGTAAATGCAAATAATGGAGGGAAACGGGTTATGTGCAGGCAGATGAGAGTTGGTCTTGACATCATGTTTGGCACAGATATTGTGGCCAAAGGGCTTGTTCATGTGCTGTACATTCTATGCCCTATGCTCTAATTCCTTTTGAAACTTTTATAAAATCATGATGGGAATAGATAAGGCAAATACAGTCATCCACAGGATGACTTCAGGACCATCCGGAAAAATGAGAGCTTCTTGGACAATACGTATAGCATGGGAATGGGAAGGGGAGTTGCAATGGTTGGCAACAGGGAGATCCCGTAGGCCTCGTGCAAATATTCAGCGAAATGGTCCAAAGTATATTTTTGGTCTCACCGATGTACAGGAGCCAAGATCGGGAACACCCATCCTTTTTGTCCATAGATGCTCCCTGACCCGCTGAGTTACTCTAGCACTTTGTGATTATCTTAGAAATTCACTTTAGTCATCAACACTAAACAAGTAAACAAAAATCAACTGCTGCAGCCTTCACTTCCACGTATTCTACTTACTGACTCCAAAAGGCAAACTTCTTCCCAACATCTATAAACTATCCTCTCAATGATTAGGATGTTCTCCGTAAATGGATACATCACTTGGCAGGTGATGGACATGGGACATCTCAATGGTTTCCAACCACTTTGAGATTCACTCCCCTATTCCTTCAGGGACAGTTGTTTCTAACCGCATCTCAGGCTGCCTTGTTCATGTTAACATTCAGTCACTTGCAGCTAACCCCTGGAAATGGTTTAGGGCGGCACGATGGCGCAGCGGTAGAGCTACTGCCTTACAGCACCAGAGACCCGGGTTTGATCCTGACGTACGTCTGTACGGAGTTTGTACGTTCTCCCCGTGACCTGCGTAGGTTTTCTACGGGATCTCTGGTTTCCCACCACAATCCAAAGGCGTATAGGTTTGCAGATTAATTGGCTTGGTATAAATGTAAAAAATTGTCCCTAGCGCGTGTAGAATAGTGTTAGTGTGCGGGGCACGCTGGTCGGCGCAGATTCAGTGGGCCGAAGGGCCTGTTTCCATGCTGTACTTCTAAATTAAACTAAACTAAGCTAAATCCCCATGGCTGTACTGCCAGAGAAACAGAAAACATGCATGCCAGATAGCAGCAAAATCCATCACATTAAACGGTTCTATGGGAAGTATCTGCTCAAAGGAAAGATTTGCTCAGTGATTAATCAGCCTTGGCACAACCTTGAGCCAAAAGATCCAAATACAATACGATCACATTGCCTGATTCGCTCTTGATGCCTTCAAACCTTTTGCAAGTGAGAATCAATTTGCTGAGAAAGAGATTCTTTACCTGTGTCGGCTTCAACTGTAATTAGTTTAGCTTGAGGGAGCTGCTGGGACAATTACAAGTCAAGAAACAGCTGCATCAGGAATTCAGAATTACTACTTCATGCAAGCATTCACCTTGGAAAAATGAATCCATGGCATTTCACTGAGAAGCCAAAGAAATGAGAGGCAATAACTTAAAATCAAACTGGGGGGAAGGAGAGCAAGGAAAGAGAAATCAATTTGATTAAACGAAAATAAGCTGGAAAATATTTTAAAAAACAATGTGCAGCACTCTCACACTTTTACTTTAATTAACATTAGGTACAAGAAGGCACAGTTCATCAGTGATTAATAGCAAAACCAGTTCAATGTCATATTCTCAGCTGCCCATTGCTTTCACCATGGTATGTGTTTGACGACCTCATTCTGAACAAAGCTATGCTTCTCCCAGCTGCTTGTAGTTTAGTTCTTTTTAACACTACTCACCCACTCGAAAGTTCTGTGCTGTCAAAGTGTCGGCAGCGTGGCCATTTTCGCTGATCAAGGTGGTGGTGTTGCCCTGCTGGCAGCTGTTGTGGCATTTCCCATTGGTGCACGTTACCTTGCAGATGGTGGGTGTGAAGACCACCTTGATGCGGCCTGTGTGGTTCCCAACTGCGAGCGGAGACAAAGCGAAGGAGAAAAACAGAGAGATCAACCGGTAATCCATCGAACGTGCTTGCACGATAACTAATGTCAGGGATGGAGTGGGGAGAGAGGAGGAAAGAGTTGGAGAGGAAAGGATGGGGAAATGGAGGGGGAAACGATGAGGATGACTGCTATCTATCTGGAGGTGTCTGAAACGGGAGAAGGCAGCTGAACAAACTGAACCGGGTTGCACTTCAAGCCAACTTCTCCAAGTAGACGACTTTCAGTAATTATAGAGCTGCACTTTATTCAGACTCAAACAGGAACAGCAGCTTCAGTGCACATGCCCGATCGTCAGAAGCAACTTGCAAAGATTGGCTGTGCAGCTAAGGTGAATAAACGGTTATTTCCACCCGCATCTCAGGCTGCCTTGCTCATGTTAACATTCAGTCACTTGCAGCTAACCCCTGGAAATGTTTTAGGCATGTCGCAAGTCTGAAAACATCTGTCTCAAATATCTGGCAATCCTTCCCGTAGCTATCAAACCTTATGACGCAGCTACTTGGGTCATTTCACAGCTTCTTGGCAAAAAATCTCCTCCCAGCACCTCAACTCATACATTCAGAATGAGGCCATTAATTGTCTGGAAGCCAAAGGTAAAAAAAACAGTGGTGACTGTTCAAGGTGATTCAATATTCAGTTTAAAATTCAGCATTACAAATGACTTGTGAGACTGACATTGTACAGCAGCTCCAAGTAAGGTCAAATCCATGCCTTACAGCAGACTCAAAGGGCCGTATGATTCAGCCCACGTCTGGTCTGACCTGGTCAATTTCCCTTCCTTTGTGTTGCATTCTAAAATGCCACATTGCTTCATTCAGATATTGCCCTTGCTTTTGTAGCCCTCAAATCAAAGATCTAAACGTCAGTTCCCCAAGTGTGCTGCAAACCACATTGCCGCGGTATCAGTGAAACCACTGACTTCAACCTCTGGACCATCATCCTACCCCAATTCCGTCTCAGCTCATCAGATACTGAAGTGGCAGCTTCGCTCATGAGTTTCTCATCCACACCTTTACTGTGTCCACACTTGTATTGCTATCCTCGATCCTCCCCTTCGTTCTATCGCTGTATACACAGCCATAGAGTCATGGAGCGAGAAAACAGGCCCTTCTGCTCCCTGTGCCCACGCTGACCAACATTCCCCATCAACACTAGTCCCACCTGCCTGCGTTTGGCCCATATCCCTCTAAACCTACCCTTCCATGTTCCTGTCCAAATGGTTTTTAAACGTAGAGATAGTACCTGCTCCTCAAAATCTAACCCAGTGCACCATTGCTCCCAAACTTACCAACCTTCACTGGATACTGGCTCACCAAACCACTCCTTGAAATCTCTCATCTCCAAATACCTTTTGGTCTCACCTCCTCCAACCTTTGAAACCACCTGTGGGCCTATAATCCACCGTGATTTGTGCATCACCTAATTTGGGCCTATGAGCCAGTGATGATGTTTAACACTCCACCATTGGCAGCCATACCAACAGTTGCCAAGGCCTCAAGCTCCATAATTCCCTCCTTACATCTCGCCACCTACTTTAAAACTGCATGAATACTGCTCTTTTCATTGCACTTCGTTTCATCTTTTCTAAGATCCTCATGTGTCAAAAATCAATTTTGTTAACACTCTAGTGAAATACCTTGAGATGGGTGTTTTTCGATATAAGCTATCTATCTTCTATCTATTCATAATTAAAACTCTAATCTTGTGCTCTTCCGGTTTGCGTGGTTTTTCTATTTGCACAAAAACGGTACACGATAGAGCTATGATTTTTCGCCAGCTCACCCACCTTTCTTCTGTGTTACAAGGGCAACAAGTTTTGTTCCGATCGATGGTATTTGTTCTGATTGAAATTATTAAGGTTTAATAATCTTTAAAAACGCGCATGCGCAGATTGGTCTCCTCTCCTGTCTGTCGCCTCCACGCTGATTGGTCACCTCTCCTGTCAGTCACCCCTTCCTGCACCATCGCCGCACTGATTGGCCGGGTCCACAGTCAGTCACAGGCGGCGCCCGCCCCACCCGGCGAGGAGAATATAATGCTGAAGGAGCGGAGTGAGCATCACTAACGATCCGCCGGCTGGAGCTGCGTCTGTGGGCGCCTCCATCATGAAGCGGCCGAGCAGCCAAGCCCACATCACGGCCTCCGTGGTGCCCAGCTGCGGGCACCGTCGGCTGTTTCGTCCAACCCGGGCTTCTACCCGCGAGGCCCCGGCCGGGGTTCTATGCGGCGATCCAGGAGGCATCGAAACCGCGGCGATCAGACCTCGCGACGACTGGGCCGCGGTTGAGGGGCCACGCGGCGATGGAGCCATGGCGGCAGTGGGGCCTTGCGGCGGCGGTGGGGCCTCGCGGCGGTGGTGGGGCCGTGCGGCGGGGGTGGGGCCTCGCGGTGGCGGTGGGGCCATGCGGCGGCGGTGGGGCCGAATTTCAAAATCCACGGAGAAATCTATTTCTTCCTCTTTTTTTCAGTTTTTTCCTCTCTCATGTCTAGTGGGGGAGGAGGGGGAATAGAGGGAAAGGAAGGAAGGAGTGGGAGAGGCAGGGAGTGGGGAATAGAGGGTGAGGAGGGCAGTGGGGGAGGTCAGGAGGGATAGTAGGAGGGTATAGGGGAGGTGAGGAGTGGGGAGGTGGGGGATAGAGGGATAGGGGGGCAGGGAGGGGAGATGAGTTATGGAGGGAGTGACTGAGGGTAGGGGAAAGGAGTGGGAGGGAGAGGTGAGGGAGGGATTGGGGGAGGGGGAAGAGGAGAGGGGAAAGAAGAGGAGAATGAAGAGGAGGGGAGGGAGTGCTGGGGGATGAGGGGAATTGAGCTGCGCCTGCGCAGTTAGGGGCTAGGTGTGAGTGGTGGAATATTGCGTTGGGGGGAACGGGTTGCATTGGGGGAACAGGTGAGTGGTGGAATACTGCGTTGGGGAAGCAGACCCAACGGGTCTGCACTTAGTCTAGTACAACTTAAAGTTGTTGTTATTCTCCTGAGAGATATTTATAATTACCTGAAGTACTAGAGGGAAGTTGGGGAGATGTTTAAGCATACTTCTGGATTTTACTTATTGTTTATCAGTTTTAGTTTAGTTTATTCATTTAGTTTAGGTTAGTTTAGAGATAGAGAGAGGAAATAGGCCCTTCAGCCCACCGAGTCCACACTGACCAGCAATCCCTGCATGTTAACAGTATACACACACTAGGGACAATTTAACTTTTTTTTTATAGGAAGCCAATTAACCTACTAACCTTACGTCTTTGGAGTGTGGAGGAAACCGAAGATCTCGGTGAAAACCCACGCAGGTCACAGGGAAACTCCGTACAGACAAGCACCCATAGTCAGGATCGAACCCGGGTCTCTGCCGCTGTAAGGCAGCAACTCTACTATCGCACCACCCTGCCGCCCAGTTTTGTTCCCCGTCTTTCCTCCAGGTCCCAACAGAAAATATCTGACTAACGTACCAAAGTTCAAGTGGCTTTGTGGATGCATGCGTAGTTTTGAATATCTGTAGTAATGGATCATTTTCATCCCTTTCAGCACATCCCAAGGCCTTTTGCAGCAAATGAAACATTTTCAAACTCAAGTCACTATTCTTATGGAGCCAAGTTGTGCAAACAAAATCCTACAACAAACAATTAATATGGACCAGACAATTTGTTTTAGTGATATTAAGAGATAGTTATTCTCCAGGACAATAACTTCTCAGTTCTTGGACACAACAGATTTGTAAACACAGTACTCCATAGAGAATATAGTAAACAAACCAATAAAAAGTTAGACAATAAAAAAACAATATACTTTACATTATAAAATAAAAAACAAAACCCGAAGTGCTTAGTGCATCCAAGGCAGTTTGTAGCTTGGAATTTAGTTGGAGTTTGTAGTGTTCAATAGCCTGATGGCTGTTGGGTAGAAGCTATTCCTGAACCTTGATGTTACAGTTTTCAGACTCCTATATCTTCTTCCCAAAGGCAGGAGTGGAATGAGAGTGTGGCCAGGATGGTGTAGGCCATTGATGATGCAGGCTGCCTTGATGAGACAGTGTTTCCTATAGGTCACTTTGATGGTGGGGAACCCAGTACGCGCGATGGACCGGCAAGTTTGTTCACCACTTTTTGTAATCTCCTTCGTTCCTTGGCATTTGAGTTGCTGAACTAGGCCATGATGCAACCAGTCAATATGGCCTCTACAATACACATGAAGAAGTTCAAGATAATATTTTTGACATACTGAATCTCCTGAATCTTTTTTAAAAAGTAGATGTGCTGATGGGCTTTCTTTCTGATTGCATCAATGTGCTGGGTCCAGGACAGATAGAACATAGAACAGTACAGCACAGGAAAGATAGACCCAAAATTCTGGAGTAATTCAGCGAGACAGGCAGCATCTCTGGACAGAAGGAATGAGTGATGTTTCTGGTCGAGACCCTTCATCAGACTGAGTCAGGGGAGAGGGAGACTCAGAGATAAGGAAGTGTAAGGTGTGAAACCTACATTTCCTTACCCAGATTCCTATAAAATATTTCCCCCTTTCCCCTTACACCTTAAATGCGTAGGGGTTTCAGCAGAAGAACTGAAAGAGGGGCAGAGAAAGGCTGAAAGAACGGGGCATGGTAATGCAATTAAAAGGGACTTCCTTGGCTGTGAGGAGTTTTTGGGGTAGCTTGTGGATGTAAACCACGCTGATTCGGTTCACTGTATTAGACTAAAGAACAGGCGCAAAAACAACTGCAATACATGAGCCGCAGAATCGCAAAGGCAAGTAACATGTAAAAACGAACATACATCACACTGCGGCACTTGCAGTTGCCAAACACTTGGAGATGGTGCACATATATTACAAATCAGTTTCTACAACCGTGGTAACAGCTGGAGAATCTGAAAGTCCAAAATACAAAATTGATGTCTTTTGTAGAACATCCTTTGCATATCTATCTCACAAACTTAGCAACCCATTCTTTAAAACTGGTCACAGGTTGTAGATATCAT
>CM075978.1:116483566-116537792 GCA_038087875.1 Malacoraja senta | reverse complement strand
TCTGAAGAAGTCTAAAGAAGGGTTCAAACCCAAAACATCACCTATCCATGTTCTCCAGGGATACTGCCTGACCCGCTGAGTTACTCCAGCATTTTGTGTCTTATCTTCGGTTTAAACCAGCATTTTCAGTTCTTTCCCGACACATTTCGCCTGATCCTTGAAATCGCCCTCTTCCAAAATTCATCATCTTCAAAGAGAAACTAGACCAAGGGGGGACCCGTTGGGTCCCGTCCCCTCAATGCGCAGTTATGGGGAGGGGGGGGGCCTGCTGCATCACACACACACTAACCCCCCCCCCCCCCCCACACACACAAACCACCCCCCTTGAGATTATATTAATATTATTCATTGGCCACTTTTACCCCATTCCCGCCCTATCCACTGACGCATAGCCCCCCACCTCACAGGCACATCTAGGGAGGGGGGTAGAGAGAGAGGGCAGAGAGAGAGGGGGCAGAGACAGGGGGGCAGAGAGAGTGTGGCAGAGAAAGAGAGAGAGGGAGAGGGGAGGGAGGGGAGGGGGGTGGAGGGAGGGGGGATGGAGAGGGGTGGATGGAGAGGGGGAGGGGGGAGTGGAGGGGGTGGGAGGAGAGGGGGAGATGAGAGGGGGGAGAGGGGGGAGAGGAGGGGGAGGGGAAGGAGAGGGGGGAGAGGGGGGGAAGAGAGGGGGGAAAGGGAGTGGGTGGAAGAGAGGGGGAGGAGAGAAGGGGGAGGGGGGAGAGGGGAGGAGAGGGGGAGGAGAGGGGAGAGGAGGAGGGAGAGAGGGGAACAGGGGGGAGAGGGGGGTGGGGAAGTGGGGATTGGGAGGAGGTGAAGAGAGGGGGGAGAGGGGGAGGGGGTGAGGGGGAGGGTGGGGAGGGTGGGGAGGAGGGAGAGAGGGGGAGAGAGGGGGAGAGGGGGGAGGGAGAGAGAGGGAGAGAGGGGGAGAGGGAGGAGGGGGGAGGGGGGAGGGGGGAGAGGGGGAGGGAGGTGGAGGGGGGTGGGCGAGAGAGAGGGGGGAAGGGGGAAGAGGAGGGAGTGGGGGGAGAGGAGGGGGAGGCCAGGAGAGGAGGGAGGAGGGGAGAAGAGGGGGAGGAAGGGGAGAGGAGGGGGGGAGAGGAGGGGGAGAGGAGTGGGGAGGGAGGGGGGGGAGAGGGTGGTGTGGGGGAGAGGGGAGGGAGGGCTTCGGAAGCCCTCGGAAGCCCAACCAAATTTCTGCGTGTTCAGCGGCTTCAACCAGAGCCTGGGGGGGGATGGCAGCTGGCTGCGGGTGGGGCAGGGCGGAGCGGGGCGGCCGGCCGGCCGAGTGCAAGTCGACTGCGAGCGGGAGGCGACAAAATCACTGTGAGTCGGGGGGGAGAGGGGGTTAACGTAACTCGTCAGCGGCTTCAATCCAGAGCCGGGTGGGGGAGGGCAGCTGGGCCGCGGGCCTGGGTGGACAGCCAGCCGAGTGCGATTCGACTGCGAGTTGGGGGGTTAACGTAACTCGCAGCTCGTGCAAAAACAGTGGCCAGCAGTCTGCGCTTTGAAAACTGTGCGCAGCGGGCCGCGAGGAGCAGAGCCATTGTGACGTCATCAGCTCGTTAGCTTTAAAATATATCTCAGATTTGTGAACAATTTTAAGAAATAACTCAGGAAATAATTAATCAAATTTTCAGATGAGGCGATTTTGAGATCATGAGGTCTCATTTTACATTGGAATATGTAAAAATTTCACCGTTAGCGTCGTGTTTTCGAGGAGATGTGAATCACAGACAAACAAGACACACACAAATAAATACATCCACATCCAAGATCAGAGTTTTATAATTATAAAGATGAGCTGGGCAAGGTAACCAGGGACTGTCAACAGCTGAAAATGTCTGGCCACGAATTAGTGCCTTGCAAGAAAGGAGCAAGAAAGGAAGGGATATAGTTTCTCTCTATATAAAATGTAAATAAATCATAGTCAGGCAGTCTGGAAACAGACCCTCAGGCCCAGCTCATCCATGTCAACTAAGATGCCCCATCTTAGCAAGGACCATTCACCAGCATTTGACCCATATCACCCTAAACCTTTCCCATCCATGTAGTTGTCCAAATGTCTTTAAAATGTTGCTAGTGTACATCCCTCAACTACTTCCTCTGGCAGCTCGTTTTAATTTTTAGAGATACAACGTGGAAACAGGCCCTTCGGCCCACTGAGTCCATATGGACCAGCAATCACCCATACTCTAGTTCTATCCTGCACTCTAGGGACAATTACAGAAGCCAATTAACCTAACGACCTACATGTCTTTGGAATATGGGAGCAAACTGGAGCACCCGGGTAAAAACCACGCATCACAGGGGAAATGTACAACTCCATACTCAAGATCAAACCCGGGTCTCTGACGCTGTAAGGCAGCAAATCTACCGCCGCACTATTGTGCCATCCCTTTCACCCACCTCCTTCTGAGCGACAATGTTGCCATCTGGTTCCTATTTAATATGTCCCTTCTCACCGAAAATCCTACAACACATAGTTGTTGATTCCCCTAACCTGGGAAAAAGACTGTGTGCATTTATCCTATCTATTTTCCTAATGATTTTACACACCTCTATAAGATCCTTCAGCCTCCTGCGCTCCAAGGAATAAAGTGAACCTGTCCACTCTCGCTGCAGCTCAGAACCTCGAGACCGCGAAACATCCTCGTAAATCCTCTCTGCACCTTTTCCAGCTTTATAGCATCGTTCCTCTAACAGGGTGACCAAAACTGAACAAAATACTGCAAGTGTAGAATCAAAGAACTGCAGATGCTAATTAATACACAAATGGACATAAAAGTGCTCGAGGTTACTCAACAGGTTAGGCAGCATCTCTGGACAACATGGATAGGCAACGTTTTGGTCAAGTCACATGAGTTTATTGTCATGTGTCCCTGGGAGGACAATGAAATTCTTGCTTTGCTTGAGCACAACAGAACATAGTAGGCATTTACTACAAGGCATTCTATAAATATATACACAATGGTCAATATACTGATAAAGTGCAAATAACAGTATTGGCTAGTAAAGTTCAGTGTTATGTCCGAGCCAGGTTTAATAGCCTGATGGCTGTGGGGAAGTAGCTGTTCCTGAACCTGGTCGTTGCAGTCTTCAGGCTCCTGTACCTTCTACCTGAAGGTAGTAGGGAGATGAGTGTGTGGCCAGGATGGTGTGGGTCCTTGATGATGCTGCCAGCCTTTTTGAGGCAGCGACTGTGGTAGATCCCCTCGATGGAAGGGAGGTCAGAGCCGATGATGGACTGGGCAGTGTTTACTACTTTCTGTAGTCTTTTCCTCTCCAGGGTCAAAGAAGGATATCAACTGTTTTCTAGTGGTGCTGACTGACCTGCTGAGTTACTCCAGCACTATGTGCCCTTTTTTTGAAAATCCTCCAAGTGCAGCCTTGCTTCTGACATAAAGACATTATCGTATGCATGGTTCAAGCATATGTGTTGGTCTATGACAGACCTGTGTCCTTCATCCATGTGAACAAGAACTTTCATTGCACCCTGGTGTACATGACAATAAACTGGTCTGAATCTGAATAATAATCAAATCAAGGGAACCAGAGTTTTTTAATGTAGTTTAGCAACACCATCAAACTGGTCCGTAAATCTTTCCCTAATGCATAACGCAAGAGATGAAAATGGATTAGTGATCATAAGAAAATCTGAGTCTAATTGAAGAATGTTAGACTGTAATAAGTAACCAAGGGTGAATCACTCTGACCATATAAACTGCAAGGTTTAGTCACCCAAATGTTACCTAATTAAATTCAAGTAGCACACTTCTGCAGTAGGTTTATATCCCGCTGTATCTTCTGATCGCATTCCTCACTGTCTACAACTCCTCCAATGTTGGTGTTGTCACCAAATGTACTCACCAACCCATCTACATCCATCTAAATACAGACGAGTAGTGTTCATTTCAGACCATACCCATTTCCCGTGGTTCCAAACATAGGATTTATTCTTTTATTATTCTACATTTATTCTTAAGGGGACCTACTCTCTCCCAAACTGCCCTTTTACTTATAATATACTTATTTTAGGATAATCTCATCTGCAGGGAAATCGCATTGCCCTTTTTACGCTTCTAATTTCCTTCCTATGCAACAGATATTATTTACATGCGAGTATATTCTTGGAATTTCAATTAATTTTAATAACATACAAAACACTGCCCAGTCCATCATCGGCTCTGACCTCCCTTCCATCGAGGGGATCTATCACAGTCGCTGCCTCAAAAAGGCTGGCAGTATCATCAAGGACACACATCATCCTGGCCACACACTCATCTCCCTACTACCTTCAGGTAGAAGGTACAGGAGCCTGAAGACTGCAACGACCAGGTTCAGGAATATCTACTTCCCCACAGCCATCAGGCTATTAAACCTGGCTCGGACATAACATTGAACTTTATTAGCCAATACTGTTATTTGCACTTTATCAGTATATTGATTCATGTGTGTATATATTTATAGAATGCCTTGTAGTCAATGCCTACTATGTTCTGTTGTGCTGAAGCAAAGCAAGAATTTCATTGTCCTATCAGGGACACATGACAATAAACTCACTTGACTTGACTTGACTAACATTTCTACATCTGATAAAAAAAAAGAGGCATTTAACATCTTGTGAGTTTTTGAAAAGAAAGTTAATTATTAACTGATTAAAATGTACTTATGTATGAATTAGTGTGCAAATGCAACTTGATATTTTATGAATGAATTTTGCATAATCGATCATTATGATCAAGATTCATAAAAGTTGATTTAATATCTTGTGTCAACAATTTCACCCTCCTAACTGATCACACATGATACCAAATACTTATTATGTTGCCTTTAAACTGCAGATTTAGTCATCACAAAATGCATTCGTGGATAGTTTTGAATACATCTTTGGTGTAAAATGCGAACAAAATTAAAAATCTGGAGATCACTCCTTCCAGGAACATGTTTGACATGATTAGAGTTTGAACTGCAGATGTACCTGTCTATTCAGCAGCTTTCTCTGTCTCAGCTAATGTTTCCAAAAGGTTAGCCCTTGAAGTTGATCCTTATGCCACATTTGATCTGCACGGCAGCCACACGATGTTTGCAGTATGTGCTGTCAAATATTTATCACCTGAAAACACTTTAATGTGGGCACAGTAACAAAATGGCTCAGTGCCAAGGTCAGTCGTTCATGAGTCATCTGTTCTGCCTCATGTCACATGCCTCACTACTAATGTAGATGGGTACTTTCATGTGGTATCAGGAAGGGTGAGTAAGCTGTCAATTCGCAACATACAGAAGCATTCCACATCTGTTTCCCATGCTGGTGATTCATAGAGCTGCAGGTCCAGTGATGGTAAGGAAATTTAATAGAAGGCTCAATACAATCTATCAATAATATAGGTAGACACAGAAAGCTGGAGTAACTCAGCGGGACCGGCAGCATCTCTGGAGAGAAGGAATGGGTGACATTTTGGGTCAAGACTCCTCTTCAGACTCTCAACCCGAAACGTCACCCATTTCTTCTCTCCAGAAATGCTGCCTGTCCCGCTGAGGTACTCCAGCTTTTTGTGTCTATCTTCGGTTTAAACCAGCATCTGCAGTTCCTTCCTACACTATCAATACATATAAAGGACTTGGAATATATATACATGAATTGGACGTAAGTATAGATGGGTTGGTGAGTAAGTTTGTTGACGACACCAAAATTGGAGGAGTTGCAGAGAGTGAGGAAGGCTGTAAGAAGATACAGCAGGATATAAATCTGCTGCAGAAATGGGCAGAGAAAAGGCAGATGGGGTTTCATCTGGGGAAGTGTGATGTATTGTACTTTGAGAGGTTGAATGCAAGGGGAGAAAATAGAGTTAATGGCAAGACCATAAACAGCATTGATGAGCAGAGGGATCTTGGGAGTCCATGTTCATGGCTCATTGAAGGTGGTAACACAAGTAGGTAGGGTGGTAAAGAAGGCATGTCATATCCTTGCATTGGGTATAACAGTCAGGATGTCACGATGCAGCTCCAACACTTTGGTTTGGCCACATTTGGAGTTGTGCTGGTCACCCCATTACAGGAAAGATGTGAAGGCTTTGTAGAGGGTGCAGAGTAGGTTTACCAAAATGCTGTCTGGATTAGAGAGTTTCATTTACTAGGACAGGTTGGAATACACTTGGATTGTTTTCTCTGGAATGTCGGAGGTTGAGGGGAGACTTGATAGAGGTATATAAAATTATGAGCATCGATAGGGAAGACAGTCACAACCTTTTCCCTAGGATGGGAATGTCCAACACTAAAGGGCAAAGCAAAAAGGTGAGAGGAACCAAGTTGAATAGAGATGTGCTGGGCAAGTTTCTTCACACAGAGGGAAGTGGAGGGCTGAAAGGCATTGCTAGGGGTGGTGGTGGAAGCAGGTATGATAGTAGTGTTAAAGAGGCTTTTCGATAGGGACATGTAAGACAAGGAAAAGAGTGATATGGGTCATGTACAGGCAGATAAGATCAGTTTAACTTGGCGTCATGTTGTCGCAAACATTGTGGGCTGAAGGGCCCGTCCCTGCGTTGTACTGTTTTATGTTCTATGTGCTACAAAATATTATCCAACCCAATACTTCACAGGGTTATTCAATTCTATCTGTTATCTTTATAGACTTCAAACCCCTGCCTTTCAAGTGAGCAATATTCATCGCTAGGGTTTGCCAACTTTCCCATTCCCAAATAAGGGACAAAAGTTCAAAATAAGGGACAAATACCTGATGGTAATTCGTTGACCGACTCGGCCGTGGCTGGGTGAACGATGAGTTGGCCCGGGTGCTGGACTGCAGACAAAGCCCAGCCGGCGGGCCAGCTGAGCAGTTTCGGCCCAGGCGACGTCGCGCGCAAAGTCAGGCACCCCATCCAACTCATGAACCGATGATCAACCATGAGATGGAGGGGTGGTGGTGTCGGCGGTAAGCGAAGGTCCGAAAGTCGGACAGCTGGCCGGGCTGCCGACCGACGGGGCCACGGGCGAGGAGCTGCTGCTGCACTCAATGGGGACAGGTGAGGTGGGGCAGGATGCGGTGCTCCGACCCGACAATCCCTTAGTAGTGACAGTCAAATACGCGGCAAGGGCGGTTCCATACGGGACAAACCAATTTAGCCCAATATACAGGATGTCCCGGCTAATACGGGACAGTTGGCAACCCTATTCATCGCCTACATAAATGCATTTTGGAAAATCTCTATCGGATTTGCAAAGGAAATGAAGTTAATCTGAAAGTACTGCATTTGCTTAGAGAAATCCCAGTTTGTTCATCCTTTCTTGAAATGATGGCCTGCTTATTTGTGTCCATTGAACAGAAAACAGTCCATATAATTGAGTTAAAAAAATAAATTATCCTCATACCCCCAATTTACTTCAGATCAGTCACAGCAGTGCATACAGTGTATATATTACTATTTCCACCTGATGCCTGGGGTTAGGCAGACCAACTGACTGACAGAAAGGACAGAATAACTTTGTTTTACATAGAGCCTTTCACGTCATGTTAATTGGAGCAACTTTACAGACAATTAGGTATTAGTGTCAAGGTATTATTTCAACCATTTTCAGTGTTGTAAAATGAGCAAAGCGGCTGGTAATTTGCACACATCAAGTTCCCACAGACAGCAAAGCGACAAGTGCCAGAGAATTTGTTTTGGCAATGCTAACTGAAGAATAAATATTGGCCAGTACACCATGTGGAGCTCCCCAGCTTTCTTTCAATGGTGTCCTGGAAACTTTCATGTCCAATTAAGCAGATAGTTCATAATTTCATATGTGACAGGAGCAGAATTAGGCCATTCGGCCAATCAGGTCTACTCCACCATTCAATCATGGCTGATCTATCTTCTCCTCCCAACCCCATTCTCCTGCCTTCTCTCCCTAACTCCTGACAGCCATACCAATCAAGAATCTATCTATCTCTGCCTTAAAAATATCCATTGGCTTGGCTTCCACAGCCTTCTGTGGCAATGAATTCTGCAGATTCACCACCCTCTGAATCCTCCTTATCTCCTTCCCAAAGGAACGTCTTTTTATTCTGAGGCTATGACCTCTGGTCCTAGACTCTTCACTAGTGGAAACATCCTCTCCACATCCACTCTATCCAGGATTGTCAGAAGGTTGTGTATCAGCTGATGCCACAGGACCTTGATTTGCTGTGCCATCTGAAAAACAGCACTTCTGACACTGCAACATTCTCCTGGCCGGCTGTGTGGAGAAATAATAGTAAATGCTGGATGCCCACCTCCTTGAATCTCTGTCACCAAATGACAATGTGTGGAATGTGAACATTCCACACACAGGAAAATATATGCTAAGCATAGTCAATAAAATACATACAAACATTGCAAAAATGAAAATGTATAATTATATAATCATTCTTCATTGTTCTGAATGTATTTATATGCAGACTTGCACACTCATTTTGAGGAAGTCCCAAAATATTCTACCACCAAATGATGTGTCCAGCAGAGGCAAAACCCTCCCCACCATCAAAAGCATCTACATGAGACGCTGCTCGTCAAAGATCCCTACCATCCAAGCCATGCCCTTGTCTCACTGCTACCATCAGGCAGGAGGTGCAGAGTTCTTAACTCCCCACCACAAGGTTAAGAAACAGCTACGTTCCTACAATCATGTTCTTGAATTGACCTGCACAATCCTAATCTCACTTTAGCAACAAAACATTACAGATCACCTCTTGCACTAGCATGGATTTTTGTTGTGCTTCAGATTGCTATCGAACACATTCACAGAAATATTATTATTAAAATAATAGCAATATTATTTTTTGGAGCTTCTATGGATGCACAATTGCCTTTGACAATAAAACGTCAAAAGCAGTCATTTCACCTTTGGACTTTTGGCTGGAAAAGTAATTAGTTGGGAAACAGAAGTGCTCTCGCTGCCATTAGTTCAATGGACAGTATTAGACAATTAGTGGACAAAGACCCAATTCAGAATTCCTCTAACTTCAATGAAAGAAGATAGCTGCCCATCAACAATTGACAAGAAATGCAGAAGGAACTTGTATTGATGCAGAATTGCAGAAGGATTAGGAAAAGGGGAGATGCAACGAGACCTGTGTGTCATGGTGCGCCAGTCATTGAAAGTAGGCATGCAGGTGCAGCAGGCAGTGAAGAAAGCGAATGGTATGTTAGCATTCATAACAAAAGGATTTGAGTATAGGAGCAGGGAGGTTCTACTGCAGTTGTACAGGGTCTTGGTGAGACCACACCTGGAGTATTGCGTACAGTTTTGGTCTCCTAATCTGAGGAATGACATTCTTGCCATGGAGGGAGTACAGAGAAGGTTCACCAGACTGATTCCTGGGATGTCAGGACTTTCATATGAGGAACGACTGGATAGACTCGGCTTGTACTCGCTGGAATTTAGAAGACTGAGGGGGGATCTTATAGAAACTTACAAAATTCTTAAGGGGTTGGACAGGCTAGATGCAGGAAGATTGTTCCCGATGTTGGGGAAGTCTAGAACAAGGGGTCACAGTTTAAGGATAAGGGGGAAGTCTTTTAGGACCGAGATGAGAAAAACATTTTTCACATAGAGTGGTGAATCTCTGGAATTCTCTGCCACAGAAGGTAGTTGAGGCCAGTTCATTGGCTATATTTAAGAGGGAGTTAGATGTGGCCCTTGTGGTTAAGGGGATCAGGGGGTATGGAGAGAAGGCAGGTACGGGATACTGAGTTGGATGATCAGCCAATTCGGCTCGAAGGGCCGAATGGCCTACTCCTGCACCTATTTTCTATGTTTCTATGTTTCTATGAGCTGGAACTGACCTAGACATGGATATGAGAGGAAATCTACTGGCCTGGATTCTGGGGTCAACAGCAAAGTGACTGCACTTGATGTGCAGGAAAGAACTGCAGATGCTGGTTTAAATCGAAGATAGACAAAAAATGCTGGAATAACTCTGCAGGACAGGCAGTATCTCTGGAGAGAAGGAATGAGTGACATTTCTGGTCAGGACCCTTCTGCAGAGCTGCCTCTTGCACCCATGCTGAACTTGTTGATTTCAATAGCTGTATCACTAACTTCCACCCTGCCCTCAGATTCACTGAGATTCACCAAGATGAGGTGATCTACGCCGCATCTGCACCCAAGATAATGTGTTCCATACCAGGACGTCCGAGATGTCCTCATTCTTTAGGGAACAGGGGGTCAATGAACCATTGTACATTTCCATGAGCATTGTCTGCTTTGATCTGCCCTTTCACACCATACAATCTCTTTGTACCTTTCATATCTACAGTTCCTCTCTCCCCTGACTGTCTGAAGAAGGGTCTCGACCCGAAACGTCACCCATTCCTTCTCTCCAGAGATGCTGCCTGTCCCGCTGAGTTAGTCCAGCATATTATGTCTGACTACATTTGATGTTGACCTCAAAAGAAGCTTCCAGCTAAGTTTTAACAGCTTCTGTTTCCTTGGTGTTGGCAGGATTTTCCATCTGAATCTCTGAGGGGTTAGCAACATCTAGCAACAGCGAAGCATTAAGCAAGTGAGCATCCAGTCAATCTGAAGAAGTCATCGAGTAATTAAATACATCTAGAATTTAAAAAACTAGCAACAGTATCAATGACTAAAAAAATCCCAACCAGTTCACTGATGCCCTTCTGAAAAGGAAATGTGCCATGCTTACCCGGTCTGGTCTATTTATGAATCCAGACCAAACAATGTGTTTGATTCTTAGGTTCCCTCTGATATGTATTAGCCAGCCACTTAGTTCACAGGGAAATTTGGGATGGATAATAAAGATTGTTCCTGCTGGTGCTATCCCATGAATGAATAAAACAAGGAAAAAGTTGAAATGTCTAAAATAACAGAAAAGTCATATTAAAATCTATGGAATATTCTTGTTTGTCTGAGGGAATGCCAAACCACACATAAAGATTAGTTTCTCTGTCCAAGAAATAATTACATTTTATTCAAAGTGGTCGAATAAATCCAATATCTTTTGCAGCAAATGCCATGTGTAAAACAAAAAGTTGAAGTTATTAGTTCTGCTTTGTTCAAACACGCAAAGATTGCAACAGTACATCTGGTCAAGAGCTGGTTAACTAACAGCAAATTCCAAATATTCACTTTTAAATGCATCTGTGCAGACATCATAAATTGTCCGTTTTATAGAGCACTGACTGAGTGCTGACAGTTTTGCCATCAATACAACCACAACGTCTGGACTATATATGGAGTATTTCCACAAAGCCAAAAAAATACATATTGGTTAAAACAAACAATTAATTTTCGATGTCATAAAACATTCACATTCATCAGAATGTGTCCGATAATATAATTTATGGTCTCTTCCTTCCCAGTTTGCTTATCTATTCTCCCAAAGGCACGGGTTTAAAAAACAAGTGTTTCTCTTGGATTCGGTTACAAAATGCAAGCAAAGCTTTTGAACAGAGATGAGGAGATGTGGGGAAATATCTCAGCCAAAGCTATCAGTGTTCTCCTTTGATGCTCACATGTGAACATTTCCCTTTTCCTGACCCACAGAGGTATTGAACTTGGAAGAAGTTTCACCCCACTTGCGGAGGATAAGTGCAGCATCTATTTTTAAATGACGCATTTCTTGATATTTATAAATTCACATTTCGTGTGGAAGGCCTCGGAATGGCATCCAGCAGGTCCTGAATTTTAAAAAATCCAAGTCTACTCCACCATTCAATTGTGGCTGATCTATCTTTACCTCTCAACCCCCTTCTCCTGCCTTCTCCCCATAACCCTTGACACCCATACTAATCATGAATCTATCAATCTCCGTTATCAAAATATCCATTCTGTGGCAATGAATTCCACAGATTCACCACCCACTGACTGAAAAAAAATCCTCTGCATTTTCTTCCTGAAGGTAAGTCCTTTTATTCTGAGGTTATGGCCTCGACTCTCCTACTAGTGGAATCATCCACTCCACATCCACTCTATCCAGGTCTTTCACTATTCGGTAAGTTTCAATGAGGTTCCCCCTCATCCTTCTGAACTCTACCGAGTGCAGGCCCAGTGCCGTCAAAAGCTCATCATATATTACAATCATCTTCGTGTTCTTGTAAATCATTCTCGTAAATCTCCTCTGGACCCTCTCCAACACCAGCACATGCTTTCTCAGATATGGGGCCCAAAACTGCTCACAATACTCCAAATATGGTCTGACCAGTGCCTTATAAAGCTTCAGCATTTGAGATAATGTGAAGTCACTTGGCCACATTCATATTGTGGTTCTGGTGAAAAGGCAAGTGTGTTTTAATAGCAGGGTCAGCTCAGTTTTAAAATCCCAACAGGAAATTTAAAATTATTCAGCTGAAATTTGAATTAAAAGAAAAACCTCCACTGAGTACTGAGCATTTCATGACTTCAATCCTAGGGTTAAAGAATTTCTTTTGAAGTGTGCCACTACTATAACTTAAAAAAAACAGCAGCAAATGTATATAGGATCACAATCAGGAATCGGTAATCAGCAAATCATTTGAAAACCTGTGCAACTGACTGAGATAGTATCACATCCACAATCAGCACAAAAGTCACTTCAACATTTTTAGAAACAATGGTGTCTCAATCGACACCTGGAGAGCAATGTTGGATAAATCCCAACAGAAATGGTCAATAAGCTGCGGAAAATAGGTTGTTCTGGTACGTCTTTACAAACAGCTCATTCACTGAAGCACAGAAGTGGAAGGGTCTCACGTTCAAAATCCACTCGACATAGGTCCTCTGCCAAGCTGCCCCACTGTACAACGTTAGCCTCTTTTAATAAAGGTTGACAGCAGGATCTTGGATTATGTGGACAGCTTCTCATATATTGAGAGCCACCTCTCAATGAAGTCAGACATTGATGATGAAATTCACCATCCCCTTTGATGTGCCACCGTAGCCTTTGGTCGACGAAGGAAAAGGGTATCTGAAACTTCAGCCCTGGCAC
Source organism: Malacoraja senta (assembly GCA_038087875.1). Classification (NCBI taxonomy): domain Eukaryota; kingdom Metazoa; phylum Chordata; class Chondrichthyes; order Rajiformes; family Rajidae; genus Malacoraja; species Malacoraja senta. The sequence continues at coordinate 116,524,852 of CM075978.1, read as the reverse complement.
AAAACTTATCAGTGATCCGTCCTTTCCTGCATGCTTCTGTATGAATCCATGAACATGTCTTCATCAACGGGTTTGCAGTGGAAAAGTCAACCTCAAGTTCTTGGGGATGCATATCTCTGAAGATCTATCCTGGCCCAGACCATTAATACAATCATAAGGAAAGCCCATCCAGGCCACTACTTCCTTAGAAGATTGAGGGGATTCAGTAGATTGACAGATACTCTCTTGAATGTTCACAGGTGTACAGTAGACAGCATATTAACTGGTTGCATCACAGGCAGGAGGAGAATTTTCCTGTTAATTACAATTGTAAGTGACTCCCAATGCCCGGACACCTCAAACCATGGGGACACAGTAATTTCCACACTGAAAAACTATTGACTGCAAGGTTCCCCATAAGTTTATGATGGAATAAACAACAGTGAACAGGCAACAACGTTAATATTCCTGTGTGCTGTGACAACAGAAAAGACAGAACTCTACAAGAGTACAGATCCCTATCAAAATTTAATCAGGTCATTTCCGAACTCGCATTAGCCTAGCCCCCTCTGTTTGAAGTCTGGAGGACATCCGATAGTAAAACCAACCTTGGTAAGTGGATCCAGATGAGGTTTGGGGAAGGGAAACTTCAGCGCCGTGCGTTCCAGGATAAAACTTCTGCCTGTAATATTTGGGCTTGAAGGTGAACTGCTGAGACTGGCCACGCTGTACCAGCATTGTCAGTGGCTGTGACGGCAGAGGCATCAAACTGCAAGAGAAAGAAAGCAACAAAATTAGAAATAATGATTTATTATGCAGTCCTAGCTAAACGCAAAGGCAATTATCATTGCTTTATGGTGAGGAAAGAAACTTATTTTTATTTAAATCATTAGCTTGCACATTACCCTGTTCACAATACCTGAATACTTCGCTGGAGTTATAGTCAAAGGACACGGAAACAAATACTTCGGCCCACAAGGACATGCCAACCATCAAGCATCAGGCACCATGGTAGTGCTACTGCGTACAACGCAAGAGACTCGGGTTCGATCCTGACTACACGTGCTGTCTGTACGGAGTTTGTACGTTCTCCCCGTGACCTGCATGGGTTTTCTCTGAGATCTTCGTTTTCCTCCCACACTCCAAAGACGTACACTTTTGTAGGTTAATTGGCATGGTATAAATGTAAAATTGTCCCGTGTGTGTGTAGGGTAGTGTTAATGTGCGAGCATCGCTGGTCGGTGTTGACTCGGTGGGGCGAAGGGCCCGATTCCAAGCTGTATCTCTAAACTAAACTAAACAAAAAGCACCCATTTTAATTATTCGTACATTGATTCCATTTAACTCGCCCTGCGTTCCCATCACATCCCCCAGACTTTACACATCACCCACTGCAATGGAGGCAATTTTCAGTGGACAAATAACTAACCAGCCTGCATATCTTGGAAATACTGGAGGAGACCAGAGCATAGGGAGAACATGCAAACTCCATATAGAAAATGCCACAGGTCAGGAATGAACCCAGATCTTTAGTGCTGTGAGCAGCAGCTGTACTAGTTGTGCTGGTGGCAGCATCCTTGCTACCACATTCTCCTGAAACCGTATGTGGATTCCACTTACATAAGACAGTGTAGTTACAACAAAAATAAATAACGGGCGCTGAAGACCAAAATTGATGGGTGCTGATGGCCATTCAATTCCCTCAAACGATTTCCAAGGACTCCCCTGTCCATATTTTTCTTCCATTAGGAAGAATTGAGAGTAATCTTTAATCATATTGTTGTGCTAAAAACATTTGCATTTGCACCATTTACTTATCCTGTGAACATGAGACACAGTAGCAGTTTAGAAGAATTAAATGAGGAATGAGAACCAGTGTAATGGAAGGGCGATGCCTAGGTGACAACAATGCATGATGTTATAATGCTCTTGTGCAGTTAAAATCGCCTGATTCATTGACCTGATTGTATTTTCACAAAAAGGCAGTGCAGAAAATGGATAGTTTCCCCTCTAATTAATTCAACTCATGTCAAGATTAGTGGTCATTAGAGATTCAAAAAACGTTACATCCGTTTTTATTTTTCCATCTGCCACATTCTTGCCGATTCATCCTTCTTCATTTCCACCATCATCCCACACCCATAGTCTCTTGGGACGGTGTGGCAGTCCATTCTATAGAGTAATCCATCCAGCAAATTGCCCTGCAGTGTTAAAATCTCTTGGACTCATATATTTATTTCCCAGAATAGGTGCAAAAATCAAAAGTCCCCACCAATGACTGATCCCATATTAACTCCAGGCCAAAAGTAATCCAGTTCAAGAGATCATTTGGGATGCATAAATAAACGTTGGCATTGCCACCGTGACCTACATCCTGGGAGAGAGTCTTTAAAGATACAAGATATAAAATAACTTGCATTATTTTGCAAGACGTGAGATAAAAGTTCAGCTGGATGCATTTGGACATAATATTACAGAAACATCTTTTGTTTATGATGTACCTTTCAAATTTTCAGAACATCTCATTTTATAGTCAACTTTGATGAGAATTGAGAGAGGGAATACAAATAAATGATGCTGGGACTGTCAGGTTAATTGGACTGTAAATTGCCTCCAGTGTATAGGTAAATGTAGAATCTGGGGAGGTTTGATAGGGACATGAGGAGAATGAAATGGGATTAGCTTAAATGGATGCTTGATGTTCAGCCGGGGATGGAAATCCTGGGGGGTCAGGGGGGACATGTCCCTCACCCTGCTTTGTGTGGTGCGGGACAATCCCCCCCCCCCCATGTTTTGTAATCCGGACTTTATCAGACGCTTTCTAAGGGCTGAATCGGCCCGTTCGGGGGGGCCTTTCAGCGCCCGGCACGGCTTAAAATCAGACTGCTGCATCAAGGCGATCAAGGCTCCCGATGTTGAAGCCCCCTCCGGCCGATGAAAGACCCATGAACGGGCTGATTCAAGCACCATGATTCGGGGCGGACGAAACTGCTGTTGCTGGAGTTCGCGGGGGGGGGGGGGGTCAGTTTTTTTTTTTTTTTTTGTGTGTGTGTGTGTGTGTGTGTGTGTGTGTGTGTGTGTGTGTGTGTGTGTGTGTGTGTGTGTGTGTGTGTGTGTGTGTGTGTGTGTGTGTGTGTGTGTGTGTGTGTGTGTGTGTGTGTGTGTGTGTGTGTGTGTGTGTGTGTGTGTGTGTGTGTGTGTGTGTGTGTGTGTGTGTGTGTGTGTGTGTGTGTGTGTGTGTGTGTGTGTGTGTGTGTGTGTGTGTGTGTGTGTGTGTGTGTGTGTGTGTGTGTGTGTGTGTGTGTGTGTGTGTGTGTGTGTGTGTGTGTGTGTGTGTGTGTGTGTGTGTGTGTGTGTGTGTGTGTGTGTGTGTGTGTGTGTGTGTGTGTGTGTGTGTGTGTGTGTGTGTGTGTGTGTGTGTGTGTGTGTGTGTGTGTGTGTGTGTGTGTGTGTGTGTGTGTGTGTGTGTGTGTGTGTGTGTGTGTGTGTGTGTGTGTGTGTGTGTGTGTGTGTGTGTGTGTGTGTGTGTGTGTGTGTGTGTGTGTGTGTGTGTGTGTGTGTGTGTGTGTGTGTGTGTGTGTGTGTGTGTGTGTGTGTGTGTGTGTGTGTGTGTGTGTGTGTGTGTGTGTGTGTGTGTGTGTGTGTGTGTGTGTGTGTGTGTGTGTGTGTGTGTGTGTGTGTGTGTGTGTGTGTGTGTGTGTGTGTGTGTGTGTGTGTGTGTGTGTGTGTGTGTGTGTGTGTGTGTGTGTGTGTGTGTGTGTGTGTGTGTGTGTGTGTGTGTGTGTGTGTGTGTGTGTGTGTGTGTGTGTGTGTGTGTGTGTGTGTGTGTGTGTGTGTGTGTGTGTGTGTGTGTGTGTGTGTGTGTGTGTGTGTGTGTGTGTGTGTGTGTGTGTGTGTGTGTGTGTGTGTGTGTGTGTGTGTGTGTGTGTGTGTGTGTGTGTGTGTGTGTGTGTGTGTGTGTGTGTGTGTGTGTGTGTGTGTGTGTGTGTGTGTGTGTGTGTGTGTGTGTGTGTGTGTGTGTGTGTGTGTGTGTGTGTGTGTGTGTGTGTGTGTGTGTGTGTGTGTGTGTGTGTGTGTGTGTGTGTGTGTGTGTGTGTGTGTGTGTGTGTGTGTGTGTGTGTGTGTGTGTGTGTGTGTGTGTGTGTGTGTGTGTGTGTGTGTGTGTGTGTGTGTGTGTGTGTGTGTGTGTGTGTGTGTGTGTGTGTGTGTGTGTGTGTGTGTGTGTGTGTGTGTGTGTGTGTGTGTGTGTGTGTGTGTGTGTGTGTGTGTGTGTGTGTGTGTGTGTGTGTGTGTGTGTGTGTGTGTGTGTGTGTGTGTGTGTGTGTGTGTGTGTGTGTGTGTGTGTGTGTGTGTGTGTGTGTGTGTGTGTGTGTGTGTGTGTGTGTGTGTGTGTGTGTGTGTGTGTGTGTGTGTGTGTGTGTGTGTGTGTGTGTGTGTGTGTGTGTGTGTGTGTGTGTGTGTGTGTGTGTGTGTGTGTGTGTGTGTGTGTGTGTGTGTGTGTGTGTGTGTGTGTGTGTGTGTGTGAAATTGTGTCCCCCGCCTGTTTTGATAGCGATTTCCATGCCTGTGTTCATCACTAACCAAAGGGGTTACAGCCTCCATGCTGTACAACTACAGCTTTACTCCAGAACTGGCGGGTTACACAAATTGATCATTATTCTCCTGCACATAGTTGGAAACAATCATAAAGAATCACCTTGCTATCCTCCTAATGGTTGATCAAAAAGTAGCGACAGCAGATAGCAGGAACCAGTTTTGTTCAAGAAGTTGCTAACTGCATTGTACTTGGACAGGAAGGGGCAAAAGGGGACTCGGAAGGTAGAAAAAGTGGACATAAAGAGAGAGACAGGCATTTTAGATATAAGAGACTAATGCAGGGTATGAGAAAATGACCTGAGAACAGCCTGGGAATAAATGAGAAAGAGTAGGCTCACAAAAGGAAAGTGCTGACCTCATGGCATTCCTTCACGGTAACGGTATGAATGGGGAATGATGTACGCAGCCTTCACACTTCCCACAGGAATTGTTAAATTCCCATACATCACGGGAGTAAAACCAATGAAGTCACTACAAGGAAGATTATTCCCAAGACTACATCTGCCCACCACTTTTCAAAATAAAACTAAGAAATGAGAGACATCATAAAATCATGAGAGGAATAGATCGGGTAGACGCACAGAGTGTCTTGCCCAGAGCAGGAGAATCGAGCACAAGAGGACATAAGTTTAACGTGAAGTGGGAAACAATTAATAGGAATCTGAGAGGTAATTTTTTCACCCACTGGGTGTATGGAACAAGCTGTGGGTGTATGGAACAAGCTGCCAGAGAGGGTAGTTAAGGCAGAGACTATTACAACGTTTAAGAAACAATTGGACAGGTACATAGATAGGACAAGTTTGGGGGGGATATGAGCAAAATGCAGGCAGGTGGGACTAGTGTAGATGGGACATGTTGGTCGGTGTGGGCAAGTTGGGCCGAGTGGCCTGTTTGTACGCTGTATGCTTCTTTGACTTAATCATCAAATGTCCACATACTTTTATTTCACAACTTTGTTTCAAATGATTAAATCAGCCAATCAGTCACTGTAATTAAAACTGGAGGAAATATGCTTTCCTGAGGCCGTGTGAACTGTAGATGAGGTTGATGGATGGGTGGGGGATCATATTTTGTGATCAACTGATTTGCACTGTAAAGAGCCTGTCCCACTTACCCGATTTTTTCGGCGACTTGCCGGCACCCATCATAGTCGCAGCAGATTGCCGAAAATTTTCAACATGTTGAAAATCCAGCGGCGACCAGAAAAACGTACGACTCTTTGGGCGACTACTCATGACCATACAGGCTTCACCCCGCGGCCCATAACACTTTACAACATCTTACTGTCTTGAGCAGAGCAGTTGCCAAACCAGGATATGATGGATGCCAATAGGATGATTTCTATGGTATATCTATAGAAATTGTTAAGAGTCATTGCAGACATGTTGAATTTTCTTCATCTTGTATGGTTGTTGTGCATTCTTAGTCACAGTGTCAATGTGGTTGAACCAGGACAAATGTATATTTATGCTCTCTGCCATCTTCACTTCAGCACCATTGATGCAGCCTTGGGTGTGTACACCACCCAGCTTCCAGAAGTTGATTACTAGTTTTGTTGACCAGGATTCTGCATGGATTAGAGAGTATTAACCATACGGAGAGGTCGGACAAACTTGAATATTTTCTCTGAAGCGTTGGACGCTGAGAAAAGAGCGGATAGAAATTCATAAAACCATGAAAGCAGATAGGGGAGATTTAGAACCTTTTCCCAGGGCGGAAATGTCAAAGACAAAGCTTTAAAGTCAGAGGGGAAAAGTTTAAAGAAGATGTGCAGACCAACACTTTTCCCCCCACAGAACGTGGTGGGTGCTTGGAATACATTGAAAGGGGTGGCGATGGAAGAAGAAACAATAGTGGTGTGCTTATACTAGGAGTGGAGGGATATGGTCCACAAGAATACAGAAAAGGTTATCTTAATTTGTATTATGTTCAGTACAGACATCGTAGGCTGAATCGGTTGTCCCTGTACTATACTGATCTATACAATGATGACACAAAGCTGGGTGGCAGTGTGAACTGTGAAGAGGATGTTAGGAGGTTGCAGGGTGACCTGGACAGGTTGAGTGAGTAGGCAGATGCGTGGCAGATGCAGTATAATATAGATAAATGTGTGTGTGTGTGTGTGTGTGTGTGTGTGTGTGTGTGTGTGTGTGTGTGTGTGTGTGTGTGTGTGTGTGTGTGTGTGTGTGTGTGTGTGTGTGTGTGTGTGTGTGTGTGTGTGTGTGTGTGTGTGTGTGTGTGTGTGTGTGTGTGTGTGTGTGTGTGTGTGTGTGTGTGTGTGTGTGTGTGTGTGTGTGTGTGTGTGTGTGTGTGTGTGTGTGTGTGTGTGTGTGTGTGTGTGTGTGTGTGTGTGTGTGTGTGTGTGTGTGTGTGTGTGTGTGTGTGTGTGTGTGTGTGTGTGTGTGTGTGTGTGTGTGTGTGTGTGTGTGTGTGTGTGTGTGTGTGTGTGTGTGTGTGTGTGTGTGTGTGTGTGTGTGTGTGTGTGTGTGTGTGTGTGTGTGTGTGTGTGTGTGTGTGTGTGTGTGTGTGTGTGTGTGTGTGTGTGTGTGTGTGTGTGTGTGTGTGTGTGTGTGTGTGTGTGTGTGTGTGTGTGTGTGTGTGTGTGTGTGTGTGTGTGTGTGTGTGTGTGTGTGTGTGTGTGTGTGTGTGTGTGTGTGTGTGTGTGTGTGTGTGTGTGTGTGTGTGTGTGTGTGTGTGTGTGTGTGTGTGTGTGTGTGTGTGTGTGTGTGTGTGTGTGTGTGTGTGTGTGTGTGTGTGTGTGTGTGTGTGTGTGTGTGTGTGTGTGTGTGTGTGTGTGTGTGTGTGTGTGTGTGTGTGTGTGTGTGTGTGTGTGTGTGTGTGTGTGTGTGTGTGTGTGTGTGTGTGTGTGTGTGTGTGTGTGTGTGTGTGTGTGTGTGTGTGTGTGTGTGTGTGTGTGTGTGTGTGTGTGTGTGTGTGTGTGTGTGTGTGTGTGTGTGTGTGTGTGTGTGTGTGTGTGTGTGTGTGTGTGTGTGTGTGTGTGTGTGTGTGTGTGTGTGTGTGTGTGTGTGTGTGTGTGTGTGTGTGTGTGTGTGTGTGTGTGTGTGTGTGTGTGTGTGTGTGTGTGTGTGTGTGTGTGTGTGTGTGTGTGTGTGTGTGTGTGTGTGTGTGTGTGTGTGTGTGTGTGTGTGTGTGTGTGTGTGTGTGTGTGTGTGTGTGTGTGTGTGTGTGTGTGTGTGTGTGTGTGTGTGTGTGTGTGTGTGTGTGTGTGTGTGTGTGTGTGTGTGTGTGTGTGTGTGTGTGTGTGTGTGTGTGTGTGTGTGTGTGTGTGTGTGTGTGTGTGTGTGTGTGTGTGTGTGTGTGTGTGTGTGTGTGTGTGTGTGAAATTGTGTCCCCCGCCTGTTTTGATAGCGATTTCCATGCCTGTGTTCATCACTAACCAAAGGGGTTACAGCCTCCATGCTGTACAACTACAGCTTTACTCCAGAACTGGCGGGTTACACAAATTGATCATTATTCTCCTGCACATAGTTGGAAACAATCATAAAGAATCACCTTGCTATCCTCCTAATGGTTGATCAAAAAGTAGCGACAGCAGATAGCAGGAACCAGTTTTGTTCAAGAAGTTGCTAACTGCATTGTACTTGGACAGGAAGGGGCAAAAGGGGACTCGGAAGGTAGAAAAAGTGGACATAAAGAGAGAGACAGGCATTTTAGATATAAGAGACTAATGCAGGGTATGAGAAAATGACCTGAGAACAGCCTGGGAATAAAATGAGAAAGAGTAGGCTCACAAAAGGAAAGTGCTGACCTCATGGCATTCCTTCACGGTAACGGTATGAATGGGGAATGATGTACGCAGCCTTCACACTTCCCACAGGAATTGTTAAATTCCCATACATCACGGGAGTAAAACCAATGAAGTAAAACTAAGAAATGAGAGACATCATAAAATCATGAGAGGAATAGATCGGGTAGACGCACAGAGTGTCTTGCCCAGAGCAGGAGAATCGAGCACAAGAGGACATAAGTTTAACGTGAAGTGGGAAACAATTAATAGGAATCTGAGAGGTAATTTTTTCACCCACTGGGTGTATGGAACAAGCTGTGGGTGTATGGAACAAGCTGCCAGAGAGGGTAGTTAAGGCAGAGACTATTACAACGTTTAAGAAACAATTGGACAGGTACATAGATAGGACAAGTTTGGGGGGGATATGAGCAAAATGCAGGCAGGTGGGACTAGTGTAGATGGGGACATGTTGGTCGGTGTGGGCAAGTTGGGCCGAGTGGCCTGTTTGTACGCTGTATGCTTCTTTGACTTAATCATCAAATGTGCGTACATTGTCTTTGTTTGTGCAAAGGACTTACGCAAACCACATACTTTTATTTCACAACTTTGTTTCAAATGATTAAATCAGCCAATCAGTCACTGTAATTAAAACTGGAGGAAATATGCTTTCCTGAGGCCGTGTGAACTGTAGATGAGGTTGATGGATGGGTGGGGGATCATATTTTGTGATCAACTGATTGCACTGTAAAGAGCCTGTCCCACTTACCCGATTTTTTCGGCGACTTGCCGGCACCCATCATAGTCGCAGCAGATTGCCGAAAATTTTCAACATGTTGAAAATCCAGCGGCGACCAGAAAAACGTACGACTCTTTGGGCGACTACTCATGACCATACAGGCTTCACCCCGCGGCCCATAACACTTTACAACATCTTACTGTCTTGAGCAGAGCAGTTGCCAAACCAGGATATGATGGATGCCAATAGGATGATTTCTATGGTATATCTATAGAAATTGTTAAGAGTCATTGCAGACATGTTGAATTTTCTTCATCTTGTATGGTTGTTGTGCATTCTTAGTCACAGTGTCAATGTGGTTGAACCAGGACAAATGTATATTTATGCTCTCTGCCATCTTCACTTCAGCACCATTGATGCAGCCTTGGGTGTGTACACCACCCAGCTTCCAGAAGTTGATTACTAGTTTTGTTGACCAGGATTCTGCATGGATTAGAGAGTATTAACCATACGGAGAGGTCGGACAAACTTGAATATTTTCTCTGAAGCGTTGGACGCTGAGAAAAGAGCGGATAGAAATTCATAAAACCATGAAAGCAGATAGGGGAGATTTAGAACCTTTTCCCAGGGCGGAAATGTCAAAGACAAAGCTTTAAAGTCAGAGGGGAAAAGTTTAAAGAAGATGTGCAGACCAACACTTTTCCCCCCACAGAACGTGGTGGGTGCTTGGAATACATTGAAAGGGGTGGCGATGGAAGAAGAAACAATAGTGGTGTGCTTATACTAGGAGTGGAGGGATATGGTCCACAAGAATACAGAAAAGGTTATCTTAATTTGTATTATGTTCAGTACAGACATCGTAGGCTGAATCGGTTGTCCCTGTACTATACTGATCTATACAATGATGACACAAAGCTGGGTGGCAGTGTGAACTGTGAAGAGGATGTTAGGAGGTTGCAGGGTGACCTGGACAGGTTGAGTGAGTAGGCAGATGCGTGGCAGATGCAGTATAATATAGATAAATGTGAGGTTATCCATTTTGGCGGCAAAAACAAGGGGGCAGATTATTATCTCAATGGGGTTAGGTTAGGTAAGGGGGAGGTGCATCGAGACCTGGGTGTCCTTGTACACCGATCACTGAAAGTTGGCGTGCAGGTACAGCAGGCAGTGAAGAAAGCTAATGGAATGTTGGCCTTCATAACAAGAGGATTTCAGTATAGGAGTAAAGAGGTTCTTCTGCAGTTGTATAGGGCTCTGGTGAGACCACATCTGGAGTATTGTGTACAGTTTTGGTCTCCTAATTTGAGGAAGGACATCCTTGTGATTGAGGCAGTGCAGCGTAGGTTCACGAGATTGATCCCTGGGATGGCGGGACTGTCATATGAGGAAAGATTGAAAAGACTAGGCTTGTATTCACTGGAGTTTAGAAGGATGAGGGGGATCTTATAGAAACATATAAAATTATAAAAGTACTGGACAAGCAAGATGCAGGAAAAATGTTCCCAATGTTGGGCGAGTCCAGAACCAGGGGCCACAGTCTTAGAATAAAGGGGAGGTCATTTAAGGCTGAGGTGAGAAAAAACTTGTTCACACAGAGAGTTGTGAATTTATGGAATTCCCTGCCACAGAGGGCAGTGGAGGCCAAGTCACTGGATGGATTTAAGAGAGAGTTAGCTAGAGCTCGAGGGGCTAGTGGAGTCAAGAGATATGGGGAGAAGGCAGGCACGGGTTATTGATAGGGGACGATCAGCCATGATCACGATGAATGGCGGTGCTGGCTCAAAGGGCCGAATGGCCTCCTCCTGCACCTATTTTCTATGTTTCTATATGCATTATATGAAACCCCAGCTGCAGTGTTCCACTAAAATGGTGCAAGCAAGAAGTGGCATATGAACATGGAGGCAAAGCTTCCAAATAGATTACAAATCAGCCAGATAGAAAATGAGGCAATATATCCAGGCTAAATAAGATGAACGTGACTCCTGCAAAAGTAACATAATTAACTTAAAGTTCAAAATGTATAAATCAAGCTCTGGGAAGAAAGCAATCACTATCTGAAAGTCTCTGCTGCTCCGGTAAAGCAGATGTCATTATACACACATTCCACAAAGTTAAAACTGAAACAGAGAGGTAAGCACCATGTAATGTAACCTCTGAGAAATATGTCATAATTAAAAAGTATTTGGAGCAAAATTTATTTTGACTGCCTTTGTGAAAGCAATTCTGCAGACTGCATTGTCCCACCGCAGACATGCAAGGATGTTAACCTCGTTAGGCACCTGCTTTTTCTATGAAACTGAAAATGCATTCACTGAGAGAAGTAACATTCGGGCATGCTTCTAATTAAGGCTCTGTATCCACAAAAAATCTCTCCCACCTTGTCTGGAACTCATCCTGAATCCCAGTTCCAAGACAGTTAGGTGTAAGGCAAATTCTAAAGTAGCAAATTTTTGTTTCCAATTAATGATCTGTGGTACAAAAAATCCAAATAAAAGGGGAAAAATAAAAGTGGAGGAGAGAGGTGGGCTGCTGAAAGCAAAGGGGATACCTGCTGGTACCTAAGGCCAGAGATGTTGCAAATGTGTTCATTAAAAACTAATTAATCACACGAGTCACCATTGTAATTCTTTATCAAACACTTTCCATTGAGTAAATTGACAAAACTGAATTTGTATTAAAAGATATTGCAAAGTTTGCCTCAGATTTTGCATAATGATGAACAATAGACCAATCAGCAATTCTTGAGTAAACAAGACTGTAATTTCCAGTGTATGCGTGCAAGCAGTTAAATTTGGAGGTCAAGAAAGAGCTGAGAGATTAGCCTGACTCCTCCATAATATTCAAAACACTAATACCTCAGCACGTAATTCAACATTGAAAGCCAGGAATTTGTGGAACATAACTATCAGATACCTACAAAAACAGACAAGAAAAATGAAAGGTTTGCCTTTTAAAACTGGAACATGTTTTAAATAATACCAAATAACTACTCAAATATAGTTACACTAGTGTGACATTTTATTACAGACAAAGACGGAATTGGAGACGCTGGTTTACAAAAATGGACATAAAGTGCTGGAGTAACTCAGTGGGTCAGGCAGCATCTCTGGAAAACATGGATAAGCAAAGGTTTAGGTTGGGACCCTTCTTCAAAGCTGGGAGGGGGGAGGGCAGGGCAAAGCCTGACAAGTGATAGATGGATACAGGTGAGGGGGGGGGATGGTGATAAGCATATGGTTGCACAGAGATGAAAAGCCAAAAGGTGTGAGATAAGGATAGAAGAATTGATAACTGTTAATCCAAAAGGAGGAATATAGGCGGAAGGTGATATGCAACGTGGATAGTTGACGTTTCGGGTCGACCCCTTTTTCAGACCTATCCATGTTCTCCAAACATGCTGCCTGACCTGCTGGGTTTCTCCAGCATTCTCTGTCATGAGGTGCTGTTTCCCCAGTTTGCATGTGGCCTCACGCAGGCAATGGAGGAGGCCCAGGACCAAAATATGGGAATGGAAGGGGAAATTAAAATGGTTGGCAACCGTGAGATTTAGCAGACCGAGCTTAAGTGTTTGGCAAAACGGTCAGCGAGTCTACGTTTGGTCTCACCGATGTGAAGGAGGCCTCATCGGAAACACTGGAGACAGAAGATGAGGTTAGAGGAGGTGCACGTGAACCTCTGTCCAACCTGGAAGAATGCTGGGGTCCCTTGATGGATGTGAGGAAGGAGGGTGAGGGACAGTTGTTACATCTCCTACAGTTGCCGGTGAAGTACCTGGGGAGCAGGTGGTTTGAGCGGGAAGGAATGACTGAACCAAGGAGTTGCGGAGGGAGCAGTCTCTGCGGAAGTCGGAAAGGGATAGGGAAGGAAAGTTGTGACTGGTGGTGGGATCATGTTGAAGGTGTTGTAAACGTAGGAGAATGATGTGTGGATGTGGAGGCTGGTGCTGTGAAAGGTGAGGATCATGGGGAACTCCTTGTTCCTTTGAGGCAGTGGGATCAAGAGCAGAATTACAGGACATTGAGGAGATACAGGTGAGGGATCCATCTGTGACAGCAGGGAGGATACCATGTTTGCTAAAGTAAGAAGACCATGTCCTAGAATGGAAAGCCTCATCTTAGGAGCAGATGAGGTGGAGACGGAGAAAATGAGAGTAAGAGATAGCACCTATGCAAGAGGCAGGGTGGAAGGAGGTGTAACCCAGATAACTGTGGTAGTTGGTGGGTTTGTACTAAATGTCAGTCGCTAGTTTGTCCCCTGTGATGGAGACAGAGAGTTCAAGAAAGGGGAGAGGAATGTCCAAATCATCTTGGTGAATTATTGAAATCAACAAGTTCAGCATGGGTGCAAGAGCAGCTCTGATGCAGTCGTGGATGTAGCAGAAAAAGAGCTGGGGGATGTTGGCAGTGTACATTTTGAACAAAGACTGTTTGACGTAACCAACTAGAAGGCAAAGTTGAGGCCCATGCAAGTCCCCATGGCTACACCCTTAACTTAAGTGAGATGAATCAAAGAGAAGTTGTTGAGGGCGAGGACAAGTTCTGCCAGGTGTAGGAGAGGGTCAGTAGAGGGAAAGCGATTGATCTCTGTTCAAGGAAGAATTGGAGGGCCTTGAGACCTTCCTGGTGGGGGATGGAGGTGTAAAGGGACTGAACGCCCAAGGTATGCAAAGAGTTGCCACATAGAGGGCGGTGACAAAGTCACAAAGTATCCCACGCCGGCGGTCCTCCTTGGTTCCACCCACTCCTCACCCCCCCCCCCCCCACCCCCGTGGAGAACTACAAGGTTGAGACTGTGAGGGGAGATCGCCAGAGGTGATGAGATCGGTAACAGTCTGGGAGATGGTCTGGTGTTTGCTTGTGGGGTCATGTTCAAAGAGTACGTATGAGGTGTCTGAGAGCTAGTGCCTGGCCTCAGCTCGGTAGAGGTCAGTCTGACATTTTATTACTTTAGCTTTTAAATCATTTGATGGAATTTGTTTAAATAAATGTGTTTTTACTTTTCTTTTAGCATAAGTTATCATGCTCATTCGATCACCTCTTTCCCTTCCATTTCCAATTGTTTTAATAAGTTACAATGTCTCAGGAAGATTTCTTCACTGCACACAAAATCCTGGATCCGACCCAAAACAACTGCTAACCAAGGAAGTGTGGAAAATGTGCTGGTCTGCAGGTAAGTATGAAACAATGTACTCCCTCTCCAATAAGCGAGTTCGGTATTCTGAAAAACGCAAGGAATCATGGGATTTGTCAAAGGTCATTCGCCATAAAGAGTAAGCGAATGAAGCGCTGGCTGAAGAAACTGCGTATAAATTCTTATTTTTATTCATAATTTATGTGTAAAAATATATTTAATCTGAGGAACGGGAGTGCCAGGTAGCGGGAGAGTGGGGTGTAACAGCGAGAGAGAGAGGGGGCAGATGTGAGTGGGACTGGGGAGAGCGTGCACAGACACGCGCCTCATCCGCAGCCAGGATCGAACCCGGGTCCCCGGCACCGCAAGCACTGCTGAACCACCACTGGACCCCGGGGGGCGGCCAGAGATGTCCGTGGTGACCCTGGAGCAGCGGCGGCCCCAGGCCCACAGCCAGCGCGGAGAAGAAGCGCCTACTCCAGCCCAACCCCACTCCTACTCCCGAGGAACCCGCACCCCGACGGGACGGGGACCGCCAGCCGTACCCCCCCAGCCCACCCAACGGCCGCCGGCCAACCCCCCCACCGTGCCGGCGAAAGCCGAGTACCAGCCATCAACGGGGACACACATAAAGTGTTGCAGCAACTCAGCTGGATAGGCAGCATCCCCAGAGAAAAGGGGTGACTATTCAAGTCCAGACCTTTCTCCAGAGATATTTGGTAGCGGCGGGGGCAGAGCCACCACAGCACCCCGTGTGCATCCCCGCTGATGACCGGCGCTCGGCCCCCGCCACCACCAAACCTCTTCTTCTGAGTCACAACACCCTCCACCAGCAGGGCCTTTGATGCCAGAAGACTACAAGCAGCTCCAGTGAAACCGATTGCCTATCCCAGCTCCGACTGACTCACTGTTTGTAATGACTCATGCCCTCCACCAAGGGGCAAACCGACAGCCACTGGACAAGGAGAGAGGCGGAGTCGATGCTCCCCGGCCCGCCGGAGCTGAAGCCAGCGCCTCCCCCCCACGTCGGCTGCGAGCCCAGCCCGAACACCTCCGGCTGCCTCCAGAGAGGGACGGGAAACTCGAGAGGGGGCGGGGATGGCCCAGCAGCAACTCAACAGCGTCCGCAGCGCTGGAGACCCGGGCCCGACCTCGACCACGGACCCTGACCCCATGGAGGAGCGCGAAGCATAAAGCACTGACCGAAGCATAAAGCAATAAATACGACAAAATCATCGTAGCTTTATACAAAGGAACAATAAATACAACTAATTCATAGTTTGAAAGCAGACAAAAAAGATGGAGAACCTCAGCGGGTGAGGCAGTATCCAGTGCTGGCCGTAAGCCAATTGGACCAATTGCTCCCAATTGGGCCCCGCGCCTATGGGGGCCCCACGCTAGAG
This sequence comes from Malacoraja senta, assembly GCA_038087875.1. Taxonomy (NCBI): domain Eukaryota; kingdom Metazoa; phylum Chordata; class Chondrichthyes; order Rajiformes; family Rajidae; genus Malacoraja; species Malacoraja senta. Next base: position 116,509,260 of record CM075978.1, on the reverse strand, counting down.
TAATCTACTCTTGGCTCGGGTAGATCTACCCCGGGTAGACGTGGAGGGGCGTATGAGGGGTGAATGGAGAAGGGGGAGAGGGGGAGGTGTGTCGATCCCTCATGGTCCCGGGGCAGTGCTCCCGCCCCTCCAGTCGCCGTGCTTCACGCACACAGCCCAGGCTGCCCCCCTCTCTCTCCCTGGGGAGACGCGGTGAACAATACAGGGAGGGCCGGGCCAGGGGTTGGAGCAACATTTACAAACCTCGGCCTCAGCTCACACCCGTCCCCTCGGACCCCAGCATCCGCTCCCGCCACCAGCCCTCTCCCTCCCTTCTCTCCTTACCTTCCCTCCCTCCCCTTCTTCCCTCCCTCCCTTCTCTCCTTCCCTCCCTCCTTCCTCTCTCTCTTTTCCCTTCTCTCCTTCCCTCCCTCCCTTCTCTCCTTCCCTCCTTTCTCTCCTTCCCTCCCTCCCTTCTTTCTCTACTCCCCTCCCTCCCTTCTCTCCTTCCTCCCTTCTCTCCCTCTCTCCCTTCCCACACACACATCATGCACAGACAACTAACACACACACATCATGCACAGACAACTAACATACACAGAACTAAGTTAGGATGGGGTAGAAGCCCAAAGGGTAGGATGCGGTTGAAGCCCAAAATTTAATGCGTGGACTGGTTTTTCGCCAATGTTTATTGGTTTTCCAGGATCTAGTTAATTAAATTACTTTTTTTTTTCATTTCACAGTCACTAAAACAAGTGGTATTGTAACTATGTACACATATGTACTATGTACATCAGAGGTGATCTACACATTTTGTTTGTTACTTGTAGGCTTACATGTATGCAATTCTATATTAAAATGTTGCTTAGATCTGTTTGGTCCATTAACTCGCATGCACTTTTTAAGCGCACATTTTGATTACTTTCCATTCTACCATAGAGATATAAAGTCTATAATAGATTTTTATTTATATTTCTATGATTCTACAGACCTTGGCTGGGAACCTGGGCTCACCAGAATTGTTCCCAATTGGGCCCCGCACCTCCTAAGGCCGGCCCTGGCAGCATCTATGCAGTGAAGGAATAGGCGACGTTTCAGGTCGAGACCCTTCTTCATGTTGCAGTTGTATAAAACATTGGTGAGGCCGCATTTAAAGTATTGTGTCCAGTTTAGGCACCATGTTATAGGAAAGATGTTTTCAAGCTGGAACGGGTGCAGAGAAGATTTATGAGGATGTTGCCAGGATTTGAGGGCCTGAGCAATAGGCAGAGGTTGAGCAGGCTAGGACTCCTTGGAGCGCAGGAGGATGTGGGGTGATCTCATAGAGGTGTATAAAAACATGAGAGGAATAGATCGGGAAGACGCACATTGTCTCTTGCCCAGAGTAGGGGAATCAAGAACTAGAGGACATAGATTTAAGGTGAGGGAGTAATTTAATAGGAATTTGAGGGGTAGCTTTTTCACACAAAGGGAGGTAGGTGTATGGAACGAGATGCCAGAGGAGGTAGTTGAGGCAGGTAGGTACTTTGCAACGTTTAAGAAACAGTTAGACAGGTACATGGATAGGACAGGTTTAGAGGGATATGGGCCAAATGCTGGTAGGTAGGATTGGTGTAGATGGGACATGTTGGCCAGTGTGGCCAAGTTGGGCCGAAGGGCCTATTTCCATGCTTTAAGACTCTATGACATTAGAATTGCACACTGTGCTCAAAATGTTTTGCACTGAAGGTTGTTGCAATTAACTTATTTTTCAAATTTATTTCCCCTTTTGAAATATTTGGTTTCCAGCGTTCATTAGTATTTTTTTGCAACACTGTCAATTTGTGTAATTGAGGCAGGTCCTTTTCTTACTCTGTCACATTAAGATTCTTATTTTTCAACTAATATATGACTACCTTAATTTTTATACCAAAATGCCAATTTTTTTATGCCAAAGCTCATTTGCAAGTTGTAAAACCACAGTCCATGTTTATAAAATTTATCTTGGAACTGTCATCCTCACTCAGTTTGGTGATGGCCACAAATTTACCAATTGCAGTTCTGAATCCAAGTTCTGTATAATTAATTTCAATTATGATCACTGGTTGTTCTCATGGGAGTCCCTTCCTACTCTTTGCCACTGATTTCCTGCCTTTTACTCTCATTAGCAAATCTGAAGAGCTTTGCATGTACTTCAACACTTGTCAGTGCAGAGAAGTCGCTTCTTGCCAGCTGTCATGTACAGACTGAGTCACATCAGAAGTTGGACCTGCTTGTGTGGACTTCAACTCTAAGTAGCAAGAGAATTCTGAGAAAATGCTGGTGGGAGCCAAACATGAAAGTAGAAGCATTGTTCTTTTTAATCCTTTCCCACGTATCAAGTCCAAATAAAGTGCAAAGGAGATGTGATTATGGTCACACTCTTGGTCTTACAAAGCAGTTCCAGGCCCCATGTGATGAATAGGATGTCAATTATTGGGCAGAAGCCATCTATAAATTAACTGAAATATTAAATATGCTTCTCTCTCCACAGATACTAACAGGCTGCTGTATATTTCCAGCAAAGCATGTTTTTATTTCAAATTTACAGCATTTATTTTTTTTTGGCATCTTAGTTTGAGTAAGCTTATTGGTTCCCAAGAATTGGGTTTTTAATCACTTTAGTTTTAGAGATATGACATAGAAATAGGCCCTTATGCCCACAGAGTCCGTGCCAACCACCCGTACACTAGTTCTATCCTACACAATGGGGCAATTTGCAGAAGCCAATTAACCTGCAAACCTGCACGTCTTGGAGTGTGGGAGGAAACCGGAGCACCCAGTGAAATCCCATGTGGTCATAGGGAGAACATACAAACGCTATACAGACAGCACCCATGGTCAGGATCGAACCAGAGTCTCATGCACTGTAAAGCAGCAAATCTACTGCTGCCCCACTCTGCCGCACTTTCCTCTTTGAATAACTTGTATTCCTTTCCATTGCAATAACCTTTCTGTTATATACAAACATTTGTTTTAATATTCAGTTCTGTATGATGGGACTTTGAAATGTTATAATGGACCAAAGGGGAAAGGTCTGTGGGGCAGATAGTCTGGAGGGGTGCAGCATTCGGTAACATAGGAGTTAAATAACTGGAGCAGCAGCCACCACATTGCACTACTTATCACAAGTTCCCCACCATGCCAGCTCAGGAATTTAAATAAACCCAGCCTTTAAGCTTACTTCAATAAAAAAATAATCAAAACATTGCCACTCAGGTCCATGTACGAACTTCGGAGCAGGAAATCAATCATCATCACTATACTGGACTACAGGGGATGCCAGATCCATTAAGGTGATTAACTTTTAATTGTGTTGTTAGGTCAGGGACAATTGGGGATGGTATAAATACTGGTATTTCCAGGGATGTCCATAAACAGCAAGTTAAAATAAAACCATAGGCAGCAGGATGTGGAAAATGGAAGGTGTTCATATTTGGGCCCTTTATCGACATCACAAATTATCACAAAGAGATCTTAATTTTGGGCACTAAACCTAAACATCAAAAGAGGCAGGGTCTGTGGTAGGAACCACAATGATTGGGTTGAGATTATTCTTGCAGCAGCTTATGAAGAGACTAAACAAAAAGGCATCCAAAATTATGAAGAAGCTTGAGAGAGCAAATTGGAAGAAACAATTTTCACTTGGAAGTGGGTGCATTACCAGTGGCAAGATATTCGGCATATTGACAAAAAAACGGAAGCAAATTACAGGAATAGATTGACAAGGTGCTTAAGGATGACAAATGAACCGTTAAAAGATAATTAGCTGTCTACTTTGAAAGAGGATTACTTCGAGATGGGGGCACATGACTAAATTAGATAGGAAACATAGAAAATATGTTTAAACATAGAAAATATAAGTAGGTCATTCGGCCCTTCGAGCCAGCAACAACATAAAATATGATCATGGCTGATCATCCAAATTCAGTACCCTGTTCCTGCTTTTTCCCCCATATCCCTTGATTCCTTTGGCCTCAAGAGCTATATAGCTAAATAGCTCTGTAGAAGAGACAGCACAGACATGAATGGTCACATGGCTTCTGGGTTGCACCGGATTTATCACTGTGTTGCTTGATAAAGTGGCCAGCTTTAGCTTTACCTTACATGCATTAAAATGTACATGTATTAAAATTATGAGATGTCTCTTGGTTAGTCGTAAGGCAGTGAGATTGTGGTGCTTCTTTGAAATTAGGATTTTTGTAAAACTATGATTTTCTGTGGCAATTTTGATTCACTGATGACATTCTACTTTGAGATTTAAGCTGCAACATATTTTCGGAAGAACATTTTGGATTTGGATATATTTCCAAACTGATCCTAGCAAAGCTACACATCGCTGCATGATGCAATCCACTTGGTAAAGGTTGCATCATCTCGGATGATTCACATTGTGAAATGGCAAGAGAACTGCCTTTGCAAGCAATTGGGTCTGGGTACTGCAACAAGTGATTCCAACAGGGGCTTGAGATAAAAGTTAGTAAACAGCTACAAGAATAACAGAAGATTATTGATTAACACTCAAATATGTAAAATAGTTTATGTATCATATAAAAATCGACAATTGATCAACATTGAGGACGGCAATCCCTGCATATTCATGTGCCTATGTAAAAGCCCCTTAAATGCCACACTTGTATCGGCTTCCACCACAACCCCTTGCAGCTCATTCCTACTACGTAAAAAATCTTCTCCAAACATTTCATAGTCATAGAGTTATACAGCACAGAAACGTGCTTTTCAGCCCAACATGTCGACCAAGATGCCCCATCTAAGCTAATCCAATTTGGCAACATTTGCCCCAAATCCCTCTAAACCTTTCTTATCCATGTACCTCTCAAAGTATCTTTTAAATGTTGTATTGTACCTGCCTCAACTACCTCTTGGGGTGGGAGATTGCAACCTTCACGTGGTCCACCCTGTTTCGACGAATGCAATCAACCTGGCGTGCACAAACAGAAGATCAAACAGAACAAGTTGTCTTACAACTTTAGGCTGTGCACGCCATACGCAAGAAGAAGAAATACCTCTTCTGGCAGCTCATTCCATATACCCACTACCTTCTGTGTGAAAAAGTTATCTCTCGGGTTCCCATTACATTTTGCCCTTGTGTCTTTTTTGCTCTACCTATGTCTTTGATTCCCCTATGCTGGGTGAAAGACTGTACATTCACCCTATCAATTCACCTCATGCCTTTATACACCTCTAAATGATCACCCCTAATCCTCCTGCACTCCAAGGAATAAAGTCCTAGCTTGCCCAATCTCTCCCTCAAGCTCAAGGCCCTCGGGTCCTGGCAACATCCTCGCAAACCTTATTGGCACTCTTTCCAGCTTAACAACATCCTTCCTTTAGCAAACCAAAACTGAACACAATACTCCAAATGTAGCCTCACCAGCATTTTGCACAACTGTAACATAACATCCCAACTTCTGTACTCAATACCCTGACAGAGAAAGGCTAATGTACCAAAAGCCTCTCGGGCAGATGGGGCTCGTCAGCCTGGGAAGGGAGTCCATCTAGGAGAGGGAAAACTCTGATTTAAAACCTCCACTGCCTTGTGGCCATATCCAGTCATGGAAAAGGCTCCAGGAGTAAACCTCAAGAAAAATCCAGAGTCGGAGCCCCTAAGGCAGTTCGTCGTTGTCTACAACCTCGCTCTGGCAGCTCCTGCGACGGCACTGGTGCCAAACTGTAACGGCCCTGCTGTTCCTTTGCATCGATCAGCGACGTGGAGAGGGGGGGGATGTGCTGCATGGGCCTGTCCTTCATATGACATCGCCCAGGCTTGCATCCGACCACACATCGACGCTGCGCTAGCCGAGGTTTGGAGCAAGCTGCCAACAAACTAGGATGCATCACCCATGGTCAGTCATGACGAAGGGGGGCCTACTACTACCAAAAGCCTTCTTTACCACCCTATCTACCCGGCCGGAACCCTAGCTTCGGCGGCGGCACAGCGCTGGGACACCATCACGGAGCGGGCGATGCCTTACCGGGTCGCCGTGTGGTAAACTCCGGAGTGCTGTGACCGCCGGCTCCAACATCCGCTGGATTTAAAACACCGCGGAGCCTGGGATCTGAGATCGCTAGAGTCGGAGCTCCAACCAGGTCTCCGGGGAGGAAGCGGCCACTCCAGACATTCCAAGCCGCTGAGGAATGTTCACCCGACGCCGGAGTTCCATCTTCCCGGGAAGAGGGCCTGAAAACATCGGACTGGCTGCGGAGGCCACAAATAGGCCCCGGCCTCGGGTGATCACAGAGAAAGAGGACTGAACTTTCTGGTGCCTTGCCCCACAGTGGAAAATTTTGATTCTGTTGTGGGGGGACGTTCATGTTGAATTCTATAATGTGTTGTGACATTTTTTCTTTATTTTAAATTTTTCTATGGATGTACGGAAACTTAATTATTTCTTTTATGTAAAGCACTTTGGTTTCAACGTGAGTTGATTTAAACGGGCTATATAAATAATATTTACTTACTTACTTACATTGGGCAGTTTTCAACCCACTTACCCAGCTGATCACGATCCTGATGTAATTTCTGATAACCACCTTCACTGTCTATGATAGTCACCTACTTTAGTGTCATCTGCAAACTTACTTATCATGCCTTAGACAATCTCATCTAAATTGTTGCTACAAACCACAAACAACAATGTTCCCAGCACCAATCAGAGGCACATCAAGTAAATCCTGGCCAAAATAGAGCCCAAATAAAGCAGAGGATTCATGCATTTACAAGATCCTACAGCGAGCAAGATAGTCCACTCCTGCTAAATGCAATGGGCTGACGTTTGTACGCAACGGAGCGGAAAGTGGGCCATTTCTTCGTCCATTTCAGTAACCCGACCCGACTTTGTAAATCCCTCTCGCAGTGTAATCAGCGTTGCGGGGGAACAGTTTGCGTGTGTGATATAGGGTTAGATTCATAATTCTGTTCAATCATAATTCTGTTAAATTTTGTTAAAGATTAATATGTTAACAAATTATGATTCTGTTAATTGTCTTTTTTAATGGGGTTTTTTTTAAAGCTTTTCTTTTTAAATGGCTCATGTGATGTGTTTGAGTTGATTTTTGTATTACTCTTGCACTCTGTAATTCATCTAATCACACTGTATTTGGAAAATAATAGCAATATGAAGATTCCAGTTGCTCTGCTCTTGGAATCTTGGAATGTTCCTTAATGTTCCTTAATGTTTTTTGTGTCTAGGGAATTGTTTTTCAACAATAAAATGGGTCTGGTCTTCCCAATAGCCAGAGAGTGGAATGAGATCTGTCTGTAATGGTGGGGTTATCCAAATGAAGTATTTAACAAAATAAAATTTGTTTTGAGCTAGATTAAAAAACGATGTATAACTTAAGGATGGTTTTATTCAGTGACCATACAACTGATTAGATTGTGTAGGAAAGAACACACATACACACATATATGAATGTGATATAGATGTATATAATCATATAACATACAATATATATTTCTCTAGATTTTTTATATATAATGATAAACTTTATTTCAGACTCAAGGCCCAGACAAGGGACATTACATAAAAATACATTGCAAATCTCCCCGCAACTTTACCCTGGCGTCCCAGCCGTGCTGATCCGGGCCAGACTTCCCACACGCTGTGGAAGAAACATAGGCATCTTTTTGATTTTTATTGTGAGGCAGAGAGGCAGAAAGAAAATGAGAAGATTTTTACCAAAGATGTTTGATTTTTACGAGGATGTTTCCGTAGCCGGCTTCCGTCTCCGCACTAGTATCTTTGCTCCGCTATGGTGGCCAAAGATGGCAGATACGGAAGCCGGTTACGGAAATGGGGCCAAAATTTACCCATGAATCTGCCCATGACCGTACTACGTCTTTTTCGTCGAGTAGACTATCTTGCTCGCTATAGGATCTTTGGTTAATATGTAGTTAATTGTTAATATGAGAAATGTTGTGGATGCATGACTTTAATTGGATTACTGCAAAGGGATTGTAAATAATGTAAATAATGTTGCAAGACAGTTACCCTGCTATTTGTTGATTGGCCAGAGTGTGAAGCCCTGGCAGAATTGTTTGTATTCCAGGGTAAATGTTTGATTATTCAGTTAAACCGACTTCCTTCTAGAAGCTTCTGTAAGAAACATTGTTTGGGACTCTTTGTAATTGGGTTGGGGAACTGTCAATAATATTCTGATGTAAATGATATGTATGATTGGTTTGTAAGGGGAGCCACCCCTATGTAGTTCGGCCCCTCAGGGTTCTTGACCTATAAAAGGTAGCCCCCATTTAGATCGGTGTCGATCTTCAGGAAGGGCGCTTGGGACTGCGTGACCTTTTGGGCAGTGGCTGCTTGCATGAGGCTGAAGGGCTTGGCCAGGCAGAGACAAGGATCGAACCCGCGGTGGTTTAGGTATCGTATAGGGGAATTTGTTGTTCGTTCTACAAATAAAGATTTGTTGGTCCAGTGCTTGACTCAGTGTTTTGCTGAACTAGACTAAGGGGGGGGGGGGGGGGTAAGCTTTAGGAGCATATTTACAACCACTGGTCACAGGCTTTCCTGTAAACATCCTCCTCTAACCTACGCCCTCTAGTATTTAAAATTCACACATGGGTTTCCTCCTGATGCTCCGTTTCCTCCCACATGCTGACTGTTGGGTTAGTTGGCCACTGTAAATTGCCCCTTGCATAGGTGGCTGGGGAAAGAATTAGGGAAATAAGCAGTGGAATGGGATTGATTTCATTATTCTGGAAACCAGTATAGGCCTGATATGACATAGAATGTGGTAATTTGACCTAAGAAAATATAAAAAGAAAAAAAATGACAAATTATTTGGGTAGCAAAGACTTTTTCCATCCACTGGTTACTTAACCTGCAATTGCCAAATTAGCTCCTGCAGGAATCAGGCTGCCTAGGTTATTAAATAATTCGAATTCAGGAAATGCTGGAAAGTCCTTTCAGCATTTCTGTTCTTACTTCACATTTACAGCATCTGCTGCTCTTCTTTGACTTCCAAACTGAACCTTATATCACCCGACACAAAAATCAACACAACTGTTAGGTAACAAGCAAACTAGGTGGAACCAGTATATGAAATTCAGGTGCAGATTATGATCTGTCTAAATGGCAAGGCTGAATAAGCTGATTCAACATGACAGCCAGGAAGGAGTCTGTTCGTCTGGAATGCTATTGATATGTGCAGTTCAATCTTCAAATCCACGTACCAACCTGATGATATTTCATTCCTCTCAAAAATCCACAGGTAGATTAATGCAAACAACCTTCCAGTTGTTTGACAAACATTACCAGGGGCTTTGAAGTACCCACACACTTTTGCTGGAAGTCACAACTCAGTGCCATCACTAAAGTTACGTTCCCTTCTACACAGTTCTTTAAAGGATTTTGTTTATGTGAAAAAGAATGGTGATTATTACTGATCAAGTGCTAACACACTTTCTGTAGAAACAAACGGAATCAACCGAAAAGGCTTGAGATTACATTCTTATCACATAGCCAAGCAAAATGTGTCTCATATATTCCACCAAGGAACTGCAGCATCACATATCCCCTGGCAAAAGGTGATTCACAAAGTCACTTGGCTTTGTGGCTTGTGTGGACTTCTCACGGGAAATCTCGTCTAGGTCATAGCAGAAAAGCAACACTGACACTGCACATTGGTTTTTTAACTCGATGTCAGATGAATTTGAACCCAACTCATTCAATGTATTGGATGACGCTATAATTTGTACCCTATCCAATGTTACACTCCACCGACTCCACTGGGAAATCAGATCATGCTTGCAAAAAATTAATGAAACCAATTCCATCATTTTCCTCAAAGGGAATGGTCAGGTTAACATTGTCCTCAATTCCACACATTTGTTGCACACATTCTGTCAATTTACAGATCCTAAAAAGAGATGGTACACAATAGGGTGAGGAATCCAGGTCAAGGCCCACACATTCTACCAGCTCACGACTCAAGATATTAGATCTCCAACAGGCCAAGCCATCTTCACTGAGCCAACAAAAACAATTACATGACAAGCAATTCATGCTAACTGAGTTAATGAAATGTTAAAGAAGGAACTGCAGATGCTGGAAAATCGAAGGTAGACAAAAATGCTGGAGAAACTCAGGTGAGGCAACATCTATGGAGCAAAGGAAATAGGCAACGTTTCGAGCCGAAACCCTTCTGTTTAATACCTCAGGATAAATATACAACTGAAAAGCTGCTGCTTACTAGATGCCGACTTAAAAGGAACAGATTTGCTGATCTGCTGATTTTTATTGTGTATAAAATCAGTGACAAACAACTATATTAATTATTTCTTTAGAAGAAACTGAACTCATCACAATTTGCAAAATGCTTGATTTGCCACATAACGAAAAAAGCAGTGGAGCATATTCATGTCCAAAAAAGCACCCTCAGAAGAATTCTGAAGGAAAACAAGGATAGCAGCCAAGCAAAACATCTGGGATTGTTTTAAATTATGCTTTCTATATTTTTAGAAGGAGCTGCAGGTGCAAAACATGGAAAACATATAACAATGGATGTGTTTCAAATGGTTCAACAAAAAGTATTAGTGTAAAAGCAAAGATGCTTCAGTTTAAAAAAAAATGTTAATTATATTTTGCTTTCTTCTAAACTGGCAGCACAATGTGGCATAGTGGTGCAGCTGGGCAGTGCAGTGGCGCAGTTGTTGGAGTCATTGCCTTGCAATGCCAGAGACAACCAGGTATAACATCATCTATGCCATATATCCAACTGCCTGATCTTCTTGGAACCCCACGTGGCGCAGCGGTAGAGTTGCTGCCTTACAGCGCCAGAGACCCGGGTTCGATCCCAACTACAGGTGCTGTCTAGATGGAGTTTGTACGTTCTCCCCGTGACCACGTGGGTTTTCTCTGAGATCTTCAGTTTCCTCCCACACTACAAAGATTTACAGGTTTGTAGGTTAATTGGTTTGGTGTATATGTAATTTGTCCCTAGTGTGTGTAGGATAGTGTTAATATGCGGGGATCGCTGGTTGGCGGGGTCTCGGTGGACCGAAGGGTCTGTTTCCGCACTGTATCTCTAAAACAAAAAACATAGAACCGACCATTCGGCCTACAATGTCTGTGTCGACCATGATGCCAAGACCTACCCTTATCTGCATATGCATAATTCTTATCCCTCCATTTGCTGCATATCCATATGCCAATCCCAGTCTCAAATGCCACTGTCATGTCTGCCTCAATCACCATCCTGGCAGTGTGTTCCAGGCACTCATCATCATCTGTGTAAAAAAGTTGACACACACATCTCCTTTAAACTTTGCCCCTTTCAACTGAAAGCTATGCTCTCTCGTATTTGATTGTTCCATCCTGGGGAAAATGGTTTTGACTGTCTACCCGATCAATGCCTTTATAATGTTATAGACTATAATCAGGACTCCCCACAACCTCTGGCATTCCAGAGAAAACAACCCAAGTTTGTCCAACCTGTAGCTAATACCCCCTAATTCATGCACCATTCTGGTAAGTGTTCTCTGAACCCTTTCCAAACCCTCCACATCTTTCCAGTAATGGGGCAACCAGAACTGCACGCAATACTGCAAATGCAGCCCAACCAAAGTCATATAAAGGGCCTGTCCCACTTTCATGACCTCTGCCGAGTTTGCCCTTGACTCAAACTCTCATCATGGTCTTCTTAAGGTCGTAGGAGGTCGTAAGTAGGTCGTAGCAGGCCGTGATGTTAGTCGTAGGTACCCGTGGCATCAAGTAGGTCGGGGCGTTTTTTCTAGCTTGATGAAAAATGTCCACGAGTAAAAAAGGTCGGGAATTAGGTCATGAAAGTGGAACAGGCCCTTTAAGCTGCATGTCTCATAAATGCAATGCCCCAACCTGTGATTAGAGAAGACGGAAAGGTCTTCGCCAAAGCTCCCAAACCTCCTCTCTTGCCTCTCTTAATAACTTGGGATAAATCCCTAAGATTTATGCACCTTAATGTTCTTCAAGCCCCAACACCTCTTCTTTCTTAATCTCAAACACAATCTCAAGCACATTAGTATTCTCCACACTGACATCACTGTCCACCATGTACTACTCCTTGGTGAAAACAGATGCAAAGTACTCGTTTAGTACTTTATCTACATCCTCAGACTAAAACTCAACTTCTCTCTGGTATCCTTGAGTGGTCCTACCTTCTACCTGGTTACCATCTTGTTTTTCATGTAGGTATAAAAACCTTTGGGATTTTCTTGCCCCTTTTGGCCCCTGTAATCGCCCACTTGAATTATTTCCTCCTTTCTTTATACATCGCAAAGGTCCTGTCTGATTCCATCCTCTTTAACCTTGTATGCACCTATTTCTACAACCTCTCTGGTCATCCATGGTCCCCTTACTTTGCCATCCTTATCCCTCCTCCTTACTGGAAGGTTGATCCTGAACTTTGATCAATGAGCCTTTAAATGATTCCCACATGTCAGATGTGCTTACCCAATACCAACTGCACCCAGTTTGCCTTTTGAGTTTAAGCCAAATAAAGTTGTAGTTTGCCTTACTCCAATTTAATACCTCCCCACAAGGCCCAGCCTTCTCCCTAATCAAAACATGAAGTTGGGATCACTATGCCCAAAATGCTCTTCCACTGTAACACCGCTCACCTCCCGTCACAAAGTCCATTATGTTCCATTCTTAGCTTGGACTCTCCACATACTGCTTCAAGAAACCCTCTTGGTTACACCTGACAATTGTTGCCCCATCTAAGCCTTTGGCACAGGGCAAGTCCCAGTCAATATTGGGAAAGTTGAAGTCACCAACTAAGACAACCAGATTGCTCTGGCATCTTTCGGTAATCTGTCTGCATTCTATCTCCCGCGTGCTATTAAGAATAAAGGGTCAGCCATTTAGAACGGAGATCAGTAGAAAACTTTTTCACACAGAGGGTTGTGAATCTGTGGAATTCTCTGCCTAAGGCAGTGGAGGCCAATTATCTGGATGCTTTCAAGAGTGAGTCAGATAGAACTCTTAAAGATAATGGAGTCAGGGGATATGGGGAGAAGGCAGGAATGGGGTATTGATTGTGGATGATCAGCCATGATCAAGGTGAATGGCGGTACTGGCTCGAAGGGCCGAATGGCCTACTCCTGCACCTATTGTCTATTGCCTTTAGTACAATCCTATCAAGCGTGTTTGCACCTTTATTTCAAAAATTCATTGAAAACAGTGAAACCCCAGAACATTGAGCTGCCAGCCGTGTCTCTCTCACAACTAGGTTTCTGCAATGGCCACAACAACATAGTCCCTAGCACCGATCCAGGCTCCAAGTTCATCTGCTTTCCCCATAAAACACCATGCATTGAAAGAAACATACTTCAGCTCATCAGCGTCATCACATTCCTTCACCTCTCCCTGCCTTCTTCTTTTGAGATTTACTGATCCTGATATCTACCTTCCCATCACTCCTCCTAATTTCTGACTCTGGTTCCCATCCCATTGCCTCTTTAGTTTAAATCCTCCCGAGAGCACTACCAAACCTCCCTGCAAGAATACTGGTCCATCTCCAGTTTAGATTAAACCTATCCCTCTTGTGAAGGTCACCTCTGCCCCAGAAGAGATCCCAAAGGTCTGTAAACCTGAATCACTGCCCCCTGCACCAACTCCTGAGCCATGCATTCACCTATTGTCTCTTCCTGTTCCTATCCTCACTAGCACGGGGCACCAGGAGTAATCCAAAGATTACTACCCCTGCAGTCCCTCTGTTTAATTTTCTGTCTAACTCACTTTATTTATTTCGCACAACCTCATCTCTTTCCTACCTATCTCGTTCGTGTCAATGTGCACAACAACTTCCAGCTGCTCGCGCTTCCCCTTGAGAATGCTCATCGACATATTGGACCCTGGCCATAGGGAGGCAACACACCATCCTGGAGTCTAGTTTGCTGCCAGAATCTCCTCTCTGTGCCCCTAACTATCGAGTCTCCTATCACTATGGCTCTGTCTGACATTGTCTTCTCTTCTGTGTCTCAGAGCCAGGCCCAACATTGCAGACCAGACCACTGCTGCTGTTGCCCTCGCCAGACTAGTCATCCCCCCACAGTATCCTAAGGAGCATACCTGTTGTTGAGGGGAATGGCCACAAGAGAGTCCTGCACTCTGTACCTACTCCCTTTCCTGGTGGTCACCCATCTAGTTTCTATCCACAACCTAGGTGTGACCACCTCACTGTAACTCCAATCTATGACATCCTCAATCACCTGGATGATCCAGAGGTCGTCCAGCTACTGCTCCAGTTCTCTATCATAGTCCTCTGTTCACTGTGGCACAAAATAAAGGTTATCTGGAAGGATTTCAGATCATACACGAACGAGTTCAACGTCACACAGCCACATCTGCAGCTGAAGTCTATGCAGAACTAGGAAGAATGGCATCAAACACCTGAAAATAGAGTACAAATCTGGGCTCACACTCCCCTGCAGTACTGAATGGGTGCCACATTACCAATAGCACCGTCTTAATGATTTTGAGGAACACCAGGAAGGATACCTTAGCACCTTCAACAAATTGCCAAAGCATCGTTAGAAATTGTGCACAATGCTTATGTGCACAAATTGTCTTCTTTGATTTCCACATTATAATAGTAACCGGCGATAGGTGTGCCATTTGAATGGTTTATAGAGTTGTGAAAGGTTCTATATAAATAGGCGTTCTTTCTTTTGTCTCCAAGTCTTGGCGTGTTCGACTTGGATTTCATCTTGCATTCAAAGAAGCCCAGGCATTCTAAATCTTGGATAAAAAACTGCACACACTCTCCTTCATTTCTAGTGGAATAAGACTTCAAGTACATTGTTTGTCAAAGTTAGAATTTCAATTAGCACATCGGACTGGCCAAGGAGTTAAAGAAAGCCAGAACAAATGTATTCATTGGGTTGGGCCACTTTGAGTTCTGAATTTTTAAAATCCACTGATACTGTGATTTGTTTTCTTTTAGCTGTTATTATGACACACCCAATTCCATGGCACCTCCCCAACAACTGTATATCATTTAGGTTGCAATAGGAATAAGAAGGATTTTGGCAATCTTTCAATGGACTGTGTATCGTACTTTGTGCAGTTTTCTGTAACTGCAGCATTGTAACAAGGTTTGCTACTTCAAGCACCATGTTGAGATCGGTTTGTGTTTGCCCTACAAACAATTCTCGCAAATTATTTTTTAAAGAAATAAAGGACCTTAGCTCTACTTGGGGGTCAGAAGTTTCTGAACTGTTACTACACATGAGAAGGCCCTGAGGCTGATTTAATTTATTCTCAAAATACACCAAATTATTCATTCTCAAATGTCTATCCAATTCAGATTGGTATTAGATTGGCTCCAAAAGGAAAAATGGAGCTAAAATGAAATATGAAGTGCAGTTTAATGATTTGCAACAAAAAACACATGTTTCTAGGGAGACAAAACAACTATGATTTAACATGCGATTTAACATCTTTATGACATTTTCTACTGGGGTCAACAAACATTTCTGTGTTGATCACACCAAGTCACGGCATAACATCTTTCATCTAACAAGGTGAACAAAACAACACAATATTCCAATTGTGGACTCATCATCATCTTGTACAACTGTAACATAACATCCCAACTTCTATATCCAACATTCTGATTGATGAATGCAAATGAGCCAAAAGCTGTCTTGACCGCATTATCTACCAGAGTCTGAAGAAGGGTCTCGACCCGAAACGTCACCCATTCCTTCTCTCCAGAGATGCTGCCTGTCCCGCTGAGTTACTCCAGCATTTTGTGTCTAACTTCGATGTATAACCAGCATCTGCAGTTCCTTCCTACAATATCGACCTGTGATACCACCTTCAAGGAACTATGTACCTGCACTCCAATTTCCCTCTGCTCTGCAACACGCCCGAGCCCTGCCATTCACTGTGAGGGTCCTGCCCTTGTTTCTTCTCAAAATGCAACAACTCACACTTATCTGTATTAAACACCATTAACCATTCCTCAGCCCACCTGCCCAACAGATCAAGATCCTACAGCAATCTTTGATAACCGTCTTCGCTATCTACAATGCCACCCAGTTTCATGCCATCTGCAAACTTAATAAAAATGCCTTGTACATTCTCATCGAAATCATTGATATAAACCGCAAATGGCAATGGGCCTAGCACCAATCCCTGAGGCACACCACTAGCCATAGGCCTCCAGTCTGAAAAACAACCTTCCACCATCGCCCTCTACCAATTCTGTAGAGTTGCTACCTTACAGCGCAGATACCCGGGTTCGATGCTGATCACGGGTGCTTGTCTGTACGGAATGTGTACCTCTCCCCGTGACCTGTGTGGGGTTTTAAGCCAATTAACCTTCAGACCTATACGTCTTTGGTTTCCTCCCACCCTCCAAAGACGTATAGGTCTGAAGGTTAATTGGCTTGGTATAAATGTAAAATTTGCCCGCTTGTATGTGGAGTAGTGTTAATGTGCAGGGACTGGAAGCCTGTGATTAGTGCCTCAGAGATCAGTGCTGGCCCCATTACTGTTTGTGGTTTATATCAACGATTTGGACAAGAATGTAGAAGGCATGATTAGTAAGTTTGCAGATTACACTATTGGGCGACATCGTAGATTGCTAAGATTAGAGCTGGAGTTTAATGGAGTTTAATGCAAATAAGTGCGAGTTGTTGCATTTTGAGAAGTCAACGAGGGCAGGACCTTCACAGTGAATGGCAGGGCTCTGGAGAGTGTTGTAGAGTAGAGGGATCTAGGAGCGCAGGTACGTAGTTCCTTTAAAGTGGTGTTGTAGGTAGATAGGGTGGTCATGAACATTTTCACTTCATTGCCTCACATCAATCAAGATATTGAGTATAGAAGTTGGATTGTTATGTTACAGATGTACAAGATGTTGGTGAGGTTGCATTTGGAATATTGTGTTCAGTTCTGATCACCCTGCTGTAGGAAGCATGTTGTCAAGCTGGAAAGAGTGCAGAGAAGATTTATGAGGATGTTGCCAAGAGATGAGGGCCTACAGGGAGAGGCTGGGCAGGCTCAGATTGTATTCCTTGGAGTGCAGGAGGATGAGGGGTGAACTTAAAATGGTGTATAAAATCATGAGGAAAATAGATAGCATGAATGCACAGAGTCCTTTCCCCAGAATAGGGGAAATCAAGGATATATGTTTATGTGAGAGGAGAAACGATTTAATAGGAACCTGGGGGACAACGTTTTCCACAGAGTGTGGTGGGTATATGGAACAAGCAGCCAGAGGAGATAGTTCATGTACTATCACAACCTTTAAAAGATATTTGGACAGGTACATGGATAGAAAAAGTTTAGAGAGATATGGGCCGAATGCCAGTAGGTAAAACTAGTATAGCTATGACATCTTGGGCCCCAGGCCCTGTTTCTGTGCTTTATGACTATCCTTGTTCTCTAGAGATGCTGCCTGGCCCACTGACTTACTCCAGCACTGTCTTTATTTTTGTAAACTAGCATCTGCAGTTGCTAGTTTCTCATCTTTTGTGTACTCAGCTGGATCTTGGAACAGAAGAGACAAATCAGCCCATCAAGTCTATGCTGCAACCAGAGCAATCATATTCATTCTAAAATAACATTTTAATTTTATTGAAACATTCAATGTTTCACATTCAATTTCCAATTCATTTTTTAAAATCTGGATAGCTACCTCTCAGCAAATTATCTCTCTCAGAAACTAACCTGAATGCAGGAAAAGACTGTTCAAAAAGAAGTGCTACTAATCCATCGAAATTAGAGACCTGGAAAGCCAAATGCGTCTCTTTGCTTTTGTTAGGGAACAGTAAGCAATATTTTCCAGTGCATGTCATCAGTGAAGCATGTATTCTTAGCTACTTGCATCGGTTTCATGGTGGCAAATGAAAACATTTGTGATTTAAGTTCACCATAGGACTAGACCACAAGACCTCAAAGAGTATGTTGTTCTAGTTCAAGAGCACTTCCCAGATCTGTAAGCTATCAAATTGGAAATTTCGAAAGCAACAAAAACCGCGTTTATTGGTGGTTGAACAAATGTAATTAATTTCTACACCTTTACTTAAAACCAAATATAGGCAGCCCCGTGGGTTATGCAAGGATTTTATTTCTGAGAACTGTCCCTAAAGTGATTTTTCCTTGTCAAAACAAACAATGTCAACAAGGTTGAACTTGAACATTTATTGTCATGCCCCATGTGGTTACAATGGTTCTGAATCAGAATGTTTCTCATCCAAGGGCTAGTTTTGATTGACTTAAGGTACGAATGGATGTTGCATTGTTTAATAAAGTGTTTTACAAGTGTCACTAGAAAGAGATCTTCCTTGTCACAGTTTCTTTTAAGTGGCCGCCAACTGGGCAGCAGAAGCCACTTTCTTAAAGACAATGTATCCAATTACCTTTTAGTTTAGTTCACAGATACAGCACGGAAACAGACCCTTCGGCCACCAAATCTGTGCCAATCAGCGATCCCCGTACACTAACATTATCCTACACACACTCCAGGGACAATTTACATTTTTTAATCAAAGCCAATTAACCGGCAAACCTGTGCATCTTTAGAGTGTGGGAGGAACCCGGACGTACAAACTCCATACAGACAGAACCCATAGTCGAGATTGAACCTGGGTCTCTAGCGCTGTAAGGCAACAACTCTACCGCTGCGCCACCGTGCCCCATTACTGTGGAGATGTATCTTTTTTTTTTTTAAACTGGTTGTCTTTTAAATTAACTAGCTGTCACTCCTATTTGACAACTCCTGATGATGTTTGCATTTCTGTAACTAACTTTCCCACCATGAAAAATGCTTTAAAATTTTATGGAAGAATTTGCATAATCTTCCATAACCCAGAGGGTTCCAGAATCCTTTATTACATCTACAGATCAGAGGAAATATGACAAACAATTAATAGTTGGCAAATAAAAGTGTTCTATGTGCCACAATTCTTTGTCAATTTTAGCAACACTGGGGAACAGCTCTTTGACCCATAAAACTGAAGGATTGATATTAGTGATTATGGTATAACAGGTGAAGGGTATTAAAGAGAAATGGAAGTTATTAAGGCAGTGGAGAAAATCACTGTCAAATAACCCCTCCCAATCCCCAAATGGGGTCTCTGCATTGGTAGATAAAGAGAAAGAACAGGAGCTGTTGTCCACAGCAGAACTAGTTCCTGACATGGTATAACTAAACAGAAACCTGATCATGATCTGCTACCCAAGACAATACAAGGATCCTTGCTCATATTAGGTCTATGTGCCAACAGATGACCTGTTCATTTCCAAGAATGGCCAGATATGATGAGAGTCTTGGACTGTCCTTAATTACTGCAGGTGATAATTTTATTGCAAAATTGATGTTACAAAATAATAGGTACAAAGCTCCTTATCGTTGTACCTTTCTCATGATATTCTTTCATTTTAAATTATTTGTAAAAACAAACTGCTCGACCTCAAACTCTGCAGAAGATATCCAGTTGTAAACTGCAGTTTAAGCTTGAACCATAGAGGAACTGGGAAGTGTCTTTAAGGTGGGAGAGAAGAGGCACCTGTCACACATCAGTGGGTTTGGGGAACATTGGTTTATTACAAGCCACTAGCTTCATTTGACAGAATAGAGAAATCAAAAGTCTGCAAGAGTGCAAATGGTGAAATGACATTCATAAATATATTTGGGAATCATTACAGTTCAAATATGATGGCTAAACCTTCTTTATGCAGCAAGTATTTTTCCTCTACTACTGTATAGAGGTCTACTACTGAGTATAGAGGTTAGCAGGTCATTGCTTATAAAGGTTGGGAGATCACGTTGCAGTCATATAAAACATCGGTGAGACCGCATTTAGAGATTGTGTTCCGTTCTGGGCACCGTGTTACAGGAAATATGTTGTCCAGTTGGAAACGGTACAGACAAGATTTACGAGGATTTTGCCAGGACTCGAGGGTCTGCGCTGTAGGCAGAGGTTAAGCAGGCTGGGACTCTATTCCTTGGAGCACAGGAGGATGAAGGGTGATCTCAAAGAGGTGCATAAAGTCATGAAAGGAAGATATTGGATAGACACACAAAGTCTCTTGCCTGGAGTAGGGGAATAGAGAAGTAGAAGACATAGGTGTAATATGAAGGGGGAAAGATTTAATAGGAATCTGAGTGGGTAACTTTTTCACACAAAGGGTAGTAGATGTATGGAATGAGCTGCCAGAGGAGGTAGTGAGACAGGGACTATGACAACATTTAAGAAACATTTGGACAGATACATGGATAGCACAGGTTTGGAGGAATATGGGCCATATGCAGGCAGGTGGAGTTTGTGTAGATGGGACATGTTGGTCAATGTGGGCAAGTTGGGCTGAAGGGCCTGTTTCCAAGCTGTATGACTCTCTCAGCATTCTGGAAATAAACTCTGAAGGCTTTCTGAACCATATTGCATTCAATGGGACAACACAAGATCAACACCTTACAGTGATGCATCACAAGATAAGCTTAACTCTTCATCTGTCATGCAACGGACCATTACATCAGCAAACAGTAGCAATTCCTTGGAATTTTCTCTGGGTTTAACAGCTTCAGTCCATCTCCACCACTTTCTTTCACAGCAACTAATGCAATTGAACCAATCAAATAAGATCAAATAGAACAAGTTGTCCCACGACTTTAGGCTGTGCACGCCATACGCAAGAAGATGCAATTGAAGAGTTGAAAAAAGGAACTGCAGATGCTGTTTTACATTAAAAGATTCAAAGTGCTGGAGTAACAGCAGGTCAGGCAGCATCCCTGGAGAACATGGATAGGTGACGTTTTGGGTCGGGACCCTTCAGAGCCGAGAGTGTTGCAGAAATAGGAAGAATGGCATCAAACACCTGAAAATAGAGTACAAATCTGGGCTCACACTCCCCTGCAGTATTGAATGGGTGCCACACTGCCAATAGCACCGTCTCAAAATATCCCTTGGAATGATTTTGAGGAACACCAGGATGGATACCTTAGCACCTTCAACAAATTGCCAAAGCATCGTTAGATGAAGATGCAATTGAACTAAGAGTTGAAAAAAGGAACTGCAGATGCTGTTTTACATTAAAAGATTCAAAGTGCTGGAGTAACAGCAGGTCAGGCAGCATCCCTGGAGAACATGGATAGGTGATGTTTTGGGTCGGGACCCTTCAGAGCCGAGAGTGTTGGTAGATTTGGTAAAAATGTACAATTATTCAGCAATCCCAGATATACTTTCATCTCAGTTACATTAGTTAGGGAGGGATCAGTGGTCATGTTTTTTTACCTATTCTGCTAGTTGAAGCCCCTTAAGACTGTCGGCACCCGTCATAGGTCGTTGCAGATCGCCGAAAATTTTCAAATGTTGAAAATCCAGCGGCGACCAGAAAGATGCTACGACTCTTTGGCCGACTGAGGAGACTACTCACAACCATACAGGCGACACCCTGGCGACATGTCATGGGGTGAAGCCTGTATGGTCGAGAGTAGGCGCCCAAAGAGTCGTACTTTGTTCTGGTTGCCGCTGGATTTTCAACATTTTGAAAATTTTCGGCGACCTGCAACGACCTATGACGGGTGCTGGTGGAAGTCGCGTAAGTGGGACAGACCCATAAGGTCCTTGATAACAGTCAGTGGATCGACTTTTGTTAAACTGACCACCTTGAACATTTCCTCTGTCTTACTGTCTTCACTTGCGTGTGTTGCAGCTGTCCCCATCAAACTGATCTTACTTGCAAGTCCTGAATGTATTCCACTGTCCTGAATGCTAATTCTATTACTTTGACAATTTTTGTACACTTTCAAAGGTCAAATTAACTCTGACAACAATCATCTCAGTCAGCTGCCACCGTCAATTCAACACACTTACTTATTCCTTAACATCTCTGAGTGTGCATTGCCTAATTAAAATCTTGCAATGGAGATCCTTTTTCCCCGTGGCTATCAAACTGTACAACTCCTCCCACCTGTCATGGGGTAGACCGTTTCCCCCCAACTTTGCACATCCCTCATCCTGGACTTTTCCACTCGATAATTTAATTTCATGTTTGTGCAATATTACATATGTGCTGTGCAATAACTGGTCACTTAAATGTCATTATTATTATTATAAAGCACATGACACTTTCAATGCCTTGTAACTGTATCTTTTGACTGGTGGCTGACCAATTTCCCCCAGGATAAATAAAGTTGTATCGTATCGTAACTGACTTCCTCATCACAAAATGTCAAAGTTGGCTTTCTTTGAGTTTAACAGGTTATTCACTAAACAATATGCAAGTGCTCCCACAACATCAATTCTGATTAAAAAAAAATTGCATTGTCATCATCTATGTCTAGGTATGTTACAATACTTACCTTCAGCGGCGCTGCAATTCTGCCACTGGCCGTGGTGCGCGATTTTGGCGCCTTTAAGGGGGGGGCGGGCTTAAAACGCGGGTTTCTCCTACCTTGTCCTGAATTATATTTCGTTGGAGTACAAGCGTTTGCTGAAAAATCGTTCCATGGGGCGTTTTGTGAATTTTTTATTTTTATTAAATTGACAATGTCAACGCTGGAGTCACTTTAAAATCAGCTCCTGAAGCCGTCAACGCCGATAACGGGGACGGATTTCACGTACGGGACAGGTAAACGAAAGTGGTTTATTTAAATGTATAAAAGTGCTTCTTAAGAAGCCTTTAATTCACATTTTTTCTTGCGAAACGGTGATTTTATTCCCCGAACTAACGGCAGTATTTTTCATGCCAATACGGGGTTAAATTCACAGCAAATGAACGTTGCAAAAGATCGCGTTCCAGAAATCCTCACTCGCAAGATGATTTAAATGCCCATTAATTTACAGGTATTAAACATTCAATTCCTTCCATTTGGCCTGTTAATTCATGACAATGAGATTTAAAAACTATGTTATATTGTGAATTCTTGTGTGAATGTTATTTGGACACTTAGGCTATTTAAAAATGTTAATCTATTCTTAAGAAATTGATAGATGTTTAGATCTAGTAATTGAATTTTGTAATTAGCTACAATTAGGTAACTAACTAATTATATGCTTTAATTTCATGTCTTCTAAGTAAGATTGTTTCATATTTGTTTCAGAATGCTTCAATCTATAATAACTGAAAATTTCTTTCAGTTCTCTTAATTTTTAAGAAAGTTATGGGCTTTTAACTGTCCTCGATCACAGCTTTTGTGTTAAGTCAATGGAAAAGCAATAGGGAACAAGATGCTAATTTCCGAGTATGAAAATGGCCATAACTTTTTTAATACTGAAGATATGAAAGTGAATTAGGTGTCAAATTAAACTTCTTTTTATGCTTTATCTGATGGGATAAATTGCAGACTTTATTTTTAAAATCTCAAAATTTTGTAACATTGCTACTATGTCATTTCTAGGAGAGAAATAGAGTAATATTTCACAATATTCCTCCCATGTCTGGGTTTGAAAGTCAAGTGCTGCAATCATAGTCATTGATTGATTGAAGAAGGAAACATGCTCTTTGGCCCACTGAGCCCATGTCAAACATCAAGCACCCATTTTTATACTAATCTCACACTAAGCCCATTATATTCTACTCACATTGTTATCAACTCTCCCCAGATTCTATCAGTCATCTTCACAAAGGGCAAAATAGAGCATGGTGTGGGATCTCAGTAAGTCAGGCAGCATCTGTGCAGGAAATGGACAGACAAAGCTTCGGGTCAGGTCCCTACTTCAGATTACTGTTGTACAAAGGGCAATTGAGGCCAATTTGCATGTCTTTGGGATGTGGGAGAAAACTAGAGCACCTGAAGGACCCACACTCTCAAAGAGAACGTGCAAACTCCACACAGACACCACTGGAAGTCAAGATCAAACCACAGTTGAAAGAAAATCAACATTGGTGCATTTTTCAACTCTGCTAGAAGCACCCCTCATGTTTCTGTACTAGGTAGTAATATTCATACTCGGCAGTGTATTACTACTTACTGAGATTGCTGGGGCATCATTATGGATGGTTTCTGCTTGACGCTCAAGGATAAGTGGCCCATTGAGTTGATCTTTGAGGGAAGTTGCACCACTCTCTGGGCCAAGGTCTGCTGAGGGACTTGTTGTGGAAGAGACTGGACATGTGTCAGCGTGTCTTGGTTGCTCGTGGAATGTGTGTTAGTTGATGTCTCCTCGCATGCTTTACCCTTGGTTCCTGGCTTACACACACAGAGCTGGGGCCGCAGACACATCCCTCCATTCTGGCACTGAGGAGAGCAATTTGCTGCAAGAGAAAGAACACATTGATACTTAGTTTTACTGATGGGAGAATCTATACATTACTAAAACTCTCATCTTGTTATCTTCTGGTTTGTGTTGCTTTTACATTTGTGCAAAAACGGTAGATGATAGCGCTACAATTTTCTCCACCTCACTCACCATTCTCCTGTGCTGTGTGCAATAAGTTTTGTTCCAATCGATGGTATATTTTAAAAGTTATTAAGGTTTAAAATCTTTTAAAACCGTGCATGTGCAGATTGGTCTACTCTCCTGTCTATCACCGCTGGGACGGCGCCGTCCCTTCCCGCACCTTCGCCGCACTGATTGGCCACGTACGCTGTGAGTCACCGGGAGGCGCCTGGCGCGGCCTCTGCGACCGTAGCTGCAGGTGCTCCGGGGCCGCTGCGACTGCAGCCTCTGTGACCATAGCTGCTGGTGCATTGCCCAGCCTCCGGGACCATAGCTGCTGGTGCTCCAGGGCCGCACCAAGGATCCGAGACCTGGGTACTGAGCCTGGCTCTGGGGGCGCCGACGGCTGATGCTCCTCTGGGGTACGCGAGAAGGGAGAGGAGCGGCAACCTCGAGATCCTGGGGAGGTGAGGAGGGAGAGTGGGGGAATTGAGGGAGTGAAGGGGGTAGGGAGGGAGATGGGGGGGAAGTGGGGATCAAGAGGAAGAGTGGGGGAATTGAGGGAGAGGAGGAGGTAGGGAGGGAGAGGGGGAAAGTGGGGAAGATGAGGAATGAGACTGGGGGATTGGTAGGGAGGGAGAGGGGGAAAGTGGGTGAGGTGAGGAGGGAGCATGGGGGAGATGGGGGAATAGAGGGAGATGAGGGAGGAGGGGGTAGAGAGGGGAGAGGAGTTATGGAGGGAGGGAGTGACAGGGTCGGGGAAAGGAGAGGTGAGGGAGAGATTGGGGAGGGTTGGAGGAGAGAGGAAAGAAGAGGGAAGAGGTGAGGAGGAAGAGTGGATGAGGAGGGGGAATAGAGGGAGAGGAAGGGGAGTGGGGAGGAAGGGAGTGGGAAATAAAGGGAGAGGAGGGCAATGGGGGGTGAGGAGGGATAATGGGGGGGATAGGGGGAGGTAAGGAGTGGGGAGGTGGGAGATAGAGGGATAGGAGAGGTGAGGGAGGGATTGGAGGAGGGGAGGAGGAGGAGAGGGGAAAGAAGAGGGAGGGTGAAGTGGAGGGAGAGAGAGTGCTGGAGATGAGGGGAAATGAGCCGCGCCTGCGCAGTTGGGGGCTATGGGGACTGGTGGAATATTGCGTTGGGGGAACGGGTTGCATTGGTGGACCAGGCCTCCCGTGTGATAGCCCACTTAAAGCCCTGTCCCACTGTACGAGTTCATGCAAAGAGTTCTCCCGAGTTTGCCCTGTGATTCGAACTCGGAGATTTACGGTAATGGCCGCTTGTCGGTACTCGGGAGCTCTCATGGACATCTCTATCAACATGTCTGAAAATCTTCACAAGTCTTCCCGAG